>JAJLXK010000006.1:0-599997 GCA_030571195.1 Myxozyma geophila
GGCGCGGCAGGCGCTGCTGCTGCGCTCGCGGGCGGCTGCTCCGCGTCCTCGTCGTCGTCGGACGACGACAGATGCGCCGGCGCGGGCGCGGCCGAGTACGACGACCCGAGCGCCGACACCGACGACGCGGACTCGCGGGCCGGCGCAGGCAGCACTCGCGCCGCGAACGACGGGCGCGGTTTCATGCTGCGGGCGCAGAGCTGCGATGCTGGGGCGGTGTGTGTTGGCTGGCTGTGCTGGGCTGCGATGTCTGCGGTTTCGACGGCTGCGATGTTTGCGATCTGCGCTGGCGCCGCCGCACGTCGCTTGTGACTAAGTGCTGAGTAATGCGGTGTTGCTGGCAGATGCGGCAGATGCAGCCAGCCGTGATACCGTCACTATTGCTGCTTTTATTCACTATTCGCCTGTGGCTGCGGACTATTCGCTGCTCGCTACTCACTTAGCTGCCTCAGTGCGCTTCTGCTAATCTCACTCTGCACAGCTGCAGTGTGTCTGCCATTCACGTGACGTAGCTTCTTCACGTGATCCTCCTGGCACAGCCCGGCTCGAAAACCCAGCTCTGCGCTGCCGCTGACAGCCCAATATCAGAAACGCGTCTCTCGTTCGGTCTTCCTCCTCAGCAACCAATTCCTCCCCCCCAAAGCACCCGGAATGTCTGCCTCAACGTCTGCCTCGCTGGCCTACGACCGCGAGTCCCAGGTATCCACTGCCTTGCTGGCCGTCGTTGCTCGTCGCCAGCGCGTCCGCTAACGTTTTTCCCTGTTTCAGAACGACCGCCGTCTCAATGATCTTGCCACGAAGCTGTCCACGCTCCGCCAGGTCACAACTGATATCAACACCCAGGCCTCAGACAGCTCTTTCATTCAATCCACCGTATGTCTTTGCAGTACAGCCGAGAACCCAGCAGCTGACCCCAAATCTAGACCGACGCCTTCTCCAATCTCTCCACCTCAATAAAACACTCCTCGCAGCGCCTCTCCAGATCCACCGGCGTCTCGCTGCCAGTCTACAAGACCGTCTTCTTAATCCTCGCCGCGATACTAATCATATACTTTGTCTGGAAACTCGTCTAGACGTGGAAGCACATCATCGTGCCTTCTGGCGGTTGATAAGATAGGGCCTGTTTTTCGAGTTGTTTATTTTATCGCATACTCTGCTGATTTGTTTGTTGGATTTTATCTGTTCGGGCGCTGGGTGCATATCAATTACTAATTTACCTCTTATGTATTATAAAGATACAAGCAAAACATCTAATCATTCCCTCTTTAACTCTTCATCGACCGAGCAGTCAGAGACTCCTGCGTCAGTCAAACATCTTACTTCGATCGTCCACCGCCAATGTCCTGGCCAAGTCGATACGCTCCTATCGACTTGCCCCATTCAATCTTCGATCTCGTCACCGGCAGCTGTCTGCGCAGACTCTTGAACGCACCATCGCTCAAACCGCCAAACTCCCTGTTAACCTCTTCCTGGTACGCTATCTCCGCATCCGCAATCGCCTTCGCAATCTTACCAGCGCTGCTAAACTCCCCCGACACCTTCTTCGACGTCGTCAACCGCACATTTCCATCTTCGTAGTAATGAACATCCAACTCAATCGTGCCCTTGAACGATCCCGACCTCTTGTCAACGCTGTACGACGAACGCCAGCGGCCGTTCCAAAAGTTGCTAGGGCTGTACTTGTTGCTCACAAGCAGAACCGCAACTTCGTCCGCAGAGACCTCGTACGCGGCGTACGATGAAGGAGACGGGTAGTGCTCGCTCACATACTCTTTCAGATCGCGAGTAAGCGATGCTCTATATTGTTGGGTTAATTCAAGCTCGTCAACAACGCATTCCAAAAGTACTTACACTGATTCGCCGTCGTTGTCGGCTGCCTCCACATTGCTCACTTTCTGCAGCAAAAGTCAGTACTACAACAATTGCTGTAATAGCAAATTCAAATCATACCAACGTCTTGTGATTCAGGGTAAACTTCTTGCCGACCTCCGGATCGTAATCAACATACACGTCATCTTCGTACACGTTGCTTGGACTGATAATCACCTGTGAATGCAACTTATCAGCATACCCACACTTTTTTTTTAATTGATCAAGCAATCACATCGCAGCAGATTCATACCGGCTTCTTTGCTCCGGGAACGTCAACAGTCACAAGCTGATCGTAGTTGTACTGCTTGAATGTCTCGTCCAAACCAGCCAGCACATCCTCGTCGTCGTCGACGATAACCTTGATATCTGACAAGAAGCGCTAGTTTACTATCACTGCCCCAATCGCCCAACTGCACATTATGCACATACCTTCATACACATCATTGATCTATATCATTCGCAAGCAGTTAGCCAGTCGGCATACAACACTCGTCAGGGCAGATCACCGGAATCCCAGAGTGCATACATACCTCACCAGGCGGCGCATCCCTCAAAAAGGCCGAAACAGCATTAATCTTTGCTTGCACAGACATCCTCCTTGTCTCTCTGTTCGCTCTTAATACACAAAAGTAACTGGTCTGGCTGGTCGTGAGGAAGCTCAGTTCGCGCTTGAGCAGATTGGCGACCTGGCCCTGGATTTCAGCTCGAGGACGGCGTCGCCTTCGCTGTGCGGCGGACCGCTCGCCTGACTACGCAAGTAACAACACCACACTAAGCAGTTTACACAAGAATAAATGATGATAATGTATGATAGATTAAACAAATAGAACCAAAACATAAGCAAAATCGCGCGTCGTTTATGTCAAACTATAATAAAAGACATTTCAAAGTGCTGTGTACCATCCCAGCGCGACCACTACGTTTCCTTCTATCTCCTCTATTATCCCTTTGCTTGCGCCTTTGACCAGCCCGCTTACATGAACGCGAGACTGCCAAACTTCTCCGAATATCCGGGAACATCCCATCTTCCCTTCTGGACCATCTCCTGGACCTTGGTCTCGAGCTCGGGCTTGGCGGCAAGAACATCGGCAACAGTGAGCTCCTCAAACGGCCGCGCAGACTCGATGTTGTCGAGAGTCTTGATCAAATCAGCCAACTCGGCCTCAACCTTAGTCTCGGTAGCCTTCGCGTTCTCGAGAGCCTTAGCCTCGAAGACCTCGATGGTCTTGATCTGAGCGCTGACGTCGTAGGTAACGGGTTTGAACTTCTTGTACGAAGCCTCGATCTGGTCAACGATCGCAGTGTTCTTCAGAACCGAGCGGTAGTAAGCAAAGTCGACAGTAGTGGGCTGCGCAGCGAGCTCGGCAACCTGACGACGAGCATCCTCGTTACGCTTGCGGAAGGACTGAAGAGAGGCGACGGTGGCTCCCTTGAGACCCAATGACGAGGACACCTTAGCCCAGTCAAGCTTGAGGGCGGCAGAACGCTATAGAGAAACACGTTAGTACTTGCATCAATCTGTCAATCCGCGGATATCCTGCCGCGTGGAGTGCCCCATGAATAACTCTCGTAATTGTGTTGATTCGCGATCTCTTGCTCAGTTGTTGCTCTCAATTGCTCCTCCGTCTTCAGCACTTCCCAATGATATCAAAGCTACCGCGTCTCCGGGCCCAATCTGATTGCCAAACCTCGCCGTACACCTTCCATTGAAGCATTCCCACAAAAATTGAATCTACTATCGTCGTTGTATCGCAAAATAACCCGAGCAGTCCAACAATCCGTGCTCTTCCGTCTAAACCTCACTTCAAACCTCCTCCATGGCACACACTCCACCGCACAATTCCATCCAAATCATCCACAATTCAAAGATATTACTTACACCAACAGCAGACATTATGTATACCGAGTAGAATTAAAAGGAGAGGAGAGTGTGGTGGTAGTTGAAAGGGGGTGGTCTCGAAAGCAGAAAGAGAAAACGGATCGTGGCCGTCCCGAATTTTGCGCCGACTACGTTCTGGCCAATCCGGGACGCTACCGCAGTCGCCTTTTGGTGTCATTCTTAACCGTCACGTGAATGTTGCCTATTTGGGATACTCCTAGTAGTGTCTTGTCCAGACACCTGTATTTTTATTATAGAGTAATAGAAATATTGATATTTCTGTAGTTATGGAGTGTCGAGAATAATAATGCTCTGTTTTTTTTTTAGAAAATGTGTGCACTGTTCACCATTATCATACAACACTATATACAACATCATCAATCATATAGCTGACTTCCGTCTATCCGCATGCAGAAAATTCCAAATAGTATTCGCCGCTTCATTTCCAACTGTCCTTGCTATCTGTCGCACACTCATCGCACAAAGCTCTCTGATATTCGTGACGTCCCACATCAGCGCATGATAATTCCGGGCATTAACTCCAGGTAAAGAACGCAACATGTTCACGGCAGACTGGTTCACAATCTGTAACTCGCCCTTGTCTGTTCCTGCTTCTACCGCTGCTTTCAGATCAGGCTCTTCATGTCCGCGTTTCAACTCGGCAAAAATCTCGGCCGTCTGAAACGGACTCGACGACCATACTATTCGCAGGTTCGGAAACGCCGTCACGAGCATCACAATCTGCGCATGAATGTCGGTCGTGTTTTCGAAATCTTGAACCGTCTCGAGCTTCTCCGTCGACGAAGAATTCGGAACGCCTCTCACACTGCTGCCGCCGCTCACGGCTGCTCCTCCAAGAGCTTTTCCCACGCTCCCTGACTCATACTCTTCTAAAGAGAAACTCTTGCCCTGATCAAATTCAATCAGCAGTACCACATGCTTGTAATGAGCAGTCATGGACTCTGTCTGTGCAAACAGCCGACCATCTCTGAACGAACTAGTCAAATCCGGCAATGATTTTCTTTCCACACAAATATCCCTCGCAATAATATAATCGCCAACCGACAACATCGCCGGGATCAGTTTCATTTGCCGCGCGTGCAAGAGTGATGGTAGTGATGAGCGGAACTCTCGCATGTCAACCACAACGCGCGGTTGGGCGTCACTAATGTCTAGTCTGCCGCCGCCTGCTATACGCGTGTTGATTCTATTCAAGAAAGTCTCCTCGGGCGTCATCAGAGAGTCGACTTCAGTTGATAGAACCATTGCCATGTTCTGTGGACGTCGAGGTTAGCAAATATACGCACAAAAAAATTTGATCAAAGCTTACTCCACGCTCGCGGATAATTTTCGAAAACGCATCTTTCTCTCGTCTAACAGCACTCAAGTATCGCTGCTCTTCAGCTGAATCTCCATAATACATAAAATATACTTTCAAATTTCTATCGCTGTTGGATGCTCGATATACTTCCACTCGTCTGATAAAAGCCGGATCAGGATCATACATAATAATAAATCGAGGCTGAAGTTCTTCAAGAAGAGCATCGTCAAGGTCCCCGTCGTATTTGTGAATTGCAATCGCGTCGTTGATATCCAGCAATTGGTAGTAATCATTACTGTATCTGCTGCCGATTTCCAAAGCATCGTCGTCTTCAGACTCGATTTCACTCGCGTCTTCTTTTGATACTGTCATCCCCTCAGTTAAAAGTTTGACATCCTCAGTCTCAGGATCAACTTCCACGGCTGCAAGAGGCGTATTTCTTGGCATAGCACTTGCAACAGCAGATCCTCCTCTTGTACGCCGTCTCTTATTCGGCGGCGGCCGTCCTCTAAAATCTTCAACGTTTTGTCTATTTGAGCTACCACTGGCTCCTCTATTGGCATCCGAAGCATTATTTCGTCGCGCATTGACGGCTTGCTGTTGTTCTTGCTGCTGGTATTTATGTAATTCTGTAATCCCACGCTTCCATTCAAGGTACTTCTTAAACTCATGTCTAAGCATCTCTCCTGCTGCACCAGACTCATCATCTAACGAGCCTGCGGTTTGTGCCCACTTTCCTCGTGAAGAAAGATATCGAGAAATCTGATTCGCGGTGCGATATTCAGAACACATAATAAGAACCGTTGAACTGCCACTTCCTACTCCGGAGTGCGGATTACCAAATAGCTCTGTTGTGATCTCATCTAGAATTAAAGCCAGCTGTTCCCATTTTGGCTGCTCTTCAAGAACAAGTGAGATTCCTTTTGGCAGCCAGTTATCTGCATTTTGCTCTTCTCTGCTACTCTCAGGTTTATCTTTATCCTTGTTGTCGTGCCTGTATACTCGCTGTTTGGCTCGCTCTACAATCACATTCGCTGCTTCGGAGTATAACCAATATGTCCCGCTCGTTTTGGATTGTCCCATTTCTGCAGCACTACTTGACACGATTGAATCCAAATGCTTCCAAAATGTCACACAGTCATTTGCAATGAGCATGTCAAGAAGCTCCCGTAATATTCGTAAATCATTCAAAACAACCTTGGTTCGAAAACTCAGTCTATGTCGGACAGGACTCAACTGAGCAGTTATACGATTAAAAAACGTATCGGAGATCGCGTTTTCGACAGCCCAGTCGTCATCGTCAAATTCGAGAATAGTGTTTGCAAACTTCCGGAGTTCTCTCATGCACAGCTCAATACACTCCAAAAGCGAGGTTTGGATTTCACGCATATTTGACGTCAGCGCGACTTCTATTTCAACCACGTCTTTCCGACGGCGATGGCGTGATGATCCGGCTTCTAAACTCTCTGCAACTTGTATATGAAATCTAGCCCATCTCAGTTAGATGAAATAAAACCATGAGCGTAGTGTGAGCGCTTACCTAGGCCATATTGACGCTTTCTTGACAAATAAAGTCTTCATAATCTTTGTGAGAGGCGAGAACCCACGAATAAAGGCCTCCGGAGCATCAGAAAACGCATTAATAAATCCCTTCTTATTTTTCTCGCGATACGCTCGGATAATAAACGCCTCCATGGATGTGGGCGTGACTTTCTCGGCATTCAAAATAACCAGACCTGCTATCCTCTCAACTGGTATATTGTCTGATAGAATATCGACAATCAAAATTCGCGACGTGATTGCAAAGGTTCCTCCATCACTATACATCAGCTCTCGACTATTTATAGTAGATTGCGCATCTGTTCTGACGATTGTAAGTCCTGTCCGTGCTCGTTTCTGGGTGGCCGACTGGTGATCTGACTTGTTGATCTCATTCAGAGTATCCAGCTCGGCCAGCCCGGTTCCCAACAACTCCAAATCCCGGTCCCTGGCACCAATAACTACCACAATATTATCTCCAGCGGCATTGAAAGCGTGAATCAGATTGGTAACGATTTGTGGTAATGCAAGGCCGCGGGCAAGGATGACAAGTGCATCCTCCCCAATCAGCTCATCAATGAGAACTTGCTGGTACGCCAACGGAAGTGAAAGATGCACTGTATCAGCATCTATGCCTCCATCATGGTCGTGTTCAGCTACTGAAGACATTTGGATGTTAAGTAGCCATTTGTTGGGTGATTGATGGTGCTGATCTGCGATAGACAATCCAGTTTGGACGCGATGGTTTGGGAGTTTCCAGTTTAGCGCGTGGCGGATCAATTAACGAGCTCACCCAATTACACTCTTTAGCTCATTCACCAGGACGATTTGTCTTTATTGTAATAGCTATTGTAATAACAATTGACTTGAATATCTGCTATATTTACTTGCAATTTATTTGAGCTTGAAAATCCTATGTGCATTGGCACTAAAATGGCGACTACAAGGCAGAATATCACCGCCACTTTACACCCATAATTAATTCCGCTATATTTCTTACATACACATAACCAGAAACATGTTACTCCTTAATCGAAACTTCACCAACTTCCTTTGCGACTTCATCAGCAGAAGCAGCAGCAGCCGCCTTCTCTGCCTCCCGCTTTTTCTTAGCTTCCATGGCCTCAAGGTACTTGGATCCAAGAACCTTGTCTTTCTTCTTCTCCTTTTTAGCTGCTGCGACTGGTGGAGGGTAAGCAAGCTTCTCAAGCTTTTGGAATTCGGGATCGCTGTTAAACTCCGCACGAATAGGCTCTAAAAGGACGTTAAGAGCATCAGTGATTCCTTGCTTCAGATCCTGAGGCGAAAGCTTCTCAGACGCGTAAGCCTCTCTTAACTCCTCAATTGATGCAAATGAGACGTTACCACCATACTGTTCCGGCCGCTTAATCTCAAACTTGGCAGGCTGCTCGGTCAACACTTTGGAACCATCCTCGGCGGTGATTGTGGTAATCCGTGAGACGGGGAACAAGACGTACTCCGCAAACGAGAGAAGTCCGTTGCCTTCTACAACACCAGGAGCGCAGAAAGCGGACGCGATTTTCTTCTTAACACTCTTTGCGTCATCTAGCAAGTCAATCTTTGAGTTGGGATCTGAAGAGCTCATCTTTCCGCCCTGGGTCAATCCAGGAACCATAGGGTTCATAAGATGAGCACGCTTCTTGTATCCGATATGCGGCAAGAACTCCTCAGCAAGGACGAAGATCTTGCGCTGATCAACACCACCAAACTGTGCATCCACGTCAAGATGCTCCTCGTCAAGAGCCTGCATAAGAGGGTAGATAAGTCCCGAGAGTAGTGGTGACTCAACTTGCTTCACGACATCAGCACCAGCGCGCTTGGCGTCGTTCTGTGAGACAATGGACGACATCTTGAAGATATCCATAGTGTATTTTTCAGCAAGCTGGTAGGAAGATCCGACAACGAACTCGAGCTTGTCGATAGGAACGCCGATCGAAGTGAGCATCGCTTTGACGATTCGCTCATAGTACTTGGCCCGGTAGTTGACAAGTTCCAGCGGCGCCTTCATGTTGTCGAGAAACGCGTGCAAGTCAGCCAACAGCACCTTGACGTGGCATCCTGCCTGCAAGAAATGCGCCAGTTTGGTCATAGGCACCCAGTATCCACAGTGAGGACGGCCGGTGGGAGCGGTTCCCCAGTAAATCTTCAAAGGCCGCTGTTCGACTTCGATGACATTCTTGATGATGGACAGGTTGAGGGTCTCCTGTAAACCCTGAGTGATCAATTCAATCTTTTGAGCAGAGTCAGCCATATTTTGTATTGATATCCTTTGAATATTACTGTCAGTTACTATTGCGCTTTGAAGTGTAGAAATGAGTAATTCGACCCGGGTTTTCGCCGTTCCCACGTCTAATATTCCACACCGACAAACACCAGTCTTCGTACTGCTCACCTTGTATTCTATACTATGAATATAATTCTCAAATTATTCAAAACTGAGATCCTAAGCTCGTATTCTAACGCGCAACAAACACAGTCCTTGTCGCCAGATCTTTTCCTCGAAATGAAAGACCAATCTGTCAATCGTGTGTGCGTGTTAAGGGTTTCTACAGCTCAGGGGTCAAATGGAAAACTCCTGCGCACAGTTGAGACTCGAAGAGTAAATATCAGCACATTCAAGATCACACTGCCTTAGCTCGTTCACGAAGGCCAGAGTAATTGGCAGGTTAATACAGCGCTGAACAGATTATCAGCTTTTCAGTATCCACAAACGACAGAGAACATGGCAACCGACGCATCTGCTGCAGCGATGCAGGTCGAAGGAGAGTACGACGTCAGGACTGCTGATCGTGCTGAGCCATTCTACGTGCGTTACTACTCTGGACACGCCGGTAAATTCGGACACGAATTTCTAGGTAATTATTGTGATAGTTGATGGCTTAGGAATGATTCAGTGTACTGACTGATTGCAGAGTTTGATGTGAGAGTGCAGGGCGATGGACGCAGTGCGCTGGTGCGATACGCCAATAACTCGAATTACCGAAACGACTCTCTAATTCGAAAAGAGAGTATGATAAGAGCTGCTGCAGATTTTGAGTAGGAGATTTACTGACAGCTCTATAGTGTCTATTAGCGCATTATTAGTTCAACAGCTCAAGAAAATTATCGTTGACGCAGAGATCATGAAGTGAGTATCGCCATAACCACTCGCAGCTCGAACGACACTAACCACACGCCAAAAACAGGGAAGACGATTCCAAATGGCCCGAAAAGAATGCTGAAGGAAAACAGGAACTCGAAGTCCGTCTGGGAAACGAACACATCTCCTTCGAAACCTCAAAAATTGGCTCTCTAAATGACGTGCAGCGGAGTGACGATCCTGAAGGCTTGCGAGTGTTTTATTATCTTGTTCAGGACTTGAAAGCCCTCATATTCTCTCTTATCGCTTTACATTTCAAGGTAACTTTTGTTCTACACTCTTATACCTGTGACAGCTCAGTGCTAATCCATCTATAGATCAAACCAATCCAATAGAGAACAGATATTGCGTGGAGGAAACGAGTGTACGATATTTGCATGTATATTAATCTTAAATCTACCATTTAAAACTTAGCTTGTAATTATCCTACAACATCGTAAATGTAAGAGTAAATAATTCATCTATTATCATAAAAATGCAACCTCAACTAAGCTACAATTCATAAATCTCTGCTCAGTTTCTAACGAGTATCGACAGCCACATAATTTTCCCAGACTCCAATAAAAAAAAAATAAAAACCATTACAATGCAATCTTGGACTTGATATCGAAATCAGGCGGCCTCGACGAAAATGTCACCCTACCATTTGCATTTAAAGCGGCACCATCAGAAGAAATAAGCACATTAGTGAACTTCTCACGAGTAGTCTTAATTTCATCTTCAGCAATTCCCAAGTCATCGTGTGGGATCCAGATAACTGGAGTCTTTGCACGAAGAGATGAATGCTTGAATGCACGGTTAACGAGATATTCGCGCTCCTCGCTTGAAATATCCTCTAAATCTTCCGCCACCCCTTCAAGAAGCATGGCATCTACGGCATTCCGCATAATCTCAGCCTCAACTTGCTCATGCCCGTTTCCTGTGTAAATGAAACCGGTCACAGTATTAAGTCCAAGTCGGTCCGCAGTGTGTCCAATGCGAGCACCAACCTGACCAACAATCTGGCCTACTGGTGTCGCGCTACCTAAAGTTGAAATAGGTTTCTTGAATGAACTCAGAAGTTGAACAATAGGCGAATCGATAATTGGTGCACCCATATCCGGGTCATAAGTTCCATCCCGCTTAGATGCATGAAACGCCTTATAGTCTACACCGGCGATTTGAAGATACTCATCATCATCTGAACCCTGGGTTTGCAGCTCAACCTCTGAATGATCTGCATCGCTCATATAAGTCTTTCGCTTCATATCAGCTTTGCTAGATGAAGTAGGACTCAATTTATCAACAGCTTGATAACTTGTCTGTGAAGATCCAAGCAACGGCTGCTCTGTATATTTCGGAACCATGGGCTCGCTTTCTCCGCCATCTTGATTGTGCTTGCTCAGCCATGCTTTAAATGCCAATCTTGCTCGTCCCTCTAACGAAACGGGCAGATAAGTCAATAGCGAGCCAAACGATCGGTTGAGAAGAAGCTGATATCCAAAAGTTATGACCAATGCAACAATCATAATGATTGCTTGGGCTGTGCAAGACGCATGGTTGTTCTCATCACGAACAAGGAAAAAAAGACCAATCAAGCATAGCTCCATCACGTATACTCCAACAAACAGATGATTAACAGCTTTCGGGAAGTATAAACCTGACGAGTCTACTGGATTATAGGTGCAGTATATGAACTGATATCGGTACGCAATATAAAAAAGCGAAAAGGTGATCAAGCACATCGGCATGATAAGTGGTGAGATGATGGTATACACAACGCCAATAGCTCCCAAATTGGTATAAATGGGATAGAAGGTTCCCCACTGCACACTAGTAAGTGTAGTGATTCGTACAAACTTTTGGCGGGCGGTCGAGTCAAGAAGAGGTCCAAGGACTTTAAGCTGAAGTAGAGGACCTACTCGCAGCAAAGCTGCTGCACTGACAGTCAATCCCTGCAAGATAAGATAAGAAAAGAAAAAGTTCGCAGATTTCGGGAGGTTGTGCGCCAAAAGAGAAGGAACTGATGTAGGATTCGAAGCAAGATCCTGAATTACAGTCGTAATCGAACTCGAGATGGTGATCACAAGAAACACCTGCACAAAGAGAAACGCAAAATAAGATGATTGGACAGTCATCTCTGACGAGACACCTGTAGAGTTTCCGCGAAGGCGCGCAAAAACTATGTTACCAGTTAGCAGAATCTCTAAACTCCAACAAATATCAATACACACTTCGCAAAATAATAGGCAATAGGGCCATGAGACCAGCAAGAGCAGCTGGAGGTAAGATACCGGCAATAATACCCTTAATCTCAGAATTGAGGTCATTCAGAAAATCCAAAAAGGGCAAGGCAGCTGTCAGATAGTTCAATTGCGAAATAACACCGGCAAATGCAACTGGAAAGGCCCATCCGATAACTAACCCAACGGTCGCCAAAAAAATTCCGATTGAGCGGAGTTGTGATTCCCACCACTTGATACGCATGTTAGACCATACGATATCATTGGGATTAATTTCAACTATACGGGGTGCCATGTATTGAGGAGATTCCGATGCTAGTGACTGACACGCCATATGCGCCGCAATCTGATTGTTAAACTGAATAAAGCATGAATGCATATGTCGATAGGCAGTCTCATCTTGCTGCATATCTGCAATTTCCATGTTGAGATGCTCAAGCTGTTCACGTGCCCAGTCAATAGTGTCCACTTTGTGAGATAAACCGGGAATAGGAAGAGCAGGTAACCATTTAACATTTGAAACTCGGTGACGAGGACGATCATTAGGCTTAATAAAAGTCTTCCACAATGGCTCACCATCAGAACCAGTTAGCGGTCTAGCAGCGCCGCTAGGCGAATCGATCGAGGATGAGGCATTGGAGCTAGTACTCTCAATCGACTCTGCGCGCTGCAGTGCTTCCGCCTGCGGCTCGGCTGGCGCAGTTGGATTTCCCTTGTTAGCCTTCGCGATCTTCTTTTGCTGTTTTTTGTAGGCTTTCAGACATTTCTGGATCAAAACTGTTTCGGCTGACTCGAGCTTGTTGGCTGCTGCTGTCCGTAAGTCAATTTTGGCCTGCAGAGGCTGCATATTGCGGTTAATCCAGACATTGCGCACGCCACCAGGAAAAACTGAAAAGACTGTTGCAATTCGCTGCACATCAAGTAACTGTTCTGGCACAGCGCGAATAAGGACAGTTGTTGCCGAAGCTCGTAGTCGATGCGTAGGAGAAATTAGGTAGTCCTGGCGCATTCGTACATATGCCGAGAGCTCGTGATGAAACACCGAACATAAAAAGATGATGAACAGGATAGCAAGAATAAGATGAGCCCAGTATCTGCTAGTATCAGATGTTCCTATATTAACCCAAGCGAGTTTGTCTAAACCTGTTGCCGAGCCAGATGACGTATTCGCTGAATTAATTGGTAACAGGATAGGCAAGACGACGAGAGAAGCAGTGAAGAAGATGAAGATGAGCATAGCCAGGTAGCGCATGAAGAAGTACGCATCTAAACCACATTTCTTGATGAACTCATTTTCAGGCATGAACAGGGTCGGGAAGATCCAATCAATAAGACCACGGCCAACAGGAGGAACGCGCTGGCGCCGCGGCACTGCGTAGGTCTTTGGCTCGTAAACGCGCCGTAAACGTTTTCGGAAAAGGATAAAGAGCCACACTTCAACTCCAAAGATGATAAGAGATGCAGTCAAAGAAGAAACAAATGTCGAGAGAGATTGGCCATACGAGCTCTGCGCTGAGCCGGCGTTCGCGTCCAGGTCGAAATCTGAAGACGAGGTGGATGTGGCCGCGGCTGAGGACGTGACCGTAGCTGTGACGGACGAAGTCCAGGTAGAAGACATATTTGAAGCTCCGTAAGACTCTCTGAGCTACGCCGCTATGGCAGGGAGGAGGAAGGCGGAGGGAGAAGTAGCAGAGAGAGTTGTGAAGAGGGAGACAAGATGTTTGAGGTTTGCTTGAGAAGATACAGCGCCGTTTTGGAGCCACGCGTGCGCCACACACACATACGTCATTGCCTGCAAATCCCTGAACGGCTGGGTGCTGGACGAGGATGAGAAATAGGAGTGTAGCAGGGAATATGAGTTTACTATGGTGGTATTCATAGACAGAACAGTGTAATATATTCCAATTCCAGATTAGCCGAAAAGCAGAGGAAGCGCTGCTCGCTGATGCCTCGGACGCCCGCTCGCAGACTGAACAATCCGCACAGCTCACAGGAACAATCCAGGAACGGGTACAAACCACCCTGCGAGTCTGCACAACTGGGCTTTCTGGATATTCATGGCTGTGGTGTTTGCGGTCTATGCACTGTTGTTCTCGACTGTTTTCATTTCACCTACTCAGGGTCCAATGTATACCGTTTGTAAATAAATACCGATAAGCCGATAAGGAACAAGGCGAAGGTTCTCTTGTGACGTAGTCTCCCAGCCCCGTCAAAGTTGCAAATTGACTGACATCCAGTCTACATTTTATAACAGTAACAGGCAGCAGCTGTTGCTAATAAACATTCATCAATCGCTCACGTATATTATCAGCTGCTCATATTCAGATCTATTTACACATTCTTCGGAAACCAAACCTCCTTGAAGTTTCTAAACAGCCCACCCTGGTCGTAAATATTAACCACCGCCTCCAAGTCTGGAACTGTTCCTGTCTTCACCATTCCCGCAGGAGGCAGCCTATTAAACGTTCCATCGTCATATGCATATATATGTACCTTCCTACCCTGGTTCTCCAGACGTGGGCGTTCATCTCTCAGCGCTTTCAGACGCGGGTGCACGGATCCTGTCTCTGTCTCCGATCCACTACCTGTGCCATTGCTCTCTTCATCGTTCTCTGACCTGTTTTCGTAAACGTCAAGCATTCCATTATTAGCAACCCACTGTACTTCACTCCACTTCTCACTCTCATTCGTCGTCATTCCCTGGTGGATATATAAAAGGTGCTGCGCCAAAAATGCAATCACCAATGGACTCACAAGTGTTGCAATCATACAGAGCGATGTCACCGTTGGCGTCCAACTTCTCGAGTGAACCAGCATAATCCAATTTCTATAATTCGCCCAATAATAACTAGGAGCCGAGTCTGGGCCAGCTGGGAAGTATTGTGCCATGTACTCATTATAAAGAACTGTGAAGGTGAGATATGAACCATAGGTCAGAACCAGCAGGTTACTGAACAAAAATCCCAAGAAAAATCGATAATTATAGTATCCAACACAGTTATTGATCCAAGCACCTAACCAGAAAAATATTAGCTACACAAAATCATAAATAGAGCAGACAAGATTACTAACAGTGATGGTCGTTCTTAACAATGCAGCCTTTGCAAACTCCGCAATGCTTACTTCTGGCTGGCTTCTTAAAATGACATGTCCTACAGTCTTCGCTGTCTGCATAAAAGATGATATCATCATAGGGGAAGATTTCCAGAAACTTGTTGACGTTTGACTTTGTCACCATTCCTGGATCTGTGAAGGCCGCTAGATAAAGGTAGAAATATGGCTGAGATGCAATTAATGGAATAAAAAGTCGATGCACAGGCCCATAAATACGCGGCCATGCGTCTTTGAAGAAGAGCGCCAAAGACACGGTCAAAACCGTGCTGTAAAATATCTACTTCAGTTAGAAGATGCTGATACCAACAGTCTTGATTAGATACTTACTGCGACAGCCCAGTTCTTGTCGTTTACTAGATAATCAGCCCATTTTGAAGAAGCTGCGCATAACCTTCCTCCGGTAACTTTTCGATCAATCGCTACCAGTTTAGCAGGAAATGTTCTCCATAGCAGTATATGTGCTTTTCCAACGATGGTTCCCCTGATATGCTGTTAGTACGCGTATCAATAAGAGAGAGAATGTAGCTGGCAACTCACTTAAAGGCAGGCAATCTTCCAAATAATACTATAAAAACAATTGTAGAAAATACGACAATAAATATCACGACATAATGGAGTATCGAGAGTGCCATGGTCGCTTATATCTGACTGCTGTTATATCCAGTGAACAAACCGGCTTGCGTGTTCTATCAGAATTGACGCCCAATTGACCACTAAACTAATATCTCCAAAACCAATAAAATTTCCTATTTATTGAACTTATAATCGAATCCAACTATACGCCCAATGCCAAAGAGTGAACTCCGATAAGCCTTTGTATCGCTTGAGTCTGGCAAGCCGCTCTAAAAGCCTGGAAATCCAACGCCGCAGACGCGTTATTCGGAGTCAAACGCACTCGGAGCATTGCTGACTTCTGCTGGAAGACTCGGATATTCAATTACTGAAAATTAGCAGTATTTATACACAGAATTGTGCTAAAAATTACTCTGTTAATTGTCAAGCAAATATGTCTCTCTTCAGACCTTCTCTGACCGCAATCCGGGGGACCGCGCGGTCGCTGCATCCCGAAAGATTATACCACTCACTTTCCCACCTCTCAACGTCTCCCTACACTCCAGCTCAAGAACGCATTTTCAAGTCGGCACTCAGTTATGTCCCGACTCATGGCTTTGTGAAAGACGTGATAGTTCTTGGGTGCAGAGATCAGGGATATCTGGACTCGACCCACGCCGTGTTCCAGAACGGCGTCTTTGATCTCATTCAGTATCATCTCTACAGCGAGCGTGCTAAGCTCGCCAGCTTGAAGGAAACCATAGACATGGAAGAGAAGACAGAGCATGAAAAAGTCAAGCGTCTCTGCATTGAGAGATTAAAAGCCAACAAGCCATACGTTGAGCGTTGGCCTGAGGTATGCTCAGCAAACAATATATTAATTAAGCAGATGTCTAATATCAGTCTTCCAGGCTTTGGCAATCCTGGCTCTTCCGTCTAATATTTCCTCGTCCCTGAAGGAGCTGGCGGATTTGTCGGATGAAATCTGGTTTCTTGCTGGCGATAAGTCTTCAAATTTCGACTGGTACTCTAGACGCGCCTCTCTTTCTACAGTCTATTCAGCCTGCGGTAAGTACCTATTAACTGCGTGCAGTGTCCAATATTAATTTGAAGCAGAACTCTACATGACTCAGGACAACTCACCTGACTTTGAAAATACCTGGGCCTTTCTGGACCGACAGCTAGAGAATGTGGCTCTGTTGAAATCTACGCTGGACAACACCTCAACCTGGGCCGTCTTCACTGGGATCGCCAGCGTGAATCTGCTCCGATCGCAGTTCGCCAGAGGTTAAACAACAACGCTGTATATATATTTATCTTATTATATGTTGTTAAATTAAACTTCAGTATCGTACAAACATATATCGACACCAAATCAAAGTAGACTATAAATATATCCCATTCCTGATGCAATATCGACCCAATTTACTTTTTGCTCCCAGAACTTTTCTTAACCCCCCCTTCAAACCCAGGCCGCCTCTTCTTCTTCGCTGGAGGCTTTGATTTCTTCTTTGATCCGCCCTTTGCTTTCTGTTCTCTCTTAGCAGCAATGTTCTCCTCTCTCTTCTTTTGTCTTGCCATTATACCCTTCCTTACATTTTCTTCCCGCTCTCTCCATTCCTTCGTCGACTTCTTCTTTTGCTTCAATTGTCTTTTAAGTGATTTTTTGAGCATAATCTCATCGTCGCGAACCTTTTCTCCTTCAGCTTGCTTGATCGCACGCTTCCACTTCTCTTTCTCTTCGATAGTCGTTCTCTTCTCCGCGTCCATGCTAGCAATTCTGGCCTTTTTAGCCTCGACGTGCTTTAGTTGTCCAAGAAGGTCAGACGGGCCTTTCTTGCGCTTTTTTATTTGAATTTCTCCATTGGCTAGCACTTCATTTCCCGTGTCAAGTAATACCTTTGAGAACATTGCACCTGAGGTGTCGATGTCGTCCTCCACCTTTGTTGCTTTGCTTAGTGAAGTAACGTCTTCCTTTTTAATTATATCCGTCGATTCCTCCTCCTGAGCACTAACTCGCTTTCTTTTCAGTGCCTCCCTTTCCTTGCGGTGAGCCTCCTTAGCTTGACGAGCCTTGAGGATCTCATCTCGACTGAGAGGAGCGCCTGGCATACCGCTACCAGGAGCTTTCCGTTGGGCTCGTAGGCCCTTGATCTTCTGAGCCAGACGCTCGCGCAGTTCATTGATGCTAGGTCCGGATCGAGGGGCAGGTAGTGAATCGGGTGTAGCTTCTGTTCCTGGTTCTTCGCCATCTTCTTGCGCCGTGGTAGCGTC
Organism: Myxozyma geophila; assembly: GCA_030571195.1. Taxonomy (NCBI): domain Eukaryota; kingdom Fungi; phylum Ascomycota; class Lipomycetes; order Lipomycetales; family Lipomycetaceae; genus Myxozyma; species Myxozyma geophila. The sequence goes on from JAJLXK010000006.1 coordinate 17,934, forward strand.
TGCTGATGTCTGGGGCTGTTCTGTTGCAGCCTTTGCGGATTTCGGACCCTTGGCCTTTCCTGCTGTCTCTATAGTCACAGCAGCGGTATCCAACCTGATCTCGCTATCTTGCACTTCCGCTGCATTCTCTAACTCGCCATTGACAGCCTTTTTGCCATCGCCGTTCACCAAAACTGCATCGACAGTCGCAGTTCCATTGGATTTCTTCATCGCCTTCCCACCACTCCCACTAAGCAGACTAGCGCTCCGAGCCATAAATTCTTTCTCTTCTCAGCGTGAATTGGAATATAAGTTATCCAAAACCTGTACGTCGACTCACAAATCGTACCTCAGACTGTGTTTGGACCGCAGATTTACTGAGCTTGGGCTTGACAGGATTTTCTTTTAAGGTTTCTTCTAAATTTTTGAAAGTCCCAACTGCTACTGAGTTTCTCAAGGGGTTTGTGTTATAATAGTTGACATACATTACAAACAAACAACCGAATGCCTTCAATACCTCATTAAAACAAACTATACTCTCTCATTATTACTGTTCACATACTCTCCCATCCACCAATGTCAACACTGGCCTCAATCTTACGAGCAATCTGCGACGCAAATCCATTCTGTAACCAGACATTCCGGATTAGATGGTCATAACGTTTTTGAGATAAAAATAAAGGACGACCACGTCTATTAACATAGGTTAGCACCTTGAACAATAACATAAGTCGAAATATAGAAAAAATCATACTTCAAATTTTGATCGACTTCACCGTGCACATCCAAGTATGGCGCAGGCGCAATCATGCCTTGACCGTTTCTCAGATATAGAACCGAGCACTTCTTAATGAGCAAGTAAACTCCGACGTACTTCGCACAACTATAAAGCAAAAATATTAGCTCCGTTTCCAAATAACGCTAAAAATTTTCATTTGCATATATGTACCGTTTCATGTGCTGGTTACACTCTCCCTCTGTCCTACTCTGGCAGCAATAGCTTTGACAGCAAACAAGCTTACCACAGAAGAGACAAATAGCAGGTTCCTCTGGGTTTCTTTGGCATTGATCGCAACGAAGCTGATTCATTTCCTGAAAGAAGGCATGCAAACTGACAGGAAGCTTCAGTAGTCGAAGAATTCCAGGATACTCAAGCTTCATACGCACAAACTGAAGAGACTGTGGGCGGCGATTTGTTAGTTCTAAATGGCGGCACCATCTATGAATGACCTCCTTCATTCGAAGATTCTGTTCTAAATCCAAACGATTCAAGAAACTGAAAATTTCATCGATCGTCGGCAGCTTTAACAGACTCAACAAGCGAGCCGTTTCGTCGCCGTCAATATCAAATAGCGCATCGCCATTATAATCAAGAGGAGCCTCAGTATAAGCAAGAAGTGCAGCCTTGCGCAAAAATGGGAGAGTAAACCGGTTGATCATCGTGTACACAGCAGCTTCGGGAAAAGCGACAACAGAGCTACCGTCTTGAGGTCTATATCCACAGCCTTGCAAAACATAGCCCATAAACTGATGCATATTCTGAGTGGTCTCTGCTGATATATCGTCATCAGCACCCAAAGACTGGATGTAAGGAGTATTAAGCCACTCAAGATTCTGAATAATTTGATCCCCAAGATGATAGATAACCTTGACAACCTGGGCAACATAACACAAGACCATCACATTGTGCAAGTCTACTCCCATTACAGGAACCATACATATAGAAGCCTCCGCCAAAAAGGCAAAGATATCTTCCATCAGGAGTGGGTACACAATATCCGGACAAGAAACTGAGTCTTTGTCGTACATACACTCCTGACCAAAAAATAATTTCCCAATTTGTTGGTTCAAGGCTTTGCTGTGTCCATGCTTTATTTCACTCAGGACAGTGGTGTCTTCAATCACACTAAACGAGCAAAGAGTAAGTGCAGTAGCACGCAAAGTGCGCAGCAAAGTCATAGTTCTCTGAGGCACTTGATCCAATATGCAAGCTCCCACGTCCAACGCATTTTCCATCCTATTTGCACCGCGAAGATCAATCTCCACACCGGAGACTGTAAACGCGTAGGCCTTTAAAAGGCGCTGAACAGACGACAATTCTTGTGTCGCAACCTGAGTACCACAAGTGCGCTGCAGCTCCGAGAGAACCATTGAGTTCACCATATAGACCTTTCTTATAGTATCTAATTCCTCGCTCATGCCTCTCCTATCTTCTATTGACAGAAAAGCGCCAGGGAAATGAGGACCCGGAGGATGCATAATTTTTCCATAATAAAACGGACTAAGTGTATTGAGAGCATGGGCACGGATATTTTTGACTGCCACTTCGTTAAGCTCACAGCTTCCGACATTCACATCAGAGTCTGTAGCTTTAATATCCGTGATAATGTCCCATACATCACCCACAAACCACTCGGCAAAATCACTGGTCTCTTTGATCTCCTTTTGAAACGACTTGTCCATATTTTGGAATAATAGTGGCATGAAAGCGTTAGTCAGCGACTTGCACAGCGGACACAAAAACTCAAATAAATCTGTGTTAGCTGGAGGATTACGAGTGATGTGGCCGCGATGTCGTGTCTCGAATTCCTTCTTATACTCCTGTAAGCACGAATAATGCAGTATATGGCCGCAACTGACAACAACAGGCTCTTTCCTGACCGACTCAATCGGAAAACCTTTTCCAATAAAATGAGCTGACTCAGAATCAGTGACAACAGGAGGAAACTCAGCGGCAGGTTTGAAGCTCTTGCGATCGAGCTCTGCCTCCTCAGGATCTAAAGCCTCAATCAGATGTTCTTGCGAGTTGAATGGCATTTGACGGAACACGTTAGATTCCGTAATGTATCCTATCGTTCCATAAAGTTCGCTCTGTCCCGCTGGCTTACGACATAGAATGCAGTCACCAGTAGGAAACTTCCAGGTCTCTTTGAAACCTTCATCCATTATTGTACCGACATCTTCATCCTCGTCATCCTCGTCATCATAGGAGCCTTTGTTTTTTTCCGCAAAGCTCTGCTGCTTCAGTTTGAACTCGGCCATAATCTTGGCTTGTCTCTCCTTTGCCATTCGCTTCTTTCTGTCAGCTTCACTCTCCTCAACTCCACTCTCCTCCTTCATTTCAACATCAGCAGGTTCGAAAACTTCAGAACTGCGTTCGACTCCAATCTTGAAAGCATCAGGCTCATTTTGGTTGATCAATGAAAGAATACGATCCGCCACGAAACAGTTGGAACCAAATTCCTTGTTTGCCTTCACATAACATAGAACCTCAAGAATAGTCTGATACCGACCATCGGCTGGCGAAACTACCTTTGCTACTAGATTGCATGCGTTGTAACTGAAGCTCTTAAGCGTCTTCTTGAGATCAGGCACCACAATCTGATCCTCCAGTACAGCAACATGGCATAGATATAGGGTCATAGTAAGCAGTGACTCTGGCACTGATGGCGCCTGAGATAATCTTTTGAATACCAAGTTCACTAACGTCACGTAAATCATTTGAGCAAACTCAGGAGTCCCAACAATATATCCTAAATGCGTAAATGGACCAGAAGTGATTGGCTGCAATCGTGGCTCTACCACAATCTGTTCGACGGGAACGTTTAGCTGTTGTTGCTTGGCCTTCTTAATCGCTGCCTCTGCATCTTCCCATTGTGTTCCAGTATAATGGAAAAAATATGGATCTACCTCTTCGTAGTACTGGTCCTTTAGCTCGTAGAGTCCGACATCGTTTAATCCTTCGGGGGCCTTGTGTGTTGAAACCTCACGCAATACCTTTTCAAATTGCTCATCTGCAGTTAAGTACTCCGGCATTTTCTTTGCCAAATCTGAAAACGGCATAGGCTCACAGCAGAGAGTTTGCACAATTTCTCTCCGAATCAATGCATAATGGAGCTCTTTACCAGTAAGCCCAATTAAGCGCTTGCGTTCACATAGCAGTACAATCATGTCATGCAAAAACTCTTCGATAATTGCTAAAAGTTTAACTTCATCAAAAACGTTGTGCGTAACCGATCCTTTGAGCCAATGCATGAGACTCCAGCGATCAATAATTGACAGCATAACAGTAGAAGGATTACAGGTAGTCATCATCGTCTGCACACCAAATATGTCGCGCGCATAACCACTCTCTCGCATTGTCATATCACGATAATGTAGTTCATGTGTGCGCAAGGTGAAGCCATTACGAACCCAAAGACCTGCTCTAATTTGAGCAACAACGACCAGCGTACGAAGCGAATAGTCAAGCATGAGCCTCAACATCTCCTCGGGTTCATAAACGACAGCGCGTCCTGGCATGGGCGGATCTAACAGGGCAAAGCACATCAGAGACTTCAATTTCTCAGGCGTTTCGACGTGTCCAAATTCAATAAACCACGTAAGGAAAGCATGTAGAGGATGATGCATACTCAAGATGTAGAATTCCACAGGGAATCTCACAATAGAGTAATGCTCATTGCTGAAATCCTCACAAGAAGCAAGCTCAAATTTGGGCTCGTCCGCGACTTCGTTACTAGCAAATCTGTCTCGCATGTAACCGAGAGACCACGACGTCAAAATCCTAGAGAGGGTTCTAATTGACCTCTGCGAGGACTCAGGGGAACCTTCGCTGCACCCACTCGCCATAAGTCTTGCCAGCTTCGAGAGCGGCGTTAAAAGATGGAAGAAAGAAATCCACTCAGTCGATTCATATTCAACGTGCTCATTTATTTGACGAATGAAAGGAGCTGAGCCTTCCAGAAGAAGAAGGATATCAGCCATCTGTCTAACCTTGTTGTCGTCACATGAGACCCGCTGCTTAACTAGGTTGCGAGAAATGATATGTTCGAGGTCAGTGTACACATGATGAACTTTGCGATTCTTCACGGTACTTCTATCAACAGGAACACAGGTCAAAAAGTCAACAGATGAAGGTGGACCAACCCGTCCTTTTGTAAGAAGAGTATATATGATGGCCGCAAATGTCGAAAAATTGTTCTTCGCTATTTCTGTCGCAATTGTAGGACACGTGAATAGCTGAGAAGCAAGTAGTATCATACTATATTCAGGTTCACGGTCAGCCAAAATAAATTGCTCAACTAGCTGAGGGTAGGCATCAGCGTAGTGCATGCCAAGCGTCATCTTATAATCCAAATTGCAAATCATTGTCGTCATCAGGATATCGCGAATACGCAGTCTCGCTCTCTTCCAAAACCGCAGATCAAAGAGCATCAAAAAGTCAAGACGCAGACGCGGCGTCTTGTCAGGCGGAATATAGTTTGGAGACATTCTCTGCGATTCTGGTAAACTTGCAGCCTGAAGTTCAGCGTTTGCAACAGTAGGATCATCTTCCAGTTTCTCTGTCCAATAATTAGGGGCTTGTCCGGTCGCAAATGCACTCTCGCCTGCAAAGTTTCGTCCTGGATCATCAACGTCATGTGAATGCGCCCCTACATTCGCAAAGGGTCCTGAAGCCATGTGCAGATCACCCTCACTATCCTCAAGGTGATCCGCTAAAGGATAAAGAGTTTGCTTGACCCTTGTTGCTGCAGAACCAACCCTCCATGGCTGACAAAGAGCTTCACATATCGCATCTCGTAAAACAAAATCATGACCAACAAGACTTGACGAAGCAATATCTTTCAAGAACTCTAGCATTGAGCCGCACATGTCTTCACGAAATGTATCTCGCATGGATCGAATACTAACCGAGAGTGAGACTGCTTCAATTTTTGATAAAACAGCAGTCAAGCTTGTTAAATTGTCAGACGTGCTCACAATTTTTCGCCCGATCGAATCAACCTCTGTGCTAATAAATTTGCCATATTCCAGCCCTCTGCGAGTAGCACGGGCAACACTATCAATCACCGTTTCAAATGAACGCTTTTCATCATTCCAAAGAAGCAGAGCATATTGACCATTATGTTTATCAATACCATCTCCACCATAAACTGAAGGCTTCAGCGTTGACGTTGCGCAATCAGCCTGAATTGCGGTCGGATCCTTACAGTCTTGATAGCTTTGTGGAGAGCACGAAAAGACATCCAGAATGTAATCCAAAACTCTAGCCACTGTTCCTCGAATGCAATCTTCTAAATCTTTAGGAAGCGGCTGGGTCGGCGTAGACTTTGGTTTGAAATACCGACAATTGACTTCCCTATTCCAGGCTTCCGGATCACCACAGTCACAAACCCCACCATCATCTCTCTGTGATATTGAAACTGAAACTGAATGACCCACATGATCTGAAGCATCAAAGCATCGCCAGCACAAAACACAGGTTTCATCTACCGCGCAGTCTCTGTAAGTCGCATTAGCATCAAATTCCCCATAACAAACTGCAGCAATACACTTACTTGCACTTGTACGTGGGCTCTCCCTTCTCAAACTGATGCATACATGGTCTCCCACTATGAGAAGGATCAGAATCACCGGTGTTCATTCGCCAAAATGTCGACATAGGAGGCGGTCCATGCGGGAAGAAGTAGGACGTATATTTGCCATTTGCAGATATCGAATTGAAAAGAGCACGCATTAATGCCCGTTCGCTGTCAACAGTATAAAGATAGTTGTACCGCGACGGCATGTCCAATAGGGCTCGACACAAGGTGCTGTCATCGTACAACATTGCTGATCAGAGTGATAGTAGTGTATATAATTGACGCAGACGCTATCTAGCAATTAGTAACTGACGGTATTTGTTTAATAGCAAAAAGCAATACCTGCCGCTGAACCATCAACAAGCCCTTAAGCTATCCAGAGTATATAGACTAACAACCTATCTTCATCACAGTCAGCTGCCTGCTGCGTAATACGCACACTTATCGATGCTGATCTAATACAGAATGATTTGAAGCAACGATTACGAAGCAAATTGACTTACCACTTGTTGAGCCTTGGTTACTGTCGTGAGTTCTTTAAAAGACACCAAGAACCAGATATATATATCTCAAATAGAAAAAGCCCAAAGAGAACACCAAACCGTGAATTGGCAACAAATAAACAGTACCGGAGATTAATCGGTGGCCACTCGAGATCATTCAGAAGAGATCGTGGTTTGGGCCGCTTCACATGTGGATTTGTAAGCAATTACAATTTTCATTTTAAGCCCTCTCAGGCACACAATCATGGACCGAAGCCGCTACAAAAAGCACAGCAGTTTTATTTTAAAAATTCATACCATTTAATAACAACAACAAATGCAATATACTCAGTCAAAACGCTGAAATACCCTTGTCAGCCATTATCAGCCATCTTTTGAATTAAACAAGTTCAAAGCTAGCGGACTTTAGCTCTTCAATATGATTCTCGCTCTCTCTCGTCCCAGCACACCTCGCTCAAGAGGTCTAGGACTATGATTTCTACCCTTATGCTTTTTCGGGTAATAATCTACGCACTCCCCTGATTTCTTCAGTCTATCACTGTCAGTGCTTTTGAGTTTTAGCTCGGCAACCTGCTGTGACAGCGGAATTATCGATCCTCTTTGAACACGACTCCCCGAACGATCTAGTTCCACTGAATTCTGCTTGCAATGCAAACGATGAGAAGGATTTTGGAGGTCCAATTGACCAGCGCTTGAAGAGGTATAGCCAAGGTTTACTATGGAGGAAGTAGCGTCAATGACGGAACTTTTCAGTATGTAATGCTGTGGGATTAATGAGGTGCTTGATTCTGGTCTAAGGTCGTCAAAGGGTATATCTAGACCATCTTCCATATCATCTGCAATCACCGTGGTTGTCATTACTTTGATTGGCGTTGAAACATTTGAAGAATGCTTTGATGCGACCTTTAGTGAGTCATCACTTGCATCTGGTATGCGTACCGACATCGGCCTAGCAAGAGAGCCATTGTCCAATGAAGGCGATTGACTGCTAATATCAGATTTTGAAGATCCCACAGAAGAGCAATCAGATGACATCATATCTGGAGGAGAAGAAGGAGGCGAACTGGATGTGGGAGAGCCTCCAACGACACGATGATCAGCTAGCGAACGAGGAGTACTATTCGACACGCCATTCTCTTTCACAAGAGTGAAATCAAAAGAGTTGAAATATCTTTCCATGACAGACAGTGGCTCTTCTTTTTTGGTTACGTCGTGCCTATTTCCTGACCTGCCTCTATCTCGCGTGCTCAAGCGATCACTGCGTAAATCCAGCCGGTCTGCAAACAAAAGCTCTTCCATCTCATAAGTTTTATCATAGTTAACACCATCATTGGGAGGTATGAAGACAGGATCAAATCTCTTTTTCTCCAGACCGTCGTGAGTGAACTTCCCAAAAAAGGGCTCCTCAAAGAAAAGAAGTGGACCGGAAGTTCCCAGTCGCCTCTTCGGATCGGGCTCAAGCATGCTACGTATGGCATGACACGCAGCTGAAGATACAGGTGGCTTTGTTTTTGGGAATGCGGGAGAAGCTGCTTTAATCTGTGCGACCAACTGTTTTTGGATCGTGGATGGGAATGGACGACTCGAATAGAGGCATTCATAGAGAACCACACCCAGAGCCCACCAGTCAATAGCTGTGCCATATCCGGACTCACTAAATACTTCTGGAGCAAGGTACGATATTGTACCTGAAAGTCCATGAAGGCCAGATATGGCGCTTTCACTTTGTGACAAAGATGAACTTGCTGTTAAGGAGGAGGAATCGGACGTGGCAGAGACATTAGCCCTTGGAAGGGTAACACGTGCGGCAATGTTGAAATCTGCGAGGCAAACATGACCATCACCACTCAGAAGAATATTCTCCGGTTTAATGTCACGATGCACGATACCCTGAGCATGAACATACTCTACAGCACATGCCAGCTCAGCTATCCAGAAGCAGATAGCCTGCTCGGTGAAGGTACGTCGTTCGAGATGGAAACGCAAGTCTCCTCCAGTCATGAGATCAACAACCAAGAACAAATATTCTGAATTTTGAAAGGAATAGCGTAGATTGCAAATGAAGGGATGTCGCAGCTGCTCAAGAATGCTTCGCTCGCGAAGAACATTTTTTAAAAGCTTCTCTTTCACAACTGGTGCAAAATGTTGGGTTAGTAGTGTTCTTGATAAGAGATAAGTGGTGGGTTGACTTACTATAATCTTTTCTTATGTATTTAAGGGCATACAGCTGGTTAGACTCTCGATGCTGTACTATTCTCACCTTTCCAAATGATCCGCGACCTACAAACCCAAGAAGTTCAAATTTTCTGAGGGAGACTGTTCAAGTAAAGATTAGTTAGATGAAGAACTACTTAATATCTGATTTTTACACGTACGACGTCCATCTTCATAGCATGTCTCTTTCGTCAAAGCATTTCCCATGGTGATAAATATTTGCGTCGCAGTCTTTTACTCCTATCTGTAAGCAGCCAATGCGGACAAGCTAGGAACTCCTTTTCACACGAGGAAACAACACAGGGATATCTAATATTCCTTTTCTTAACGACAATACTACCAGATAAACGATCGTAGTGCAGATACCTTCAAAATCTAAGCAAATTTCTGGCGTGAATGGAGGGCGAGAGTTCAGAGTGGAGAAAGGACTGCTCATATGGCAACTCTGACGGGAAACCAGCCCCAGATGAGGCCTGCCTAAGCGCACCGACCCGCACCGCCGACGCCACATGAAACCGCGTGGCAGCCACGCGACTGTCCATCAAATGCACCGCCGCAACGAGCCCCGGTGTCTACGCTGGATTATTGCCACACGCCAGCTAGCACTGTGGCATATCTACAGAGCAGAGCAGGGCAGGAACTGGTTTAGCCTTGCGCCAGCCGTTAGACAGAGGTCCAACAGCTCAGAATGAGGTTAATGAATGACGATACGAAATGTAGGAGTGGAATTGTTATGTCTAAGACTGAGAGCACAATATATAGGTCATTAATTAGCTCTTAATAGTCAGAGCTTATTGACAGGTCAGTTCAGCGGCACAAGGGGAGATAATCTGATTGATTAATACGGGAGGCGAGTACAGCAAATCAGCTCCAGATAAGGCAATTCTTCCTTCATTCTTGACAAAGATTATATCAGAAAACTATCTCTAGCAAACAAGTAAAATCCCTGTTGACTCTCTCCAATCTTCCGCTTCTGGATTCAGTGTGCGGTTGCTTTTCGTAAACAAGTCACCGCGAAGTTCAGGAAAGAGACTAGATAAAAGCAAGCCGACCAGCGCACTATCACTAACCAAGCGACTCACATCAATATGACCGATTACAATCCATGAAATACAACAATTAAAAAACATAGAACCATGTTGGTGATTACTCCATACCATGCGCCCATCCAATCCTACTCAATTACTGTCCGCAACTGTATAATATACAGGTCTAAACCTCCATTGCACCGGCGGGTTCCTCGTCCGACTCATATGAAGCAGCAGATCCAACAGAGCTCATCTCCTCATCTCCGGAGCTCTCGTCGTCTTCCTCCTCCATTGCTTCGGCACTGGCATACTTATTGACATAGTCTGTTTATTTCCATCAGGATCAGCATAACCAGCACTGAATTACTGTTATAGTTTACTAACCTTTGACCCTGTTCTCGTATGCCTTGGGTTCACGCATAAGAAGGGCTGCAGCCTCGCCATTTAGGGGATCAGTTGGGTTCGGATATCGCAGGAGTTGAGGCAAAAACACCTCAAAAATGTTGATCATGTCTAATAAAAAGTCAGAAAACATCCATCTATCACAAACCAGTGAAAAATAGCCGTACCAAACATTGGACTCCAGGTCTGATTGATCACATCCAAGCATACGGATCCGCTCCTTGTTACCGGTGTTAATAATCATCAAAAACTATCCTCTCACAAACCACGCTGGCATATACATACAACTCATCAATATTGGGATGAAATATACGGTTCATGAAACCAATCGATGGTGATTTATAAGGATATTGATCAGGAAGCTCAACGCGGACCTTCCATATTCCTGACTTGAACGGCGCTATAGTAAGTCAGTACTAAGCATATCATTTACTCTCAGACAGCAGATTCACCCACTTTCATCTGGACCCTTAAACCGCACAAAAAATTCTTGCCTGTAGGATTATCAGTATCGAAGCATCATATCATGGTGGTAACATACATGCTGCCGTTAACGAGCGTAACCTCGTAGTCGCTCATCAGCCTTAGTATAGATTAGTCTCAACTCTTAGGCACACTGCAGAGATCAAACATACAACTTCATCACATCAGTTTCAATGCGACGCTTCGGTGAACTGTAAAAGAGCTGTTAGAGCAAGTTATTCCGATGTAGGCTGTGAAATGCGGGGAGGATCGATGCACCAATACTCCGTTGACGGTGGAGCTCCGACATCCAGCGGATCACAGAATAACACGGCAACTCACCTCATTATGAATCAACACTAATCGCAAATAAATTATAATAGAACTCAGCTATTCGAACCAACAAAGCCAGTGTAAACCTCTCGAAGCAGTGATTGGAGGCAAACTGCGAGGATGATCTGACTCTACCGATGCTTTGTCCCAGCGGCGGTGGACCCGACTTGTAAGGCAGAGCCAAACTGTGACTCCACGTGACCGGCTTTCGGCTCACCGTATGACGTATGCTGTTGACGACTTTGCCTTATATTGTGATTAATAATTAGTAAATATAGTTAAAGTGTAGTGAAATGTGTACAATGACTCAATAAGTGGTTATATAGAGGCGGATATGGATAATCAGAGTACAGCAGTAATGTAGTATGTGGTCAGTTGATCGGCTCGTGGCAGAATCAACGTGTCTAAACCAAAATAACACCCTCTTCTGGAGGCCAGTACTGCCTGAGTTTCACTCCTCCTTCACTTAATACTTTAAATGACTTGTCATCCATACTATATGATCTCGAATAGACGACTTCCTTCAATCCCATCTGCACAATTTTGATGCTGCAAGTCAAACAAGGACAAGTATTGCAGTACAAGACCGACTCATCGCCAATTCTTTCCCGGCCACTTTCTAGAAGCGCATTCTCTTCAGCATGTAAGCATAAACAAGTTCCCAAATTTCCGCCCTCTACGCCTCCGTCGTTGCACCTAGGACATCCTCCTTCGTTACAGTTAGTTATACCGCGAGGTGTTCCATTATATCCTGTAGAAATCACCCGCTTTCCACGAGCAATAACACACCCAACTCTTCTTTTCATGCAATTACTCCGTCGCGCTGCTAGATTTGCAAGTTGCATAAAATATGCATCCCAAGACGGACGTAAACGAGACTCATCCAGCAGATCAAGATTTGATAGACGTAAATACAAAAGCTCCATAGTCTGAGTAGCATTGATTATCTGAAGCGACGCTTTGTGCATTATAGGAGCTAAAGCGTTCGAGCTAGTATACATCTCAACGTCTGACTGCCGAGAAAAATCCTCGAAAGATTGTGCTGAAGATTCTGTTCTAAAATTAATTTTATATTAGCAACCGCTGCTTGAAGGAACCTGGATATACGTACGATAGCTTTGACTTGTATCTCTCGTAACGCGCACTTGTCGGAGCTTGAACCGCTATCAGCAGAAAAAATGGCCGTGCAGATAGCTTCTCAAGTGTACTAAGAGTATGAACATTTGTCGTGACAAAGTTTTCTCGCCAGCGACTTGTTACATATTCGAGAAGTTCTTCTGCGGAGTCAAATGTAACATGCGACTCAGTTGATGATCTCCTACTTTCGTAAGTATCGTTTTGACTCAAGCCTGTTTGCATAGATAACTCCGCTTTGGCTGCTCTTTTAACAGCATTCTTAGGACCATCGCCTACTGCATCTAACTTTTTCTCCAGGCTGCCATTTGATACGCCCAAACCTCCTGGAGGACTGTGAGACGGAGGAGTATCCTGAGACCGAATATAGAGACGCGTAAACCCTTGGATTGCTAAATATCGAGCCGTCTCGTTCTTTCCCGAGTAACTTGACCCGCAGATACCAATCAACATCTTTAATTAAAGCCGGAGGGAGCAAATCAATTCCGAACCAAAACGCGATGGTCCTTGGACGCGTCGTGATTTTAAACGCGTAGAGTAATTAATCCAGAGCAAAACCCTTAGCCGCACTCGGCGAATACTTCCCCGTCTCCACACTTCGACTACAGTTCTCTCGCTGGCTTTGCAAATGCAAAGCGATGCCTTTTGGATCTGATGTCTGTCGAGATATCGAAGCTGCTTGGTAGTCTGAAGTCGCGCTCGAATGCAGTTAATGAGAGCAGCGTGGCCCCTCCTGCGCCTAAATCAGTAGCATCCTCGGATCACATCTCAACAAGCTCACACAATGAGGAAACTACAGCATCGTCTTTTCCGAGAGACCCCAGCCTTATATCTGATCCGATAGAGGCAATTGAATATATACAATCAATTGTGTCTAAAGATAAGGCGATAATCTCTCGAATAAGGCGAATGAAGAAGCACCAAGACGACCACGAGGCTCAATGGTTAATTATCTATTGCCGCGTCTGATTCTGATGTGACGACTAACTCTCTGGGTTATAGGTACAAAGGCAGAGAAGAATTACAGGAAAAGCACCGTTTGCGAAGGGAGGGAAGGAAAAAGATTGCTGATATGCTTTCACGACTTGGCGGAGACTCTTCAAGTGCGCCGTCAATGGTGAGTGCCTTCTTTGATCTCGATAGCTTTTACAATCTGACAATTTGCATTAGGAAGAAGACCTCGAACAAGAGAAAAAAGATTTACAAATATACGATCAAAAGGTGCATAATGCAATGATGGAAATGATCAAGTCTCTATCTAAAGAGCTGGCGGATTTAAGAATACCGCTATTCTGCAATCAAGATCCGTTAGTGACAAACGAAGAAGCCGACGATGAGCTTCTTAACGCTAGGAAAGAGGTACTTGAATCGCTAGAAGAGGTTGCATATGAAAGAACTGCGAAGTGAATCTACTTGACAACAGTTTATGAATATAGTAGCAATTCGTATGACCTCATATCAGGTGGCTAACTATGTACATGCTTCTTGTATCTCAATGCTTCCTGAAATTTATTCTGCTTTCGTTGCAGACGTATTTGGTCCATGTACAAGACTATGGGTTTTCCGCAAGACGAAATACACACAATACATTAGTAATACTGCGACTGTAAACAAGACCACGCGCTGCTCTAATCCAAGAATTTCCAACAGTGGATAAGGGAAGTAGCCATTATTCGCATAAGTCTTATGCACCCAGAACCTTCAAGACTATTAGAAAGCTGGTCGGTTCCAGTAGAAAAGGCAAAGACATACCAGTATCCAACTCCAAGATTTCCGTAGAGTATCAAGGTCATGAACGGGTGTAAATCCCAGTTACTTGAAAAATAAAAGTAATCGATGAGCAGCAGGATCGCTGGTGCTCCGTGTAGACCAAAATCGATATATTGCGGAATGTAAACCTCAATACTTTCTGGTATCAATAATGATTTATCGTACATATATATAGACCCATATAAAATACTGATGAGAACCTCCACTGGAGCTGCAATCAGAAGAAACCGATTCTTGGTATGAATCAAAGTCTGCGAGCTCAGGATCCGGCCCATGAGTCCAATGGTTACAGTGATATAACTGAATATAACACCTGCAGATCAACGTCAGTAAACGTATTATAAAAATAGGCCTATTATTTTACCCACCTATAATAGTCAAAAACTGTAGCTGACCACTAATTATACAAACAAAAAGAAATCAGCCGTGCGTTCAGGTGTGCTTTTGAGTAAAGAAGGATGACATTTACCCATAAGATTGGTTAATTATGCTCTCTAGCTCAAACATATACTTCAGCTCAAGATTAAACATAGCTGCTGCACCGGCATACAAAGCCGTAGCAGGCGACAGCATCGCTGTATCGTCTAACACTGCCATATCTGATACCCGTGGTAAGTAGACGAGCAATGATCAAGCAAATAACTGACTCCGAGCGTGGTTGGATGAAGCCGCATGTGCCCTCTGTGAGCGGATGTGGAGGGTGCGGCTCGATCCAGAACATCAAACGCATACGCGTTTGACTCGTATACAAAGCCATTGACGTGTTGACGATCGATGTATCTGGTGTAGGAATATACTGAAGGCATGGGAAAACGGAAAAATTGGAATCTAAGTCAGGAAAGCTACGATTGGCCGCGGAGCCAACCATTAATGACTCGGGAAGTCTTGCAGTGCATATACAAATATACAGGATGCCTCGGAGATTTTCTTGATAAATTTATTGGGGAGCACGAAGCAACAGAGAACAGTTTACAAGATCTTTTGTCAAATACAATTGTCTGCCTAGAAGATCTTGAGGCAACTGAAAGGGCAGCTGAACGAGTGCGCTCACTCTCAATGAAAGAGAGACTTGATCTCCAGGACTTCCCCTCTATCAACGATGTATCTTCATCCGTGATTACAGATCTTGCTCTGTTACTAACTAATTCTTTTAGATTTTGTATCGGATTGTCAATGATCTGGCTTTCAAACAGAAAAACTGGAATGAGGCCAATCTCTTGGCCTTTGGATTCGCAAAGGTGCCAACGGATCATATTAATTCTTAATCAGACGTTAACGGAGTACACTGACAGGATAGAGAGGGAACAACCGTCGATAAGCCGATTGGACGAAAATTTCTTAGCGATCATAATCGTATTCTTTGCGAGGCCAATTGGCAGTATCTACTTCAAAAGTAAGTAGATTCCTATTGCCCAGCTAATGAATAACATGGGGCTAACAGGTACATCAAGGGTGGGAGGGCATGTACTGCGACTTCTGTTTTCTTACGGCAGTATTTTCATTCCTATGTCATCTAATGGATGGTCGAGCCTATATCAACTATCTGGTATGTATGTCATCTACAAGATTTCCTGGTTGGCTATTAATCTGTGCAGGACCACCAATACACAATTTGGACCAAATCAGAAATTGGAAACGATGCAAGTTATCTGAGTATTCTGCCAATATTGACACATCGTCCGTCATTTCTGTGAAAAGCAGCCAAATGGATGGAAATGACTCGGATGCATCTAAAATGGATGGCATCAGCGGAAATGCTACAAAAACAACTTCAACTCAGAGTATGCAGGTATCCAGGGAGAGAAATAAACTGTCGGTTTTAACTCGAGTTTATTAATAAATTTAGCTAAAATTTCATTAGGACAAAACTGAATACAATCGTTATACCACGGCATCGCATGCTATACGCCAATGCAAATTCAAAATTCAATCGCAAGCCTACAATGTCTCTTGCCCCACGCACCGATACTTTAGAAGGGAAAGAACAAAACCTGAATGGGGCTACAAAATTCGTGTTGCGAGAGATATTTCGAGCGGAGTATCACATTGCAAATATATTCGGCGAGATAGCATTCAAATCATTGCCAGTTGTTCCACCAATTGATAGTGGATCCAGACAAATGGTGCCGAAGTCTTTGAAGAACGGTCCATACTCGTTGATCAGGACTATTCAGCGACGACATAGACAAACCCGATACGATTCTTTGGTTAAGTATTATTGCTCGCTAGAAAATGGGAAAGCAGTAGAGTCATGTACGACTGTCGCAGCTTTGCCAGAAACGAAGGACAACATTTTGTTAAGTACTACTCCGTATCATTCGGTGACTGCGTTCGTCACAGCAGTGCTGAAGCGCTTGCTTCCCAGTTCTGCTTTAGGTACAAAACGCAATTTTTCTATTCTTTACAAAAGTATTTCAATTTCAGTCCTTGTCTACAACAGTCCTAACAGTGCCATAGATGTGAAACAAGCGATTGTCATGAGTCGACACGAAAAAACTACAGTCCACCAACTACTTCAAGGAATATCCATTCTTGATATCCCATGGCTTGGCAAACCCGTCGTAAACTGCAAGATCTCACGACCCGACTTTGAAAAACGACAAGCACTCTTTGCGGAGTTTATATTTTGGATGTTTGCGACATTCATTCCTGATATCATTCGTTCCTTCTTCTTTGTGACTGAATCATCCACCACACACAACAAGCTTCTCTACTTCCGTCATGATGTATGGATACAACTTACAAGGTCTTCGTTACAAGATATTAAGTTGGATATGTTCAAGTGTATTCCTGCGCGCACAGTCGGCTTGATGTTGAAGAGTAACGATCGAAAACTGGGGTTAGGCACAGTACGTTTGATGCCTAAAGAGACTGGAGTCCGACTTATTATGAGTTTCAGCGCGAAGAATGCAGCTAATGTACGTGTCAATTCCAGCAGCACAAACGACCCTACTAACTGAATACAATTAGGGAATCTTGAAGCTACTGGAAAAAGAACGTTTAATTGTTCAATATAGTGATTCTACGAATAGACTGAAAGATAAGCTCAACAAGGACATCAATCATACTATCATACCTGTTTTACAAGCTTTCAAATGCGAGTATGCGCTCAACAAGAAGGCATTGGGTGCTACATTATTTTCAACAAGCGACGCAGAAGCCTTCCTAGTCTCATTTCGCAAACGCTTTCCAAAATCACTGAAAGATATGCAGTTTTACTTTGTCAAGGTAGATGCACAAGCATGCTTTGACTCAATTCCACCTAAAGCAGCATTCGAAGCAGCAGATGCTTTTTTGAAGCTACCTGAATATCGGACGCGAAGATATACTAAAGTATCAATGCGGAATGGTGCGCCGTTCCGTAGTTTTAAGGCTATTTCATATCCTGGAGAAGTTGAAGATCTTTCGCTGGAAGAGCTAGGAGAGGAGTACTCTAAGGAGCTTTTATCTGTGATTAATGCTCTGAATGGATATGATGAGGAGGAAACGGGCGCGCCGTCAGGTATTGCAGCATTAATACTGAAAGCGCAGAAGCATATTACAAATGCAATATACATTGACGACGTTAGAGATAAGCGGATTGAGAAAGATGAGATATTGATGTTGCTCATTGAGCTTCTACAAGCTCATATTGTCAAGGTAAGCACTGAAATCTCGGATTCCTAGGCGTCCCGGAACTAAAAATGATAGATCGGTAGCAAGTATTATCGCCAGACTCGAGGCATTCCGCAAGGATCCGCGGTTTCTTCTTTTCTATGCAATCTTCTGTATGCCGAAATGGAGCGTGAAGTGCTTCCATTTACAAGCAATGCCAATGATAGTCTATTGATGCGGTTAACCGATGATTTTCTGTACATCACAACAGATCTATCCAAAGCCAAGAAGTTTTTCCAGTTGATGTGTGATGGCCAACCTAAATATGGAGTACAGATCAACGCAAAAAAGTCCCTTGTAAACTTTGAATTTCAGTTGCCGGATGGTAGTGTTGCGCCAAAGCTGGAAGCGTCTACAGAATTTCCGTACTGCGGATTTACTGTCGACGTAAATACTCTAGAAGTGAAGCGTGACTTGTTTAAGCGCGCAGCTAAAGGTAAGAGCAGTTTTACTAGTGTATTTTGGCATTGTCTAACGGAAGTAGACATTGGTGCTTCGATTACAGTAGAAACCAGTCGTCGCCCACAGAAAAAATTTGTCTACAAAATGACGGAGTAAGTTACATCCTTCAATTGCATATAAATCGTGATATCTAACTACGCTTCTAGATTAATTCCTATCTTATTCATGAAACTATACGGTAATAAGGAATTGAACTCTCATCGAACGATACTAGTCAATATCTTCAGAACCTACTTAGACATAGCTATGCGATATGCACATTACATCCGCTCATTACGACGTCGCAAAAGAGAAACGTCGCCAATAGACAGCATACTTAGAGATCTAGATGCAGTGAGTTTCGAATGCATGAAAAGTAATATTATTCGATTTATGATGATGGATTTGTATTAACCTAAGATAGATGCTATACAGAAGATAATCGATACAATGCTACATCTGGTCAATTCATATCAAAGCAGAGTCTCTTTAACAGAACTAAAATAGTACGTATTTTTCTCCTTCAACTGACGAAGCAATACTAACCGAATCGGCAGTCTTGCATATCAGGCGTTTACGATTGTTTTAAGAAGAAAGCATACTAGTTTCAAACCAGTGTTGCGCTGGCTTAGATATGAGGCCAAAATGGTTTCGAGATCAGTGCGTGTGTCTATGTCTGATATTTTGGAGGACCCGGCTGTTAAAATTGTGGATCTTGCGAAGTATTGAAGATGGAATACAGAGGATCTCTAAAAGATAGCTATAGAAATAATATAGAACCAAATTTGCCTCAGACTTTCACATTTAGAACCATGATATACAGCTAATCAAATTTAATTCATTTAAATCTGTAAATTTTATAAGAAGAGCTTGACTATTTGCCGCCAATTACCAAATGCATTTGAATGCAAACCCTATCAAGCGTATCGTGAGCATAGGGTATTGCAGTCCACCACCGACACGGATTGATACACGCCTCTCTTTGGTCGATCTGATTAAACAATCTGAATCCACCACAAAAATGCCATGGACTTAGTTACTATCCACTGTTCCTCAACTCATGGATTTACAAAACAAGAATTGATTACTGCAATTTTGAAGTATATTCCGGCTCCGAGACAGAGTCATCTTCAAATACCGTTTGCGCAAGATCTAAATCCTACCGCGCCATGTCCGCTTTTCATCTTTATCGGACTTTCAAACAACGCCTCAAGTCATGATAGCGAGACATCAACAGAGACTGTGAATTTACGATCAACGTTCACATTTCGTGGTATTTCGCCGTACACATTAGCACGTTTACGACAAGCTAGATCATACTCGTTCCCAACAATCGCCGCATTCAGATCAGCAATTGCAAATAATCTTCTCGAAATCCCCGAAACATCACATGAAAGTACAGATATAGTACTGGTAAATCTGGTTGGTGCTCATGTATCTTCGCACGAGTCTATATTAGCGAATGGGAAAACGCTGTTTGATACGCTTTGTCAAGTAACGAGTTTTCTGCTTTTCATGCCTGATGCGAATACCGCAGAACAGACAAATGATAGCTTCTCGCGGAGAAGAATTACGTTGTTAGAATCTGATACGGTCCATAAGGCTACGCTGCCGAGAGTAGCCGACTTTATGGCACAGTCTATCAATCAATTACGAAAGACCATGCATGTGTCTGACCTCTTACGCATTTTTGTACATACGACTTCTTGAGAAACTCTTTTAATTCACGCCATAGATTTTGTATAATATATCGTATTACGAAATTAAAGGTCACCCTACAAATACAAGATTCCAAGCCAACATACAAAAAGCATACCACAAAACTCAAGCTCGAAACCCATGAATCAAGCCTTCTCGATTCCCTGCTCCATTTCGCTCAAATAAAGCTCTACAAGTTTCTCGAGTCTCAATATCTCGTTAGTAGCAACGCGAATGTCAATCTCAAGCTGCTCTTTCAATTCGGCTTGCTTTTTCTCCACACCAGCAATCACAGACTTCTTCTTCTCCATTTCCTGTGTGACGATACTGCGCTCGGCAACTAGTGTGGCGTAGGCTTCTTTCAGTTCTTGAGTACGTTTCTGAACACTCTCACGCTTCTGAAGTCGTTGTTCTTGAAGTCTCTGAATACGCTCTTCAGCGTTTGCCAATTGCCGTTTGAGTTGCTATAATGCAGTTAGTATAGAGTGCAAAGAATGAGTCCTAGCGTTAGCTTACCGTAGATTTCCGTTCAACTTCGTGCACTTCTATTTGTCGCTGATCATGTAGTTCCATAAGTCTAGCGAGCTGTCTGCCAGCTTCATCCTGCTTGTTCATTTCATTTTCGGTTTCCTCCATAATCTTCAGACTACCAGCAATATCTTGCTCAATGGTCCTGAAAGATTCAATAGATACTTCGAGTGCTCTCAGGCGACGCTCTAATCTTTCGATAGCCAACTTTCCAGACTGTACACTCTCGCTCATCTCTTCATTGATTTTGCGCAATGTGCTAGGCGCGTCGAGAACATACGGTCGTAGCTTCTCACACTCCTTTCGAATCTGTGTAGTTAGGAAATTCTGGTCTTCTAATTTGCCAACAAGTCGGCTCTTATCCCGCTTGTACGCTTCATGCTCGGTATGGTACTGATCCTGGATCTTCTTGAGCTTGCGTAACTCTGCCTCAACTTGCCGATTATGCTCTTGTGATTCTCGGATCTTAGGCGCATCCATTTCTTTCTGCAGTTTAAGCTCTTGAAGTCTTTCATTAGACGCGACTACTTCCTGGTATCCATGCTCAGTTGCCAAGGAGGTCTCTTCGCTACGCTGAATAAGGTCTTCACATATACCCATATGCTCTTCACGGAACCGCGCAAAATTAACAACCGCGGACAACAATCTTCGCACTCGCTGCGTCTCAGGTTTCATAAAATCTGCCATTGAAAAATCGTCGATTCCGCAGATTTGCATCAACTTTGATGACGCACGCGCAAGTGCAAACATGCTTCTCGCAGCTCGGGCCGAGTCGAACGTCTCGCGGCCTTCACAGCACGCTTCAAAAATAGGAATCTGATTTTCGTATGTCACGCCAAGAAAGCAAGCAATCATCTGTTCGTAGAGCTGTTGAATGAAAATCGCAGTGGGTTTGTGAAGCATATCCTCTGCAACGATGAAGTCGCAACCACGAAGACACACCGCAATCTCAGCAAAATCGAGAAGTGGGAATATATCTCCTTGAAATGATGGCTCTAAAACAAGAATATTGTTAGAATCCGGCAGTTTGAGTGCAGAAATGTTGGCGTACGTGAACGACCTGTGGAGGAACCGAATCCGCTAGGTTTGTTTATCAAAGACTTGCGCGCGCTGAACGCAGCAGCCGATTTTCGCGCACTAAAAGCCATTCTTGTTTCGGTCTGTTAGTTCAAATCTGATTTTGTAATAAACACGAAAATGTAACAATGAGGTAAGGAAAAGAACGAAAGAAGGCGCGTTGGGAGGAAGAGATACGAGAGATGTAAGTGTATTGTTTTGGCGAGTGAACTTTATTTCTCTCAAGTTGGTTGCCACGACAACCGGATGAGCATCACGTGAATAGAAAACAAGTAGCCTGAGTTGAATGTTTACGCTGTTTCTATGTTACCACATTTCTTTCAGTTTCAGATATCTACTATACAGATTCCCAATTCTCAATACCCTTATAATACACAAAGCTGAATTCTTTCAAAAAATTCAATATCATGCGTTTTACATCCGACTAGACCATAGCACATAACGTAGCGACAAACACGACCACAACCATCATACAATGTGCCGGTATCTGTCTTCCACGCGCAGCCAAGCTTGCAGTCACGGTAGCCAGCGGGGCAGGTGTAGCTGAAGTAGTGTTTGAAATTACAGGAGGTAAAGTTACGTTTTGTACTGGACCAACAGGGCTGACGGCTGGGTTCGTGGTTGATGTTGAGTCGGAATCGTTGCGTTTAACGAGTAATTGGAGAGACTCCTCGTCGCGCGCAAAGAATTTGGCAGCACCAGTAGTGTAGTCCTGGACATATACTCCCTTCACGAAGAAATCGAACGGTGCTTGGCTCATATCAGCTAACCCCCCAGCCCATCCGATCGTACCTTCGGGATTGGCAGGGTTTCCGCCGACCCATGATCCGATTTTGAATTGCGAAGGAGAGGACGGGAATCCTTGGGCAGTGGCAGCGGATAGTGTGCGGACGGTTATGCCGTCGATTTCCCAGGAGATTTGCGATGCGGTCCAGTCAACTGTATAGGTGTGAAAAGAGGTAGTTGCTGAATTGACACCGTGAACTGCACCGCGATCGAAGGTAGACGTGTTTCCTTTTGAGAAGTAATTACTCTGAACTGCACAATCTGTTAGAAAGATGAGGAATGCGAGAGCTATCAATGAGCACACCATAGTTGGATTGTGAACCGACCCACTCCAAATCAATCTCATCACCATCGTCAGATAACAGCACTACAGCACTAATAATTCCTTTTCCCGGCGCTGCTTGCGCAAGAACTTGAATTTTTCCATACATTATTGAAAAGTCTGATGCAAGAGTAGGCGCATCTTCCATTCCTGTGATTGTGATTTTCATACCGGAGGAAGAGTATGAGATGTGATCTGCCTGATAAATGGGTGCGAGCTGTGAGAATGGTATCCCGGTTGTATAGTCGTGAAAAACGTATCCATTGAGAGATGGTGGAACTGCAGTCACATACTCTAAGGTCGTTAAAAAGAGAAAAGCTGTAGTGGATGCACGCATGATGATAGCACTATCAGTCGAGACAGACGATGCTGGAGGATAGCCAACTCCTACTTCACAATTTATGTAGACACTCAAATTCTTGGTGAGACGAGATACATATCACATCGTGAGCTCACTTTTCGTTTTCTACATAACAAATTTAATGCATGTGGGTTCTATATTTATCACTGTCATGTGCTCTGCCGAGGCGATGCTCTGGCTCATCCCGGGGGTTCTGAACTTTCGTTGTGATCGTGCGGCTCGATTGATGATCAACTTCGAGGATTTTATGGCATAGTTTAAATAAATATCCCGAAGTGGAAGATGATGAACCTATGTTTGAATAATAATTTATAAATATTACGACTCATACTGATCTTCGTTACGCTGAAGACTATTTAAAATATTTTAAACGTTATTATATTTCTATTATTTACACACACAGACACAAACACCGATTATCCTCCTATTTACAAAAATAAACCGAAATATGCCCTGATTAAAACCCGATTAAAACAAACACAAATCCAATACTAAATGACTTTCACTTTCTTTTTTTTTCTCTCTGCTTAAATGCCCAAGAATAAGGCACCAATAAGACCAGCGACACAACCAGTGAGCTTGACGTTAGCGCTCCATGATCCAGCGGCGTTTGTGGTAGCAGACGCGATGCTAGTGGAGGTAGTAGTCGAGGCAATTGTGGAAGTGTTGGAGAAGGTAGAGGTAGCAGTTGAGAAAGTAGTAGATGAGTTTGTGTAAGAAGTCCAGAAAGAAGAGGAGGTAATGGTTGAAAGAGTTGAAATCGGGCCGACTGTAGTCGAAGTGGCAATTGAAGAGGAGTTATGCAGAGCAGGAGTGCTAGTATTGCTTGGAGCAACAAAGGAGCTGGTAGGAATTGCAGAGGTGGTGGAAATGACAAGCTTGGAGCTCGAGAGGACAGACTTCGACGAGGATGAAAATGACGAGGCCGAGCTGCTAGGCTTGACGTTGCTCGAGGTGAGTGCCTCAGAAGTGGAAGAAGAGCTGGTCGACACAACTGGAACAGAGCTGCTAGACGAACTAGTAGGAGAAGTGCTAGAGCTTGAGGATGAGGAAGTGGAGGAAGAGAAGGTGGAGGAAGAGGAGGTGGAGGTAGTGGAAGTAGTGGAAGTCGAGGAAGCAGTGGAAGTCGAGGAAGTAGTGGGAGTCGAAGTAGAAGTGGTGGAAGTCGAGGAGGTGGTGGAAGTCGAGGAAGTAGAAGCGGTGGAAGTCGAGGAAGTCGAGGAAGTCGAGGAAGTAGAAGAGGTGGAGGTGGTAGACTCTGCATAAGAGACAGAGGAGGAGGTAGCAGAGTCAACAGTCGATCCAGACACAATCGAAATAGAGTCGGCATCACCAGACTCATTAGTGTAAATGTACTCAGATCCAGTGGAGTAGTCCTGAACTTGGATGCTCTTGACGTAGAAATTGAAAGGAGCCTCGGACATATCAGCAAGACCACCAGCCCAGATAATGGTTCCCTGGGCATTATCAGGAGATCCACCGATCCAGGATCCAATTTTAGGTTTCATTGGGGTCTGGGGGTAACCCTCAGAGGTGGCGGGAGTGAGGGTACGGACGACGACACCGTCGATGGACCAAGTGGTGGCGGTTTCAGTCCAGTCGAGCTTGTAGGTGTGGAAAGTCGAGACTGCGTTAGTAGCAGTGTGGTATTCACCACGGTCGTAAGTAATGGTCTGTCCCTGGTAGAAGTAATTACTTTGGACTAAATAGAGAACGCGGTCAGTATTCATATTGGAGCAGCAAAAGCAAAAGAGAAATGCATACCACTGTCGACTTCGTCTCCAACCCACTCGATATCGAGCTCGTCGCCGTCATCACTGATAAGGATAACGGATGAGACTATACCGGCACCAGGGGCAGCCTGAGCGACGACTTCAAGGGATCCGAAGAAAATGTAGAAGTCAGCGGCAACGGTTGGCGAGTCGCCCGACGCCTCGATAGTCATACACATTCCGTTAGTGGAGTCGTAGGAAATGAGATCAGATCCGTAGGTAGGCGAGATGCGGTCAGCAGCACCGGTGGTGAAGTCATGGGAGTAGCTTCCACCGAGACCCGGATCAGGATCGCAGGAGGTGGATGTGAGGGGGTCGCAGTCAGCGGCGACTGATCTGGCGACCGCGAGAGCCAAGATAGCCGAGACGAGCGAGGTTGGGCGCGAAAAAATCATGACTTGTTAGTGTGAGCAGTAGAACAGCAGCGGGAGATGATGATGGGGAAAGACGGAGACGGAGGAGTGGAGAGGAATATATAGCAGCGGAGTTCCAAGGCACTGCTGGTTCGCAGCCCAGCCGCAAGCGCGTTATGCTCGGTTGTGGTGAGATAGAGTTCGCTCCGAAGCAAGGGCTTCCTGAAGCGGTTAGCGTAGGCTGTCTGGGTGCCGAAAATAGGAACATTGCTGGGCGGAAAGTGGCTGTGTATGACGTAGCATAGAACTTTATTGTTGACGTGTGCGTGCTTTCTGCGGCTCAGGGGGTGAATTTGCTAGATTTGTGCGACATTGGTGCGACGCGTTTGCAGGGGTGTGTGAATTGGCTGTATTTTAGAATGGACTGGATGTGGATTATACACAGTGGTATAGTGTATAGACTGCACAGCTAAAAAAGATGCAATAATACACTGGCTGGACACTGCATTACACTCGCTCACTTAATCCAACCCGGTTGTGGCTGCGGACCAAGCCAGCCGGACGCACTTCGGCACTGCGAGCTCTCCACCCAGCCTGCCTTTTGCTTCCCGCAACCAGCCCCCGGCAAATCATCTAACTTGAGCTCCACGCATTTTCTAAAAACTCTGCTTGAGGAGGCTGGCACGAGCCTCTTAGAGATCCACGCGTTATCCTGACAGGACTGGGCCACAAGTCTCTTGGCTGGGCAGCGGGAATTTTCATGGCTCTCAAAGCAAGGGGCGTTTTGCTCGTTAGAATCTCTGGGGAACGCGTCCTCCCGCTCTTGCCCTGCGTGCCTCTGAAAAGACGCGTGTTTAAGAATGATCGTTGGAACACTGCAAAGACATCATCATTCCTATTGTGCTCTGATCTATTTCTTATCTTCTTTTTTCTTTTCTCCTTGCTACTTCTGCTACTTCTCTTCTCGTAACTGTAGATATTTTTGGCAGCGGCCGGTGCATCGTCCAGCAAACCACCGACAACTTTTCCGTCTCGTCTTCTCGCTTAGTGATTCCTCAAAATAGCATCCTCCTCTGACACCACAGTCAGTGCATCACTTAATCCAGCGCCGTATGCGCACTTGCCCCCTTGCTCGGCTTGTACTTTTACTAATCTGCCTCGCCACGAAAAGGTCTGCAGATCATTAACTCAAAAAGCACAAAAATAGATCCATTCGCTCGAGTCTGTGAGCCTGCTCACCAGCAATTTTTCCATCTCCTTGCTCAGCCCCTCGGAACGGAACTAGGTTTAGATTGTAGGTTCTCTACTTTGTTCTATTAGTGCCACTGTTGTTTACTTCACTGTACTATTTCTATATAAAGCCATAGTCTGGCCATATTTAGTAATAGGTACTAGCACTCCAATTCTACACTCTATCAACAATATAATCCAATTCACATATTATAATACAAAATCATAATGATTTACTAATGCTTCAACAGCTCATGCTTTTTTTCTTCTGCCTCGCACACCTTACATCACCTGAATTAAATAATTGGCAAACACAGACAACACAAATGCACCACAAACAAGTCCAGTTCCAATCTGATCATCGTATCGAATCGCTCGTCGCAATCTAATAGCCCGTACTCGCCACAAATATAATCCCAGCGCATACAAAACCATAATCACAGCAGCGACAACAAAGAAGAAACTCGCAAGCTCGGCGCGCTCGTTGCCAAACGCGCGTAGTCCACTCGAAATCGCAGAGAGGTAGATTCCGATTTCGAGCCAGTTTAAAAATGTACGCTCGTTAGCAAAATATACCTTCGGCTCAATACGCACAGGAATATGAATCAGCTTCCCCGGAGGAGCATGGAACACACGCTCAATCACTGCAGGAACAGCCTCGGTGCCGCGCGCCGGTCTCTCGGGTTCAAACAAAACAGACTCAGTCCACGTTCGTACTGTGTGTCCGATCTGTTTCACCGTCTCGTTGAAATTATGAAACTGACTCGTCCGTCGAGAGCGCGAACGCGAACGATCCCGAGATATTCCCATCAACGGAATATGCTCACCATCCGCATCTTCGTCATCGGTAATGTACTCGGTTGACTGTTCGTGTGACTGACTGCCAGTACCATTATGTGTAAGTGCCTCTTCCTCATCCATAAGCTCGCCCGAGTTGGAGCTCAAAATATCATCAGAGTTGGAAAATATAGATAGCGTATTCGCGCGTTCGAGTCCGAACTGATGCGTAACCGGCTTGCGGATATCGACATCCATCTGCGGGAACCAATACGGAATTAACTTCACCTTATTAGGCAACAACGTTGCCGTTCCGTGAATGAACTTGGAAAACTTGGGCACGGCTTCGACCAAATGCGACGCAACCAAATCACGAACCCACTGCGGTGGCTCTTGGCCCATCTGAGTCTGCAACTTGACTTCCAATACTGCATACGGGAAACGCTCAACATCCTTATCCGGAAGCTGGCTGAATGGGAAGTCGACTCCGATGTCCATACGACGCCAGTTGTTACCAGCCCGCTTGCGTCCATCAAAATCTTCCTCGCGCACCATGGTCAGCTCAGTGTCGAGCGAAATACGAACTCGCGCGTCACCAGGAAGCTGGAACGCAGTTCGGTTGTAGAATGAACGGACGACTGGTCTCAATTTTCTTGTCAAAACAGAGTATTGAACCTCGCGCGCAAGCTGTTCAAGGTCTTCAATTTCCTTTGGCGATTTCTTACCGTCCTCGCGCATCTTCTTGAATGCCTGCTCAACAGTGAACTCTCCACGCATGAAAGCGTTCACGTTCTTCTCCTTGAGCGAGAATCTCGCCTTGACTGACTTCTCTCCGGTCCAGTCTTCTCTGTGAGTCTTACGTTCGACGAATACAGTGTCTGTACCCATACCACCGTACCAACGCAACCGAACGGCTTCGGCGCCCTCAGATTTCTCAAGACGGCCACGGTAAAGGTCAAGGCTCGGGTTATCGTAATAGATTGACGAAATGGCAGAATCTTCTTTCTCAAACTCTTTTGACGCGTTGAAAACAAGCACGGGCAAGTGCTTGAGAATGAGCAGCTTGAGCTCGGTAATGTTGTCCGGGTGAACCCAGTACTTTGTAGTTTGACGAACAAAGTTCTGCTGCGAGCCACCGGCAGACGAGTCACCCCTGACAGGATCACCACGAGTGCGAACAAGATCGTAAAGCTTGGAGAGCTTGACAACAAGCAAGTCGTAGTCGTCCTTGAAGAAAGGCTTAGCATTCAGTCGGGCGGCAAAGATGGGCCGCAAGATCCAATGAGTGACTTTGTCGTGTTTCTTGATAATCTTTTGGAAACCGGTGTAGTTAAGCTGAGTGAACTTGGCGAGGTCGTGCACATCCGAGAGAATTTCCTCAAGATCATACTCGAGATCCTCGAAGGCCTGCTCAGAGAGTGGCGATGAAGTATCAATGGAACGAATAGCATCCTGCACTTTTGTGTCCATCTCCTTGACGCGCTGGTTGATTGAGAAGGTGCGGAGCTTCTGAAAGTCGTACACTTTCTCGAGCTCCTCCTCGAGGGCTCTCACGAAGGACTCCTCGGATTCTTCTGACCATTCGCCATCAGAGCCACGCGCGTCAAGCAGATCCTTGAGTCCTTGGTAGTCGATGTAGTAGTAGTAGTAGTCGCTATACGCCAAGTCAGAGAACAGTTCGGGCCAGGAAGAAGTTAAATGAAAAGCGCTAGACATACCGAATGAGCGAGTCTTTGAGCTGCTGTCCGAAACGCATGATGGCGGAGTAGTATGTTCTCAGTACACAGCAAAAAGATTAATGTTTATCTCTCCGAGGAATACGAAGCAATAAGCCAGGGAGAGGCGAACAGACGAACAAATAGAGCTCTGCTCGTATTTCTTGCTTCCTCTTGCCGCGTTCACAGTAGTTCTGCTTTCCGGGGTGATCCAACCCACGTTTGTCTGCTCGCTGGCAATCGCGCTTTCTTCGACCGCGTCGGACTCGAGCGCTGACCGCTTTCTTGGCCCAATCACTCGTCCCAAATCGCCACGTGCAAAACCACTGCCATACTTCGCAAGCCACAGTCACCAGCCATGATTACTCAGGGCTTATCGCTTAATGTAAGCGTTTGACTCAGCAAGGGCCTCGTGCGCAGCGCGTCTCGCAGTCATTCTGAACAGTGCAGTCGGGGCTCGGGAACATTTGTACAGCGGATAAAGCATCACGACCTCCCAAAGGCCAACAGCCACTGCTGGTGCGCTGCTTTCTACTCAATTCCCTGCTTTCAAGGGCTGTTGACTCGTTCTATTTCTTGAGACTCCTGCAGTGTTGGTCCTAAGTGCTCGAGCAGACCGCCTGTTCCCGCAGATTGGCGTTCATAGACAATAATGGCTGGCTACTTGTCGACCGCTGTTACTGTTCGGCGACTACTTGCGCGTCAACCGTGTCAGCAGTACGCACTCAACTCTGCCAATGCTCTATCGCGGGTGCTGCGGGCATATAGCAGTTATCGGGCATATAGCAGTTATCCCGCACCCGAGCCAGTCTCGGAGAAGAAGAAGAGTCGGTCGAAAGTGACCCTCGGGACGCTGAGGAATCTGTATCGGAAAAAGATTCCAATCGCTGTATGTCATGCACATGCCAAAAATATCGTGGACTTGGACTGACTGAATTACAGACACTCACTGCGCACGACTACCCATCTGCGCTAGTTGCAGATCGCGCGGGTGTTGACTTGGTTCTCGTTGGCGACTCGTTAGCGATGGTCGCCTTGGGCTATGAGGTACGCTCTTCAAGATCGAGATATAACATCAACTATGACTAATTACTATGTAGAACACAAATATGCTTTCATTAGATGAAATGATTTATCACTGTCGAGCAGTAGCTCGTGGTTCTAAAACTCCATTCCTTGTTGGCGACCTGACATTTGGCACCTACGAAATCTCACCACAGCAGGCTCTAGCATCATCAATACGGCTCATACAAGAAGGCAACCTTGAGGCTGTCAAATTAGAAGGCGGAATAGAAATGGCTGAAACAATTGCAAAAATTACTACGGCTGGTATTCCCGTACTCGGCCATATTGGACTCACACCGCAGCGCAGCACCTCTCTAGGCGGCTTTCGAGTGCAGGGCAAAACTGCGATCGAGGCAGAGGACTTACTAAAGTCAGCACTTGCGCTGCAAGACGCGGGATGCTTTGCGATCGTGCTAGAGGCTGTTCCCGAGGAAGTAGGGCAGTATATCACCGAGCAGCTCAAGATCCCAACTATTGGCATCGGGGCAGGAAAGCAGTGTTCAGGTCAAATTCTAGTACAGCTCGACATGCTCGGTCAATTCGACCGGTTTGCGCCCCGATTTGTGAAGAAGTTTGCGCATAATTATGAGACGAATGTGGAGGCTGTTGGGAATTACGTGAAGGAAGTGCGCGAGGGTGCGTTCCCTGCTGCTGAGCATACGTATCCGATGAAGAACGAGGTGGAGGTAGAACGCTTGCGGGAGCAGGCCGATGTATATAGGCGAGAGGAGAAGGAGATAATCATCTAGGTGATTAATGTAATTTGATGTGAAGGACTAGAATGCAAAAGATTTAGAGCGCCCATCCACGCAATGAATCGTAATGAAGAGCCTACATAGGTCGTAGGTATTTGATATGGGTCCCAAATGGACGCCGCTCACGTGCGAATTGTGCCGAGCCAGACGACTCAGAATAGCCGAGCGCGCTTTCTGCGGGGAAAACCTTCTCGGAGCACGTGCCGCAATGCTCTGCAGGGCTGCCCAAACAGCTGCAGGAGTTGTTGGGTGCTGCTTCACCACTGCTTTAGCCGCCGAAACTGTTGACCAGTCAATGAGCTGCGGTAGCGTCGAGGACAGTGTCAAATGATCAGATTTCAGCTTTTGGGAAGTTTTTGCGGCAGATTCGTCGGCCGGGCTGCATTAAGATAGTCGTCATGGCATAGTCGTCGTGGCATTGCCGATTGCTGCAACAGCACGAGATCACAGAATATTAAGACCTATTAAAACCTGCCGCGGCTGCTATTTCTCCTCGTTTACTCCTCGGTGCCGTATCTTATATATATATGTTGGTCTCTTAAGTAGGGGAAAGAGCAGATACGCAATGGCTGCCTCACTTAACGCTCGCTCTCTCACTGAATCTCAGTGGGAGACTCTCTTCGCATTGGCCGACACCATCCTTGCTCCGGTGTCTGCGGAGTCGATTCTCGTTAATGTTGCCCAGTATACCCTCGAGGATGCGAACTACGTTGCAACCTTGAATGAGTTTGCAGGCGATAAGCCTTCGAACTACAAAGAAGCATTCAAGACTGATATCATGAAGAGTCTGCTCCCGCGGCTGGCGCCCGATAGCTACACCTCGCTCCAGGGAGCCTTGGACAAGCTCAACAATCGTGCAAGCTGTCTCTTGCTCACTGGATATCCCTATGCGTTTAAGGATCTCACTGCTGAACAACAAGCTGCCGTCGTCAAAGGATGGTCGACCTCGTGGGTCCCTAAGATGCGCCAGCTCTTTCGCACTTCCTACACCATCAGTATCATGGCGTATCTGCATGTTTCTGCACTCTGCACGCGTGCAATGCGGTATCCGCTGTCTGATCCAATGCTGAATGACTCGGACCGCTTTATGAGTAAAGAGTTTTACCGTTACAGTATGATCTCACAGGACGAGCTTTCTAAGACTGCATTTGATGCCATTGTTATTGGATCAGGTTGCGGCGCGGCAGTGACTGCGACTCGTCTTTCTCAAGCTGGATTCTCGGTTCTAGTTCTTGAGCGAGGAAAGTATTTTCACCAAGATGAACTCACAATGAGTGACACCCAGGCTCTTTCGAGCATGTATGACCACGGCGGACTTTTCGATGCCGAGGGCCATAACATTGCCATGCTAGCCGGCTCAACATTTGGCGGCGGCTCGACTATCAACTGGAGTGCGAGTCTCAAGCCTACAGCTAAAGTGCGCCGAGAATGGGCGTTTCAGCATGGCGCGCAGTTTTATCTAACCAAGGAGTATGAGCGTGCGCTTGATTCCGTCTGTAACTTTATGGGCGTGTCTGATAAGCACATTGTACATTCGCGATCTAACGCGATCTTGATCAATGGATCAGAGAAAATTGGATCTGCATGCCACTCCGTACCGCAAAACACCGGTGGACATGTTCATCGTTGCGGTCATTGCAGCAATGGATGTCGTTATGGTGAGAAACAAGGTGCGGTCGCATGTTGGTTCGTCGAGGCTGCGAAGCACGGCGTGCGTTTCTTGGACCACGCAGATGTTCTTAAGGTCACACACAAGAACGGGCGAGCTACCGGAGTTGAAGTCTCTGCTTATGATGGTCAGACTTTGTTTATTCCAGCCTCTGTTGTTGTCAGTGCAGCTGGATCTATGAACACTCCTGCTATTTTGAAAAAATCGGGTTTTAGAAATAAAAATATCGGTCGTCATTTACATGT
The DNA here is from genome assembly GCA_030571195.1 of Myxozyma geophila. Taxonomy (NCBI): domain Eukaryota; kingdom Fungi; phylum Ascomycota; class Lipomycetes; order Lipomycetales; family Lipomycetaceae; genus Myxozyma; species Myxozyma geophila. Next base: position 50,569 of record JAJLXK010000006.1, read on the forward strand.
TCATCCTACGTGCTTTATATTTGGAGTGTGGAAGGACCGCGATATGAACTTGTTCAATGAAGCTATCTTAACTGCTGTATGATTTCTCTTTAATTTTTTACAGCAGCACTTGCTAACGAAGAAATAGGTTAATACCGAGCTCGAAGACCTCGACGGACAAGGCTACGGTACAAAGATCGAATGCATGCTCCAGAGTCCCCCAGTTGTTTACCCCGGATTCCCATGGCAAGGTTCTGAAACGATCAAGCAAGGGCTCGCAAAGTATAACAACACTGCCTCATGGATCGCACTAGCTCGAGACAAAAGCGAAGGCGAGGTCTTTGTTGATCCCAAATCTGGCCGTAATGAGTTCAGATATCAGCTTGGTCAGTTTGATCGAGAGTCTCTTGTTAAAGGCGCCATCAAAACCGCCGAGATCTGCTTGGCTGAATCAGCTGATGAGATCTTCTTGACAGAGACTAGCGTCCCACCCTTCATCCCTACAGATCTTGATCGAGAGCAAGGCATCCTGAGTCCTAATTTTCAATCATGGGCCGATCTTGTTCGTAAGCATCTCGCTCGACCGTTTAGTTCGATGATCGGGTCCGCGCATCAGATGAGTTCGTGCAGAATGGGCTCTTCTCCTAGCACGTCGGCCATACAGATCACTGGAGAGTTATGGGAATGTCGTAATCTTTTTGTTACGGATGCTAGTGTACTACCAAGCGCTAGTGGCTGCAATCCTATGATTTCAGTGATGAGTACTGCTGAGGTTTTGTCGAAAAACATTATCAACCGTTTGAAGGAGATTAAGGCTTCGGGAGTCGATGCAGCTCCGAAATTGTAATTTTGTTGATTTTTGCAGTACTTAATTGTTCTGCGCGTACTCTGCAAAAGGGATTCGTTGTGAAATTAATAATGGTTAATTTGCTTTCAATATGCTTCTCTTGATTTTTGAAGTCGCTACAGCATTGCCCTACCCATAAATAATATCCATAAATAACCATAAAACAGTTTTAATCTAGCACTACATATTCTCCCAATTGTTGAACGCGTACTGTCTAATTTTATCCATCTCAGTATTCCATTTCAACTCCTCCAACGTCTGTTTTGTAAACCTGCCAGAATACTCGTCACCCACAAAACTTAAGAAATGTTGTTTTTGCGCTTGAACATATTCTTGAAACGGGCTGTTACTGCTATATACTCGAGGGATGAGTTGACTCATAACGTGAAGCAAACCCCACAAACAGACTCCTAGATCAATATTCGGAAGTTCTTTTGCGACGAGTTGACTTTGAGCAGAATGAGGATCAAGCATGAGTAATAAGAGGACAATGGCAAATCTTGCCATATGTGCTAATCGCACCGCTTGCTTTTCAATAGCCGGCCATAATACCGGATCTTGGTAAAAATACTCAATACCAATTAGCTTCAAAGCGTTGTCAAGTTGTTCTTGTGATACGTAGTATGTGATAAGTCGTTGGAGGTTGGATGTGAACGGGGTACGGTGAAACGGCACGACTTTCAAATCTCGCACAAGAGCAAGTTTCGCAAGTAAAGTCTCTGCTTCAGAGTCCTTTATTATCGGCGAAGTGTCATGAAGCTTCAAGGCAGATACTCGATCTTCAATAGCCTGGATCGTTCTTGGTTGATTCCCAAATTTGATCTCACAATTGGGGCATGACTTGTAGTTATTGTAGAATGTAGGAGATGTGAAATCGCACGAGTTATAAGGATGTAACTCGGATCCACACTTTGCGCATACAAAATCATTGCGATAATCCGGTGTGTCGAAGCCTGTTACCGGCCTACACGCACTACACGTGCATAAGAAAAAATATCGTTGAGTTAACAGTTTCAGTCGCTGAGGTAGCGCCAGAGTATTGTCAATATATGACACACAAAGCTCTTCGCTAGCCTTCACGTTGCTGCCTGTTCGCACTGATACTTTGCCTTTGCTGAATACAAAAAAGGCATTTGGATCGCAGGAATGATTGAATGTGGCGATTTGGCTGTCGAGCATAAGACCAACGGAATCGAAGAGTGGATTTACCACTGTGACGGCATTAATGATAGCCTATTGAGCTATTAGAATCATGAACAATAACATAGCTAGCATAGCTAGTTTGCTTACTTTACCGGTGATCTCTATCACGTTCTCTAACGGCAATCTCGTCCCAGAAAATTCTTTGGCACCCTTCGCCATCAACGCAATGGAAGCGTACTCCTCGGTACCAAACTTCTTATCAAGATGGCTCATTAAGGTGGATTTCAATCCAAACAGGCTGTCGGCTTCATTTTCTCCCAGCAGTAGTAATCGAATTACCAGAACCACTAATGTAGGAGGGACTCTTGGCGCCAGTCGTTGTAGGATCTTACACTCAGCTTCGTGAAATCTCCTATCAAGCACCTCACAAGACTATGCAAGTTAGGATGAGCAAACATCTTTATCGCTAATAACTTACCCTTGAGCAATAAAATGTGACACCACAGTCCGAGCAAGGAAGCAAGCTCTCGGCACTCTCTGGTGCGATCTCCGGACCAGACATTGAAACCGTCTTTACACACCGCGCGCATGTACTCGATCTCGAATCTGAATTTGGCACCATTACAGCAGGATATTTAGACAGTAACTTGCGTCCTATTAAGAGTCAGTATACGACTGCTGCTAGTCTACGCACAGAAACACACCCGCAGGAATATCACTACGGGCAACAAAACCACGCCCTCGCCCACCGCCAAATTCAGTCACTGCTAGTGACGAAGGAAGCTCCGTCGCAAGTTTGTTCTTCATAATGTTACTATTCTGTACCTTTCATGATGCTATTCCACGGCCTCTTATAACATCCTGGTCCTCCGCTCTAACTCCACCAGCTCTCAAACTCTTCCGGCTGAATATATCTTGTCTGCATACGGTGATCTTTTTACGATTAAGGATGAGCCGCAGCCCTCAGTGCTTAGCCGCACATACATTTTGTCAAGGGTTTTGTGTGCCAAACTCCCAAAACCTTAACTTGAGGAAAAAATTGAAAGTGATCGCTTGCAAAAACAGATAGAGACTAGATAGTCTGCACACGAACTACGTTCTGACTGCTATTCAAGATGATGAGAACAGTGTATGTAGAAACGTATATTATATTTTGATTTCTACTGACGATGCTTTTAGGAAACCTCGCAATGCGCGATCGAAGCGTGCCCAGGTCGCTCGTGAGCCAAAGCTCATCGAAAACACCAAAAAGGCACTCACAGTCCGAGGATCTACTTGCAGCTTAACAGTGCAGAATGCTATGGCTGATTTGGTGTGTATATCTTTGAAGAAAGCTGTGATATTATTTGTTAACGTAAGAAGGCCGCATATAAGCAACCTGACGTGAAAAAGTTCCAGAAGAAGAACCAGATACACCCATTCGAAGATGCCTCATCGCTCGAGTTTTTTTCTCAAAAGAATGACGCCTCTTTAATCATGTTTGGATCAAGCTCCAAAAAGCGTCCTGACACAATTACATTCTTCCGTTCGTTCAACTATCAGCTTCTCGATATGTTCGAGCTCAGATTGCTGAACTACAAGCCAATTTCTGAATTCAAAAAGATGGCCGTTAACCTCGGCATGAAGCCTATGTTTTCTTTCGTCGGACCTATTTTTGATTCTCATCCGCACTATAAAATGATAAAGTCGATGTTTTTAGATATGTTCCGCGGCGAGCAGATCTCTATGCTCGATCTTGCTGGACTTCAGTACATTATCCAAGTGTCTGCCGCTGGCGACGGAAACATCAGCGTCTACAGCGGTGATACATCCGGACTTCCTGATATCAACTTTCGCGTCTACCAACTAAAAACTTATAAGAGCAAAATCCAGACCAAGGTCCCCAGAGTAGAGCTGGAAGAAATCGGACCTCGGATTGATTTCAAGCTTGGCCGAGTCCACGAGGCTGATCCGGATGTTATGAAACAAGCCATGCGTATCCCCAAGCAGCTGCAACCCAAGGAGAAGAAGAACGTTGAAACAGATTTCATGGGCGACAAGGTCGCTACGATCCATGTTGGCAAGCAGGATCTTGGATCATTACAGACACGTAAGATGAAGGGTTTGAAGAAGCGACGAAGCGACTTTGAAGATAAGCAGCCGATGCAGGAATTTGGTGATATCGATATCGTTTCAGAAGACGATGATGATAAGCCGAGAAAGAAGAGACGTTAGGCAACAAACTGTGAGACGCAGAACACTATGATTTCGTTTTGTTGCGCTATGCTTGTTAATATGTAATGATTATAAAAGTTTGGACTAATGGTATTTTATCAAAAATTATTATATACAATTTATAGCACTTGCAGAAATCACTAAATACACAAAACAGATCTAACTTTTGCACTTCATATATCTCTTAGTACTCTCTCTGTCATGACAACTCAGCCTTCTTAGACGCTTTGTTGTCGACGAGACGAAGCAAGTTACGCATAAGCATTGTAATAGTAACCTTTCCAATGGAAGGGACGTACAATGAGGCCTTAGTCTTGACAGAAGGATCAAAATTCTAGATAATCGTTAGCAATTGCAGACACAAGTAAAAATATAAGAAAAAACATTTACCTTGGCAGTAGAGAAGTTTAGGCAGACAGCTCCATCTTTGAGAGTCTCGACGGGAAACTTGTAAGATTCTGATGGGACACCGGTAATAATGACGTCTGACTTCTTTGCTGCGTCTTCTAATTTGATTTCGACATCGGTGACTCTATGTCTGCGAAGTTTGATGCCATCTCCACGGGTAAAGGTTTGCACTCCGTCAATATCAAAGGAGTATACAACAGCTCCGTCGTTGGCTAATAAGGCAGCTAGTGGTCTTCCAACAATTTCACTTCGGTTGACAATAGTCACAGTCTTGCCGTAAAGGCGGTTACCGTAGGGCAACAGCATGTTGTATACACCGAGGTATTCGAGAATCTTTACGAGTGCAAGAGGTGTGCATGGAAGAATGCTCTTCTTTGTCTTTTCAGAGTCGAGATAACGCGTGTTATGGTAAAGATTTTGGATATACAGATGCGACAGGCCTTCGACATCTTTATCCTTTGAGCTTTATAGCAAGTCAGCTACTTTTTCCCCACAAAACCCACAAGTGAATAGAACTTACACAACCTGCTGCAGGTACTGATCTTGACGGTTTCCAAAGACAGGGAAATAAATCATGATTCCATCAACAGCGTCGTCCTCGTTTGCCTGGAAAATCGCCTCTTCGAGGTCTTCCTTGTCGACTTCTCTGAGCTCAAATTGGAAGCCAGTCTCCTCGCAGGTCTTGCCAGTCCAGTCCGCGTACATTCTGGCGGCAGGATCCGTGTTGGCCAAAAATCCCACCAACTTGGGCTTGCGTCCAAGAGTCTCAAGACCTTTCTTAATCTCGCTGGTGTAAATTTTTGCGATTGATCCGGCCAGGACTGTTTCTGCACGAATAATATGTTAGCGAGTATGATCCCTGAGTGAATATACAATCCAACACATACTTCCGGCCGGTGACTCCGAGATAGAACCTGACCTAGTAGTCATACTGTATTTTGAGTGCGTTAAAAGTGCTGATTACCCGTGTCTTCCAAACAGTCCAAATTTTCTTCCCTTCCCTATATAAACAGAATTCAAATCCATCCTCGCCGAGCCGCAGGTTGGGACTTTTGCCCAGCTCATCGCAGAAAACTCTAACTTCTTGAAAATTTTTAAAGTTTCAATCTGATCCAAATTGGAAGTGGTGAAAACCTTAATGCAGACAAATGCCTTTGCTCACAATTTGTGTTTGTCATTCAGTCAGTGAACTTTATACAATCTTTTCAGTGAAGAGCGTGCGTGCCTGATTGTGTCTACTTCGTGGATTTTCGCCTTCTTTGTTGGTATCAGAGTATAAAAACGGATAATGAGCAAACAAGTTATAGACCAGTATTTGGTCTTACTAGAAACTTCGCCAGAGGAGTCTCTGCAGCTTGCACAGCAGATCTCAGATGGTACAAAAGTCACCCAGTTAGTTTATTATCAGGGTGTTTGCTAACAGGAGTATTAGATATCCAGTCAGGCTCCGCCAGACTGGTGGATTTTGTGCAGAACCTGGGTCAATATCTGACTGATGAGGATGTTGGAATCAGAAGAAAGTGTAGGTTTTTGTTTATTTAGACAAATTCAAACTTGTACTAATATATTGGGATATAGCTCTGAACTGTGTCTCGACAGTCCTTACCAAATTACCACCCTCCCTGCTTAATTCCCGACAGAGTAAGGCTTCTGATTTGTCGGCTGGCATGCCCTTTGTTAACTTTATATTTGAATAGTCACTATGCTGTCCACATTTCTCAGCGAAAAGCTAGACGATGAGGAGTGCTTAACAGAGGCGTGTGAGGGTCTTCTGGCGTTAATATCAATGGAATCAGTCCCCGCATCTGTCATTAAGGATATCTCAACTGCGTAAGTCATGTCTTTGGTTAGATCAACTTCAAGTGATTTGGATCATGGAACTAATACAAGCATCAGCATATTCACTAAGATTGAAATGAAGAAGCACGCTCAAGGTTCCCGCTATGTAGTGTATCAAATTGTCGAACAACTAGTCGGCAAGCATCTAGCAAGTAAGTGCAGATATCTGTGATGCGTTATTATTATTGCTTATTAATTTTCATTGCAGCTCTTAAATCCATGAACGACGCAACCATTGATGGCTTTCTCCAGCTCTGCTCGGGCGAGAAAGATCCTCGGAATTTGATGATAGTTTTCTCCCTATTGAAAGCTATTTCAGAGCAATTTGACATTACAAAATTTGCAGAGGTATGGCTTATATTATGAGTCTAGCTTGAGCTTTACACTAATGCTTTATATAGCCGCTCTTTGATGCCAGTTTCTGCTACTTTCCTATTACATTCAGGCCACCTCCTGATGATCCTTACGGAATCACCGCTGATGATCTGAAAATCAAGCTAAGGTATATATTTTTGCAACAATGATTCATGACTACGTCAAACTGACTCTATTATAGGGATTCCATTGCTGCATCGCCATCGTTTGCTCCATTTGCATTCGTCAACTTAGTCGAGAAACTTACCTCCAGCTCTATTGCAGTTAAGCGAGACACTATTCTCACAATGACTTCCTGTATAGAAAACTACGGAATTGTTAGCATTGGTGAATACTGGGAAAAGATCTTCAACTCCGTTAAATTTGAAGTGTTTCATGAAGGAGAGGAAGATATTCCTGATCTTGTGTGCAAGCTTGTAAAAGCGTTAACTAAGGTGTTATCATTTGGCCAGCTACGTGTCATTGAAGACACTCCGCTTGATTTGTTCTTAAAGGCTTCTATTGCGGAATGCAAGACTCATCTCACAAACTTAGAGTCCAGACAAAACAAGCCTGCCAGTCAGATTTTGTCCTCGATCGCAGAAGCTTCGTATATTTCCTTTGATGCAGCTGCCGAAAATGTCATTCCTTCGATTCTCAGATTGGTTGATTTCGCTTCGGTTGCAACTTTGGCTCAGCAAAAGACTGCGTTGGAGTCGCTGATGACATTTATCGAGGCATCTGGTAATTTATATGGATGGAAGATGGAAGCTGCACGCACTTCTCAGCGTGAGAATGGTTTACTTCCTTACAAGGATTCTCTGTTTGAGGTATTCTGCAAAGGATTTGTCAGTGTTCCTGCTGAGGAGATCTCGTTCAAGCTGCTTGCGCTTCAGGGAATTGTCAGAATGTCATTGCTTCATACATTTCTGCACGATGGTGAAATGGGTTTGGTCGTACAGTATCTTGATGATACTGTTTTGACAGAACACAACGAATCATTATGCTCTGCAGCGCTGTCTTCGCTGCAAGCGCTTGGACGTGTTAAATCTGATTTGATCCTCAACGTCGCGTTTCCTGCTTTGCTATCTCAATTGCCTGACCCGGAAATTAGCGAATCTATAAACGTGCAATCTGGTAAGAAGCATTATAGAGTTATTCTCTCCGCGCTTGCAGATCTTTGTTTTAGCAAGGGTATTTTTGATACTCTTGTTGTCAGACTATTGAATCGACTGCCCTCGGCTGCCAAGTATGACAGCCAAGATGCCACATACACACAGTCGATTCTTGCTACTATCTTGCTAGTTTTGCAGAGAAATAGCGGTGAGAGTGACTGGGACTCTGTCTTTTTCTTTAATAGTTTAGTTCCCAAGCTTATGTCTATTACGGTCACTGCTGCTTTAGAGCTCACTCCTCAGTCGTCGCCTGCTATTTATGCATCTGCTCCAGTTACTATTGTGTCAAAGATTGTGAATTTGCTTGTTCGCGCAGTTCCAGTGGAGTCTCAACATGAATTTACAATTCAGCTATTCAAGCTTTTTGTGTCCAAAGAGGAGTCGACTTTGATTGCTGAACAGTATCGTTCGAAGGTTGCAGCGACTTTCAAGCCGTTAGAGGAGGGTTCTTCTTCTGAGGGATTGCTTGAGCTGTTCACAGCTTCAGTTGCTGGTTTACGTCGTGAGATCCACCTCCCAGTTCCATCTACTGTTCAGTTTGCTTCAGACCTTCTTCCTATTGTATCTTTAAGCAAGAATGCGCAGGACCGCCTTGCTTTGCTGAGATTGATTGCATTGGTGTCGAATAAGTGGTTTACGAAGGAAGATGAATCGAAGTTTCTGGAGAAGACTGTTGCGGGTCTACGTGAGCAACTCTCCGATACGCATGAAACTGAAGTGAGAGTGAAATGTTTGGAACAGGTTGCATGGATTGTGAAATCTTACGTGCTTAAGAGCAATCGTCAAGCTTTTGAACCCATTGACCAGATTCTTGGACTGCTAAGAGATGCTGAGATGGGCGATTACGCAAGTAAAGCATGCGGTATTATGATTTCTGACGATGAAGTTGTCGATAAATCCAATTTTGTGGTTGCTAGATTACTCTCTAAGCAAAGTTATTTTAGTTTCTGCGTTCAGAAGCTAGTCGACGGTTTTAACTCTAGTGTCGACACTACATCGAAGAAGAACTATTTAGTTGCGTTGTCTACTATTTTGCAGTATATGCCTGGTAAGATTGTTCTTCCGCAGTTGCCTACATTCCTTCCTCTGCTTCTTCAGTCTCTGTCATTGGATGATGCTCAGGTGAAGCTTGCTTCGATTGACACGGTCATTGCGACAATGGCTGATGCCTCATCTTTGATGAGTGAACATCTTTCGACAATTATCCCAAGACTGCTAGAGGCGACAATTCCGAAGCCATCTAACCCAGCCAATGTGCGTTCTGCTGCGCTGAATGCGTTAGCGATCTTCACCAAGACTATCTCAGCCGATTCTTTAAGTCCCTACCGAAGTGATATTATTCGCAAACTTGCTGCTGTGTTGGATGACGCGAAGCGTGATGTGCGAAAGGCAGCTGTTGACTGCAGACAAGCATATTATGCCATGAGTGATTATTAAAAGCTTTTGTTGTATATAATGTTGATAGTATATAGCTCCTTACTGTTTTTGGTTTTGCGAGTGCATTTTAAATTGGCGCTATATATTTTTTGATTAAATTGTATAATATATGGTACATTGATAGCTATTATAAGAAACATGAAGCATCCAGTACTATCTTTCTTGACCCTCAGTAGAAGAAGATCTAATACATGTCATACTTAATGAGCAGTCTATCCTCGATATCATCGAGCAAATACTCGTGACTAGCAAGCTCGATATTCTCCGCCTCGCTGAGGTACATCTTGTAAACATCTTGTCCTGGCTGCATACCAGGTAATCCACCAGCCATATTCATTCCACCCATATCCATTCCGCTACTAGCAGCGTTATTACTACCGAGAATAATATCGTAAACCGAACGAAGACCGAATAAACAAAGGAAGTACCAGGACATGGAAGAGACCCATCGGACGTCGAGATCACGGGTCATGACGCCGGATTGAAGGATTGATTTGAATCGGATTGTGAGAGGAAAGGGTAGTTTCACTAGAGCGAGTTAGCATTGCATTATTTCCAAGCACTCAAATAATAAAAGACGTACTCAGGATGAATCCACTGAAGAAGAAGTTGATCCAACTCATAAGCAAAGTCTGGGGCACAATCATGACCATGTTTCCCTTCAGCATATTCGTCATCTGATCCATTCCACCCGGCTCAGCCAGAGGATTCGCGGGGGGCTTAGGCTCGTCTTTATTCTTGAGCGCATCTTGATCTTTGAGGAAGATGCCATCTTTGAAAGCTTGAGTAAGGTAAAGCTTGCGCGATAGGAAGGATGACTGCGGAATGAACTTCCCGTTTGCTCTCAAACTCGCCCCACGAGCCAATGATTGTCTGCAATCAGATTGTCAAAACCCTGCTGAAGCAGTCCATCTCATAAAAGAACTTACTGCTCACGAATAGCCAGAAGATCCAGCTGCTTCGGTGTGTTTTGCATCAACTGGGTGACATAATGTCGAAGAATACCCACCAAGATCATGACCAACAAAATCGGGAAGAGTACCCAATCCCGCAGACTCGGGTCTAAAACAAGATCTGGGGCAGCAGCCATTGCTTCTCAATAATGCAAGAAAAAAATGAGACACAATTGCAGTTGGACTATATGCTGCTTGATGCCTGCTATAGAAGCCCTTTGTGGATAGTGCTTATTTGCAATTGAATCACATCATTCACAGTCAGTCACATACTCACAACTGTATTTCTGGGTCAGGGTCACCTCATCGCGACTTTGATATTTTTATTTTTCTTGCTTGTTAGATCATCATATCCTGGTTATCTTGTTTGCATCATAGAGGTTTATAAAGATGGCAACAGTGGCTAAGAGTCAGCTTACAACTCAAACCCAAGTTGCGCGATTTGAGCTTGGCGTGTGCATGGCAGTTTACTGCTGGGAAACACTTACGGTTGCTGTTCAGAGTGGATGGGGAGGACCTGATAGTGCTGATAAAAGAGATTGGCTGACGGGATCTATTGTTGAGCTTTTTGGTATGTTTCATATGTTTAGGTCTGCAAGTTACTGTGTTTGCTGATGATATCTTCAGAAACTCAAGGTGAGGTCGACTCGGAGGATATTGAGAATCGCCTACTCCAGGTGATGCAGGATGAATTCGAAGTTTCTGTAGAAGACGATTCAGCTTACGGCGTATGTAGTCATGAATTCATGTTATCCAGGATTTATAAGTCTAACAAAATTTTTAGGTGGCCGAGCAAATTGTCAAAGTCTTCGCTCAGTGCAAAGAAGCTGACTACTCTCTGGTCGAGAACCTTTATCAGAAATATACAGCCAAGCAGAACAGTCGTTCAACCAGTGCTCCTGTTCAAGTTGTTGAGCAGCCTGAAGTTTCAGATGACGAGGATTACTGAATTGTTACAAATCTGGCTTTGGTATTTTAGATTTATATTGGAATAGGCGTTTTTTGTTGATAAGTTTGTGGGATCCATTTTGCATACGGCTAAAAGTTTCTGATCTTTTACTTCTTTATTTGGTTAATATATTACAAAAGTTGATGCTGATCAATACAAATAACTAAAAAAAATTTTAAACGCCATAGCAATGTCTAAATGTACAACATTAAGTAGCAGAATCACATAATCCCTTTCACAATTATAGATCCAGTTTGAACTTCAATTTTCCAGCCGTTCGCAGCTAATGATTGCGAAATATATGGCAGCAATCTAGCCTTCCTTTGTGCACTATGCGTTCCACGTCCAGTAACAATTTTAAATGGTAAGAAACTCCCTCCTTGTCGTGCTTTCTGCCACCAGTTTTCAACGTACTCGCGGGCAATCTTGATGGCTTCTTTAACCTCTGTTCCGTGCAAATCAATCGAGTTAGGCGTTGCTCTGAAAGATGATGTTAGTGATGTGACATGAAAAAGAAAATAAACTACACGTACGTCTCTTTAACAATTGCTCTAGCGTACTCAAGACGCAAGTTTTCCATATCAGTACTCAAAGTCTTCGACATCTCAGCGTAATAAGAAGCCGCTCCAATATGCATATTATGAGTATTTCTCCGTTGATACATATCTCTGGCTTTAGATCGTGCTTCTTCTCTGCTAAGAAGTTTTTCTTGCATAAGATTTTGATAGTCTGTGGCAGACAGTTTTGATGGAGCATAGGAGCCGTTGACTTTTGTTTGTCGCTGCTTCTTTCGGTTTGTCACGTCCAAAAAATCGTCACATTTGTCAGTAGTCGTTGTCGCTGCTGCTGTCGTTGCCACCTTTTGCGTGTAGGAGGCTGGTGTTGCAATCGCTGTGGATTCAATAAATCCAACGTCTTCTTTGCTTTCGAGTGATTTTTCAATAAGATGAATAGCAATTGCGGTTGCTTTGTCAACATTATTTGACGTACAGTTTAAAATCTTTGAATACAATGACTCAGGAAGATTTGGAACGATAGCGCGGAATTCCTCTTCTGCTTGCTTCTTCTCGACAGAAGGCGGCTGTGCCCATGTTGTCGTATGACTTTGTGATTTGTAGTTTATCAGATGAATAAGAGCCGTGACAGGTTTTCCGGGATAGAGATCAAAATAATTTGAAATAGTCCGTGATGACAAGCCGAATAGTGCAGACGTTGTTTCTACTGCCTCAAGTTGATCGTAAGCTCTTGTAATTGCCTTAATCGAATGCTTGTTCCTTTTCTTCTTTCTTGAAACAGATGACCAGTCTTTCGTCTGATTTGTGGATGACGTATTAGACGAATCTGACTCAATATCATTCAAGTACAATAAACTCAAAGCTTCGTCAATTGACTTGAATAGGTCATAGTTGCATTGCTTGAGGACATCTGATAGCTTGTCTTTGTTGAGTCTTGGAAAGCTGCACATCATGAAATCCAGCTTTTCTTCGGGAGTTTTATGGTCCATAACTTGAAGTGCGGCATCATCTGAAGTAGACTCTGAATCCCAAGACATGATCTCACTGTACACACTGTCGTCAGGCTCCGTAGTGCTCAATGGCTCGTCGTCAGCTTTATCGACTAGCATCTCGAAATATAAATGTGAGCACTGTTCACGAGCAAGATCCAGATCATTAAAATCTAATGCCAAAGCAGCAACCAAAGCACTATCTAGATCCGGGAACTCTTTCTGCAAGTTGGCTGATATGTCCTCAGTCTGTTGACTTCCCATGGTGTATCAATTCTAATGTGCTGGTTGTTCAAGGTCGAATTATTGGTCTTTTGTACAAGTCAAAAAATTAAAAGTGCTGAAACTAACAATGCTTCTAACATCAAATATATAAACCATAGCGCTAACAAGGAGGAAACCACAAATCAAATAGTTTCCAGCAGACAAAGATCCAACACAGCATCAAACAACGACTGCTCCAATTTACGTTATGACTATTGTCTTACCTAATCTATGAACCTTATTTTATATTCTCACTCAGCCAATCGCGCTCAGCGGAAAGAGCAACATCCCCGGGACTTGAAGACCCAGAATAAGGCTCAACCACCCGCAAACCAGCATCCTCAAGCCAGAAAGTCCGTCTTGGACGTGTTTACCAGTTTGCTTGCAACAGTCAACAGAGAAGAAAATCATGATCAGACCAGCTGTTTCCCGGATAGTTCTGCGCCAATCTTCGTCCGCTGGCGTTGCTCGTCTCGGTAATGCCACTGCATTCCAGCGAGCTGTGCGCGCTTACTCGAGCGGACATCACGAAGAGCATCACGGTGAGAGCCATGATGAGCATCATGATGATCACCATCATGACGATAGCACGCCTCCTGTTTGTATGTTTACGTTTTTGTTTGTTTGATTTTGTGTGTTGATTATGAAACTAACGTGTTCGTATAGCTCTATTCGACGTACGAACCAACAGAATTGCATTTTCTATTGAAAGACTAATATTACAGCATACTAACGTTCCTCTCTAGAAAAAAACCTCTCTCGTCGTCGGCGGTGTTGTTAGCTTAGTCCTCTTTGCGCCTCTCTTCAAGTACTACATGGATCCCTACCACTCCCCTCTGCGAGCTTAGAAAACAGCCATATCGATATTTGTTTTAAAGTGCTTGAGACGGCGATTGGTTTTTTTTCGTTTGTGCATTGGGATTCAGCATCAAATTCTACAATTTTAGAGAATATATCTTTCGGGGGTTATGTTTAGCGTTTTAGTTATATGAATAATTAATATGTACATTGTCTACAAATCAAGTCCAATACTTGTGAAACCGTCGTCGCTATTCAGATATACTCTCCGGTCTACAGGGCCGCAAAGGAACGTGTACACATGATATATTAATCTAGAAGAAGATTTTCAAAACATATTATCATATTATTACAAATAGTCATACATCATACATGCCTCTGTTTTTCGGTGATGATATTTTCCAGCTTCTGTAACGATCCCCGCAAATTCACTCCAGACTTCTCTCCATTCTCTTCCAAATACTCTTCCATGGTTTGTCGGTATTCTCGCAGTTTTCTTGTGATTGGGAATGCTTTCTCCTTTGCTGCGCTACGGTCATCATTCTCATCCATCGTAGCCGTTAACTCTTCGTTACTCTTAGCCACCGAGTTTAACAGCAGATCAAAAAGTCCCTTCCAAATGTCCTGTTGCCAATATCTCTTAAAGCTCTGCGTAAGTCGGTATTTCTTGCGTCGGCCGCTGGGAGCCGCCTCGGCAACTGTTTCAATGTATTTGCCGAAGAGCATCATATGGATGATACTAGCAAGACCGTGGTAGTCCACTTGATAGCTCCATGGTCGCAGTTCGCGCATCTCTGCACAATCCTGCTCGCATGTATTCCAATCGGCAATGAATTGAACTCCTTTGGGGAACGCAGTCATATCAATTGACCGGCCAAAGTCTATTAATGTGATTCCCTTGGCTGACCAGCCATTTTCACCCTGAGCAGAATAAGGTCCCGCTAAAGACTTGGGCGACGAGTCAGATAACGAAAGTGCAGCCATAGACGACATGTGACGACTAGGGACTATTCGCACCATGCAATTATCAGGCTTCAAGTCTCCATGCAAAATTCCAACTTCGTGCAGGCTCTCGATTGTTCGCAGCAATTCAATCGTGAAAAACATAACGAGACACTCGTCAAGACCAAGAACTGGGCCTGATGCAGTCTTGATATTTTCTGCTTTGACTTGATTCACAATATCTAGAATAGTACCCTGATCGCTATAATCCATAACTAAGCAGGTGGTGTCGCTGAACATGTGAAGCTCTCGAACTCGAATCATCGAAGCTAGCGCTCTCGTTCGCATATCTCGCGATAGTTCTTCAGCGTTCACGCTCCAACGACGCTCGATCTCACGCATAATATAAAACTCCCATGCAGTTGGAGGCTGCTCCATCTTTATCGCGAGACAAGCCTTCTCACTTTCTAAAATGTTCTCTTGGTCCTTCATTTCAAATAAGTACACAGGAGCAAATGCGCCTTCTCCCAGTTCCTTGCGCAATCTATAAACGGATCCACGAAGTTTGATATCAGCATTTTCAATTACACGTTTGTTCTTCACTGCTTTCTTCAATGAATCAAGTTTTCCTAATTGTTGTCCTTCGCAATCGTAAAATCCTCGGCAAGAATGTAGGAAACCGCTGACGCTCTCCAATATTGAGGAACGAACGCCCTCATTCATTGGATTCACCAACATCTCCGATACGACCACTTCCCGCTTCCAAAAATTTTGAGGAGTATCGTCATTTTGACGTCTTATAATAGGAGAGAATCGGATCATAGAATTCTCATCTTCGGCGTCAGCGGCGGCATGTCGAGCGAGCTCTTCTCGTCTAGGAGCGGGATGCTCAACAAAAGGTGAACTCTCAATGTTCTCGTCAAAGGCTTCTAAAAATCTATTGTGCTGATTTTTTGCAGAACGAGTTATTGTCGCAATTGATTCTGTAGTTTCAACGATTGGTGTCATCATTCCAAATCCGTAAGACTTTGAAGATAGAGCAGGACGATCACGATGAGGAGTTGCAGGGACGCCTAAAGGGATCTGGCTCGTCGTAGTTCCTGTAACTGGCTCAGAAGATTCTTCAGGACCACGATAGATCTGAAACTTTGCTGGTTCAGCTTTGGATTCTGAAGGAGTCACATAATCGTTCTCGTTGGAATATTCATGCTCATTATTGGCATTGATGTGTTCTCTAGTGCTTGTATCTTCGTCATTGTACCCTTCCTCGTGTTCATCTTCTTCAGATTCGTCGTCATCCTCTTCCTCATCATCCTCCTCGTCTTCGTCCTCATCTTCGTCCTCTTCCTCATCATCATCATCACTTTCATCTTCTTCCTCACTACTGTCCGCTACACCTTCATTCTCAATCGCATCAGCATCACAACTGAGGGGTTGGTTGAACATGCTGTAAATCTCGTCAGTGGCAGCGCGAGTATGTACAGTCATAGTAGGAGATGCTGGGCGACGACGGACAACATCTGGAGAGCCTGTTATATGTTAATAACTTGAAATTATCGTAAAAATATTGAGCAATACTGACCTTTCAAAGGCATAGTTTGAATTGTAACATTGTCCATTCTGTCCATTCTAGGAGAGACAGGATTTTGATCTTGAAGAGGGTAAAGTGGCTTGCTATCCCTTGAAGAACGGTTGGCCATTGGAGTACGCTCATCAGTAACTATGCGAGCGTTCAATCTTGAAGGAGTGGTCGAAAGAACTATACTGTCTGTCTGAGAAATTCTGGTTGAAGGTGACGGGGCCACAACAGCTTTACCTCTTCCTCTCAAAAGACCTCTAGCTGTTGCTCGTAGTTCTTCAAAAGAGAGCTCTTCTTCGTTTTCATTCGGATAAATTGCGTTCAAATTCACTACAAACTTCTCCTCACGTTTCCCTTTCGCTGGACCTGCAGTCGGCACTTTAAACACAGGTTGGGCAGGTTTCTGGAACACCGAATGGGATTCACTGGAGGTATCTTTGAAAATTGACAGTTTTTCACGTGTAGCAGACGGAGGTGCACGGTTCATTCTCATTGTCTCGCCTTCAATCGGTCGCGACTCCATTGTGTTTTCTTTTCTTCGCTCGGCAATGCTTCCAATCGATTCCCAGCCTCCAGATCGCTCTGGGTTTACACCTGCGCTACCATCTGGATCCGCAAAGATGGTCATTTTTTCCCTTGGCCTGGCTGAATGTGAATCGGGGATAGATGATTGTTGCTGAGGATTAAGTTCATGATCGACGATTGTGAGCTCTTTAGTGGCAAGAGCTGGTCTCACAAGCGCAAGAGCTGGTGATTGTGGCTCGTTAGGATCTGCAGGATTCGCCTCCCTACGCTCTAAAAATTCAATATAGCGTCTTCGTAATCTATCAACTGGTCTCGCATCACGCTCAATTCCCATTCGGAAAACTTCATCGGCTTGGGATTTCCGGCCGACGGATTCGAGATGGTGCGCGTAGGCTTCGTAGAATGTCGCCAGCTGAATACCGATTTCGCGTTGATAGAGAAATGAGAAGATTTCCCGGGGAGAGTCATTGTATTTCGCGTATTCAAGCCAGACTTTGAGATACCGAGGATCGTTCGCATAGTATGTTGCCTTTTGAAATTGGGTTGTGCAGCGCTCTAGCAGCGAGATGAGTCCACTCTCGACACTCGCTCCCTGCGGATAAGTCTCATGTGTCCACTTCAAGTACTCCAGCCAAGGCTCCAATGGATCATCAAGCTCTTCTGCAGACTTAAGCTCCTGTTCAAACCGATCTCGAGCTGGTGAAGACGCACCACGTGGCAAGTCGACAGACGCGAAACTGAATGCCTTTGCGAGCGCCGCGGCGGATCTGCCTTCTGGCAACGGTTGAATATTCTCTTTTTGGTGTTCAAACATTTCAAACGACACTGGTTCACGCTCCATTGTGACTGGAATTACTATCCTTCACTGCTGCAAAGTGCTGATGCTGTTTGTGGTGTTGTGCTCCAGTCGCGAACCCTTTTCTCTTTTGTCCCAAATGTCAACAAACAAATTTGTTCGTTGCCGTAGTAACTTCGATTAAACAATAAACTTTTATTTGAAACTCTATTTGAATGCTGTGCGGCTTTCAAGCCATCGTCCTTAGAAGTTTTTAATTGAATTCGCAGCGGTTTAGTCACAACGATACAGACTTGGTTTTTGTTGGACAGCACAGTAACAGCTGGAAAGTACAGAGAAATGGATAATCGTGTTGTTGGAATCCTTGGAGGCGGACAGCTGGGTCGCATGCTCGTCGAAGCTGCGAGCAGACTCGACGTCGAGACACTGATTCTCGACGCTGAGAACTCGCCCGCTAAGCAGATCCGGGCGTCGGATAAGCACGTTACTGGCTCGTTTGCGGATGCGAAAGCGGTGCGGGAGCTTGCGGAGAAGGTTGATATTTTGACGATTGAGATTGAGCATGTTGATACCGCAGTGCTGTTTGAGCTTGAGAAGGAGAAAGGCGATAAGCTTGAGATTCATCCTTCGCCAGCAACCATCAAGCTGATTCAGGATAAATATCTGCAAAAGGAGTTTTTGATCGAGAACGGAATTGCTGCTGCTGACTGCATGAAAGTTGAGTCGACTGAGAGTGCTCTGGCTACGGTGGGCGAGAAATACGGATATCCTTACATGCTCAAGTCGCGGACCCAAGCCTACGACGGACGTGGCAACTTTGTCGTCTCTTCAGCAGAGTCGATTCCCGAGGCACTCAAGGCTCTTCACTCACGGCCACTTTATGCAGAAAAGTGGTGTCCGTTCACAAAGGAACTAGCTGTTATGGTTCTCCGCGAAAAGGATGGTTCTGTGTCGTCGTATCCCACCGTCGAAACCGTCCAGCAGAACAACATCTGCCATCTTGTCTACGCCCCTGCTCGTGTGCCTGATTCTGTTTTGCTCAAAGCTCGCACTCTTGCTGAACGGGCAATTGCCTCTTTAAGCGGTGCTGGAATCTACGGTGTCGAGATGTTTTTGCTTGCAAATGGCGAGATCTTGCTCAACGAGATTGCTCCTCGTCCCCACAACTCTGGACACTACACTATCGACGCTTGCGCGACCTCACAGTTTGAAGCGCACATGCGTGCTATCCTTGGACTGCCTATTCCGAAGAAAAACGGCCTTGCCATGTCGACCCCTTACACAAACGCAATCATGCTGAACGTGTTGGGCGGCGTCGAGCCAAACTCAGAGCTCGAATTCTGCCGACGAGCATTGACGACCAAAGGCTCTACTGTGCATTTGTACGGAAAGGGTACTCGTCTAGGTCGCAAGATGGGACATATCAACATTGTCTCTGGAAGTATGGATGAATGCGAAACACGATTGGCGCAAATCCAGGGCACCGCTGTTGAATCTGAGTCCGAGACTGCGAGCAAGCCGGCGCCTTTGGTAGGAATTATCATGGGCTCAGACTCTGACTTGCCTGTCATGGCTACCGGTGCTCGTATTTTGCAAAAGTTTGGCGTTCCTTTCGAAGTCACCATTACTTCTGCGCACAGAACTCCTTTCCGGATGACCAAATACGCGACTGAAGCTGCCTCGCGTGGACTCAAGACTATCATTGCCGGTGCTGGAGGTGCTGCTCATTTACCTGGTATGGTTGCCGCCATGACTACTCTGCCTGTTATCGGCGTTCCTGTCAAGGGCAGCTCGTTGGACGGTGTTGACTCTCTGTACTCGATTGTTCAGATGCCGGTAAGGTCTATTGTTTTTTGCTGTAGCTGATTTTATGACTAAACTCTTTTGTCTATATAGAGAGGAATCCCCGTTGCTACAGTTGCAATCAACAACGCTACAAACGCAGCACTTCTCGCCATCAGAAACCTTGCAGCTTTCATGCCAGAGTATCAGCTTAAATTGGAAGAATACTATGCCAGTACTGAACAGGAGGTTCTTGACAAGGCTGAAAGATTGGAGACTATTGGATTTGAAGCGTATTTGGCCAAATAATGGCGTAGTAGAAGTATTTAATTGTAATATAATTAATTGTTGAAGGATGAGAAAAATCATTTTCATTAAAACAGCATAATGGCACAATTATTAAACGACAAAAGCAGAAAAAAAACAAAAAAAAACCGTGTACACTAGTATTACAACTTGAAATAATGGCCATAAGCATAAATGATTAGTAGTCTCTGCTTATTTGCTTTGCGTAGAATTGCTGAGAATTGCAGTTTCAAATCGTTGATTTCAGCTTAGCTGTTGGTTACCCAAACCTGAGAGACGGAATCGTCAGGAGTGACAGAGTCGCCAACGTCGGTGTATGCGTCAACATACTCGTGAGCAGGGGTAGCAAGAGGCTCGGTGGCAGCAGGAGCGACCTCGGTACCAGAGATAGCGGCAGAGACCTCGGTAGGAGGCTCAGCGGCCTCAGATACGACGCTGACAGGGGACTCGACTTCAGACGCTGCTGCTGCGGCCATGAAAGTACCCGCGACAGGGATGGCGGGTGAAGCAGACTCGGTAGCAGCGGCTGAGGCCGGAGAGATCGAGCTTGCGTTTGAAGCCATAGTGCTACGAGGCGACATGCCGACCGTGGTCGAGGCCATGGTGCCGCGGGGGGAGAGGGGTGCGGATCCAGAGGTTGCGACCTCGTGGATGACCTGCCACCACTTCTGAAGATCGTCGTAGGTCGAGGTCTTGAACTCGAAGGTGTGCTTGCGGGTGATGGTGCTGAGAGCATCACGTCCGGTGATCTTGAACTTATTCTTGCCAGTCTCCTGGGCGTAAGCAGCGCCAACGTTAGTGTCAGGGAGGTAGAGCGACCACTCAGGTTCGGTGCTTTGGATGTAGTCCTTAGAAGCAAACTGGTGCATGTACTTTGACGGCGTAATGACGTAGTAGGCAGTGTTGTAAGTCTTCGAGAGGGCCATTGTGCTCTTGCGCTGGATAACACCTTCGATAAGGGGGACAGTGGACTCGTGGTCCATGTTTGCGTAGCGCACGCGGTCGATGGATCGCT
Organism: Myxozyma geophila; assembly: GCA_030571195.1. Lineage (NCBI taxonomy): Eukaryota > Fungi > Ascomycota > Lipomycetes > Lipomycetales > Lipomycetaceae > Myxozyma > Myxozyma geophila. The sequence continues at coordinate 71,378 of JAJLXK010000006.1, forward strand.
TGGGAACAGTTTCGTCCGCAAGAACGCCCTTGTTTGCGGTGGTGAAGAGAGACCACTCGAGATCGTCGGGTATCGACAGGAAGGACTCGGTGACGGCGCCATAGGATTGCTGCTGGAACTCCCAGAAGGTCTTCTGGACCTGATCCATGAGAGTGAAGGTCTGGCGGATTCCACTGACAACGTGGGCCTCAAAGGTCTTGAAGTCGTTTTGGATGGTGAGCAGGGAGTCAGTCTGGAAGTTCTCCTTAGTGATCTGGCTGTCGAGGTGCATGAGGATTGAGCGGTGGATGACGTAGGGATCTTTGAGCGGCTCGGCCTTGCCAGAGAAGACGCCGAAGGACGAGGTCTGCTGGCCGAGAAGCTCGATCTGCTTCTGGGTGAGGCCACGGGCGCGCTCGACCTCCTTGACGGCCTTGAGACCGGTGCCCTTGAGGCCCTTGATGTGCTCTTTGATGTCGTGCGACAGACGGTCGACGTGGGGAATAACGGAGCTCTTGATGTTGTGTTCGGCCTCGTTCGCAGCGCGGATCAGACCCTCGGACTTCTCACGCAAGGTAAAGAAACCGCCGGAAATGCCCTCGCGCGAAGGCGCGGCCACGGACTCGACGACGCTTCCGTCAGGAGCGGTCTGGGAGACCTCGGGCTTCTCCACGGCGTCGAAGTGCGGAGCCTCGAGGACGGCCTTGGAGATTTTCTCAAAGTCACGGGACTGGTTATGGTACATTACGCGATGGGCCTCGACGTAGTCCTCGAGCATGGCGGAGACATGGCGCCAGGACTCGAGGCGGCGGATGAGGATGGTGGTTGGGTCGGTGATCTCGAGCGGGATCGCGTCGTCGATGGGTGCTGATGCGGAAGACATTGTGGACGCAGACAGGAAGTTGTGTCTGAGGATGAGGTTGGAAAGGAGTGCTGGAGGGAGACGATAAGGATCTGCGGGAAATATAAGTAGGGCCTATCCGACGAAGCTGCTGGGCCGCGAGCGTTGTCTCGTTCCTGGGCAGATCCGTGAGCTGCTCTGATGTCATGCGCTGCGTCACACGGCGCTGATCTGGCTTGCCGGAAGCGGAAATTTGCCTGTTTAGGAAGGTGAGCCGTATGCGGCAGGTGCTCGCCAGCGACTGCTCCGGCTGGAAGACTGAGAAAGGGAAGGATGTAAACAAGCGGGACAATGTCCTGGGCATGCAGAGCACCCTGAGCAGCGACTTCCGAACAGCAGCCGCGTCTCGAGAACCGCCGTGTTCGCGCTGGCAGGCTTAGCGTGAACGCACATTTTGCGGCGCGCGGACGAGCCTGCGCAAAGGGACGCTGTCAGAGCTTCCGCAAAGCATCGCCAACCTCGTATTCCCCGGATTACCGAGCTCTTACCTGAGATCCTCTCAGGGTCTATCATAGAATATACAACTCAGTACTAGAATACACAATAGAATAGTTATATTACTCAGCTACTCGCTCTCTATCTTATAATTACAATCTACTTCTAGACTCTACACACCATTACCACCCAAAAGTCTCGTCAAAGTAGTCCACCCGCACGCTACTCCTCCCCACATTTCGCACAACACTCGCTCGCACATCGTCATTCATCCTCGGCGGTCCACATACCAACACTCCCACACTGCCTTCCGCCCCAGCAATTGTCTCCTCCACAAGCTTATTGACCAGCGGTCGCCCGAAAACAACCCGCGCCTGTACCTCTCTCGGCACTCCTCCCTCGGACAGTTCCTTCGTCTTCTGACTTGTTTCATCAGCAGCCACCTTAGACTCCTCGCAAATCTTCTCCTCATCCTCTACCTCGCTGACACCTTCTCTCGCATTACTCATAGCCTCATCCACAGCGGCATCTCCCGTGAGATAAATCTCTAAATCAACGTGCCCCGTCCTAATCAAGGTCTGCAACTCACGAGGCAGCCACAACAATGCATCTCTATCTCGAATATACCATCTCATAATTATCCGCTGCCCCTCTCTTTCTTGTCTACCAGCAAGCTCGACCGCCCACGGAAACACATTCGTGATTCCAACCCCGCCAGCAATCAGCAACACCGTGTCATAACACTGCAGCGTTGGCTCATGATGTCCATACGGTCCTTCTACCATAAACTTCATCCGCATTGGAACGGTCGCGGCCTGCGCGATTGCATTTCTCTGCGCTCGTCGAAATATCTTTTGTGTCATTCCCTTCTTTCGCCGCGCAAGCACAATAATCTTATGTGGCTCGTCTTCAATGTTAGACTTGAAAACCGAAAATGGATGCGACTGCCAGAATCCATTGGGTAGCATAAAATACAAAAATACGTATACGCCTGGATATATCTTCGTCATTCGACTGCAGGGAATCTCAATCCGACTCATATCTTTGCTAAGCATTGTCACCGTTCCAGTCCGCAGTCCACCGTTCACAAACAGCCAACCTATCCTCAAAACTTTATCAAACAACCAGAACCCAATCGACACCTTAAGCCACTCGGTATATCCAAACCCACCATAGAAGAAAAAAACATGATACCAACTCCCGAAAATGAAAATTATCGCCAACGAAACATGGAGAAAAAGAAATGTCTCATACATAGCTCGCCGTAGCGGATACCATGCCTGCATCCACATTATCGCCGCAAGACATAACGCTACTACTCCACATAACCAATACGGCTTCAGATAGTACTCCAGTAGTGCATCAGACCTCACCGCGTAGATTGTCCAGCACACGCTGTGGATCGCTGCGTTAAAAAACATTGTCCGTGAAAGCCATCTATGATAGACATTGAAAGTGCTAAACGACCACCCTGTGAGCCACGTCAAAAAGTTATTTCGCGTCGCAAATAAAAACACCAGCGGCAGTTGGCCGAATGACATGATTCCGGATCGATGTGATAAAAAGTCAATGTTCAGAGTCTTGCGGCCTATAAGGTACACATTCGGCGCGACTATGTTGTATCCAAAGCATAAAAACAAAAAGTTCATCAAGCAGTGAATGAAGATCACGATAGATTGCACGCGCGTGGGAACCAGCCCTAGATATCGGATAGGAACATTATGGCGATATCCGAATGCGGCTGGCAAAAGTACCCGTTGGCGAAATTTATTCAGCTGCAAACTCACATACGAACGTGCAAACACCTTCTTAAAAAAATTCACAACAATGCCGAGCAGCATTATAAGCGACCAATAACCTACTATAGCCTCACTGTACTCTCTTGTCAGCATAAATCACTCAAGATGAAAAACAGAGAATATCCGGCACCCACCTGAAATATGTTCCTTTGCCAATTTCACTATACGAGGCTTTGTTGTAGTGCAAGGCAGCTGCGTATATGTCTTTATTAGGTGTTACTGGCGAGCTGGTACCACCGTCGACAGAATTAAGATTCACAATCCAGTTGGTCTCTGTTGCATTTTTGTATATACTCTCAAGCTCTGTTTGCGTCTGAATCTCCGGAACCAGCACATGCGTAAACTGCGCACAATACGTCGACCAGCCCGCGTAGAAAAACGGGGTGAGCTTCGTGGGCGCAAACTCGTGCATGCACTCCATGAACGAGGCCAGCCATACGGGGCTGCTGCACTGCTCTGCCCCGGTCATGTTATAGAGCCCCATCGTGTGCTCCACCATCTGGGTCGCTGTCTGGCAGGCATACAGCTCATTGTGCGTCAGAAACGCAAGGCCAGTCGAGGCCCAGGCGAGCAGCAGAAGTGTCTGGGATTTCGCTCGAGGGCACCACATTTGTGCATTCGTTTCAGTCGGTTGTCTTGACCACCATCAGTCTGAGTCGTCCGTTTGAGCCCTTCCCGGTTCTGCTTGTAGAGCTCTTTCCTCTCTTATGTAAAATGTGAATGACAAAGACACTGCGCTCTACGCACGCAGAAAAGATGAGAAGCGGTAGCAGTGACCCATGCACTTGGTTCTGATGGATGACCTTTTACTGCGAGGGACTTAGCGCGCCTGTCAGCCAAGGAAGTGGTTGACGTACAATGTGTGCGCCACTCAGTTAGAGTTTCCCGGGGAGTGACGCACGACCCTGTATGGATCAGCTAAGCAATTACGAAAGCAGATGCCTGTCAGTTGCCCAACCAGAGTGCTTTTATTTGTATTTCAGTATCATACTGTGTATATCGTACAGAAAATCGCTATTCAACTCTCTTCCTCGTCCCAGTCTATCCGGTGTCGGCGACCCACCGACGGATGGCTGCTCTTGCTTCGACTGTCGTCCTCCTCGGCTCGTCGGCGCCTGCCCGAGGAATGTCCTGATTCCCTCGGTCTCTCGGGATCTCTTCTCGATCTGGAGCCATCGTCTTTGGTATCCTTCCTTGACGAAGAACTCCGGTGGGTGTCGTGCCGATGTCGATGTCGTCTCTCTTTATCGTCGTCGTCGTATGTGCTTCTGCTGCTCTGACGCCTCTCCTCTCTCTCGTCATCTCGACTTCTATGCTCACGATGTCTGTCTTCTCTATCAGTTCCGCGATTGCTCCGACTCTCCCGATGCCGTTCTTCTCTATCAAGTCTGCTTCTGTGTTCTCTATGCCGCTCTTCGCGTTCGTCGTCTCGAGATGTATGCTCTCGCTGTCTGTGTCTCTCGCGACCACCCTCCTCTTTAACTGCTGACGACTCTCTTTTGACTTCTTCCTTCACAGAATCTCTTTCATCCACCTTTCTATCAAAAGACATAGCTTTCTCCAACTCCTCATCATCCCGCTTCGCTTTATAAAACGTATGATCAACTCGAATCGTTCGACCCAGCACCGTAGCCCCATCAAGATTATCTACCGCCAAAACTGTAGACCTTTGATCTTCGTATTTCAAAAACGCAAATCCTTTCGATTTTCCGGTTTCTTTGTCGCGCATCAGATCTATAAAGACTGGGTTGCCGTATTGTGAGAAGATTGCAAGGACATCGCCTTCGGTGAGGTTGAACGGAAGTGATCCAACAACTAAATTGCAACATCATTAGAATCAAAAAAAAAATAAAAATAAAAAATAAAGCAATTCTCAATAGTATTGTCAAACACTTACAAATGAAAGCAGTATCCTTGTAGTCACTGTGCCATGATGCAGAATCACTCACACCAGCCTCCAATTCTTGCTCATTAAGTTTCGCGATTCGTCGTTGTTGCGGGTCGCCTCTGCTATTAACCCGTTCAGATAGGCGTTTCATTGCCTTCATGATGATTGTGCAATTTGGTTATGACAAGTATAAACAAATAGCTGATTGTGGTCGTGTAGATGCGCTGAAGATTGAGATTGATTTCTGGTGGTGGATTCAGACGAACTTAAAACTCAACTGTCCCAACTGCACTTCAAAGCTCCAAATCAGTTCATAATCACTAGTCCTGCGAATATACTCTACCAACAATACCCCCAGAACACACACAAAAAAGAGCACAACCAAGTTGTCATGGCCAGTTTATGTTTGGCCAGATCCGGCTTATTGCGAAGTCGCTTTTTGTCTACTTCGTCTACACCTTCTGCTCTTCTCCAGCTGTCCAAGCGACAATTCTCAATTTCAGCTACCACATATACGCAACCACCAACAGAGGAACAAACGACCTCAGGCGGCCTTAATACCAGCCATTTGAATCCTGCCTTTTTGAAAAAACTTGAAGAAAGAGGACTGACAATTGAAGACCTCATTTCCCGACAAGAAGAGCAAAACAGATTGAAAAACCGCACGAGTTTGTATTACACACTTTCCGTCATCATCGCCACTCTTGCCCTTTCGTATGCTGCTGTACCGTTTTATCGCCTAGTTTGTCAAAAGACTGGATGGGCGGGAACTCCAGTTACAGATTCATCAAGATTTACCCACGATAAACTTATCCCGATTGAGAATAATCGAAAGATTAAAGTCTACTTCGAGTCAGATGTCGCGAAGACTTTACCATGGTCCTTTGAACCACTTCAAAAATCCGTCACTGTCGCCCCTGGAGAGACTGCACTCGCTTTTTTTAAGGCGACGAATAAGTCAAAGGAAGATATTATTGGTGTCGCTACGTACAAGTATGTGTATACCCTCCCGACCTCGTTCTACGTTCCGGATATTAACATGAACTTTTCAGCGTCACACCTCAGCAAGTAGCTCCTTACTTTAGCAAGATCCAGTGTTTTTGCTTTGAACGTAAGCTCTTTATAGTTCTGCTTGAAAACTTGGGAAACTGACTAGTCCATTAAGAACAACAATTACGGGCGGGCGAGCAAGTTGACATGCCCATCTTTTTCTTTATCGATCCGGACTTTGACGCGGACCCGCTGATGAAAGTATGCTGAATGTGACATTTTCTGCAATGATATTTTACTAAATTTTCAATTTCCGCAGCACATTTTCGAAGTTACCTTAAGTTACACATTCTTCAGTATGTGCTCCATTCTACTCGACTTTTTAGACTATACGTTAACCTCTACATTCACAGGAGCGAGGCCGAATGATATTGGCCAATTGATACCAGGGGAGGTGCTTGGTACTCAAACTGCTACAATCCCAGTGGCTATGAATTCTTCCCGATCAGCATCCTCATAGGAAATTATAGACGCGGAGTTCCCCTCTACTTGTATATATTTTGAAATCATCTACAAGCTTTGATACATAATCGCGATTTTTCTTTCTAATAAAGTATTGTACATATGGCCTTGTTCTTAAGCAAAAACCTTTACATTTCCATCTCAGCATCCTGATCACCTAAAGCTTGCACGATCAACGCAAGTTTTTCTTGCAATACTTTGATACCTTCCATTACAATTTCATTAGCCGGTAACTGACCCGTTGCCTCGACGTCGATGTAAAACCGCTCTGGAACGGCATTGTAATCGAAAGGTTCGTTCTCCTTTGGTGGCTCTTCCCAGTCTGAATTCTTGCTCTTTGGCCACTCTTGCTCGGCAGAGACTTCAAACCAGTAGTCGGTATGGCGCAGTTTATTCCAGGGATCGTATTCAAATCCAATAGCTGCGGATGGTGACCATTTCGCGTGCTCTTTAGCTATTCCTTTCTTTGCGATACATTTTAGCTTTAGTTCTTGGTGTTTCCGGAGTTTGCAGATCAAGACACCTTTTCCTTCAGGATCTGTAAAAATATTAGTACAAACATTAAAACAAAGCAAGCAAGAAGTAGCATACCGTTTATAACAGGTTTTCCAACATCTGAGTAGCCATTCATAATCACGAGATCTCTGGTGTACACATCCATCGTAGCATCGCTTGTACATCGCGCATCCAACGTCAACATAACCGAGCAGTTATCGCAGTATTGATCGCAATCACAGTCCTATACGCTTGTTAGGAAAAACGGCGACAAAATAATTGAGAGTAACATACTCGTGTGTATCTTAATGATTCGATGCCGGATGATGCTAATGGAATGAGACCCAATCTATGAGCGATGAACTCGTCAGCGAGGACAGAAGTGTTGATTTCAATTTCGACCAAATCAATAGCTGGCAAGTTACATTAGCTTAAACATATCATATGAGCGGCATCAAAACAGTTGTGTATTACCAACAGTGGGAATCTCTGCGAGAATAACGCGCCGTAGTGAGTTTGCCAGTCTTGCCACAAACACAGTTAGTATTCTGAATTATCAGTCACAGATCATAACATTAATACATACGATAGATCAACATTAGATAAAACAAAGTCAACGTTGGCAGAGCCTGCTTTTCGGATCGTCACTTGGGGTCCTTGGGGCCCGTCTAAGTCATCCATTGTGCGAAGAAGCCGTGAATAAACGCAGTTTATAAATAATCAAAATATCCTCCAGATACTTATTTGCACTCAAAAAGAATCAATCCAACCAGAACCAGTCAAATCGCTGTGTGAACGGAGTAATCTGAAGAACACGCCTACTCTCGTGTTCCAAGTCTCATCGACCGAGATGCAAATCCAGGGTTTGGGTATTCTCAGAGTGCTTGACTGATTTTTTCGTTTCTCGGAAATTGGAGACAAGACTGCAGTTCTGATACTATTGCGAGGGCTTCTTTGACAATTCCAGGGAATCTATCTTTGCGATAATTTGTCGGGCATTTAAATACGCGCAATTACTTTGTGGTTTGGCTGGTCTGACTCAAATTGCGATTTTTCGGAGTGTATAATAGGATAGTTGCGCACGCGAACAGAAGCAAAGATTCAAGATGCTGTTTTCAAATTTATTCAAGTCAGCTCTGATACGACTAAATGGCCCCAATCAAGTTGTTTCAACATACTCGTTGCTGCAAAGATCGTTTTCTTCATCAGCTGCTGTCTTTCGCTCTCACAGATTGGTTGTTTCTCGGAGGGTCAAGAAGGTACCAGCGCTCAAGACAAATTTCTGGGTGAAGAAGCATCTTGCTACCGGACGCAGAATCAAGTACCCTCCTTACCCGTACGGCGATGCTACGGTTTTCAAGCGCTCAAATCGTGGTCTGTTTGGTGGACGATTTCCTCAGACCGGAAATATTGTCACTGAAAACCTCGAGAACAAGATTAAGAGACGATGGGTTCCAAACGTCGTGCGTTCTACTTTCTACAGCGAAGTTTTACGGACCAAGATCAAACTTCCGGTTGTTGCTAAAGTGTTGAAGACTATCAAGAAAGAGGGTGGAATTGACAACTATTTGACGAAGGACAAGGCTGCCAGAATCAAGGAGCTGGGCCCGAGGGGATGGCGACTGCGATACGCTATTCTTCTACGCAAGCAACGGCTCCATCCAGATGCTTTATAAACCTCTTTTTGTACGAGATGTTGCACGAGATGGAACTGGGAAGGGTGTTATTTTTTGTAAATATTTAGTTAGAATGCTTGCCATATCTGCGCAGCAAGGTGCTCTCAGCGTGTCGAGGCAACGCAACCATGTTAATATCAAGAATGCATATACATAGTAACATGCCATACACTCAGATACTCTCTTAACCGCATAGTGCATATACACAAACATTCACCATTTCAACAATCAGTCGCCCACGATTGGCTGCTTTCCGTCCTCCGCGGTGGCTCCGGCGCGGCGCTGGGATTAATAGATGAAACTCTGGGGAATTTTCGGGCTGCGATTTTTCTGAACTCAGCGGAGTAGTCAGCATTTCTTCCCAGCGATAGCCCTGACATTGGGATAAAGAACCCAGCGCAGTAGATTTTGCAGTTCACCAGCACTCCTTTGCTCGGTTCTCGCGGTCAAGCATTCTGAGCTGATCACCTGTGAACATCCAGTATGAGCAAGTCGGAGAGCAGTCCGAGCCTGGCAACGGCCACACCAGTGCCTGCTCTGCCAGCGCCAAAGGCGGTTCATTACCCGTGAGTGTCCTACATTGCTCGTATCTGTGTCTGATATTATACACAGCACAAGAAACAGTACTTTAGTGAGCTACTAATACTGACTTCTTCGTAGGTTCTGGTATGGAGGTTAGATCCCCACAATCTCGTTGCTAGGTTATGAGTATAGCTCTCGGATTTAACGACGATTCTAATATGATGACTTCAAGGATTCGCCAGCGTTGTTGCGGCAATGTGCACAGTATGTACCACCATTGCCTATATTTAAGCTTCTGCTGACAGGCGCTGTAGCATCCTCTCGATCTTGCCAAAGTGCGAATGCAGACCGCTGAAGAGCGAGGAAAGACCATGGTGCAGACCATCGCTCACGTATATCAGAAAGAGGGTAGGCCACCAGGATTAAGCTGTGTTACGTAGGGGCGCATATTAACGTGTTATTCAGGATTCTTTGCTCTATACAAAGGACTGAGTGCCAGTATCTTACGGCAGGCCACATACTCCACCACGCGGTTTGGCGCATACGAGAAAATGAAGGACCTTGCTACAGGAGGCTCGACAGGTGTGTCTACATCAATTACCACCTTCAATTCAATATTAATTGTATCATATAGTTGCCCCTCCATTCTACGTCATTCTTCCAATGGCAATGGCTGCTGGATGGCAAGTAGCCGCTGTGCCCCTGATAAGCGAATTACCTTGCTAACTGCTACTCATAGGATTGGAGGCGCCGTTGGAAACCCCGCTGATATTATTAACATTAGAATGCAAAACGACATGTCATTAGACCCTGCTCACCGAAGGAACTACAGAAACGCCCTTCAAGGCTTATATAGAATGACAAAGGAAGAAGGCATCAAGTCTCTTTTCCGAGGAATCGGACCTAATACCACTAGAGGAGTGTTAATGACCGCATCCCAGATGGTGTCTTACGATGAGTTTAAAAAGTTGTTGGTTAATTTTGGATGCGACCCGAAGGCTATGACTACACATTTTGGATCGAGTATGCTTGCTGGTTTGGTAGCCACTACTGTTTGCAGTCCTGTAGACGTTGTCAAAACACGAGTAATGAATGCCAAGGATAAACATGTAAGCTATTTTTACTTATTCTTTAGTTCTTCTGGTTCTAACCTATTTCAGCAACCTGCTCTTGTGATTCTTAGAGAGGCCGTCAAGACTGAAGGAGTGCTATTTGCTTTCCGGGGATGGTTACCATCTTTTATTCGCCTTGGACCTCATACAATTGTGACATTTGTGAGTCGTTTAATTTCAGGATCACTAGAATGCAGAGGATATAACTAACAAATGACAGATCGTGCTAGAAAAGCTCAAGTCGTTAGGAGTCGGAATGCATGCGTGAACGGTTTTTCAAGGCTACCAAAGTAGACAGATTTTTTGAGATCTATTGTTTTTTTTATGATATAGACTTTATGCAATGTAGAGGCTGGAATTTTATTATGAATATAAGGATGAAGATGATTCAAGAGTGGTTCTGCATGTGGGAGTTTGTTTGTGCACTTTGGCTGATAGATTCAGGATTTTTTTGTGTATAGTTTTCAAAAACTGGTGATCCTCTTCTCTTCCATATTGCTTGCACGCACCATATAGACCTATGTGACTCCAATAATGATATCTATCCTCCATCTACAACCAGTAAACCAGTAGACAGCAACGGGTCGTGCGACCAAGGGTCTCGTGCCCGGCAAATCTGGGCCTCCGAAGTCTGCGACGCCGCGCTTGGGACTTTTCCTGGGAGTTCAACTCAAAATTTTTGCTCACTAGACAGCACAGCCAACGATTTGCTGCACAGTCGGAGAGTCAGCAAGCTGCTTCAACAGGACTCACTTTTGCCGTAGATTCTTGGGCATTTGTCAAAGAGTCTTGATATTTGGTACGGCCGCACCGGCTTAGATCGACTATTCGTGCAATGCTGTCCGTAGCTGGAAGAGGCGGCCGGCGCCTGGCGCTGGCGTCCACTTCCTCAGCGACAAGTACAACTATCAGCCGGACTTTTATCTCGAAAACCTCGAACCGGAACGTTGCACCAGCTTTTGCAGATATTGGACCTGCCTTTGATCCGATTGCGACCTCGCCCAAGTTTGGAAAGGTCGACGTTGGCCTCCACAATGCGGGAAAGCTCGTCATTTTGAACGACATGCTAAACGGCGGGGAAAACTCCAACGTGAGCATCACCATGCGCAACCAATTCGTGCGGAACAAAGTCCATCTTGTATCTCTCATTGATGCTTTAGTTGCTGGCGGGAATTTTGCTCGCGCGCGCAAAGTTCTCGGGGAGGCCTACGACGTCACGACCCACGAGGAGTTTACTCGGCTACGGAATGATTACTTGCAGGAGTACGCATTGAAAGAGCTCAAAGACACGGGAACGATTTCCGAAGCCTTATCATGGCTTATGAGCTCCTCGATGAAAGATTTCAGTGAACTGCCATTCGATCCGAACGCTTTCGCTATTCTCCTCGCCACCGCCTGCCGAATCCCTGACCGTTTGAGAGGCGACAATGTCATCCACGAAATCCACAAAGAATTTTCAAAAGAGCGACCTTCAGCTATGGAGCTTTTCAACTTAGAAGGCTTGTTCACTTATCAAGACGCTCGACGCATTGCCTTTGTGTGTATGATCCCAGAGACACAGCTCCCACCTTCATTTCAATTGAGCGCCACCCCAGCTACGACAGACGTTACCGCAGAATTAAATCCATCAAGCGACGTACCTCTCTCAGAGGCTTTAATTAAGGCTCAAAGCGAAATCGTCAAACAATCTTTAGCTCGAATTCCTGCCTCTATCGAGAAGGAGGGTTTTGAGGAACTCAATCCCGTTGATTCTATCGGCATCAAACTTTTGCGTTCTTCGCTCCGAGGTGTTGCAGAATCAGAAAAGCCTGTTTTGCCGATTTACGGAAGCGCCGAAAAAGGCGAAAGTGAAGTCGACGATGGTTTCTTGAACTTTGAAGCTCAGCTCAAGCTTCTTCCGGAGGACCAACAAGAACAGTATAGGCAGTCATTTGAAGTTTACAACCAACACCGGCAGCGTCTTTTGGAAGCTCTCGCTCTTGAATCAGCTAAAGAACGATGGAAGTATGATCACGAACAAATGATTGCACGTGGAGATATGTCGGTCACGAACGTGAATGAATACTTGTGGGAATGGCATGAGGCGATGGTGCAGCAAGTTGAACAGGAGTTTGCTGCCATCGATCGTCTTTTAGCAGGTGAAGTAGCAACTCATCCTAGAAGAGCATCATATACTGGTACAGGTAAGTCGTTCTAGCTTTCTATAATTTGTGTTTTGATTGGATACTAATTTGCTGTATAGATCGACTTCGCGTGCGATATGGACCATATTTGAAGCTTTTGAAGCCAGACAAGCTATGCACAATCACAATTTTGGAGCTGCTCCGCTTACACGCTACTGGCGGCGTGAACGATGGAATGCGGACTGCACGCGCAGTTCTTACCGTCGGCCGCGCTATCCAGATGGAGTACAACTCAGAGCAGCTATTACGGAAGGAAGTGTCTGGCCTTGGAGTTTATAAACCAAATAAAGCCACATTACAGAATCCTCAAGATTTTGGTCGTGCTCTTGCTAACGCAAAGCGCTTGAACGAAGAATTAAAGGTCCTTGATTCATGGAAACCAGAGTGGCCAGATGATATTAAAGCTGAGATCGGCTCGACCATGATTTCTATTTTCATGCATGTTGCCAAGGTGGCAGTTACCGCAACACATCCACTTACTGGCAAAGAAGTGACTAGTCTAGTTCCTGCCATGACCCACTCTTATCAATACTCCAAGGGAATGAAGCTCGGAGTTCTCAAGTTGCATAGAGACTTTTCTGACAGAATCTCGAAAGACTCTGCTAACGGCATGATTCATCCTCAGCATCTGCCTATGCTAGTGCAGCCTAAGCCTTGGTCATCCTGGACTACTGGAGGCTACCATTTCAGCAGTGCAGCGCTGATGCGGACTAAGCATTCGATTGAACAGCAAGAGTATTTGAAGGAGGCCTGTCGACGGAATGATCTGAAGAACGTTTACGAGGGACTCGATGTTCTTGGCAAGACTTCCTGGATCATCAATTCGCGTGTTTTCCGTGTTCTTTCCAAGGTGTGGAACTCCGAGGAGGAGTTCCTCGAAATCCCAGCCAAGGTGCCCGCAAGCATTCCATTTCCTCCCGAGCCGCCAAAAGACTGCGATCCGGGTGTGCGACGTGATTGGGTGCGAGCCTGTAAACTTTTGATACTGAACTCTAGAACCAGTCATTCTCAGCGATGCGATATTAACTATAAGCTAGAGATTGCTAGAGCTTTTATCGGAGAAAGAATTTATTTCCCTCATAATATTGATTTCAGAGGACGTGCGTATGCAATTCCTCCTCATTTGAATCATTTAGGAAACGATATGTGCCGTGGAATGCTCATGTTCTGGGAGGCGAAGCCTCTTGGTGAGCGTGGTCTGCAATGGTTGAAAATCCATCTTGCCAATCTCTGTGGTTATGACAAAGCAGATTTTCAAGAGCGCGTGAAGTATGTGGAGGATCGTCTAGATGATATATTTGACTCAGCTGATCATCCTCTTGATGTAAGTTCCATCTACTTTTTGTGCAATATTTAGCATATTAATTTGATCTAGGGACGCCGATTTTGGATGAAAGCTCCTGATCCATGGCAGGCATTGGCAGTCTGTTTTGAGTTGACTGACGCTCTTCGTTCTCCAGTGCCGACTGAATTCAAGTCTCGGTTACCTGTCCACCAAGACGGTACCTGCAACGGTCTTCAGCATTATGCTGCTCTAGGTGGAGATAGCGAGGGTGCTGCTCAAGTTAACTTAGAGCCTAGCGAGCGACCAGCAGATATTTATACATATGTGTCTGATCGTGTTAGTGAACTTGTTGCAAAAGATGCCGCTGATGGTCTTGCCATTGCTAAGATTTTGGATGGAAAGATCAAGCGAAAGATCGTGAAGCAGTCGGTTATGACGAACGTGTATGGTGTGACATATGTTGGTGCGCGTGCTCAGATCATGTCACAGCTCAAGGATCTTGACGGTATTCCTGAAGAGGCTTTATGGGTAAGTTGAATTCGCTTTAAAAAGTATTCCATTTGCTAATCTGATTTATAGTCCGGTTCATCCTACCTTGCAAAGCTTGTTTTCAAAGTTGTTCGCAACTTGTTCTCGGGTGCTCATTTGATTCAAGATTGGTTTGGCGAGTGTGCTAAACGTATTTCTAAGTCGTTCCCGCCGAACACCAACGCTCAAGATACCAAGGAAGGCATGACCGCCGTTATCTGGACTACCCCGCTCGGTCTTCCAGTGGTTCAACCGTACAGAAATCATACGCGAAAGCAGGTTGCGACTAACCTACAGACAGTATATATTTCGGATCCTAGCGAAATGCATCCTGTCAACTCTCGAAAGCAGCAGGCTGGCTTCCCTCCGAATTATGTTCACTCTCTTGACGCCACTCACATGCTTCTGTCTGCTCTTGCCTGCGGTCGTAATGGTTTGACGTTTGCAGCAGTTCACGATTCGTATTGGACACATGCTGCTGATATTGACCGTATGAATGCTATTTTGCGAGATGCGTTTATTAAGCTTCACGAGGGCGATTTGATTGTTAAGCTGAAAGAAGAGTTTGAACAGCGATACAAGGGATACATGTATCCGTTTGAGATTGATCGGGGGAGTGAAGAAGCGAAAAAGATCTCGGAATGGCGCAAGCAATTTCGAAAGGAGAACGGACGAACTATTCTTTTGAGTGACGAGGTGAGACTCGAAACTCAGCGCAGAAAACTTCTCAACAGCTTAGACCCAGAGTTGCGCGCCGAGGGAGAGAAGATGGTGACTCCGATGAGCATTATTGGTGATTACACAGATCTGGAGACATTGAGACCTCCACCAGCCAAGGTTCGCAAGACTACCCGTTCACGATCTTCCGAGAACGAAGAGATTGGTGCCATGACCAGCGATGAGATTATCCGAACAACGCTCGGAGTTGAGAAACCAGTGGCCGAAGTCTCTGAGACAGCTGAGAGCGAGGATGATATGGAGGCAGCAGAGGATACCCAGGCTGAGGAATTTGCGGAGGAGTCCGCTGGTGTTGATGAGGCTGCTGCACCTGTTGACGATTTTCCTTCGCACGAGCTGGTGCGAAAGTTCAGCTCTGGATTACAGGTTATGGTGCCTTTGAGTTTCCCTCCGGTGCCACCGAAGGGCGATTTTGATGTACAGAAGCTGAAGAACAGCTTGTATTTCTTTTCATGATCCGTCATATGATACAGCGTGATGATTTGGATCTATGAAGCATAAAAAGTTTAGATGACGTCCGATCTCATTTATTCATTGTACATTTGTTTGATATTTGTTTTATGTTTATTGTTACGCATTTATGGTTAAATTGGGGGATATAAGGGGCAAAAAGTACCTTGAAGATTAGAAACCGTGGGAATTAGTCGCTGGGCAGCGATGCGAAGGGAGTGTTGATATCAGCGGCAAGAAAGCTTCTGTATTATATGCAAAGACTTGCGTTCATAGTTGTATATACGGCGGTGATATAGCATAATGGCCATCTCAAGTTTGTACATAGCCAATCAATATAATGGGTGTAATTATTATGGCCATTGTAGTTTCTGGGTGGATAGGGCGAAGTGTTTCCGGTCCGGGTAACAGCGCCACCGAGCGTTCTGGCTCAGTGTTTTGAGTTCTCACACTCGCTTTCTCCCGCAAGTTCCGATTCGGGCTTTCACCTCCATCGCAACTTCGTCCACTCCTCGCAAGATATCCACAATGTTCTCCATAGTCCCAAGAGTAAGCGGATTTTGCTAGGATAATGGGTCGTGATAGTATCGTTCTGACTGTCTTGTTTTAGCAATCATTTCTGGGATTCATCCCACTGGCTGCTGGTGCCGAGCTGATTACAGTCTTTGGCATTGTCAACAAAGCCAGCGGTATCTACGGCCTCTTGTCCATCTTCACTGGTATGTTTATGAAGCAGGTCAATGCATTCTGTGCAATTTCCTAACAGCTTTCTAGGGCATCCTATCAATGCCGCGCAATGGGTTCTCAACATTGTCGCCATCATTCTCCTCCCGTTCTTTCTGTACGCGCTTCTAAACGTCAGACGGCAAAACGCTCTCCCAGTGGTCGCCTTCTCCTACGTCTACTTCCTCGACATGCTCCTCAATATTGCTTTCACCATCTTCTTCAGCGTGACTTGGTTCCGCGCGTTTGACAAGACTATCGCCAGCGAGGATGATGACGCGACGGCTGCCAAGCTCGACATCGCCTCCGAGCGTAGCGTCTCAATCACAGTAATTGTGTTCGTCCTCCTCTTCAGACTTTATAGCTGTTTTGTTTTGTTTGGATATGCGCGTCTTCTTGTGCGAAAGGGCGGTCTCCGGTACGACAATGGCGAGGGCAAGTCTGCGAAGCTGCAGTACGTCTTGCTCGGCTTGGCACCGTCATTCTGGCGAAGAGGTGGCAGACGCGCTGGTAAGGGCCGTATGGTTACTACTTTGGAGGCGAGTGGATATTAGACATATCAGTCATGACTGGTTCCCAATTGAAAGTGTGAAGATTACGAAAGCGCTGGAAGGATGTGCTATTGGTCGTTGCTGACCTGAACAGAGTTCGCTTCTTGTCAGACCAAGTGGATAACGCCTTCTCTAGACCTTTCTGACGATATTTTTTGGTGGATATATACCATTGTAACATTAGTGCTTATTTATTTGCTTGCATTTTTCTATTTTGTTTTGGCATCTCTATCGGCTTATGACTTTCCGTCTTATCTGGTGGCGCGGCTAGTTTTTCATTCTTATTTTATTTTATTCTTATCGCCGCTTTCCTGTGGATAATCTATTTTTTTCTGCGGTTGGTTGTCTTGGAGTTTCTTATTATTTCACGCTTTAGCATTTCAATGTACTGTAATTTTTAATAGAAATGAGTTGGATAATACAAAGAAATTGTTCACGCCGCTGTTTAGCTAATTTCTGGTATCGAGTACGCGCGCACGTGACTTGCCTTCAAATACGTCAGTCAACCCCACATTATTTAGTCAACAGTATCGTGAACAGATAGATTTGAGCATTTGGGCATGAAAGGTGCAGAAGATGTGTATTTTGCTGTTGTCTACGGCGCATCCAGAGTAGTGAGTGGAGTCGTTGTTTGTATTATACGAGTCCAGGAGAGCAAGTGCTAACGCCAGTCCACAGCCCTCTTATCTTGCTATCAAACAGAGACGAGTATCTCAACCGGCCAACTAAGCCTGCTGATTTCTGGCCTGCACCGGATAGCGATGTTTTTGGACCACTTGATCTGGCTAGAGAAGAGCACGGAACATGGATAGGAATCTCACAGCGGGGACGGATTGCCATACTCGTGAACTTCAGAGAGACAAAGAATGCTGGTAGGTAGATACCTCACCTATGCTTTGCAGTATTCGTTACTAAATTTTTAATAGATGCCGTCAGCCCAGTTTCAAGGGGTGCTCTAGTACGACACTTCCTCACTTCCAATGAGAAATCTACCAAGGAATGGGTCGAATCCGCCATCGCAAACGCAGGTCCTGGAGGCATGTTCTCGGTCGGCGGTTTTAGTATGGTCTGTGGAATTCTACATCCTAAAAACACTGAAGAAGCTCTGAATCCTGAAGTAATTGATAAAGAAAGGCTAGATGAGCTTGCCGTGTTAACCAATCGGTCTACATCTTTGAGCGAGGGCACGTCGTGGATGTTTTCGCCGAATGACAGTACAAATCCAACAATACAAGAGGACAAGGAGAAGAAGGATGATCTATATTCATCAATAAGAAAGCACACCTACGGACTTTCGAATTCATTATATACTGAACCTTGGCCAAAAGTATTTAAAGGCTGCGATCTCCTTAGCTCAGCAATCGCTCAGGATATTTCCGCAGAACCAACGAAGGCAAAGTCTAAAGAGGAACTAATCAGCTCCCTATTTGATATTCTCTCTGTGGACGATCTTCCTAGAGAGGCTCTTCAAACTGGTAATCCGCTGGCAGCGTTTGACGTTTTGCAGCATAGCATCAAAATTCCAGTATTCTCTGCTACAAGCGGTGTTCTCAAGGAAGACGAAGATTCTATGTCACCGGTACCGTCAAAAGAGCTGGCTAAGGATGCAGCGGACGAGAGTATAACTGTTGGGCACGTCAAGTCTGAGTTTGAGACTCATACTTCAGATCATCCTTACCAATTCAAACAGGGCAAATATTACGGTACACGAACACAGACTATCATTCTAGTCGATAATAATGGCAAGGTAACCTACGCCGAGCGTGATCTTGCTGATAAGTCGCGTACGGAGCTTTTAACACATGAGTTTATGATTGAAGGATGGGATAACTAGAATATTATCTGAAAATGGAGCAAAGGACGTCGATGCAGTGCTGATTCAAAGAGAAATCCGGCCACACTACAAATATCAATATTATAATATTATAAGAGCATATGAGACTCATTTCATCATAAATACAAGAAATACTGCAAATCTCCAAGATATATGCAAACACTTTCCAATTAGTAGCAGTCAGCCAGTTACCCGGTGAATCTTGATCCTTTGTTACCCGGAAGCCAGCTCCAGTGAGAAAAAAAATCGCACTCAAATCTCAGCAAACACTGTAGCCCTCTCGAGCAGCAATCCTTTGTCCTCAACCAGACACTTGCCCAGCATGGATAACGAGCAAGTAGCTTACGATTACGATGACTTCATCCAGAAGACGGGCGACTATGATTTTGAGGATGACGAGCCATTGGCCACCGACTTGATCGAGACCGAGACGTGAGACCACCCGCCCGCAAACCGCATAGGTTTTGGATCTATCATCAAGGAAAGAGTGCTAATAATGTAGTATTGATGAGGAGCTGCTTCTTCAGCAGCAGCAGCTTTTTCAGCGTCAGCTTCAATTGCAGCAGGAGCAAGCAGTATGTGCCCGTATATCCATAAGTGTGCGTCGACGCGTTTTGCTAATATCCTCCAGGCTGCCCAACTTCCTGATGCTATCCGCAACTTCATTCTCTACTTCCAGCACTGCCTGAAGGAGAACAATGTTTACGATTTATACGGATGTTACGAAAACACTTTCAACCGCCTCACTGAGAAGTTCTACAGGAATACCCCTTGGCCTGATCCTCAGGAGGTCATCGCCCCGATCGTCGAGAACGACCAGCCGTTTGTGACTCTCTACACCGAGATGTACTACCGTCATCTTTACGCCAAGTTGCAGCCTGACCTTGAGGATCGATTTGCGTCTTATGACAATTACTGCGTGTGGTTCAACTACGTCTTCGACATCAACTCTCCCACGGATCTAGAGCTCCCTGCTGTATGTATCCTAAATTTTTTTCTGGAAATTTTGCTAACGTATAATAGAACTGGGCTTGGGATATTATTGATGAATTCATTTACCAGTTCAACAGCTTTGCGCTCTACAGAAGCCGAACTGTTCGCAAATCACACAACCAAGAGGAGATCCAGCAGCTCCGCGAGCACCCCCAAGCTTGGAGCTCATATGGTGTTTTGAACGTTCTCTACTCTTTCATCCAAAAGTCGCATATCAATGAGCAGCTTGAGGCTATCAGAGACGGACGTGATCCCGACACAGTTGCGGGTGAGGATGGATCGCGTTCGCTTTACAAGACTCTTGGATACTTTTCTATTATCGGTCTTTTGCGAGTGCACACTCTTCTTGGAGACTTCACTCTGGCATTGAAGACTATGGAGAGCATTGACTTGAACAAGAAGACCCAGTACCCCCGTGTTGCCGGTGCTCAGTTCACTATCTACTACTACGTTGGATTCTGCTACATGATGCTCCGCCGCTACTCTGATGCTATCAAGGCTTTCTCTCATATTCTTTTACTCATTTCTCGATCAAAGTCGTTCCATAACCGTTCAGCTCAGTACGACTCGGTCACGAAGCGTTCGGACCAGATGTATGCGCTCCTTGCTATTTGCGTTGCTCTCTGCCCTACACGTCTTGATGACTCGATCCACACAATTTTGCGTGAGAAGAACGGCGAGCAGTTGGCTCGCATGCAGCGCGGTGGCGAGGAGTCTCTTCCTGTCTTTGAGGAGCTTTTCACCTTTGCTTGCCCTAAGTTCATGATGCTCGGACCTCCTGACTACGAGAACCCGGCTAACAACATTGACCCTTTGCAGCACCACCTTAAGGTGTTCATGATGGATGTCAAGAACACTATGCTTGGTCCTACTTTGCGTAGCTACCTCAAGCTTTACACTACCTTGAACATTGAGAAGCTTGCGACTTTTGTTGAGATTAGTCCTGAGGAGCTGCGGTCGGCTTTGCTTGTGTTCAAGCAAAAGAGCCACCAGGTCCGATGGACCGAGGGCTCACTCCTCGACGGTGAGGTTGTTAATGTATCGGACATTAACATCACTCTTGACGGCGATATGATTGACGTGTCCGAGGCACGCATTGTGCGCAAGTTCAGTGACTGGTTCTTGAGAAATGCTGTCAAGTATTATGCTGTCCAGGACACCATTGCCGACAAGAACTCGATCGCTGAGGAGATTAAGGGAAACAAGGACCATGGAAAGAGACGCGAGCGGAGGGAAAAGGGAGCTGAGAAAAGCTCCAAGTAAAGAATGAGTAACAAGTGTGTGGGCTCCAGTAGATCGATATATGTCTATTTTTTGTAAAAAGCTATGATTTTTCTCCTTTTTTCTTTTTTTTTTTTTTGCGCTTTCAAAGATGCTGTTTGGTCAATTGCAGCTCTTTGACTTTGGATAACCAGAGGTAGTCATTATAATTCTTAAACACTGCTCCCCTTTCTTTGAGCTATCGAATAACTGCCGGCAGTATGTTAGTCAGGGTTGTTGCCATAGGTTAAGGGTACTTAAAAATTTAGAGGAATCCCTAAATGGACGACTGGAGTTTTTAGACTCATCCAGCGACTTTCCTGGCAAAATCACAAGAAGCAATGCCTGTTCCGACTTCTCCTGTGAATCCTGCGCCGAGTGCGCCTAAGGTGTGTTGATTTCAAGTTTTTGGATGCATTTATGAGTGTTGTTGTGCGTAGAATGAGAGTGCTAACTTGCTCGGCAAAGGTTGTTGTTCAGCCAGCTGTGGAGACGACCCGGTCTCTTTTGGCCAAATTCCCAGAGTCCAACGTGATTCCAGTCTACGCTTTTCTTCCGTCGGACTTTTTGACTCCTTCAATTGCCTATCTGAAGCTGAAGAATTCTGCTCCGAGTGGCGCGTACTCGTTTTTGTTTGAAAGCGCGTTCAACGGAGAGTCAATTGGCAGATACAGTTTTCTCGGTGCCAACCCGCGCAAGATTATTAGAACCGGAAACGGTTTTGGCGAAGATGTTGACCCTTTGAGAGAGCTTGAAACTGAATTGAACAAATACACTGTCTTGAATCAGACTGGTCTGCCTCCTCTTTCTGGTGGTGCTATAGGATATGTGTCATACGACTGCATCAAGTACTTTGAGCCTACAACCAGGCGCGACCTCAAAGACAACCTCGGAATCCCAGAGAGTGTGATGATGCTTTTTGACACAATTGTTGCCTTTGATCACGTATTCCAGCGTGTCCAGATTATCACAAACATCCACGTCCCGGAGTCTGGATTTGATCTTGAGACCGCAATTGAGGCTGCCAAAGTGGAAATCCAGCGAGTCGCCGATGTTCTCTACTCTCCCACTGTGGAAATGCCCGAGCAGCCGCCTATCGTTCCCAACCAGCAATACACTTCTAACATTGGTCAAGAGGGATATGAAAGCCATGTCAACCGTCTGAAAGAGCATATCTACAAGGGCGACATTTTTCAGGGGGTGCCATCGCAGCGCGTTGCCCGTCCAACTACTCTGCACCCGTTCAACATCTACCGTCACCTCCGCACCGTTAACCCTTCTCCTTATATGTTTTACATTGATAATGTTGATTTCCAGATTGTCGGTGCCAGCCCGGAATTGCTCGTGAAGTCTGAGAACGGTCGTGTTATCACCCATCCCATCGCCGGTACTGTTCCGCGTGGAAAATCACGCGAAGAGGATGACAGGCTCGCTACCGAGTTGAAGTCTTCTCTTAAGGATAGAGCTGAGCACGTCATGCTTGTCGACCTGGCTCGCAACGATATCACCCGCGTGTGCGATCCCACAACCACCAGCGTAGACCGACTAATGGTCGTCGAGCGTTTCTCACATGTCATGCATCTTGTCAGTCAAGTCTCTGGTGTTTTGCGCGCAGGAAAGACTAGATTCGATGCCTTCCGCAGTATATTCCCGGCTGGAACCGTGTCTGGTGCACCTAAGGTTCGTGCGATGCAACTAATTTCTGAACTTGAAGGAGAGCGCAGAGGAGTTTACGCCGGGGCTGTCGGACACTGGGGCTACGAAGACTCAAGTATGGATACTTGTATCGCTTTGCGAACTATGCTTGTGAAAGATGGTGTTGCTTATTTGCAGGCTGGAGGCGGTATTGTATACGATTCTGATCCTTATGATGAGTATATCGAGAGTATGAATAAGTTGGGCTCCAATATGCGCACAATTACCGAGGCGGAGAAGTTATATATGTAACAATTATTTTTGGTTGTTATTTAAAAATACTATTATTTTATTTATTTTCATAGTAAAAAATTCATTATCAAATTGTCGTGTTTATGCGCAATAGTTCACACTCACAAACTGTTGTGAATATGCCGGAGAGGAGCCGCACATTCTAATGTGTGAGACGAGCGCTTCCCACATCGCAGAAAACATACGAAAATACAAAGTTGAGCAATCAGCTAGTGCTAATATGAATAAATACTTGAAAAATTTACTGAATTATTTAAGAAGCTAGGATAAATTTCTTATTAATAAAAAAAATGGCCGCCGCATGTACACACTTCGTTGAAGCACGTCTACGACACACAAATTACAGCGCCTAATATATTTAAGATGATTTATATTTATATAAAATTGTATTCCCGGCGCCACAAACAAAGCCAATAAATGCATGTAACGAGCCATATGCAAATCAAAATAAAACAACGAAAAAAATGTAGTTGGGTAGTCAGCAGTTATCGGCTTGCTGGTGTATTATTATCGCTCGGAGCAGAAGTATGCTGCATACTTGGAGCTCCGGAATTCATGTCACTCATTGCAAAAAGTAGTTCATCGTCGTCTGCCACATGAGTGCCGCTGCTCGCTTCTGGCGCAACTCCAGGACTATTACCACGACTAGTCGCACCTCTTCCTCGTGTCATTCTGTGCACTCCCGAGCCAGCAGCGACACGACGAGACGACGACGAAGATATATTAAATTGATCCTTGCTAGAATATTGTTTGCCGCCTCCACTGTAGCTCTCTCCGTCCAGATCATCTTCTACGTCGGAGTGCTGTTGTTCGTCCTCATCATCGTCTTCAAAGACGGCATCGTCGTGATACCTCTCTGCCGTGAGACCCTCACTCAAACGAGAAGGAATTGCAGGCGTATGAGGAGTACTCGGCGAAAACCCTCTTGCGCTACTTCCTGCAGATGAGTAAGATCCGACAGCAGGTGGCCCCGAAACCGGTGAAACTCTCACAACCTGCTGGCCAGCAGCGGAAGGCTGGTGAACAGAAGCAGACATACTATCAGTCAACACCGCGTGACTTTCTCTCAAAATCTGGAAGCGCGATAAGGATGTTTTGGGAGCCGAAGTCCCTGAAGCTCCAGATCCGGTGCTTGCAATACTAGAACTGCTCCTGCGGCGTACAGATAACGACTTGAGCGGTCCTTGTAGCTCCAACATGCGCATGAAATCGTTAAGATTCGAATTATCTTCTTCCGGAGTAATATTACTGCTAGATCCACTTGGCTGGCGTTCTCGTTGTAATGAAGAAGGAACAGACAGTGAGGATGATGCAGATGAGACCGATGAAGCTTGTTGAGGCACTTGCTGCTGCCATTGGGGACGAGTTCCAAATGAAGAACTATAGCGCCTAGAGCCAGGCGATGACGCTGGGTTAATAGGAATAGATGCAGACGAACGAGCCATGCCAGGCGATATAGCCATCTGAGCAACAGCTTGTGAGCCCGAAGAAAAGCTACCTCGGGAACTAGTCGGTTTATTGAGTCCAGTCAGAGACGAAGAAGAGGTCACTCTCTGATAAGACAGACGAGCACCAACTGCTGCTTCGGAAGAGGGCGATTCTGAGAGGGAGGCAGATTTAAACGGCTGGACAGTCGAGGTACGAGCCGGTTGTTCCTATACTTAGTTAGCTTGTTTCGAGAAAACAGGAAAATTCAACAATTGACATACAAAGGAGTTTATGGATGAATGTGATCCAGATACGCCGACATTGCGCGAGGAAGATGCTGACATAGAAAGCGACTGCTCACGAGGAACGGGGACTGCGGTGGAACCGGAGATAGGGACAGACTGGCCAGTATACAATGAATGTACGCTTCCGTATGAGGTTCCAGTCTCCACCATGCTTGGATTAGCAACAGTACGCGAAGGTAGACTATGAGTAGGTGGGCTCCTAGAAGACCTGGAGTGCCGCCGTGTTCCGATGGCTGAAAACGCAGAGGTTGAAACTTGTTGCTGTGTATTGTAGTGGTGTTGATCCAAGTTTAAGAAGTGAGAGCTAAGAATGCTTTCAGACTCATCTACTCGGAAATCGCAATTAGTCCGATAGGATACGCTGATAACAAATGCTCCTGCTAGAGTTTCAACTCTATGTAATCTGTGGCTCTGAACTGGTTGGCTATCGTCCGGAAGCAAAGGGATTGACAGTCCTATACGTCCCCGACTGGAGATGGGATAAGAACCGTTCAGTATCCTGTAAGAGATGCGCAATGCAGTCGGGTTAAGCTTTGACTTGCCAATCTTACGCTTCAAGCGCCATGCTGGAAGAAGATGGACATATGCATATAATGACCGGAACAAAACGATGGACTTTTTGTATATTGTAGGCGGTTCGTCGCTGCCGGTAATTCGTGGATCGAGTTCAATTTTCCACCGCTCCAATACGATTTCTGGCCGGTGAACGTCGGTCTGCGGCACAGTGTCATCAATGTTCCATCGCTTGCCCTCCTGGTCTAATATCACTAGGATCTGTTTCGGCGAAAATTCTTTTGTGTCGAGCACGGTTTCGATGATGAGAGGGGGCAAAGTAGCGTAACTGTCAGAAAGCATGTCGACGGGCTTCCAGAGACGTAGCTCCTCTTTAAATGCATCAGTGTCGTCCAGCTCAAGATTGAACCACTTGTTTGTCTTCTTTGTAGTAGTTCCACGGATATACACGGGAGGAACGGAGGTACGCGACTGTATTATCACTGCCGCTGCTTTAGCAAATAGATTCTAGATTCAGATGACAGCAGTTAGTCAGGCGTACACAACACGAGGCAAGGCTGATTCCACTGACCTGCACGATCTGGTTCAGCTTCCCAGAGTTGGCCATGCCGGATCCGCCCAGTGCCGGCGCAGCAGATCCAGGAATGGCCGACTGCCGAGGCGTACATGAGGATGCGGACGCGCTCATTGCGACAAATCAAGAGAAGACGTGAGGCCGGACGCGGGCGGTCATGTCCTGAACAGACGGAGATCCAAGATGAGTAGCGCTTCTCGTGACCGCAGCAAACACAGACAGGCTCCTTCTGTGCAGACGAAGGCCTTTTCTCACAAAAACAAACACAATATCAAACTCGTCGTCGATGAGCTGGACCTCGACGTAGCCAGTTGTTCACAGTCAGGTGGCCGTGATAAACCAGCTCTGCGTCAGTGGCTCGATTAAAGTGTGCGCTAACAAACATCGAAACGTTAAACCGGGCAACACCCAGCGAAGGCTCGCGTCTCGTCTCTACTCTAGCTCAACCCGCGATAATGGCTGTCCGTGGCACCCGGATGAGCCAGCGCCGGCTGGGTTCGTGCTGTAGACGGTTTTTGTCGAGTTCACCGCCAGAGCAGCTGAGGTATCCTGAAATTGATCACAAATGGCGCCAGATATGGAGCGAGAACCCCGTCCAGGGAGAGCCCTCGAAAGGGAAGTTCTACTGTCTGTCGATGTTTCCATACCCTTCAGGCAACCTGCACATGGGTCATGTTCGAGTTTACACAATCAGTGATGTGGTTTCGCGTTATCGACGCATGCAGGGCTACGATGTGCTTCATCCTATGGGCTGGGATGCGTTTGGCTTGCCAGCTGAGAACGCTGCAATTGAGCGCAACGCAGACCCACACGAGTGGACGAAGCAGAACATGGCAAATATGAAGTCACAGCTGCAGAGCATGCTCGTCAGTTTTGATTGGGACAAGGTGCGTATTTATCCTATTGACTTTCACGACGTGTTGAAGTGACTAGGAGCTAATGCTGGTTCTAGGAAATTGCTACCTGCTCGCCTGACTACTACAAACACACACAGAAATTATTTATCGACCTCTTCAAGACCAACTATGCCTATCGAGCGCACGCAGCAGTGAATTGGGATCCAGTAGATCAGACAGTGCTTGCCAATGAACAAGTCGACAGCGAGGGCCGCTCCTGGCGCTCCGGTGCCCTAGTCGAACAGAAAATGCTATCTCAGTGGTTTTTCAAGGTCACCGCGCTTGCGGAAGAGCTCGACAAAGACCTTGAGCTTCTTCGTGAATGGCCCTCCGCTGTTACAACCCAGCAGTCGAACTGGATCGGACGTTCTCAGGGAATGGAAATTGACTTCAAGCTCTCCGATGGAAGCCAGACCCTGACTGTGTATACTACGCGGCCAGATACCCTACCTGGAGTGCAGTTCATTGCTGTTGCAAACACTCACAGTATCTGTGACGCGTACCCTGAGATCCGTAAATCTATTTCTACCTTGAAGGGACACTCCCCAGATTCCGAAGAAGGCATGCGTCTCCCTGGACTAGATGCGATCCATCCTCTTACAGGAGAGAAAATTCCTATTTTCACTGCTCCTTATGTACTGGATACTTATGCTCAAGGTGCTGTAATGGGAGTTCCAGCTCATGATACGAGAGATTATAATTTTTGGAAGCAGAATATGCCAGACAGCCCGATCCATCATGTCATCGTTCCAGACAAGACGGTTGATTCTACAGAAGGAGATGGCCCATACACTGCCAAAGCCGGCTTGATTTCACCATCTGTACTCAAATATGGCGGCAAGTCAATTAAAGAAGGTGTGGCAATGATCAAGGAGGATCTTGAGGCTACTGGAGCTGGCCGCACTACTATTAACTACAAGATTCGCGATTGGCTTGTAAGCCGGCAGAGATACTGGGGTGCTCCAATTCCAATCGTTCATTGCGAATCTTGCGGTGCAGTTCCTGTTCCTGAAGAGGAATTGCCCGTTTTGCTGCCTAAGAGTATAAAAACAGAGGGTACTGGATCACCGCTCGCTAGAGATGAAGAGTGGGTTAATGTTGCTTGCCCGTCATGCAAACAGCCAGGTAAACGCGATACTGATACTATGGATACGTTTGTCGACAGCTCATGGTATTTTTTCCGATTTGCGGATGCGCACAATAAAGATTTGCCTTTCTCGTATGAGGCCTCTTCATATCTTCCTGTCGACCTGTATATTGGTGGATCAGAGCATGCAATTTTGCATTTGCTGTACTCTCGCTTTTTTGGCAAGTTCTTAGTCAAGCAAGGGTATTGGGGCGGAGGTGACTTGAATGGCGAACCATTTCGAAAATTGATTACTCAAGGCATGGTCCATAGTAGAACATTCAAAGACCCAGCCACAGGACGATTTTTGAAGCCAGATGAGGTTGATTTATCAGGTATGTAAAGTGTTGAATTGGATTGAGCTTGAGTATGTGCTAACTAGATAACAGATGCTGCCAATCCGATTTTCAAAGCTACTGGCCAACCTCCCCATATCTCGTTTGAGAAAATGTCAAAGTCAAAGTACAATGGCGTTGATCCCGACGACTGTATTAGCAAATATGGCGCTGATGCTACTCGTGCTCACGTACTCTTTCAAGCGCCAATTCAAGACACTCTCGAGTGGGATGAGCATAAGATTGTTGGAATCCAACGGTGGCTTGCACGAGTCTGGCGACATGTTTTGGCTGTCTGCGCTGATGTCAAGGATGAGAGTATTGTTGAGTTTGAAATGCCGGCTGCTGATCGACGGACTGAAGCAGAGATAAAATTATGGAACGAGGTGCAAAGCACAGTTTCCAAAACGACTGCTGCGTTTGCTAGTGATTACACACTCAACACGTCTATTTCGAACTACAACAAGCTCACAAACAGTATTTTGGATGCCTACAGAACATCTAAAGAATCTGCTAGTGAAGCCGACAAGATAAGCACTGTTGTCATGTTCAATTCTGTCATGAAATTGATACAGATTGCTGCACCTGTTGTTCCTGCTACGGCTGAAGAGTGTTGGACGGTTTTGCTACAAGCCCAAACTAAGCCTTGGTCGTCAGTGTTTGAAATTGGATCGTGGCCAGAGGCGGAGGCTTTACAGACGCTGTCGCCGCTTGTTGATCATGTGGTGTTTGTGAACGGCAAGATGAGGTTTATGGCTAAGTTGGATGAGAGCTGGTCGCAAGAACAGATGGTAGAAGCAATCATGCAGACACCAGAAGGTCAGAATTGGCTGGTTAATAAGGCTGGAGGAAAGACAATTAAAAGGGTGATTGTGCCAAAGGGCCGGAAGAATGTCAGCTTCATACTGAAGTAGATTATTGTATATATAGAAAGCTATAGATTTTGTACATAGTACCAGAAGATACTTCATTCATCATCAATGAGATGTCATAGAATATTACGCGAGAGCCATTTGAGTTGTGTACACTGTACAGGCTGTAAAAACGTTGATATTTTTTTTAATCCGTATATTCACAGGTAAAGTACATGCATGAAAATATTACACTAAAACGTATCCTTACTTTTCCCTTTTTTTAACACCCTTAAGCCTAATCAAAATCCGTTAGTACAATTGCAACACACAACACGAATAGTCGAAGACAAAATCAATACCTTCAACGCAAACTTTCGCTGGGGGAAAGCGATGTTCTTCTTCTTCTGCTTCTCGGTGATCAAGCTCTTCTGCTCGGAGGTAAGAGCTCTCCGCAGAGCACGGGTCTTCTTAGCACGGAGGTCGAGGGGAAGGTACTTCTTGCCGGCGTAGAAGAGGCGGAGCTGAGCACGCTGCTGCTGGTTGATGACGGTGAGGACACGAGCGATCGACTTGCGGGTGGTTCCCATGCGGATCAAGTTCGAGGCAGAGGCACCACGGGCCTTCTGGGCCTTGAGGGAGGCAAGCTCCTGCTTGAGCTCATCGAGCTGCTTCTCGAGGTCCGCCTTGGACTTTTCGCGGAGAGTGTAGGCCTTGACACCGGGCTGGAGTAGAGTGTTAGTGCTCTATTTATTATCTGGGTGTATTGCTTGACCAAACATAATTCTGCTCTTATTTCAGGTATATCGCAACTCCAAAACAACAAACCAACTATCTTCAATCAAACACCAACTCCATATAACTCGAAATACGTACCATTTTGACTGTTGTTGTGTGAGGGTATGAACGGTGGTTGCTGGAACTGACTATTGTGCTTCACTGAGGTCCAGCGACATCGAGACTCTGCGTTGTAGGGCAGGTATGTTCTGTGCGGCGTATGTGACTGTGACTGTTAATGTTGATTTTGTAGGGTTGTACCCTACATTGGCGGTTGCCGAGGTATGGGTTAGGTCTTTCTCGAGATGACATAAGTGCTCTAGTTCTCCCACGTTTATGTAAGTCACGTGCTGATGGCATCGTTGCCTCGATCAAGCCGTTACGCCATTGTAAACTACAGACGGGCGGTCACCTAACGTTCGCAGGAATTCCAGTCTCAGCCTAAACAAAAAGAGCCTGCAATGTCGGAATTCGGGTCGTACGCCAACTTTGGCCAGCTTAGATCACAGGCAAGGCAGCTTGAGTCGCAGACTGAGTCTCTCTTTCTCCAGTACTCAGCGTTCTCGCAGCATCCTGCGCCCGAGGAGACCAGCGAGGAAACGAAGGTTGTCAAAGATCTGGACGCCATCTTAGCACAGGTAAGATCCATCATCTCTTTATGACGATAAGAAGTTTGTTATCATTTATCTGCGGCATCTAATCTGCTATATAGCGCGAGGAAATTCTTGCCTCACTCACTCGTCTGCTTGATTCAGAGCAGCTATCATCAGCTACAAAGCTTCACCATCTACAGCGCCATAAGGAAATCTTGCTCGAGCACCAGAAGGAGTTTGTGAGGATAAAATCAGTCGTTCAACACGAACGCCAACGCGCTAGTCTACTCTCTTCTGTGCACAACGACATAGACGCATATTCCAGAACTTCGAATTCTGCATCAGCAGCAACCGTTGATCCCCGTCGCGAAGCAGAGTATATGCTGAACGAGCGCCAGAGAATTGAGAGATCAAATAATTTAGTTGACAATATTCTGTCGCAAGCATATGCCACTCGGGAAGAATTTGGAAGGCAGCGTCAGGTCCTAGCAAACGTGCAACGTCGCGTGACGAGTACAGCTAGCCGGATCCCCGGCATCAACACAATAATATCAAAGATCAACACTCGCAAGAAACGCGACAGCTTAATTATCGCAACTCTCATTTCACTTTGCATTTTGGCCTTATTCTTTCTGCGGTAAATGCACAGGAGGTGTCTGTTTACATTACACACATCAACACACCAGTTATACGGTAAATATGGCAACGGTCGTTCGGGTGAGAAACCATTCAGATAGAAGTTGTGATGGTATAAGAGTCCAAGTGGTTAGAGATATTCGAAGCATTTATTCAGAGAGGGTGAAGATTCCACAGCTAGAACACAATGGATGGATAAGTTGACTGAGTACCCATTCTTCCATTCGTGTACTGCGCACTTCCTTAGACCGATGCCTACTGTGTTTCTTGTTTGTAGTATCACAACTATCGCCCATTCAGCTTATACGTATTTAATCCTTTATCACCACTATCTTCGCCCCTATCGAATATACAAAGTAGATGACTGATATCGAAGCTGATCTTGATGACATTATGTCATCCGCCTGTAAACTTTAAACTCCCAACCAATTTTTTTTCTCGCCGCTGTCTATTATTCAGCTCCTCCTCATCTTCATTCTGTTTATTTCAAACACAGATCTGATACTTATCGTACGAGATACAGATGGATTATCAGTCAGTATTTGGAGCTACGGCTGCCGCTATTAATGGCGGAGCTACTCCACTGAGCGCTGTTGCTCAAGAGCAGACGATGGCAACCGTTTTATGTTGCAACTGCGGTGTGCCTATTGATGGAACCAGCGGTCTATCGATGTGCTATGACTGTATCAAGTTGTCAGTCGATATTACCGATGGTATTCAAAAAGAAAGTACTCTCAGTTTTTGCAGAAATTGCGAGCGATTTCTGAGACCGCCTAATCAGTGGGTGCAGGCTGCGCTTGAGAGCAGAGAACTTCTAGCGTTATGCTTAAAGAGACTAAAGGGTCTACAGAAAGTGAGTATATATCTCTTTATTCCATGATTAATTTATACTAATAATGGTACTAGGTTCGCCTCATCGATGCTTCTTTCATCTGGACCGAACCTCATTCGCGTCGAATCAGAGTCAAGTTAACAGTGCAGAGCGAAGCCTTCAACAACACTATCGTTCAGCAGTCTTTCGAAGTCGAGTATGTCGTTGTCGCCACGCAGTGCCCTGATTGTGCCAAATCATTCACCGTTAATACCTGGCGTGCCACAGTCCAGATTCGTCAGAAGGTTCCTCACAAGCGTACATTCTTCTATCTTGAACAGCTTATTTTGAAGCATAACGCCCACCGTGATACAATCTCTATTTTGGAGACTAAGGATGGTCTTGATTTTTTCTACAGTCAAAAGAACCATGCCATAAAAATGCTTGATTTTTTGAACGGCGTTGCTCCTATTCGCACCAAAAAGTCCGAAGAGCTGATTTCCATGGATACTCACACCGCTGTGCGCAGCTACAAATTTACTTTTTCGGTCGAGATTGTTCCAATATGTAAGGATGATCTTGTTTGCTTGCCAAAGAAGCTTGCGCGAGCATCAGGAAATATTTCTCAGGTGGTTCTATGCACCCGTGTGGGTAACACCGTTCATCTTCTCGATCCTTCCACCCTTGATCAAACTGATCTACAGCCATCGGTGTACTGGCGCCAACCATTCACATCACTTGCCAACAGCTCTACATTGACGGAGTTTGTTGTCTTGGACATCGAGTTGACTGGAGGTGAGAAAGGACGCCTTGCCATGGCTGATATCACAGTTGCAAGATCAGCTGATATGGGTCGCAACGACACTACTTACTACGTCCGCTCTCATCTTGGAGGTATTTTACATCCTGGTGATACCGTTCTTGGATATTTCTTATCTAACGCGAACTTCAACCATGAACTCTGGGATACTTTGGACCAGCGAAATGTACCTGACGTCGTCCTTGTCAAGAAATCATATCCCCGCAGAAAGAAAAACAAAGGCCGTAACTGGCGTCTTCGTCGTATGGCCAAGGAGTATAATGATAGAGATGACGCAGGCACTGTTTCTACTAAACAGAGGCAGATGGAGGCGGACAGAATCGAACGCGACTACGAGATCTTCTTGCAAGAACTCGAGGAAGATCCTGAGCTCCGTAGCACAATCAATCTTTACAAATCATCCAAC
Source organism: Myxozyma geophila (assembly GCA_030571195.1). Taxonomy (NCBI): domain Eukaryota; kingdom Fungi; phylum Ascomycota; class Lipomycetes; order Lipomycetales; family Lipomycetaceae; genus Myxozyma; species Myxozyma geophila. Next base: position 104,260 of record JAJLXK010000006.1, read on the forward strand.
TCACAAAATCCTTCGAAGCCGCGCCCCGAAAGAGCTGTCCGAATGGATGGTATCGAACAATCTGAGGACCGGATGGATGAGGATGGTGATGCAACTATGGAGACGGATGATGGTGAGGATATGTCGGATGATGGTTCAGAAGGATCGGCGCCAAGCGTGGGATTGGATGAGCTTTTGGACGAGATAGACGAGCTTACTCTAGAGGATGGTTATATCTCGGAGTAAATGCGTGCCAATTTGACGCGAAGTAGTGATTTGTTTGATTGGACTACCATTTTTACTAGCTATTCTTTGATTGTGTCAATAGTAGGAATTCTTAAAGTGGATAGGTGCATTGACGGGCTTTTTTCGGGCCAAATAATAAAAACATTTACTTTTCACATTTATCAGACTAGCATGACAAAATAGATAATAAGACAGTCCAGATAACTCAATAAACTAACCCTCCATGAAATAATGCAAAAACACAAAATACTTTTGAACCTGCTTATTTGATATCCTTGTAGCTCCATTTCTCTGTGAGCTTCTTCTTGTACTTTCTGCCCTTAAAGACCTGAACTCTCGCTTCAATAATGCCACGTTCTTGAAGACTAATAAAACGATCTTTAGCCAGGTTACCTTCAGGTTTAAGAAGTCGCAAAGAATCAGTAAGCTCATCAGCCAGTTTCAAGGTCATCGGTCTCTCAGGAACTCGATATTTTCCAAGCTTGTGTTTCCGGATTGACTTAGTAGGCTTGACAAGATCAATCGTCTTTGACTCCTTCTTGGTGATAACAGCACTTGATGTTGACGGCGATTCTGTCTTGATATTTTCGCTGTCTTCCTCCTTAATAGCGACAGATTTCACCGCAACCTCCTCCTCTTCGGCGTCACTGTCGACCTCATCTAGGCCTAATCGCTCTCTTTCATCAAGCAGTTCTCCTAATTGTCGGATACGTTCTTGTCTCTCTTCTTCGCGCTTTCTCTCCTTGTCTTCCTTCTCGAGCTTGCGATGCTCCACTTCTAGGACTGCTTGCCAGGAGTCTAACGAGGGGTTATAGGAAATTCCTTCTTTTGGCAAATCAACAGCTCTGAAAGATTCTCTTAAAGCGATAGGAGGATCCGACATTGTAACAGGAGGTTTTTCTTTTTTGACGAAGCTGAGTGTCTGTGCCAATTTGATCTCTTTTGAGTAAGCGTGAATGTTAGTCTTGCTCTTGACTCCTCTCTTTTCCTTTTCCTGAGACATTCTAATTTTTAGCTGCGATTCTTCAGAGTCGTCGTTCCAAGCATCATATATGTCACCAATAATGTGACTCTCTCGCTCCAAATTAGCAATCGAAGTTTTCCCATCCGCCTGACGCCTTGCTTTACGCAGAAGTCGTCCTAAATCTTTATATGAAACACCTTGCACCTTTCCCTTCTTTCTTTCCTCATGAGCCTCATCTTCCTTAGCTCTCTTCCGGGCAATGACAGCTGGAATAGCCGAACGCTCGGCTAGAATCTGGTGCGCTTTCAGAGGTTTGACGAGCGCCTTTGGTACCTTGTCAGAAGCAACTTCGTCGACGGCAAACAGTCTGCTGGAGTCCAACCGGTCAAGAGTAGTTCTGTAAAAAAAGTGAGTAAACTAATCCATATCAAATATCATACTGCCACTTACCCAACAATGATCTGCTCCTCACGGGCAGATTCAAGACCTTCCTCGACCTGCGAAACGTCTATGTTCTTACGCCAGGCTCTCTTTCCCTTGCGGGACGGCTGAGATTTGGCTTTGCTCATTTCTCCTGGCTAATATATGATTTTACCAATAAACAGACCTCTATAACACAAAGACTAGCAACACAAATGCTCAGCTCTGAGTATGGCAAATTTTGCTCTTCGAACGGTCACGTCGTCTTTGAAATTTTTTTGCGACCCAAATCTCCCAAGATGATGCGGCGCGGTTGGGAGTTCTGAGCGCCAAAGTCATTATGCGCGCGCTGTTTGTGCGGTTATGGATTTAGACAAGCAAACAATAAAGTTTTATGCTGAACGTTTACAGAGCGGAATCAAAATTTGTTTCTCATGACAGAGCAAAGTTGAGCACACTGATCCACAGGGAAGGACTGAAGATGGCCTCCACCACACGGAAAAGAGATTGGTTTTCGACAGAAGAGCAAGACGAGTCCGACTATGCGCAGTCACAGTCCGACAGCGACGATGTAGCTACCAAAAGCGCGGTTCAGGTGCGGAAGGACAAGAAGCAGAAGACTGACGAGAGCAAGAAATCCAAGCGCTCAGATACTAAAGCAACACAGAACCTTGATTCAGATATTGATGAAGAAGAAGAATATGAGCGAGGAAGTAGAGCGAGAGCTACTACCAAGCGAAAAGTAGCAGCTCCGGCGATTGAATTTGGAAAACGATTTGAATCATCTGACGAGGAAGATGACGATGAGGAGAATAACGCAAGCGACGCTGGAAGCGACGATGAGGGAGAAAATGATGATTCCTTTGCTGACGGTGTTGCAGCTGGTACAGATGGGAACGTGAAAGACGTTTTTCGTCGATTATCTACAAAAGAACTTGAAGATAATCGAGCTCGCATCGAAAAGTCAGGCGTTATCTACTTGTCGCGAATTCCTCCATTCATGAAACCCGGAAAAGTTCGACAAATCCTTATGCGATTTGGTGAACTAGACAGAATCTTCCTTGCACCGGAGGACCCTAAATCGTATGCTCGTCGTGTTCGGTTTGGAGGAAACAAGAAGCGAAATTTCACTGAAGGGTGGGTTGAGTTTAAAGACAAGAAAAAGGCAAAGCTGTGCGCATCAACGTTGAACGGTCAAATTATTGGTAAGATTATCATAATATTGTTTTGTTGTTTTTCTCAGAATCTAATTGGATAATCATTAGGCGGTAACAAACGATCATATTACTACGACGATATTCTCAACATAAAATACCTCCCGAAATTCAAGTGGCACAACCTGACAGAACAGATTGCCTATGAAAACCAAGTCCGACAAGCCAAGCTGCGCGCTGAAATTTCACAAGCTACGCGAGAGAATAAGGCCTTCATCCGAAATGTTGGCCGTGCAAAGATGATTGAGAATATTAAAGCGAAGAGGGCCGCTAAAGAGGAAAACGAGAACTTCGCCCAAGATTCAAAGAAGGCAGTAAAGAAGGAGAAAGACAATGAAATTGACATGAGAAGAAACTTCAAGCAGAGAACTGTTAGAGATCGGACTCAGAAATCTGAGCCTAGTGAACGAGATCAAGCCAACGAAGCTGCAATGCAGCGAGTTCTGGGAAGCATTTTTTCTTAAAAAGTTGTTTGAATATTACTGCATGGAGTTATGTTATGTAATTATGAATAGATTTAATTGATATTAAACATATTATTGCTTTCTATAGTATAATGAGAGATTGAAAATGCCCCTCAACCGACTCTCTTAGATTCTGTATTTGTCCACAGCACGACGGCCACTGTTAGTCCTCACTCTTATACATTTTAAGCTATTTTATCACTAGCATTCAAATCCCAATGTACTGACTGTTTTCTATTATTATTCTAGACAAGAAATTCAATAAAACTTGCTAATGAAGCAGACGCGCTATGGCACGTGACCCGTGTTTACGCGAGGTCTGTTCACGTGCACCGCTACGCGTTAGCGCTCCCAGCCCGCATCGCAACCAAAATCCGTGCCCCCCGCTTCGTCCTCTCCCGCTCTTCCCCTACCTGCCCCAGATTCCCTTTCAACTACGACCAGCACCCTTTCTATTTTCTTTCTGCTGCCTCAAAATCCCCTTTGGAAATGCAGAACCAAACCTTTATTAGCCGACCTTTCGGCTCCAAGCAGCCCAAAGCTGTAGCTCCTCCTAAGTCTTCAGAGGAAAAGGCCGCGGAGACCAAGAAGTCCTCTTTCTGGTCTTTTGTCCGCAGAATGAAGACTTCCAAGGAAAATAAGACAACGAAAAAATCAAAGACTGAGAAGAAGTTGCTTCGTTCTTTCTTTCACGGCTTATGCCACAGAGTATGCTGCTACGTTCCAGATTCAGGTATTGCTGCTAACCTGAAAACAGCGCTCGACTCCCGTGGAGTTAGCCCCCTCTTTATCAGCCGCAGACTTGACTGGACACTACGAAACTCCAACATGCCTTGCGAATGCCGACGGCACTATGCTCTCGTCTGAGCCTGCCATCTCAGCAGTCGATGCCACGACTGACTCCGGCCCGTTTCAGCAGACCACTATTATCTCGCGCGATACCGATCTTGATTTCCTTGGTCAGATGTCTGCTACATCTACCGTTGCGTCGTCCACGTTTTCTGACGAGACCCTCGTTGCTCTCGAGCGGGCCAGATCGTGTGTTCTTTCTTCGCCTGTCCAGTTTGATCTTGTCGAGAAGGAGTGCCCTGACGCCTTCCTCTCTCCTCCTTATGAAGCCCCCGCGGAACTTAAGGTTGCCACCCAAGTCTGGAAACCCAAGCCAGTCATCAGTATCTTTGTTAATCTTAACGAAATTGCTACTCCTGTCGCGCCGCCCAAGTCAGATACTAGCGCCCCGCTTACTTTTGATCGTGGCCATGGCCGGAAGCCTACCGCTGAACCTCACGTCGCACCTCCTAAGTCAGACACTAGCACACAGCTTACTCTTGACAAAAGCGTATCTAACGTTGCGCTGCTTAAATCAGATATTAGCATCCAGCTTACTTTTGATCGCGGCACTGCCAGCCTGCAACAGGCAGCAACTTGCGTTGCACTTAAGTCAGACACTAGCATCCCACTGACTCTTAATACTGTCGCCACTGAATTCGAACTGCAAAAGTCAGACACTAGCATTGCGCATACTCTTGACCACTTCGAAGCTGAGGTAGTACCGCTATTGTCGAACACTAGCAACGTGCTTACTCTTGACAATGGTATTGACGGCGAGCCAAAGGCAGACCATACTGACGCTATTAAGTCAGACACTAGCGTCGTGCTTACTTTTGATGATGTCGCAGTGGAGGTCGTACCGCTTCAATCAGATCCTAGCATCGCGCTTACTTTTGATCACTGCCACGAGGGACTTGATATCTTCTCCGAAATCACCGGCTTTGAAGAATTCGAGACTTGGGATACTCAAAGTTACGATCATATTGAGCCGACATTTCCTTTCCCTGTCAAGAGGGAAACTAGTGACGACTCTATGCTGCGGGATGATCTATCCAATGGAAGTGCCACTGACGCTGTGAGCACCAATGTATCTTACTCTAATGTTTGTCAGCGTTGGATTGATGAGTGCTTGCTAGTCGATTTTGATGAAACTACCAGTGTTGCGGCGACTGGAAAAGTCAAGTCAACACTATTTCTTTGCGAGAGAATCAGACGCATGAGACACAAGGGCCGCCGGCGCCCAATATCGAGAATTAACGCCTTGCAGTTTCACATCCAAGTGAACGAGCTGAACGGCGAACAGGAGCTCACGAACCGCGCCTTCTACAACCGTATCACCGATGTTTTCTACGTTAAACTATTAGCCGTTCCTACTGGTGCGGAGTTACCGTACTGCAGAATGACGCAGTCAATCACTGCTGATATCTACGAGCTTCCTGTTCGCGAGCTGCTTCCTGTTGCTGTCTCTGAACCAGTGGTTTTATCCTCTTCTGCTACTGATACGGGCTTTTTTGATCGCACTTCGAGTGACGCCAAAGAACTCGTACGACGTGAGTTGTTAATACCTACCGCCCGAGGCGTTACAAAGCTCTACTTCTCTTTCAAAGATAAAGAAGAGTGAAAAATTAATACCAATCCTTTTGTTTCTTGTGCTATTCCAACCTCTGCTCGTGTTTTATGGATTTTGTTTGGATTATTACCTTGCTGATGACTGTATATTTTTCTTTTCTTGGGATCATACCTTTTATACCCTGCGATGAACTGCGAAACCGTAATGATGATTTTATATAAGTAATAAATTCTTGAAATTACCCAGTAGATTTACAAGCTAGTCTGTGTAGCATTGTACCGCCGTGGCGATCGAACGTACAACTCGTTGTCAAGACAAGTCCTTCGCGAGCAAGAGTTTATGAGATTACAAGTAATAATATATAACGTATTAGTCAGTTATTATTACAAAAGTCTTATGCCATAATAATACCAATCTTGATAGCACCTTAAAACTAAAACCAAACCAAACGCCAGCGTCCCTTTTATATAAAAAGCACCAAATACGCTCACCTCACTAAAATAAAGGCAAGACGCAGACCATATTTCTTACCGAAAAAATGTATTCCAAATGACAAACTTACTCATCGTCCGATACCAAATGAAGAGCTTCCTGCTCCATAGCCACATACTGATGGCTGTGCCGAATCATGTCCCCAACTCTCGCGCTCCGAACTTTACCCAGAGACGACGACGAAGCGCCCGCATCGCCCCGCTGGATTTGTAGCAATCGGCTATTCTGATCCTCCTCATTCACAGACGGTGAAGTAGCTGAAGCTGAGAAAATAACCGATTCATCTTCAGCAGCAGGAGTATAGGCAACGGCGCGCTGTTGCAGCAGCAGCTGGCGGCGCAGCGCTGGAGGCACAGGAGATTTGATAATCGGAGTAAATAAATTCTTAGGAATTTCTTGATCAACGATATTCAAGCCCTTTGATTGCTTCCGAGGAATGCTAGGTCCTGCTTCATTGAAGTCATTCAATCTGACAATAGGCTTGTTCTCAGGTGCTGTGGAGTCCCGAGAAACTTGGGTTGGTATTGGCGCATCCTCCCCGAATGAACCAACGGTGCGCAAAGGAGCGTTCCGCACAACAACAAAGCCCTTGTTTCTATTGCCTATATGGAACCGATCCGATGCTTCATCAAGCCTCTTGGAAAACCAGCCCTTGACTCCTGCACTCATACTTGTGGGATCGGCTGGGCCAGTTCCCAATCTCCTAGAATACCCTCCGCCCGCGGAAAGTGGAGTTCGAACCTTCGCCGAAATCGCAGACTTTGGCAGCTCCTCCACCTTCTCGTCATCGACAGGTAAGCCTGAAACACCAGATATGCCGATTCCAGAACCACCAGCTGTGGACGTAGAACCCCGTCCTGCCTCGCGATGTTGTTGCTGCTTCCGTAAGTTGAAGTATACATCTGATTCACGTACAGCGTAATCGACATTTCGGGAAGTGTGCGACATTACAAAATCATCATTCCAGAGAGCATCGTCCTCATTTGGTTCTGTGTCAACCCAGCTTTCCTTTTCGCCAGCTGAAGATTCTGGGCCTCGAGACGAGGAGGCAGTCGACATGAATGGATCAATCAGGCTCCGTTTTTGTGATGAGTTAGACGAGTACTGTCGATCCCCGGCTATAAACGAAACAGGGGTTCCGTTTCTGTCATCCATAGTCATGGTTGGACTCCATGCATGTGTACTGCTTGGCAGTCGTGGTCGTCGAGGCATGCGGTAATATCCATATGTTGCGGTAGGACTTACAGGTGATATTGAGGGTCCCATCTGTGACGCTACAACATGTGATGAAGATTCAACGGCGCTCCGTGGCATCGGTAAACTATCCAAGATATTACCACTGAGTGGTGACTGCAACGGCAAGCGACCATATGCTTGATCATCAGGTGAAACAGCAATTGCACGAGACCCCTCACTATCAAGATGATTTGCTGCTGGAGCCTTTTCATTTGGTGGTCTTCTACGAGCAAGTTGCCGTAGACCAAATGCACGCACAAATGTGTTTGAAGATTCATCCGTTACGCCAGCTAGTCGCGCCAGGGTCTCAATCGCCGCTTGTAAAGCGTGCAAAAAGAAGAAGAACACTATGACCAGTGCGTGAATCAAAAGTATGGCATATGCAAGCCATCCTTTAGCAGTATTGCTGATTTGTAGATTAGGAAGAAAAGGGATAGAGAAGAGAATGCAGATCATGCGGGTCATAGAAAGAATCATGTGGTAGATGTTCATCTTCGTCGTACGATGAAATGGACGAAAAACAATAATAGAACATAAGAATACTGCTTCGATAAGAGCAAGTACTGTGATTTGCGTAATTCCCGACGGCTGGCTTGCACCAAAGAAGATACCGCGGACTAGAGTAGACAGAAGCTGAACGATGCAAAACATGAAACCTCGCTCACGGTACGTGTTGTAAAGAGGTCCCAGGCACAGTAATGTAGGAAGATCATCATAAAGGGCTTGCTGAGGTCGTGTACGTCGTATTATTCTAATGAAAACAAATGTACTGCAAATCCAAGCCAGCAATAGCACCCCTGCCAGTACGCTGATATAAATTGGCGAATCAGGAGAGCGCAAAAGCTGAAAGGTCGAGAAAGAAACAAGGGGCAATGCGAAATAGTTCAAATATAACCTAACAAGAATTCCGACGGTGGAAGGTAGATTCTTTGAGCGCAGGTCAACTGAGTAGCGTCCATTAAACTTATGTGTAAGCCAGTTAAGACCATAAAGCGCTTGCGATATTAGCAAGACCATTCCGGTAATAGCCAAGACCCAAACGATAAAGCTTGTCCACATGTCATAGTCTTTTCCTAAACCGATGAGCTGTCCCATATTTGATATTCCGTATTTGCCATCTACGGCATAAATGTTATCAATTCCCACATCGCGAGATTCATGCGAAGCCAGAGAGATATTGTATTGTAAAGAAGCCCAAGAGGTTGCGGACATGGCAGGTTGATAGAACCCAGGGAAATCGAGATTGAGAGAAGCAAGGAAAAATGCAAACTGTAGATACTGTAAGAGGTCGCCGAAACCGGGTGTAATAAGGCGTAAAGCGTTAGGATCTTGACCGAAGTTGCTGCTCCAGGAATAAAAATCTTTTGTGCCGGTCCATGGATTGTAGATGGCGGAGAGAATGATAGAAAAAGCGACAAACATCAGGATACCCACAGGTACGAACACCAGAGTAGCATAAACTGAGTCGCGGAAGGTGGGAGTAACTGTCGCCGATAAGCAAGCGACGATGTTCGCGTCCACGGAAGGATCAATAACTGCAATGTTGCAGGAGACCGATAAGAAATAGTACGATTCACCAAGAATAATGCTGGTTTCGAATCCTGTATCGTTCGAAGGGCCAAACGGACAGACTCCGTCTTGCACATACGAGCAAAAGCGCGTATAGGTAGTGTCGACTTCATACTGCATTACATATGCAGATGTGCGCAGAGTCGCTGAGACGCGTTAGCAAAACAATAATGACAGAGAAAAAACTGAAATAACCATGGCTGGCATACTGAGGCGATTGGTTTCGGTTGAAAAATCTGGCAAGGACCCAAACATGTAACCGGATACCGCAAGCTGAACCTGACTCTGACTAGTGTTGTAGCTTGCATCCAGGCTGCTAGGAAGGAAGTACGTGCCAGAACGCTCGACAGACGTCGACAGACAGTCCGTAAAAGGTACTGACGCGGCATGAACGAGGCCCACGAGCACCAGACTGCTGAAGAGTAGCATCGTCTATATTTAGTACGGGAAGCGTCCAGCACGGACAAGCAAGCCGAGAGCGGTCTCAGACCAGACAAGCACGCGCGCTGAGCAAACAGAAAGAAATGATGCAGTCACAGAACAGCCAGAAGATGCCTCGTCAAAGGAACATGTTCATGACCAGCATGGGCAGCTTCTCGTGGTGGCGATGGGTATTGATGACGACGCCTCGCTCAGCGCTGGCGATGCAGACGAAGCGCGAGCATGTTGAGCCGCGTCTTCCCAAGTTACAAGTTCACTCACAAATCCGTGCTATTCGTCTACACGTGACTTCTTCTTCTACACGTGACGTACTTACATAACAGCGGGTGTTGTACTACTGCGCGCACAAAATGCAGGGCTGCGGCGGTCGGCACCTGAAACCTTAATCGGCTATGTCGCTGCTTTGGGCTTCCTGCTGCCTCGCATCTTCGGGTTGCTCCCTCCCTGCTTTGTCCTGCACCACCACCTTCAGTCCTTCCCAGTCTCCCCGGCATACTTCCTTCCTACAATTGTCCAGCAATGGCTTCCAACGGTTCTTCTGCGGAGCGCAAGCACGCCAAGAGCCAGAGCACTTTTGTGAGTCCTCTCTGCTTCGTCGGCTCCTGCCATATTGTTATTGCGACCGCATAGCCCTCTTCGGACGACTCCAGCTTGCTGCTTTTTTCGCGCCGATTTTTGCTCTGTTCTTTGCTGCTTTCTACAGAGAATTTGACCGAGTTAAGAGAAGGACTTATGCTTGTCTGGAATTGCAGAATCTCAGCTGCTGGAGCGCGCGACCTCGCGGGGTTCGTGGTTGAAACGCGTCTCTTCACGCTTCTGACTGACCGGCTTGACTCCTAGCAATTCGAAAACACCTCGACCGCCATCGCCGCCAGCCAGATGCGCAATGCTCTTAACAAGCTCGCAGACACTGTTCCTGACCCCAAAATGCGCAAGGTATGTATTTACTGCGCAAGGCTGTAGCTTTGTCTCATTAGATCTTGATTATGACGTAACACTAACTTTTTCTATTATCCAGCAATTTGAGACTCAGATGGACGCTTTCTTCTCTCTTTTCCGTCGCTATCTGACCGATAAAGCCAAAGGAACGGCTGTGTATGTGTTCTGTTTTTATTTCATGTTTCGTCGTCAAACTGTTCTGTGCGCACATACTGATATCTATTTCTATCAGCGATTGGGACCACATTAACCCCCCCAACCCTGAGCAGGTCGTTGGATACGACGAACTGGCCGAGGACATTCAGACTGAGTTCCTATCGAAGCTTGTCGTTCTCAAACTCAATGGTGGTCTTGGAACCTCCATGGGCTGCGTTGGACCGAAGTCGGTCATCGAGGTCCGTGAAGGCCAGTCCTTCCTTGACCTCGCGGTTCGTCAGATTGAGTTCCTCAACGACACCTACAAGGTCAGCGTTCCGTTCGTTCTCATGAACTCGTTCAACACCGACGATGACACTCAGTCCATCATTAAGAAGTACGAGGGCCACAACGTTGAAATCATCACCTTCAACCAGTCTCAATACCCCCGTGTCTACAAAGACTCTCTTCTTCCCGTCCCCAAGGACATCAATGCTCCAATTGACTCTTGGTACCCCCCTGGACATGGTGATCTGTTCGAGTCCATGGAAAACTCTGGTGTTCTTGACGAGCTGATTTCCCGCGGAAAGGAGATTCTCTTCGTCTCCAACTCTGACAACTTGGGAGCCGTTGTCGACTTTAAGATCCTCAACCATATGGTCGAGTCCAAGGCCGAGTACATCATGGAATTGACCGACAAGACTCGCGCTGATGTTAAGGGTGGTACCATCATTGACTACGAGGGCTCCGTCCGATTGTTGGAAATTGCTCAGGTTCCTAAAGATCACACAGAAGACTTCAAATCGATCAAGAAGTTCAAGTACTTCAACACTAACAACTTGTGGATCAACTTGAATGCTATGAAGCGCGTTGTTGAGAACAACGAGCTTGAGCTTGAGATTATTCCTAACGCCAAGTCTATCTCTGTTGGAAAGGGCGAGTCTGACGTTGGTGTTCTTCAGCTCGAGACTGCCGTTGGTGCCGCTATCCGTCACTTCAAGGGCGCCCATGGTGTCAACGTTCCCCGTCGCCGATTTTTGCCTGTCAAGACTTGCTCCGATCTGTTGCTTGTGAAGTCAGATCTTTACTCGCTTGTTCACGGAGCCCTTGAGGTTTCTGCTGGCCGATTTGGTCCCGCACCTCTGATTAAGCTTGGAAGCCACTTCAAGAAGGTCTCCGACTTCCAGAAGCGCGTTTCTTACATTCCTAAGATTGTAGAGCTTGACCACTTGACTGTCACCGGAAATGTTACCTTTGGAAAGGGTGTCGTTCTCAAGGGAACTGTCATCATTGTCTGCTCTGATGGCCAGAAAATTGACATTCCAAACGGCAGTATACTGGAAAACGTTGTCATTACAGGCAACCTTTCTATACTGGAACATTAAGTTCTAGTGCTTGTTTGTTCAGCTTGCTTTTCTTTCAGACCAGTTCTACTCTCGTGACATTCTCCTCCTGCCCAGCTTTTAGCCCAGGTTGCTTAGCTGTGATTTTTATTTTTTTGATTGATTGCTTTTATTCTTATAATGATATTGATGTAGATTAAATATGTTTTTCCTATTGGTCTAGATGATTAATTGGAATATCGAAAGTTCTTTCTTTGAATTGGAGCAAGAAAAGTGTTCTGTAAGTAGTTTGCTTCGAGAAATTAATATTATTTATGCATATCTGTACTACTATAACAAAGCTCAATCCAAGAGAAATATATGGTTTATATTGCCATGTTATAATTCGTAGTGCCATAATTCATTCAACGGCAAAAGCTATCCACATATCCAAAAGTAAAAAGTAATTCAAACACCACTACTCCATACCCATTTCCTGCGCTTATAATACATCAATATACACTTTCCAAATAATCCTACTATAGGCCATAGCGACGTAACTGCCTTGGAGCTTTCTTTAAGTCTTTTGATATTTCTTCCTTTGCTCCTTCGATAAGTTCTAGCATCACAGACCTGGGTCTTGATGGCCGTTGGCGACGAGGATCTCTCTCTACCTGAGAAGTGTTGCGGTCATCGCGCTTGACATGCTCGCTGCCACTGGAGTACGCCATAGTCTCCCGAATTATTCGGTCAATCTCATTGTCACTTTCATGGCTCTCATTGCTGAACGATGCATCTTTTTCACTACTATTAATCATAAGAGGAGGCAATGTGGTGGCCATCTGTGTTTGCTGAATAATACTCTCAATATCGTCGGTTTCCATTACCTCCGCAGATTGTGAAGGTGCATCAGAGGTTGCAGGTGTAGAACAAGACCAAGATGGCCTAATTTTTGGCAGCACAATAATACGTGACTTTCCTTGTTTCAAAGGCGAGGCCATCAATTTTTCCAAACTATTTCGTTGTTTTTCTCTCGGTTCTTGCGTAGTGGTGGTCCGTATCTCTTTGTTTGTGCTAACAGGTGAGTTTTTCTTATTCACATCTTTTTCTAAGCTGGAAATATCATTTTGAACGTTTCCAAAAATCTTGAGTTCTGCATCGTGCACGGAAGCTGTGAATAAGCGGATTGTATCAAGAAACTCGTCCTCGACCATTCGATACACCTTGTCTTCAGGACGCATGAGTTCTAGGTTCAAATTTTCGGACCCATTCTTTTCTAACTTATCATTGTCGCTCTTATTGTCAAAACTATCGCCTTCGCTTTCGTCTGAGCTGTCCTCTGAAGGCGGATTCTTAGACTGTGGTTCCCTGAATGCGACCGCTCGTGCGGTGGACTTATCGCCAATTCGGATAACCCTCCCTAGTTTCAATTTCGCAGACCCAGTTAAATCATCTGCCTTTATCTCATCGTTCACACTGCTTTCAGGATTATCAAGCCTAGACCGTCGTTTCACTGAACCAGTCCTAGGCTTGGAGATGCCCTTTGATGGCGATAAAGGCTGCCTCGAGCCTTGCTTCCTCGGCTTAGTCTCAGATGACTGAACATCGTGATCCCATGGAAGGGTACGTCGAGCCATATCTCACCTCATCTGATTATAATCTCATCTTTAAATCCAGAATATTGCCATGCCAATTGCTGTTGAATATCCAGAGATCTGGAAGAAGGCATATTGGGAGCTAGTTTAAGGTTTGAAGCACTTTAGGCACGCCCTGCGATGAGTACGTCCGCGGGAAGCCTAAATGAATTTTTGAATTTCTAGTGAAAGACCGCAGTTGTGTCTCGTCTTGGTCACGCATAATCAGATTGGGGAACTGGATAGTCTTGAGAGGATAGCTAAGGTACCTTTCTTGCTGCTAGCAGCTTTGCAATAGATACCGGAAACATGCAGTCGGACTCAACTCATGACGAGACTGAGGTTCATGAACTTCCAGATAGTGATATCGCGGAGGGCTCCTCCAGCGGAGCTATCGCCTCATCGTTGGGTGTTATAGAGAGTTTAGACAGTTTAGGAGTGAAAACGATGGAGCAGGATGATTTGGAAAGGAATGTCGCTGCTCAGGTATGTATAATTGACTATCGATATGAAGAGCTACTGACATCTGTAGGCTGATCAAGCTATCAATAAGCGTGAGAAAGACTTGGATATGAAACGACTAGAGAAGTCTCTGAATCAGAAACTGTAAAGTGGTCTATACAATACTCTGCTAGCTGGTATGCTGATATATTTAGCAAATATATCGAGAAGATCAATAAACTGGAAGACCGGTTACACTCTGGCAACACAACAATTTCCGCCCGTGCCAAGATCATCGATGAGATTGAACACATCCGAACAGTAGATCTTGCTCCAATCGATCAAGACATTTCAGATATCAAACAGCGACTCGAGCAACGCGAACGCGAAGCCGGAAATGCTGCCGCCAATGGCAGCACCGATGTCTCTTCACGATTACCAAACGAGTCTGAACGAGACTTCTTGATCCGAACCGGCAAAATTACACCGTTTTCAAATATGGCTGGTTTAGAACGACATGCTGGAAATGAAGCCGCTCAAACTGCAGTGCAGGCTAGTGCGGAAGCAAAACTCGCCGATGAGGACAGTAAGAATATGTCACATCAACAATTACGTCTTCCAGGTTTGGAGTTTGATACATCAGACGAAGGAGAAATTGAAGAAGACGAAGAGGATGAAGCAGAACTTGCTAGTCAGATATCTGCCGAGAGTAAGATAAAGCGACGACGGCAAAGCTTTACAGACCACAGCAGAAAACGACGAAGACGCGCATCAGATTCCGGAAGTGACAACGTTTATATCAAAGATGAAGAAGGTTCAGAATCAGATTTTGTACCTGATGGATCTGACATCGAAGAAGGAGCTGAAGATGACGATGAAGATGACGAATATCCTGCGGAAATGGACGACGATGATTACGGCAGTGACACAACACCTAAGATAAAACCAAAGAAAGCGCGAAAGGGAAAGGAAAAAGAAGTGGTCGAAGAATTGCCAGAGCTAGATGATGGAGATGAAAAATACTACAAAGAACGTTTAAAACGCTGGGTATCTAAGCGCCGAGCTTTTCGAAAGAAGATACGACGAGCAGAAGATCGGTCTGAAGTTGACAACGATTCAGATTCTGAAACAGAAGAGTGGTATTGTCGGCATCCCAAAATCAAAGATCTTGTGTTTGACGGGGGTTATAAACTTCCGGGAGATATTCATGCAAGTTTATTTGACTATCAGAAAACATGCGTACAATGGCTTTGGGAGCTGTATTCGCAACGGACCGGTGGAATCATCGGTGATGAGATGGGTCTTGGAAAGACTATTCAGATTATATCATTTGTCGCTGGACTCCATTACAGCGGGAAGCTGAAGAAACCCGTGCTAATTGTCTGCCCTGCGACAGTGATGAAACAATGGGTGAATGAGTTTCATCGCTGGTGGCCTCCATTTCGAGCTGTTATCCTGCATTCGAGTGGATCTGGAATGCTCAAGAATGCCGAACAGGCTGACGAATATGATCGTCAGTTAAGTAAAAGACAAGGGAAATTGATTGACGCAAAATCAAGCAGCGGAGTGAAGAAATTGGTAAAGAACGTTGTGAAGTATGGGCATGTTTTAATCACGACATACGTGGGCATGCAGATTTACAGAGAGGCTATACTGTCTCAAGAATGGGGGTATTGCGTGCTTGACGAGGGTCATAAGATACGGAATCCCGACTCTGATATTTCTCTAGTGTGCAAGCAAGTGAAGACTCCGCATAAAATCATTCTTTCCGGAACTCCACTTCAGAATAACCTTACAGAACTTTGGAGTTTATTTGATTTTGTCAATCCTGGACGATTAGGTACGTTGCCTGTATTCCAGCAGCAGTTTTCTATTCCGATCAACATCGGAGGATACGCCAACGCAACCAATGTCCAGGTCCAAACAGCCTACAAATGTGCTGTCGTTTTGAGAGATCTGATTTCTCCATACCTGCTTCGACGCATGAAGGTTGATGTAGCCGCCGACTTGCCCAAAAAGACTGAGCAAGTTCTCTTTTGCAAGCTCACGCAGCCACAGCGCGATGCCTACGTCAGATTTTTGAAGTCTGGTGATATGTCTTCGATTATGTCTGGTAGACGACAAGTTCTGTTTGGGGTTGATATTTTGCGGAAGATTTGCAATCATCCGGATTTAGTTAGCAGAGAGCTTCTAAGCAAGAAGGCAGGCTATAATTACGGTTCTGCTCATAAATCCGGAAAGATGCAAGTAGTGAAAAGTTTGATTTTACTCTGGAAAAAACAAGGCCATCGTGCTTTATTGTTTTGCCAAACTCGGCAAATGTTGGATATATTGGAGAAATTTATATCTTCGCTACCGGATATTCGGTATTTGCGAATGGATGGATCAACACCGATCGCTTCGCGACAAGTTTTAGTGGATGAATACAACAATACTCCTGAGATTGATGTCTTTCTGCTTACCACCCGTGTGGGCGGATTGGGTATCAACCTTACCGGAGCCAACCGTGTTATTATTTATGATCCAGACTGGAACCCGTCGACTGATGTGCAAGCCAGAGAGCGCGCATGGCGGTTAGGACAGCAAAAGCAGGTTGCAATTTACCGACTTATGACGTCAGGAACCATTGAAGAGAAGATTTATCATCGACAGATCTTTAAGCAATTTCTGACAAACAAGATTTTGAAAGACCCGAAACAACGCAGATTTTTCAAAAATAATGATTTGCACGATTTATTCAGTCTTGGTGATTCTGAAGCAGAAGGAACAGAAACTGGCACGCTGTTTGCGGGCGCAGAGGTTAATATGAATCGGTCTGAATTGGAACCAGTGGAAAGTAAGCAAAAACCGAAGAGTAAGGAGGCTGAGGCGGTGAAACAGATAGAAGGAGTGGCTGGATTAGAGAAATAGTAAGTTATTGAACGCATTTTATCTGCGCTATAGGCTAACAAAGATATAGCCGTACAGAGGAAAACGACGAAGCGGATGTCAAACAAGAAGGCAAATCAGCAAACAATGCAGAAGACGACGGTGGAGAGGATGGTATCATGGAGAGTCTATTTGCACGTTCAGGCGTGCATAGTGCGCTCGAACACGATGAGATCATGAATGCATCAAGACCGGATGCTCTTTTAGTTGAACGGGAAGCTTCTAAGATTGCAGCTGATGCAGCGAAAGCGTTGCGTGATTCTCGTCGCGCTACGAGACGCGCTGAAGTTGGTACGCCGACTTGGACAGGCAGAAGTGGCACTGCGGGACGGAACCCAATATCAGTTCGCAATCCCTCATTAGCCAGAACGACCGTGTCTAACAGCAATTCTCGCGACTCACCTCGTGCCACGTCTTCATCGCCAGCTCAAACAACAGGATTACTCTCTCGTCTTTCCGGACGTCCTACAGGTCTTGGATCGCGCGTTGGCTCAGGAGGTATTCTTGCTCAGCTGCGGGACAAGAAATCGCTTGAGGAAGAAGATAAAGCTGCCGCCTCCAGATCTCGCAGACGCTAATTTGTATTATAGTACTATAGAATAAATTAATCTAATTGGGGGGTTTTATTAACAACGATATTACAAATATAAAAACATAAAAGCAAGTCCAAATATTGTCTGGAATAAACTAATAGAGTTCAAATCTTGAGCTAAAAGGTATCGTCATCGTCATCAATCGCGCTTAAAGCAACGATATTGGTATTATTCATTTCATAACTCGTATCTTCATCTTCTTCATAGATTGTCTTTATCACAGGCTGTTTTGCAAGTCGATATTTCGGGGAATTGCGCGTCGAGTAATAGCAGGGCTCACAGAACCATCCGGCTATTCCAGGGGTATTTTTAGCGATATTGTTCTTGTGATATGAAGCGAGCGGGATACATGACCATGAATGAAGTTCTCCATCGCCAAGAGAAGTAGAATATCTTTTGCGGTACCATCGAGGCGAGCGTGGATGCCATGGCTCGGGATCGGAGATGGGACTAATATTAGAGATAACATGCTTTCGGGTCTAGTCAATCGTATCAGAGTCTGAATTGTTAACGTTTGAAAGAGAAAATACCCATCTTTCTGTATAACCAACGCGATGATGCAAAGAGCTCGCGGTTGGAGAATCCCTACTTGAAGGCTTGTAATTAAGGCAAGAGTTATGCGCAAGAGTTAGATCGCCATCTGTATCTGATACAGTGTCTGTTGAGACAGTACTCGAATAGGTATTATCACTGACAGGTACAAAAGCAGTGGTATCAATAGCAATAGTTGAGTTCTCTGGTACAGCTTTATCAACTGTCGCAGAAATCTCTGTTTGGTCAGATTCGTTTTCTGAAACTGCATCTGCGGAAGCGCCAGCCAAGTAATCAGAATCAGAAAATGACTGCTCTGCTTCGTCGCTGCTCAACTCTCCAGGACTAAAAGGCGCTGAACTACATCGTGAACCATCATTGCCAAAGACATTAGGGGGTATAGATAACCAGTACTCCGAGAAAGAGAGATCAGAATGCTCGTTCTCTTCCTCGCACCACGGAACGGCATGCTTATTATGAATTGGAGTATACTCAGGTTTCTGTTCAGAGAGTGCGATATAATAGGTCTCAGACACATCGGGAAATGAGTCGTGATTTAGCGCTGCAGATACACTCATTTCTATATCTTCAATTTCTTCGATTTCATCTGACTTCTCCAAAGGATCCGAAGGGTGCGGAAGAGGGCTTTGCGACCACCACAGAAGGTCACTTAGCGGGAAAGCTCTATTTGTGGACTTTGAAGCAACAGTCTTCGCGTAGAGGATAAGATGTAGGTTATTTTGTAACTCTGTGATCTTTTGTTCAAGTTTCACAAGGCGCTCCGTAGTGTCGCTATGCGAGGTAAACTCGAAGTCGGAAACTAAGCGGAGAGTCAGCTATCAAAATCAACATCTTTATGAAGCTGCTCATACCCGAGCTTATTTTATAAAAGCCTTTAAAAAGAGTGACGAGTCGACGAATAATCGATATAAGTAAAGGGAAAACAAGGGAATATAAGGTATTGCACAGGGCAAAACAATAAATCATCCAAGCAAAAGTGACAACAAAATGCCACTCCGGATACATCAGGGCTGATGTTGGCAAGCGCGTCACCATAGTGAAATTAGACTGAAATAGGTGGTAATACAGAATAACGAGGAATTGCATAGCCGAGCCATCTTCAGACGCATCGTATAATACATCGGGCCATTCGCTGTGCAGGTAAGGCTCAGAACAAACGCCGACGGCATAGCTAACGGTCATGAGTATCATAAACAGAACAACAACAGACAATACTGTAAGGATCATCGAGCTCCAAAGTATCTCGAGAGCCAAGTTGCACGACGGGCCAACAGCAAGAAGTCGACTGTACGTCATAGCTAGCTGCGTTTTTGCGGAATACAGCACAAGCACGACACATGCTAAAGCCAAACAAGGCTTTGATACACTGTGCTCTTCAGTCAAAGAGAACCATCCAGAGAACAAGAATCCCAGGAGAGGGGATAAGATCCAGATGATAGTATATTCTGCCACATGGGCAGTTAAATAGAAGAAAAAAACCAGCAGCAGTTGTAATAATTTAAGGACTGCAAAAGAGTCCATGTTCATGAACGAAGAGCAAGCCCAGGAAAATTTGATAGATATTCTTCAAAAGCGCCGGGTGGAATATTCTGAGAAGTGAAGTGTGAGAGGCAGGTAAATTAGGAGTGAGAGTCACGCAGGATAGGCAGTCTGAATCTGAATCCACCTAATTTTTGTGGATTGTGAACTTTGAGACGGAGCTGTACAGTACGCACGCGCAATTTGTCGCATTGAATCAATGTGCCAGACTGATCTTAGAAATGCCAGATATTACAATATTGATATTAACTTCTCGTGTTTGAATCCACAGTGTCCGTGTTGATAGTAAGCCATTCTGACTGCAACCCTCGACAAGCGTCGCTATGACATCAACACTAAGCACTGGTCTTCTTCAAACCGACAATCTTCAATTACATGCTGATAAAGATCTCTATCCAGCGCAGTTGGTGAAAGATAACCAGCTAAATTGATATGGCGTCCTAGTTCTTCAGACAGCATAAAACCCAATTCAGGCAATAGTGCTCACAACCACTGCCGTCGTCTTCGCGTTAGTAGGGTTTTTCTCGACATAGATATATGCACGTTTAAATATACAAGTCAGCTTGGAGACCGCGAGTCAGAAACGCTATGCTCGCCAGTTTGTCATGTTAGTGATAATCAAGAGATTTAGAAGGTATTGGGCGATACAGGTGCATTTATTTGGGAGTATGTGTTTGATGTTGCAAGGGCGGCCTCGTAGCATCCTGACGGCGTCCTCAGAAACTGTATCTTGGTGAACAATCTCATGCCAGGGGCAAAAATTCGAGGAAATGGAGACGATTCAATAATAGCTTACTTCAACAGCAATCTTAACGAGCCTACTTCAATCCACTTTCATTGAGTGCATCATCGTGGGACGAATGCAGTGGATGGCATATCTGGAGTAGCCCAGTGCGGAATCCCACCAGGCCAGTTATTCACATTAAATTCACTATACAGCAATCAGGAATTTTTGGTTGCACTCTCATTTATATTCCCAGAATAGACGGAATTGCGGGAGCAATGATTATCTATGACGTTGAACACGATCAATATCAGCTTGGCCGTAATTATGATAACGAAGCAGTCGTGTTTATTCAGGATTATTACCACGAATCGGGTATTCCAATGTGATATAAATCAGATACGACTATGATCCGCGGCAGACGATAATGACTCCGAATTATCAATGCAGCTGCTCTTGCAAAGTTTATGTTTTTGTAGATTGTCATATTTTGAAAATAATCGTGGCTGATACTACTGAATCAGAGCTACTGGATGTTCATTACATCTCTATCACGCCCAATTAGCGCTATTCAGCAATCAAGGCTGCCTTTGAAACTGCGCCTATACTGACCACAATGAATACAAACTGCTTCAGCTATCACAAGTTTGTGTTAGACTCGGATATCAAAACACGAGTATTACTGCTCGATGAAAGCTCATTAAATAGCATCAGTCGACGACTCAAATCGCTGCCGAAACGAGATGCATTTGCTCAGTTGTCGCCCAAAATACTGTGTCGATTTAAACCCTTTGATGCTCAAGCCTGCAGCCAAATGATCCATATGCCGACAAACGCGTTCACGAAATGACAGAGCAGATTCAAATTCATACAAAAACATTGAAACTTGACCGCGTAGATTCAGCTTCATTCGGATTCATCAACTGTACTTCATTTATGCCCGCTATTGGTGCACATAATTGTCCAGTTGATAGGTAAAACCCTACTATTAAAACCCTACTATGTTCCCTGCGTGAACATATCATGTATATATTTATCGTATCATTATAATACATTTATCTTAAAAAATCATATCTTGGCATCTCGTCGTCCACGACTGACCGTCACAAGCGCATCAGTCTCAGGCCTAGCCGCCTCCGCAACAGTTTGCACCCGTCTCTGCTTCAACCGTCGTCCAGCATCATCCGCCAGCGCCAAAACTCGCACACTGACACTCGCTAAATCTCGTCGATTTTTACCTTCCCGTCTAAACACAGAGATGCGCTCAACGTAATCCCAAAGTCGGCCTTCAGGTTTAATCCTCGATGCACGCGCAAACGCACCATCTTTAACTCCATTGGAAACTCCAACATCAGTAACATACCGGCTTGGCAGCCACTCGGGAGATAATGACATTATAGCCGGAGTTCGTCCGGATTTTGAACGTCGAACGATAATAATTCCTTCAACTTCGAATTCGTTGAATGCGGACCGCAAAACTTCTTTATTTACAGCTTCAAAGTATGAAAGATCGCCCTGAGCATACACAGTCTTGCCTAGCAGCTGTGCAGTTTCAAGAAACTCGTTTACTTCGACCCATAGCGACTGTTCTTCTGCGTTGGATAAAGAGGTATGAGCGACTATATCAGCCTCAATAGGAGTGAGCATGAACAACGACGCCGCAGCAAGCCAATATCCATCGCAAAACGGCCATAACAAAAAACAGTAAAAATCAAAAAATTCACGACCACGAGAACGCTCCTGAAGACTTAACTCAACCGCATCTTCAGAGATAGATATGACGCCTTGGTCGCGCAGCAACTGGATTGACTCCCAAAAGTTGGCCTTAATTCCACCAGGTTGCTGTGAATAGACAAATTCTCCGGCTAAAAGATGCGACAGCCACTGAGTCTGCTCAAACAGATACTTTATAGGAACACGTTGCAGAGCAGGTCCACCTCCTTGCTTGATCTTTGTATACATCGCGACGGCAATAATCGCGTCAGAAACAAATAAATGGATAACCATATTCCGATAGAACGACAGCTGAAATCGGTCTGCTGCAGAGTAAGTACGTTCAAGCAAAGTTCCGTCTTGTCCAGAAATAGAAATTAAGGAGCCTAATACTTCTAAGCCTCGATCGACAACCTGATCTGTACTCAAGCTACCAAAATCAGCAACTCTGCCGCCACGTTCGCGAATACGAATGCTGAGCCATTCGATTCTGCGGATAAGCTCAGAATGTCCGACACCACGACCACGTAAAGTGAGGAGAACAGTACCGATCAAGGCCGTGGGCATGACGACCGACGCATCGTTAATATCCAAGAGAATTTCGTAACCAAGAGATCGCAAGATTCGGGTGCGAAGCTGTGTATTTGCCGCTGCCTGTGAAAATGTTGGAACAGAAGAACCATTCGCTGCATATCGCTCTAACTGGCTTGTAATATATCCTTTCAAACTCCAAGGCTCATGGAATCGCACATCAACCCGACCTAGTTTAAGCGACAAGATCTCGCGCGCGCCGAAAAAATCACGCAGATTCTCCTTCTGCTTTTGCCGTCCAAGAAGTTCACTGATATAACTCTCGGTCTCAATCACCCGATCGTATTGAGTAGAGACTGGTACGATCCAGCAATCTTCCGTACGACCGGAGAGCACAGTGTCAAAGATAAATTTCAGAATACCAAATTTTGGAGGTAGAAGTTTACCGAGACGAGATCGACCGCCTTCAATGAAGCATTCGAAGTTATATCCGCCCGACAGTAAGGTATCGACATATGCTTGAATCAATGCACTATATAGCTGATCATCGCCGAATGAGCGCCGCATCCACATCGCACCCAAGTTCTACAGTAGATTGTTAGCAGCCTATATCTGTCATTCCTTAAAAAAAACATACGTTTAAGGCAGGGCCAATAACGGCAAAGTTCAAATTATCGCCGGCAACAATGGTGGGTAATGATATACCAACACGAAAGCAAATAGCCTGCATGCACACGTAATCGATGTGTGAGCGATGACACGGCAAGAACACGAGACTTTGACCTTTGGCAGCAGCCATAGCAGCAGTCTTTCGTAGATTGGCAATTTCTGCGGCATTAACATGAAGTCCCTGGTTGTATGATCGCGCCAGAACCTGCATGACAATGTAATAGGCAACGCGGAGGATACGCTTGTGCTCAAACTTGCAGATCATCTCCTGCGCCAGCTTCGAGGCAACTTCTTCAAGCCAATTGACCACCTGAGTGCGACGTTTGATGCGCTGCTCAGCAGTGGCATTCGTCCAGATAGGGGAATTGCTGAGGCTACGATCAGCAAGGGTCTCGATGCGTTCACGAAGCAGGTTATTGCGAAGGACCGCGGCCTTCATCTCGGCCGTGAAGCCATGGTAAAAGATCTCTCTGCCGACGTAATTATCATAAGATCTGTAAGAAGTTCCCGCAATGTGTTTTCCAAGGTCGTGAAGGAAGGTTACCGGCTGCTCACGAAAGTGGGTGAAGTCCGAAGTGAGATTGCGCGTTGGCGACTCGGTCTCTATTTCTACCCCGCCGCCGACGTCCTGCTGGTCCTGATGACCACCGTCTTCTCTAATATGATCTAGAATAACAGCATCGTCGCGGCCCAGAAGATCAAGATCCAAAGGGTTCTTCCGTGGCATGCTTCTATATCCGCTCGCTGAATGTGTGTTGCCCCGTGAGAATCGCCAGCGGGGGTTGAGTGGAGAAGCGACTGACGGGCAGCGATTCAAGTAGTAATGAGCCGAGGGCGGCCACTGTTTCCAGCTTTAGCTTTTAGCTCGCTCGGCGCAATAATCTGGGGAAACGCAGATATACGTAAATCACAGTACGCAGTACGGTAATCCGTAGCACGATATAGTGCAATCCGGTTAGGGTTTAGCACGTGAACGGATTGGGACAAAGTTGGGAGTTTGTGCTTATCGAAGCGGACTGATTTTGGTTGCAGCCATCGTGCGCCAGGCTGCCCAAAACAGAGGAACAGCAAGCTGGAAGCAGCCACAGTTTATTGCCTCTTCCCTGCTGTATTTTGATCACGACCACTTTTGGCAGCGTTGCGGGTGCTGGATTAGTGGTTGAGAAGAATGCCGGAGACGCGTCCGTACGACGTCGCTGAGCTCAGCAGCGCGCTGCCCGACGAGGACGCGTTCGCGCGCAGCAGCTGCGCACACAACCGGCTCAGCTCACCAGCTTCCTCGTCCGTCGCCAGCGACCTTTCTCTCTGGTCTGCGTCGACCCTTGCGACTCCTCCGCTGGTGTCTCCTTTGCCAGACAAAAGCAAACGACTGAAGCATTTGGCGGACCTGAGCAGTTCGCCGTCTCCGCAGCCACAGATTAACAGCAATGACGACATTCTTGAGCAGCAGCCAGCCGCGCTGCTGCTGGAGATTCTCGCGAGCCCACCAATAGCCACGAATCTGGCGAAGTACATAGGAAAGACAGACCTGCCTAATCTGCGGTTACTCTGCAGACACTCATACCGCTATCTGACTTATACCGACAAGTACTATCAGGATCTGCTGGACAGTGCCATTCAATGCGATGTTGCTACTGACGACTGTCGCTCTGCAACCGACCTTGACCGGGGACGATGTATCAGATGCGACAAAACAGTGTGTTTGGTGTGTATTATTTGTGAATATCGTTTTTAGTCTTGAAATAAGCTGATTGTCGTGTTTTGAAATAGTACTGTATTCCTGGTCTGGCGCAGTTAACTGCGTTCAGTTCTCGCTCCAGAAGTGTATGCACATTCTGTGAACCCACACTCATTCGGGGTCGATGCCAATGTGCACTTTCACGCCGTACGTCTTATTACATTGCTGCTGGGGGAAAAAGAATGATAGACTAATATTGAATAGGTTGGATATGTATGGACTGTCATCGCCTGGAGCTCTTACGAGACCGCAATGATGCCCAGCTCTACACCGGCAGACGAATGCCATGCTTCATATGCATGCGACCAATTAAAGAGGGAAATGGCGCGGTATGTTCCGATTTCTTTAAATCAAAGAAAAGTTGCTATTAGCTAACGAGTAATAACTAGAAAATGAATTCATTCTTATCCGCGTTGTCCGTTCGGGACCATTGTCTCTGCAGTTGGTGTAACAAATGGATATAATATAATTGGCGACTTTTGTAATATAGCTTTATATTTTCATTTTACTTTTAGGCAGTCGAGATTTACTTTTCTTTGATATTAATGGGGCAATCATTTAACGAAATTCTTTGGACATAACATAGGCTTTGTTGCTTTACATTCTTTGAAGGCGGGGAGTGGTGTTTATCAAGGTAATCATTGTTTGTATCGGGGAAATGCCAGGCGAATATGACTGGTTGGCAAATAATACTGGGTAATCAAATAAATTCATACATATCTAACTATTACTTACCAGTCTTAAAAAAAGTGTCAGTATGAGGTCTATTAGAACTTTTTCCATCTAAAACGTACTATAACTATAACTACCAAAAAAGCTCAACACGCAAACTCCATTTTTCCTTCAAAAAATTACATCCCAATATACCAATACCAAAATAATAATAATAATAATAATAATAATAATAATAGAACACAAAGCGACGGTTGAAAAGAACAAAGAACTATGCTAGTAAGAAGCCTTCATGTCGCTGTTGTTTGCATTGCCGTTATTCTTCTTTTGATCTTTGCGGATTGGAATTTTGATACCCTGCATAGCAAAACAACGGCTCAGATCAGTACTCTCAATGACACCCGGGAACTTCTTTGCGATGTAAACTCTGAATGGCTGGGAGAAGCATGTAGCTTGCACGTTTGCGGTTCCGGTGTTGACGACCATGACTGGCTGGCCGCTGGGTAAGGCGGAATCTTGCGGTTGTGAGGCGTGCTGGATACTGGCGAGAGAAGACGAGGTGGGAGGCGAGTTTGCATTTTGGAGGGCAGCAGCAGGGTCTTGGGGGATACTGAGGGGCGAACCAAGGTTGACAAACGAGACCTTGAGCTTGAACTCGCCTTCGGTTCGCACAGAAAGATCTTGCAGGATAAACCAAACACCGAGATTTCCGTCTGGATCGTGGAGTTTGAAAGCTGTAGCGACCACACTTCCGATCAGATTCTTGATTGGCGGGGCAACAAAAGTGGGTGTAGGAGCACGTTGGCTTTGTCTCTGTGCTTGAGACTGAGCTAGAGCAGAGGGAGACGGGTTCATGTACGGTTGAGAGTGTGCGGGGATGGGTGTCGCAGTGCTGCTCGAGAGCGGCAGAGTAGAGACAATGGAAAGATTTGTAGTTTCGTCGACTGACCACAGTTCGACAGTAAGAGCAAGGAATGAGACGTCAACCTTTGCGATGTCAGCTTCACGGCCGGTGGCTTTGTCGGTGATGATAAGTCGGATGCAGGGCGGAGGAGTGATGGGACGGCGATCCTGATGAAAAGATGACGATTAGACAACATGCGAGAGAAAGAACATGAAAGCGCTACCTTATCTCCGAATCCGCACATACGAGCACGGATGGGCTGCTGAACGACTTTCAGGGTGTATGTGTACGGATCCTTCGGGTCATCGTAGAGTGGCCGTGAAGGGTGGTGCTGCGAGTACTGGTAGGGCGGAGCATACTGCTGCTGCTGCTGCTGCTGCTGCAGGGATCCCGGGGGCGGTGAGCGCTGAGGCGAGTACGAGGGCTGCTGCGCCTGATGCACGAGATAGTGTTTTGGAGAGGTGAGCGGGTGCTGCTGCGGTTGCTGCTGCTGCTGCTGGTAGAATGGCTGCATTGGCTGCTGAGGCGCGCCGGGCTGGGCGATGCCAGGGTAGATGTGGTAGCTGAAGGGACTGGAGAGCGACGCGGCCGGCGGCGGGGACGGTGCCATTGTAGCGCAGACGGGGCGAGGGGGAAGCTGGACGGTGAAGCGCAGCAGGCGGCGGAGAGCAGAGCGCAGACAAGCAGCTGGCCGCAGACGCCGGTTCGGTCCCGCACATGACTCCAGCACGTTCACTTTTGCGCTCAGTCTGTTCCGCCGGCGCGCTCGCGCCAGCACGAGCGGAGCACTTGCGCGCCCTGGGTCCGCCCTCGGTACAAGTGTGCCGCGCATTGTGCAGCTATGCCCTATCTGCCACTCCTGCTTGCGCGCAGCCACGGCAACTCCCGTGGCGCGCTCGTTGACGGCTCGCTTGTCTGGATTTGTGGGCGAGTGTGCGCTGAGTAAAGGGATTCGCCGCCCTGCACTGGCCGGGCCGTGGCGTCCAGCACCGCTGCTGCGACGCTGCAGCGAACCTGCGCTGTCGTCGCAACGCCCTCCTGCGCTGCCGGCATCGACGCTGCGTGCAGTGGCCTGCGCTGCAGACACTGTGCCCGAGTTCTGCGCAGACTAGCTTCGCAGGAGCGATTCATCTCTGCCTGCAGAGTTTCATTTCGCAGACTGCGCTGGCGGCGCGGAACCGGGGCGACAGAGCGGTTCAGTTCAGTGAAGCGCTCCCAGAAAAGCGGCGTTCGCCGACCGCGCTTTGTCTCTCTGCCTCTGCGATCGTCTCGCTATTCGCTATCCGCCCTGCTGGTTCTCGCCAACGTTTATTTCCCGTTTTTGTGTCTTTTCAGAATAATCTACACAGCAACCCTCGCATTTCAGCAACAAATCAAATCAGAAGCACTTACTCACTCAAGCCAGCTAAAAAAAAAAGCCCACCTCGTATCAACTAAACTGCGCCTCACTTGTCTCTTCTCAATTTCGCCTATTCCGTCATCGTCACCACAAACTTATCCTGCATCTCCTGCAGCCATCGTCCGAGCACAGCATCTCCGTTCTTTTTATCCTCCTCGCTCACTCCCTCCCCGTTGAGCTTCTCCTCGCAAAATGACCAAACTCCCTTCAAACTCGTCAGCAGGTCAAGCATCGCTCGCCGTCTCTGTACAATCCGCATCTTGCCCTCTGCTGCATCGCTCGAGCCACCGCCTCCCTTCGTACCAACACCCTTTGCTTTTTCGTCCAAGTACTCGGATATCTCACTTGCTCGTTCAAGCATCTTCTCCGGAAATGGCAGCACCCTCGCCAACTTTAGCCCGTAATGCATCGTCCGAACCGCACTTCCATTCGCAACCCTATACAGCATCTTCATCTGCCCTCGCCCTTCGCCGCCGCTAACCCTCTCAGCAACTTCGACTCGCATATGTAGCTCTGCAACTCCACCCCGTCCTCCAAGCACCCCTGCAATCTCTTGGAAATGCGTCGCAAACAGAACCATCGCTCCTTTATCAACCAGCGCCTCCGCAATCGCCGTCGTGATCGCAAGCCCATCCCGTACTGACGTTCCTCGTCCCATCTCGTCTATCAGTACAAGCGCCCCGCGCTTGGCATTCGCTAACACAAACGCGGCCTCTGCCATATCTGCCGCAAACGTAGACATCCCATTCATCGCAGCTTCGCCTCCTGGCCCACCTGCCGTCGGCGTGTTGTTCATCATCGACGCTTCAGTGGAGCCATCATCTGAGCACACTCGTACGTGCAGTGCTCGCAGAATCGAAATCTGTGCATGATCTGCTGGCACAAATGATCCAATCTGCGCCATAATACACAACAACCCAACCTGTCGCAAATACGTGGATTTTCCAGACATGTTTGCTGTTTTATACCAATTAATCCTCGTTCTCTTGCTCAACACCAAACTTACTTCTACTTACTTCCAGTGATTATCTGAAATCTCGAGCTCTGCCAGTTCGCATACACGTCGTTCTCCACAAATTGAATACCTTTCTTGGCCATCACTAGCTCCTTCACAGGATGTCTCGAATTTTTCAACGCCAATACCCCTCCAGCTTCATCCATGATATATTCGTCAGATGCATCCACAGCAGTATCTTCAATTCCTCTCCTCTGATCAATCAAAACCGGCCTCACATATCCCCTCTCACTTGAAGTAGCGACCTGTGAAAAAGACAGCAAAACATCAAGCATCGCTACCCCCTCACTAGCTTTATACAGTGCAGGCACATGTCCGCGTATCTCTTCCACCAGCAGTTCAACCGTTTGCTCAGACATCAGCATAATCTCAGCCAGCGCATCACTCAATTTACCATTCAATTTCATAATCTCTAGCGTTGTGCACTCAATATACAAACGCTTCACCACTGTCTGATTCACAAATATATCTGGCAATCGTTCTCTTCTGTTCTCACCATCCCGTGACTCAATAGGAATCCGAACATAGTACCCTCTTGCGATTTCAAATTTGGTCTCTAAATCCGGCAAATCAAGTTCTGCCTTCAATCGAGCAATGACTCTCATAACGTCCTCAGTAGTCTCCTTATATGTCTGGCGAGCAACATCAAGAAACCCATTCCGTCCTTTCTTAACAGCATAGCATCGCTGGTTTCTCAACTCTACCGCAGTCTTGGCCCACGTGCAATCTTCGTTGACACTCGCATCAATCAGCTCCTTAACAGCCCCAATGCCTGCATCACGGCAAAGTGCTCGCACGGAAATCAAAAGAGACGACTGTACTGACTCAAGTTCGAATGCAACGTGCTCAATCAAGCCAACACTTTGCTTCAACAGAATAATGGCGTTGATCCGCTGCTCAGAAAACCTGATTGACGGCTTTGTTGAAATTGAGATAATCTAAAAATGAAATCATCAGCACAGAGCAAATACCCTTCGCTCTCAAGCAGAAATACCAAAGTTAAAGCCCTATCAAGATCCTGGAATGTTTTCAAAGAAGATCTTAGAGCAAAGAACAACTCTTCGTGCTCAGTTAGTTCCTGTACGGCTGCATACCTAGCCTCAATTACATTCCTGTCTAAATTTCATGGCGTTAGCAGACGCTTGCGCTCAACCTCTTCTATAAATTCAGTTGCTAGTACTAGTCAATGGCTGTAAAATCTGCGTTCGTAATAGTCTCTCCCCCATTGGCGTTTCTGTGTGATTCAAAATTCTCAGCAGCGAATACTTGGATTTTGAATCGGCTATATTCTGAATCAACTCCAAATGTCGAACCGTACTCTGATCAATTAGCATGCTACCTATTTATGATATACTGTTAGCAATGATGACCCGCAGATTTGTAGAATCATAAAATGCCTTCACTGCTTTCGTATCTTATACGAACACTGTGCGATGTAAACTTCAAATTCATGCTAAGATCAATGTATCTGGTATCTAATTAGTCTCTGCTTTCAATGCCATCCATGTACAACATACTTCATAACAGCAGCTGCAGCACAAAGAGCGTAGTATCTATCAGTAGTAAGCAAAAAGTCGCTATACTCAAAAAAAAAGTTGCCATATACTTTGATGAAGTAAGCACCCGCAGACTGTCGGCATCATCTTTGAACGCAAGCTCGTCAATAAACTCTTTACCCTCGGATTCATTGTACAGCTTTCGAGATACTCCTGTTATCTTCAAATTTGGAAAGTTCTCTTGTAGAATTTTGACGAATATTGAAGATTGAGCATGTGTTGTTACTGTTCTCATGGATGCAGGATTAGTGCTCGTATCAGATGCCTCGTTGAGCACTGTCGACGGGACGAGCACTTCAATAGGTCTATACACAGCAATTTTGTTGACCGTCCGCACATAAGTCTGAGTATCCACTATTTCGCTCAGTATACACTCTCCAGCATCTACTGCAACGAAACAAAGTCCGACTGGCGCTGCCACTCCTCTTCCTTGCGTTGCTGCACATATAACACGCATAGGCTGCGCAGCCGAAACTCCGGTTGCGTTTGACATAGCCGAATAACAACGGGAAAGCGCGGTAGTTGGTCGCGATATTCCTCGTGAAATAGTAGAAAACTGAGAGTATCCCCTTTGTGATATTTCGCTCTGACTGAAGCTTTCATATTCCTCATTACTTGTGCTAGCACGCTCGTCGATTGTTGATACTAACGATCGAGATCTTTGGCCACGACGAGAATTCAACCGCCCAGCTGTCACACTTTTATTTCGTAAATGCGGAGGCATCCACACTGCACTTTCTGTGCTCGATTCGTAAAGCGAAGATCTTGAGGCTAGTCTTGAAGAGTTGCGTTGTGGTGGATTGACCGGCGTGGAACGCGATGTAGAAGGGTTAGATGAGCGAGTCCTCCATCTACTTCCATTATTCTTTGCTAGCGCCATTATTTTGATAACGCTTGATTGCAGTAGCTATCGTCGCATGCGTAAATGGGTATCCTTAGAATCTATTGGGGGGGTTGCTGGATTTCAGGTTAGGAGCATATTTCTATACACCTAATTCTACGCCACGTGACCAGGCGTGATTCACGTGTGTTAATTACTGCTTTCGGTAATAAATTGATAAAGCCAGCTCAGTTCACTACTCGTCACTGATATAATAAGTAAAGAGTCGCACATGTATTGGCTTTCTAATAATTGACACAGTATATAGTATAATATATAAAAAATTTTAAATTTAAATCATCCAACAATTGATTCACGTGTCCACTTTACTATTTAATCGTAAGTAACGGGGAAAATGTTGAAATACGACATAATTGTTTGGAAAGTAGGGCACTCTTGGTAGGACGAATTGACAAGTACTTTCCGTCAAAATTAAGCGACTGGATAGAGTATCTCTCGTTGGCAGTAAAGTCGATCTGGAGCGTAGAAGCCTCAGCCAGGGTAGAGTGGAACTCGCCAGAATAGTAGAGATACTTGCGATGAATCGATTTGATGTGGAGGACATCAGAGAACTCATCACCGACCTGGTAAAAGACGAAGAGCTCAAAGCTAGCAGAATAGTCTGAGGCAGCCATGCTGTTAATTAAATAAACAGAGTTGCAGTGAGAAATGCATATTCAGGTTCGCCAGAAACCTGGGTGAACACATACAGCTGACTGCACAGTGATTTACAAAATAAGTTTCTATTTATTTGTTCATCATTTAATGTGCAAAGCAATATATTGCTAAAGATTTTAGGCAAGTAGCTTTTTTTTTTACAGAATTCCAAAATTTTATTGCTACTGAGTCACATAATTGCCGCTACAGTGTTACAATATAAGCAATCGATTCTTAATCAATTTTCTATTGCTAAACTAATAATCCAAAATAATCATTTCTGTGTATTTGTTACCATAAATCGCCTTGATTCAATATAATAGCAGACTAGCTGCTGATAGCTCAGACTTAAGGCGTCAACAAAAGTATTAGCTAAATCTAAGCCTTTGCCTCAGGCTTAGCATCGCGTCCCCAAATAGGACCTCCACGGGGAGACCAAGCCTCGGGCTTTGCCTCGGCCTCGGCCTCGGCCTCAGGTTTAGCATCGCGACCCCAGATAGGACCTCCACGGGGAGACCAGGCCTCGGGCTTTGCCTCGGCCTCGGCCTCGGCCTCAGGTTTAGCATCGCGTCCCCAGATAGGGCCTCCACGGGGAGACCAGGCCTCGGGCTTAGCCTCACGTCCCCAGATAGGACCTCCACGGGGAGACCAAGCCTCGGGCTTTGCCTCGGCCTCAGGTTTAGCATCGCGTCCCCAGATAGGACCTCCGCGGGGAGACCAGGCTTCGGGCTTTGCCTCGGCCTCGGCCTCAGGTTTAGCATCACGTCCCCAAATAGGACCTCCACGGGGAGACCAAGCCTCGGGCTTAGCATCGCGTCCCCAGATAGGACCTCCACGAGGAGACCAAGCCTCAGGCTTTGCCTCAGCCTCGGGCTTAGCATCGCGCTTCACGGACATGGCCGGCATGATCATATCCGGCTTGCTATAGATTAAGCTGTCAGTAAAATATATAGGCAATTGCATAATCGAAGAAGAATCATACGCCTCAGCGACCGGGGCCGCACCGACAGAAGTTGCCGACAAAAAGAGAGCCGCCGCGAGAATAGCAGTGGTCTTCATAGTTAACTGTTGGAAGATATCAAAAGAGGGACTAGGGTAAATTGTTCGATTGTAGTGTTCAGCGCTGCTGGATGAAGATCGATAGAGAAAAAGGACAATCAGGACAGGATCTGGCCAGTTATATATAGTCGAGGAAAGCTGAATCGCAAAACGGGAAGGTGTACAGCAATACAGATGCAGAGGTGATTTCCAATCGAGAACTCTAAGAGGGTGTGGCGGCCACGCGAGCAAAGGGTCAAATAATGTCTTGGATCCACTCTATACAAGCTGGGTACAGGTATCAGTTTGTATAGTAACGCAAATGGAAACTCAAAAGGCGAGAGAAGAAACAGAAGAAGCGAGAGGTTCGGATCGCAGACATTGATGACTTGTCTGTATATAGATATGCAAAGGTTTGTCATTGCCTGGAGCAAGTCAAATATGAACAGAAACAGCAATCGTATAAATATCACACAGCGTTAATAAGAAGTCAAGGCATTCATAGCAGCAGCTCGCCATTCTGTTTGCTGCCGGAGTGGTATTAGGATGATTTCAGCCGTAGGGTACTCCTCTCTCCTTTCTCCTACTCCTCGCAAAATCGAAGACGCAGTAATTAAATTTTGTACAGAAAAGCCATCATAATCAAATTATTCGATTAACTTGTCGCAGTTTTTCAGAAGAAAAGGAGCATCTATGGCAACTAGAGGTCAGCCTATCTTCTGTTGTTGCCTAAATGGGATTGCTATGGGCGCGGCGGACGAGAGAGTATTTATGTTCATGACTCTGGACAGCCGCACATCAGGCTGTCTCTCAGCGAGGATACAGTATACTACTCCACCATTCTGGATATATTTGGTAAGCCTGCACGGTCTCTTCTAAACTAGTGGCTTGCATGCGTTTCCCCTTTTTAATTCTGATCGAGCTTCCGTACGTGAGAGCAAGACTGAATGTACTAGCTGATTGCGGAGGTACGAAAACAATTAGATGATGGACTTGTCGTCAGATACCTTCTTCAATTGGCAGTAAATGCTTGCTCTGATTCATATATTTTTATTTAGAGTCGGAAACTGACTGCCTGCGCAATATCAGAAAAGCTATTTTTGCCGAATTGTGACCACTGTGCTGTATTTCTGTGTTCTAGGGCGGTTTTTGGATAGCGATCGAGCGGATAGCATTCGCCACGTGGGTAGTAAAATTGTGAATCACCATGATTAGCTTCAATCGCTAGCCGGGCTAAATTCTAGGGGTGTTCTATTATTCGTTATGGTCTTATTATTGAAATACTGGTCAACACTTTCGGACCTTGCATATCGATAGCCCATACTTCAATCGGACAGCTTTGAGGGTAAATGTGAAGCTCAGCTCTCTGCTTCCAGTTCTTATCAATCGTGAACTACTTCATTACCGCTTATTCAGAAGATTTAAAATTGACGAGTTTTTTTCAACTTTGTCGAATGCGGAACTAGTCAAATCCAGTTGCCGTGATGATTAGTCTCAGAAGCGCTCTCTAACTGCGGTATAATTCACCAAGACAGTCCCCTATAGCTGACTCATTGCAGCAGTATATTATATTATTGCGCGATATCTGTGCATATTTCACACATACTTCAAGATATAATATCAGTTTGTCGTATCTACAATAATCTATATAGCCCTTTCGGATGTAATCGACATATTGCAGAATTATGTTCCACTCCCTATTAGATCAGCTATTCGTTCATGGTTCAAATTTTAAACTACATGGTAATTTTCATTTGTCGCCAAAAAAGGACGGCGAACAAAAATCTTCTTTTAGAACATCCTCGCTGCCGTATATCCATGAAAACTGTGTCCTTTCACTCTGTTATACGTCAAATGAAAACTTGCCTGATCAGGGCCAATACTCCGAGAAGAGCCATATGCTACCACAATCAAAAATTTCTTGTGTTGCATTGTGTGAGTACTGTATTGCTAGGCGCGTTCCTACCATTGTATATGTCACTTGGCATATCGTATAGTCACCGGTTACGTTCGCGCCTATCAGTACCGTAGTGGCCTCGCATAATAAACCTCGCGTCATAGCAGACGCAGCGCAGGGATGTCAGGAGTACTTCGAGAGCACATCGTACCGTGCAGAGATATTAATCTAACTGACTTGCAGGAGCGGAGAAGCCTTCAAACTGTTATAGGAGCTGTTTTCAATTCGGAATTCATGAACGACCATATCCGAATTGACTTGTAGCACAGAGTGTCGATAGTCTCCTAAGTGTCTGAGCGCAACCCGTCACGCTGAACACGATAGGTTTCTCAGTCTGGTAACTTCATACTTGTCTATGACATTTAATTGCTGCATATGGTAATTATGTTTCTCCATTCCAGGCAACCACTTTTAAATAATAAATCAGATTTAATAAGCTCTGGCTCATTGAGTATAATGTCACGCATAGTATTGGCTAATGCGAGCAATCCATCATTTATAGCTCGTAGAGAATAGGCCGCGACGAGGTAGTCTTACGAGGGCTCTCAGGTTGAGGTTTAATTCGAAGGTTCTCTGAACGAAATTTACGATTTGCTTTCATATCTCTTCATACCTTATTAGTTTATTTTTTTGCATTAAAAGAAAGCGGTCAATTTTTACAAAACTGATATTGCGCCAACATTCATCTAAGAGACAGCCACTTAGACGCGGAGGCGAAGTAAACCAGCTGGTGAAAGCGGGCTGCTCTGCGATCTTCACGGACTCTTCTGGACTTGTTCCAGAATACAGCAGTGTTGGGCGCGAGATCTGACAGCTTGCAAATATATTGAAGTTTACAGCTAATGCTCTACTCCAAGAGCCTAGCTTGCAGTAGCAACCTTATGTTCACGGAGTAATCCGATCTCATTCGGTATAAGAATTGCCTTCCTTTACAAATTGCAGAAACTGCCATAAAGAAAAGCTCAAATTATATGACTTCAAATAATAAAAGCGGCAGGAACATATGAAATACTCTGAAATCAAAACATTTGTCATTAACTACATATATACATCCCAGAAATCAAAACGCAAAAACAACCGAAAGGCAACTATCATACAATTCTATTCCAGTAACTAAAACCACAATCTATTATTGCACCAGATGTCCAGGAAGGAGAAAGTTTGGTATAGAATCACGAATGAAGTAAATATGGTCGCAGTTTTCACATCTCATTGAGCCTTGGACAATCTGGGTCTGTATAACGTGTCAGCAAGTACAACAGCAAATAGATTGATAGCTACTAATCATACCTCTAGAAGTAATGTATGTAAATCCCGTAAAAGCTGCTCATGTTGGGGATCATTGGGATTCTCGATCTCCGGCTTGATTTCTGGCAGCATGTTATTTCCCAACTGCACGAAAGCTATTAGCAAAAGGGTAAATCACAACAGAAAGGCACAGATCTACCAACCTCGCGAGCCGTTATAAGAAGAGCAGGCCAATCAATTCTTGGCAGCATATTAAAGATAAATTCAGGACTGAAGTCGACATCCTCGTGCGCCATCTCCAGAGGCACATCGGCGGTTTGCTGATCAAAGTGCAACGGAAAGCATTTCGGTGTCGCCGAGCACGCTTTCACCGAGCACTGCACAAAATTTGCCGTAAGAAGTTTCATACTTTTGAGGCCGCACAACACTGATAAAAAAAACACAGATTATGGGACAGTTTCCTGATAGTTCATACAGGGTGGAATCATAAATTTTGGAGGAGCATTAAAAATTCACCGTCACGTGGGTGTCACGAGAGCGGCTCGCTACTCTATCAACTAACCAGCCCATAATCACAAGCCGCTGCCACCGATTTACAATACACAACTCACTGAAGGTCCGGAGTTCACTTCTCGCATTCTTTTCTCTGATTTTTGGACTAGATTGTCTCTCAAATGGCGTCTAGAGACAGCGACGGAATTTCTCACCCGCAGCCTCTGCGGAGCTTTCAAGCGACCTTCAGTTCGCCCTCCAGCACGAGTCCGCTGTCAACAAATTCTCAATCCTCTCTCTCTCCAGACTCTGCGGACAATGGCTATTCTAGTGATTACGACTCTATCGGCGGTATTCCTCACAAGTCGCAGTCGATCGTATCACTGACTACGTCTGCTCTTGTGGGCATCTTTGGAAACCCGCTGACAGAATCCAACAGTCGAGCGTCTACGCCTGATTTATTGCAGACCCAGCCTTCCTCATCAACTAACCTCTATGGCGATGGGGTTGCCAGATTACGCCGAAATGATTTAAGTAGCTCTTGGAAGCCTCCTCGCACACCAAGTGACAAGGCCTTGAGTGAACAGCAACAGCGTCGTCGATCTAGCGTCAGCGTGCCTTCATCTACCTCCTCTTCAAAACTGGTTTTGTTTGGGAAGATCAGCTTGCTATTCTCCTTCGGTGTTGCATACGGGCATCTAGTCACTCAGCTTCAGGATAATCACTTTGTTACCAATACCACTCTTAACGTCAACCCCATCGGTAGCTTTACTCTGACGTGGGGTGTCATGGGTATTGCTCTCGGGTCTCTCTTACCGTTTGTTGACTCTATATCACCGAAAATCCTGGGACCGGCCAAGACTCCATTCTTGAATGCACCTGGTGGTGGTATTACAGCGATGATGTATCCTATAATACGCGCTGTTGGTATATTTATTGGCGTTTCTTACGGCATTGTATGACTACCTTCTGCTCTCGATACTAGTATAATATGATCATTTACTAACAGAATTTTGCTAGCGACATTTGCCATGGACGTCCACTCTTCAAGGAGCTGTTGTGTTGGCGGCCTTAAACCCGCTGTTGTGGTTTGCGATTGATACTTCGATTAACGGATTCTTTCTTTCATCTTTGACTGCAATTATGGGCACGATTTTGTTTGCCTACTTCTATCCTACTCACCTTCCGTATGATCTTTCTTTTCTGATCTTGCACTCGTTTTACATCTACTAACTTATTTGGCAGATCCAGCTCTGGATGGTCTGAAGACTATATTTCTGTCGCGACTTGGATTGCTTCAATGTTCTTTTGCAGCTCGATCTGCTTTGGCATGATTGGACGCAAGCTTCTTGGCCCTAAGGTCGACAGTGCTGCGTTCCGGTGATACAGAATTCATTTGCTTTTTTATTGTTTCTATTTTTTTTCCTTTCTGGCTTCTGGTTAAATTTCATTGTATACTTTGTTGGCCGCTGATTGCGACGAGTGCTGATTTTGGAACTTGGATTTCTTTGGCAGTTGTCTAGAGCGTAATGAAAAATCGAGAGAGCGTATTCTGTTACATTCATTATTCTGCGTTATTTACTTTGCCTCGCAGATTTGTTTTTGTACACCCCTCTTGGGTTATATGAGGTTGTATATAAATTCAGCGATTGAAATAATATAAAGTATTGTTATAAAAATAGTACGGAAGTGATATCTGTTAAGTAAATTTAAATTGGCTTGTGTCCTGCACAAGGATACAAAAAAATACGATAAACAAATCAATAAATACGCAGTATACACAGTGAGTTTGCAGATTTGAGCTCTAGGCATCTAGGCTACTATATCACTGTCTACAAGCCCTGCCTGCACTATTCTATAACAATCCACAACAAAATCCACTAAGGTGAAGGAAACTAATCAGAATCCAGAGTAGCTACATCAGGATTTTAGTTGGCGGCAGCAGCTGCGCCAGCGTCGGCAAGAGATCGCTCGCGACCTCCAAAATGCCAGTAGTTGAGATAACGCGCTCCTTGTGTGAGCTGAGCGGCCTCGTTGACGAAGTGGCATCCAAATAAGAGGTAGTTCACGGGAGTAATAGCCATACTAATTAGTGCAAAAATATTAGAATAAGAAGAAATTGTGACTAATATATCTAGATACTTACGAGTAGCGCATGAAGACCAAAGAGTAAATGACGAGGGAACCAGTCATGGGACCAGAGATCAACGTAGGATCCTTCTTGATATCCATGACGGCAGCAAAAGGGATACCAAAGTTAGAAACCGGACCTGAATTGAGAAAGAGTCAGCATGTAGTTCTTCCAGATCGCAGAACTAAGTAGATGCATACCCCAGAAATGAGTGGAGCAAATATCTGCAAAAGAGGTATTTCGTTAGTATTGTATCCATAGTCAACAAAAAGCATTAAAATCTGTCGGAATTGCCATCAAAGCTGATACGAACATCTAGAAGTAGAAAGCGTTAGCAACACATATCCGACCAATAGTTCCCCACCCCAGTATTGAAATTCGCAGCACATGCACAGATGATCCAACGAAAACATGTACTTTTAAGATATAGCCATTAATAACCAAGCACATTTGAGATAAGCGCAGTCAATTATCCAGAGAAACAGCTGACAATGCAGATGCTCGTCAGAAGTCGTTCTTTCCCCTCCCCCTCATCCCGCAGAACAAATTCCCAAACCTCCACACAAACGAGCTCGACTTCAACACCACCACAGGCAATTCACAGAAAACACTTACTTTAAAAAGTCCTTAGAGAACAAGAAGTTGCCGAAGCGCGAGAAAACGGTGTTTGGGGACATTTTGATATGTGCTGGAGTGTGGGGGTGTCGTGTGCGAAGCGCAGCTTGGTAAAAGTTTGGTGGAGATGGTTGGCTAAAGGAAGGTCCGCACTCTAAGCTGCTGCTTAAACCGGGGATCATACTTCCACCGGAGCAACGTAAGATCCGCTATCGCCGCAGTGCTGATATTGATCCGAGAGCTGGAAAGTGACGAATATGGTTGTTTAGTTGTCCGTTTGCCCTATTATACTATAAAATAAACATGGAATCGGACTTGGGCAATAGCCAGTCCTATTTTGCTCCATCAAAGTGGCAATATTACGACAGAATCTAAGCGTGATTTGGTAATCAATTAATCATATCTGCTCCTGTGGGGTCAATGCCGTAGCCATTAACTAAGGGAACTAACTGTGCAAAGATCATAGCTAACTTTTGAATTCCTGGATATTACAAATATTCTCCAAAATGCAGATCATTCTTCTATAATACAAAACGGCCTCTAGTCCTGCTTCCCAATCAAAATGCCTCTTTTGGTTGTCCGACTGACTGAAAGCACATGCACGCCGTTCTTCGCACTCTGTTTTTTCATCCAGCGGCCATTCTTCAGCTCTTTGCCGACCGCAACGCAAATTTTCAGTAAATCTTTGCCATCCTCAACAATTGAAATGTCATTCACAACTCCTTGTACTCTCATCTCGGCCACAGCCTGTAACTCGTACTCCTTCTTTGTGCCCCCAAGTAAAGTGCCATCCCTATCCATCCGCTCAGATTCGTCAACGTTCACTTTCCACACCTTAACGCTACCATTCCATGATCCTGAAACAACAATATCCGCATAAGGTAAAGTTGCTAAAGCTGTGATCCATCGGGGCTGTGGTTGAGGTGGCTGCACCTTATAACTATCTTGCTCGGCAGAGAACTTCTCAGGCGACAGCTGAGCCTCCAAACCATGAGCTTGAGGAACAACATAGACAGGTTTCTTTTTCGCCAGTGTCCAGAGGGAAAGGTTGCCACTGTCGCTTCCGCTGACAAAAATATGATGATCAACAAGAGCCACGCAATTTATGCTATTTTCAAGATAAAATGGCTTATTCGTATCAACAGCATTGCCATTCTCAATAGGCTTTCGTGGTCTAGCAGCACCACCACTTCCGCCTCCTCGGAAAATAAGTTGTGCTTCGTCCACAATTTTCCATAATCTGATGGTACGATCGCGAGCACCGGCTGTAATGCATCTCTCCTGCGCCAATGCAGCAATCGCGCTGATCTCATCCTGATGGCCAAACAAAGTCTCAACATAAGAAAGAGCGTCAATTGACCAACTTTTAACAGTCCGATCAGCACTTGATGAGTATAACGTGTGTGTTCCTCTTCTGAATACTAGACCAGTAACTGGACCACGGTGTTGTGTGAAGGTTTTTAGTAGTTCGAGATTTGTTGCATCAAAAACATTGATCTTTCGGTCCACCGAGCCTGTAGCAACATACGCCCCATCGCTCGACACGGCTACGCAAGTAATATCCTTTTCGTTATGGCCTGCAGCATAGCGCACTCGCGCACCTGTCGCTAGATCAAATTTCGATAACACACGGTCCTTCGAGACAACGTAGGCAAATGTAGGCAAGTCAGCGGTTGCAATTCCAGTCACAGTCAACTGTTGTTTGGACGAAAGAAATAAACGCTGTGGACGCGTATATACAAACTCTGATACAATATGCTTATAGAGACGACCCTGATCTTCAGCGACATCTTCATTTAGACGAGCAGCAAGAATGTCTCTATCAACATCACGCGCGTCAAACCCAGCAGTATCTGCTATTTGTCAGCTTTTGGAACGATGAACAAGCCATCACAAAACTTACCAATTTCTGTCTGTAAATTGTCTAAATATTGTTGTGCTAGTCGTCGTCTCTTGTCTGCAGCAGATTCGTTGACAAACTCTTCGTCTTCACCGACGTCGTCACTCTCGCTCTCTTCGGCACTACTATTGCTCTCTGCGTCTTTCATCTCTGCATCTTCTTCGTCGGAGGACTCGGGATCGGTGATGTCTTCATCGTCCTCCGAAGCTATAGCGCCATTTTGGATATGCGGTCGTTGTGCTGGTCCTCGAGACCTGTTGCCTTTCCCAGAAACGCCATTTCTGGCTCTGCCATTCGCAGATCCAGAAGAAGAAGGCGCAGGCTGCCGCTCACGCTTTCGCTTACGTGCAAAAAACGGATCAGACATTCTCTCAAAATATCAGAGATGCGTAATGAATGAGAAGGAATATCCAAGCAGCAGTCTACAGATCCAAAAAATTTCTTGGGACCATTGAAAAAAAACATTTAAACTTTACGTCAGCATTCTGGGGTTCGTGTTAATATTGGGAGTTTGGTCACGTGAAGTTGGCATAATTGCGGTGGATGCTATGGCTGAGGAGGAGAAGGCGATGGACCGACCACAGTACTGCAGGTGTCATCCACACTCCTGATCCTCAGAAATCATATTGATCATCCGATCTGCGCCTTAAATTAGTGTGTATTCAGCTATCAGAGAGCATAAGTGACTGGAAAGCATGGATGTTATTTTGGGAATTACGACTGAGAAGGAGGTCATTCTTATTACCTCGCGTGCTGCTGTTCGAGGAGTATCGATCTTGAAGACTGATGACGACAAGACTCGAGTTGTTGCCCCTCATACTGTTCTTGCTTACACCGGAGAGCCCGGTGACACAGGTAGGATACATTTTTGTTGGGTTATTATATAGCGATGATCTGGTATTGACATCAAATCCAGTGCAATTCGCCGAATTCATTCAAGCAAACATCCAACTGCACGAGATGAGAAATACAACAGAGCTTTCTCCTTCCGGAATCACCTCATTTGTTCGCAATGAATTGGCCACCAGTCTTCGAAGTCGGGTACGGTTGTTTCTGTTCAAATCTGCATAATCGACTAGTGGGCATGCTAAAACTAACACTTTTTTTCTTCCAGAAACCATACAACGTGAATATTCTGATTGCCGGATTTGATACAGCGACTGGCAAGCCCGAGCTAAACTGGGTCGATTATCTTGCTTCCAGAGTTAAAGTACCTTATGCTGCCCATGGATATGCGGCGTACTACACATTGTCATTGCTAGATAGATGGCATCGCACAGATTTGACCTTGAAGGAGGGACTAGATGTTGCCGACATGTGCATTGCTGAGCTGAAGAAGCGGCTGCCTATTGATTTCAAGGGAGTTGAGGTGAGTTTAGCATATGTATAATGGCACTGATAGGCTTATGTTACTAACATATTTCAACAGATCAAGGTTGTTGATAAGGATGGCGTGCGGACAGAGAAAGTGACAGAATAATTTTAAGATTAATTAGAGAATGATTACGTTTTGTTGTGGTTGTACATACTCAATACTATATCAAAACAAAGTACTGACTAGAGATGTCTACTGATTGCGTACAAGAAAGTTTCCAAGATGAAATATGGACTGCCGACCGGCTGATTGCGCGAGAGCAGTGGCCGAACCGTCGCTGTAGTGCGGTCGCTGTCGGGGCTGGCAAAAGCCACAGCAACGACCATTCTCAGATCTCGTTTCACAAATGGGAACTGCTGCTAATTTCCTCGCGTCAAAGCATGCGAGGCTACTTTATAAAATAGACAGAATTCTAAAAACGTAGAAAGAAGCGAGCACATTTCCAATATAGGCGCCGGTGGACGATCAGATCAGAATGGTGCGTGCGGCGGGTTCATCCCTTTGCTCGATCGGTCGTCACATTCGGACTGTGACTGAGAACATTTTTGGGGATTTACATTGTTCGTCGTTCTTCTTCTTTGCTCGTGTTTCCTACTTCCTTTTTCCAAACGGCCATTCTTGCTTCTTGTGTGTCTCCGGCGGCAGGGCAATGACCCCCTTCACACCCTTCCGGCAACCTGAAGAGCTGGACGAGTGTGCGCGGGCGCTCAGTCTGACCCACTCCCACGTCGCCAACCTCGAGCTGGCATTTGCAGAAAATCCCAAGCCAAATGCTGCTGCTAGAGACTCAATCAGCGATCAGCTTCATATTGCTCCCCGAGTGGTTCAGGTATGTGCTTTCGTCTTCCTAAGACTGATTTTGAGCGTCCGATATCAAGTCACATAGCTGTGTGTTTCAAGACGTGTTTTTGCCCCTCATATCCAGCAATGGCTAGAAAAAATTTACCAGAAGACAGAATAGGCTCAATTTGATCATATGCCCGGCGTATTTGTCTATCATTGCAGTTGGTGTGGTGCAGTAGCTGTTTATGGGTATCCTGGGGCGGAGATCAGATCAAATCTTAATAAGGCGGCCGAGCATGCATGACCTTGCATAGAGTGCGCTTCTACGCTTTGTTTATGGATGAATAGTTTAGCGCCACTACAGCATTCTACTTTCACTATTTCTTCTCTGGAATAACGGGTCTCTGATACATTTCGTTCCGCCTTTTCTTTAATTTGGTCTTGTCTCTGGCTAAAGTTCCCCAAACCCCCTCCCCTAGCTTGCACCGTCG
This sequence comes from Myxozyma geophila, assembly GCA_030571195.1. NCBI lineage: Eukaryota > Fungi > Ascomycota > Lipomycetes > Lipomycetales > Lipomycetaceae > Myxozyma > Myxozyma geophila. The sequence goes on from JAJLXK010000006.1 coordinate 148,257, forward strand.
TTTGATCTACACCTCAGCACGTCTTCTCATGACAATATCTGATATCGGACGTTTAGTTCAGACATTTATGTAATTGCATTTAATTCTGACTTTTTATAGCTGTGGTTTCAAGATCGCCGACGAAGGCAGAAGGATGAGAAGCTAGCTGAAACTTCGACTGTCGAGATGCTCCTCGCGCAGGCGAGCGCGACCGCCGCAGCCCTCAATCAAGTCGTCCCGTCTCAGCAATCTGTTCAACAGCAGCGACAGCAGCAAGCACCCAGGCAGTCAAGCCAGCCTGCAAGTGAATTTTATCAGTATGGCAATGGCCGGCCCACAACACCCCCGCCATCTTCCGCTTCAAGTGAACCTCCTTCCATATCTTTTCCATCTACGTCTCTGAACACTGGGTATTCACCTGTTACCCCGACGCAGACTCCAGAGAAGAATAATTCAGTGCGACGGCATTCAAAATCTGTGTCTCAACCCCCAGTCACTCCTGGGCGATTTATTACAGGCGACTTAGGTTTCCCACCAAAGTACATGTCGCCATCTGAAGCGTCATATGCATCTCTAGAGAGATCGGTTGCCGCTGCTGCAGAAGCTGCTGTTGCATCTTATAGAGTATCTCCCTATCAGCAGGCTCCGACACCGGGCGGATACTTTTATCAGCCAACGAACTCACCAGTATACGTGATGAGCCAGACTGAGCAGCCAACAAATGGTGCTCCGCAGTATATTAAGATCGCTAATTCGCAATTAACGCCTAACAAAATGACCTCCTCAGTTCCTCTACAGCGGACTTATTCTACGCCTCTTCCGGTTGAATTGGAAATGCAATACCAGCACCAGCAAATGCAAATGCATCTCCAGCAACATCAGACTGCTCAAGGAGGCAATATGTTCTCTCCTCTTGCAGCTCCCGCAAGCATTGGCGAATCAAAGATTGCTGCACGAAGGCGAAGACCAGGGCCACCATCCGTGAGACTGCATCGCTCACAAAGTTATTCGGCTGCTGTGCCTTCCCCACAACCAATGCAAGCCTTGAACAATCATCCTCCGGGTTCGGAATTCAATTCTGCTATGACGACTCCAATGATGAGTCCTGTCCGACAGCAGTCAAGTGCTAGTTCTATTCTGTCGTTTGATGGCTCGGAAAATGGTGCTTCAGGATTGATGCGGAGATCAAAAAGCGTATCTTTTGTACAGTCAGAGCCTCCTACCCGCAGTCGGAAATCGAGTATCAACGGAAGAGGCAGCGTTAGTACTGGTTCGAGTATAAGTTCTACTAGTCAATCAGATACAATTGACAGTTTGGCTCCGATGACTCCAATCACTCCGATTACCTCTATTGCAAATTCATTACAAGAGCTTGAAGTGGAAGAGCATGGTGAAGCGGGACGCGAATATAAACGCATGCGTTCTCGCTCCGTATTGCTTAATGAGGAAGGCACTCGTATTGAAGAAGATGAGGGTCAGAAGCTGAAAACTGGTCTTCAATTCCGAGAGTCGTCACCTGAAAAACAGAGCTTAGCTGGTCCTGCTTCTGTCCAGCAACAGCCAATGCAACGACTGTTTCTAGACACATCATCGGGCGTTGCTACAATTGGTACGATGCTTCCCGTCTCAACCCCTAACAGCAGCGGACCTGCGTCAGTTGCTACCACACCAAACGCCACTCCTATCTCATTATACACTGGTTCGCCATTATCGAATCGTCAGTCGCCATACGCAACATATTTCAGCCCTCAGTCGGCACGTCCGATTACTCCTGTGGCTTTTCATAGCACCACACAGAACTCTCTGGTCACTACTTCTAATCCAATTCCTTCGTCTGCTACACTCACTCCGGGTTCTGGTGCCTCTCAGTATCTCATAGATCATTTGTCAAGTACGCCTTCGGGTCAAGCAGAGCTCAGCAGCATGCATCAAGCAGCCGCTGAATTATTTCTATCTTCTCCGCAAATGCCCCATGGCAACGATCATGAGCTTGCTGGGCCCTCAGCTTCAGGGTTATTATCTTCGGATGATATTTCCGCACTGGAGGAGAATCAACGGTTATTGATGCTTAGCAGGCGTCTGGATGATATGGGAATTTATGGCTACAGTGCTCTGCATGACTATCTCTAGTATATAGCTGCGAAGAGTTTCTTATGATTCTGGCTTTTGCTATTCAGTATTTTTCTTACGGTTACCACGTACAGAGGGTATTTTAACTTGTTTTTTTGGTTGTTCTAGATTGCCCATTGTAGATATTTTTGTGACGGAGCAATGCATCTGCTCACCGATTTCGTTTTCTTTTGCAATTTGCATTTTTTTCTGTTTATAAACTTACAGTTTTCTTATGTATGCGCGGTATCGCATTTTCTCTGTGAATAAATTTGGGTTGTTAGAGTTAGACTAGGCTAAGATAAAAAATAAAACATCATTTGCTCTCAAATTTCCCTCTTACTGAGCTAATTTTTTTTAAAATGAGCTCTATTAAATCTCAATTCAAAGTTTACTCCAACAAACCAATGAAGCTGTTGCAATAGCTTGTCGTGCTATAGCCGTTTTGAAACAAATCACCTAAACAGCCTCAAATGGTGATGTGATTGTGACTGATTGTGCAGATCTTCTGTCTCCGTTTTATATTTTGAATATTCCCAATTGGGATAATCTATAAACTTTGATAAGACGCGCAAAATTCAAAACGCGTTACCCTTACAAAACCTCTAATCACGTGATCGCGCAACGACAGAAATGCTAGATGAACTGCAGAACGAAAGCACAGCTCGTGATGTGGATGTTATACAACTAGTTCATTTTACTCATATTCTATCTTACACAAACTAAGTCATAACAAAAGCAGAAACCCCCATAAACCACTAAAATAATATACACATTACAAAGCTTAAAACTACAAATGTACTCCGTTCACCAACTTTGAATTCACGAATTCCCAAATAATACAACCTAACATTCCGCCATCATGCAAAACTAAACTTTTGTCTAGTTAATTCAAAAATCCTTTGCATGCAGGAGCGCCGCAGAGACAAGGGATGCGCTCGTCTGAGTTCACCTCACGCTCGAACTTGTAGTCATATGTCAACTCCTCGTCTGTAAACATTTTGTTAGTGTGCCATGTCGCCAAGCATAGAAAAAGGAGGGCGTGGAAAACATACTTGCTAAAATATCCCTCAATGCGTAAATGACAATTCTTTTTTGACCCTCGACCTTGATGATCTTTGCTGTACAGCTAGGCGTACAACAATGATTGATAAACCTTGCAATTCCACCACGCTTGGTAGCATCGACGACAGTACTTTCATCAATTCGGAAAAGATAACTGCTACCAATACCGTTTCTCAAATATCGTCGTTCACGCATGTCTGCCACTTGCTGTCTAACAACCTCACCAACATATTCAATGATCATATCATTGGCAGCAATATTCTCCATAGCGTATAGACCCCAGTTGTGAATTGCAGAGCGCGCAAAACGAACCGGTTTCTTGCGCTTCTTAAGCATGTTGAATCGTAATACATCAGCAGCTGCATCTGTGGTTGCACTAAAGATCTGCTTCTGCAAATTGATATCGGCAGCAAGCTTCCGGTTGTTGATTCTATGCGAGCGAGAAGAGATATTATCCTTCTCAGTTCCTCCAGTATCTGGCTGAGCCCGCTCGCCATCAATATCCATATCCTGGTCTTCATCTGGTGATCCAGCACGAGTAGCATTGGCGCCGGCTGTATCGACGCCTTGTGCATCCTCGGAGTGGTCGACTGCAATATGTTTCTTCTTGCGAAGTCTCTTTCGATGTTCGAGATACTCAGTTTTATCTGCTTCCGGAATTCGATAGTAACCCTCTGTTCGTGCGCTGCCAGTGGAATTCGACTGTACAAATTCATCATCGTGTCTTGCAAGCTTTTTCGTGACTCCGCGGTGTCGCATACCAGCAGGATCACCGTAAAAATTGGCCTTAGCTTCCTTCTGCTTCCAAGCCCAATACTGTACGTTTCCCATTTCAGGATCAGGCGTGACAGACTGAAGCGCAGCCTGAAGAAACTTGTAGTCCTCGGAGTCGGCCACAAGATTTTGAACGCCATCCAAATCGAACACTTTATCGACTTCGACCTGATGCTCAACAATATGAGGAGTTGACTTCCAGTAACTGTCATCAGTGTGCATCGAACGAACCAAGCCATAGTCCCCACCTTCTTCTTCCGAGGGAGTGGGAAGCTGATCCGCAATATCGGCACCAAGAGCCTCCTCACCCATGGAAGCGGCGCGGATGTTATCACCGTCGTCATCGTCTGCATCCTCCTCCGATGTTGTGAAATCAATTTTAACCAGCTTCTTCCCCTTTTGTGCCTGCGACTTGGTCGTTTTGCGTTTCTTTGTTCCGGACGCAGCAGCAAGTTCAAACTCATCATCCAAATCAGGCATTGGGGTATCTTCATCATGCATATCTGAATCAGAAATTGCCAAAGCATCTTTCTGATACTTCTCTTCCTGAGACTTGAGCTTAGAAACAAAATCGTCAAAGACGTCATCCTCTTCTTCCTCATTAGCCTTAATATGAGATACTTTTTCTTCTTCATCATCTCCCTCAGCGCCTGAGTAGTAGTCGTTGAGCTGGTGAGTCATCGGCCGTGACTTCTTTTCTTCTTTCAGTTTCTTCTTTTCGGCAGCAAGCTTCTTCTTTCGGATTGCTGACTTGAGAGCTGAATTCGAGGAAGAAGAATTCTCGTTACGTCTCTTGAATCGAGGTAGGCTGGGAAGCTTTCCAGAGTATTGTCTGATGTTGAATGTTGAGGGATCAAGTTCATCCGGGCGTTGATCATCAATATCATCAAGTGGCTTGGGTAGGTCAGAGAACGCAGCATCAGCAACAGCTTCGGTTTTGATTGATTTTAGTTCTGATGGCATCACCGTTGTAGTTGAGGCGTCTGCAATATTTGAAGTTGAGTCCGCAGCTACAAGGGAGTCTAGTTGTTTGTAAATGACTGGCACAATCCGCGCCTTGACATCCTTTCGAAGCATCTCCTGCAATTCCTTCAATATCGTATCCTTCGCCTCTTCCTTTGCATCCCTCTTCACCTTCTCCTTCTTCGAAACCTCAGGCCCATCTTTGTGTTCCTCACTGTCTCGGAACTTGGGTTCATTGGATCTGAGCACGGGAAGCTGCAGTGACATATTCACTCTCCAGCGTAGTCGATCCATAGTTCTTCCATCCATGTGTCGAAAACACATCTTGGCCTCCGTCAAGTTATCAAAAACAACATAAAATCCGGTTAGCTCGCGCTGCCTCGGGTGGTATTTATGGACAGGCTCATCGCGTAGCGGTCGATCGTCTCGTACAACATAAACGTGGGTCCACTCATAATCACGCAAGTACTCCTTAATATCCTGCACATAGACTCGTGACACCGGCACATGACGATCAGATATGAAAATGTAAGGCCTGGCTTCAATCATATCAAAGATACTACTTCGTGAGGATGGTGAAGCCTCGGGTGATGGTGAATGAACGCGTGAATGCGCTTCCTTGATATGGACAGGAGGTGGAGGCGGAGGTCGAGGCGCTTTCTCCTCTTCTTTGATTTTTGCTTCTTTCGCATCCTTCTCTTGCTTCTTGCGAATATCCTCCAGAAGCTGCCTAGCAATCGTCCCTTCCTCATCATATTCAACTTTCACTGTGTCCAAACCGATTGTGATATTTCCTCGCGCCGCATCAGCCACGGCTTTCTTCGCTGCATGATGGCCGGAGAGCAAATCTACTTCTTTTCGTTTGCTCTTGGTAACAATTGTTTTGTTCTTAAATCTTATTAAACATAATCCAAGAGATGCTCCTGTGATGGAATCTTTCTGCATTGCTACACTCTCAAGCTCGCCGTACTTGTTGAACTGTAGGGCCAGTGCACCTTCGACCGTTAATTTTGAGAATCCTGAGACCAAGATCTGAGAGGCAGGCTTGGGACCCACTGAATTGGCATCAAAAGCGTATCGAAGCACACTTAGTATGCCGGAATTCTGCCTTCGCTTGGAATTGGTGATAGAAGGGTAAGGCTTGAGGGAAAGACGAGGGTCTGTAATAGGTCCGACTGCTCGAGCCGCGTCTTTGGAACGATAGATAGCTGACTTGCCTCGCGATCTGGTTTTGTCCATCTCCGGATCATACTCAATCATGTAGGATTTTCCGAGCATTTGTAGGGCGGAGACTGGAGGAGGTGGGGAGGGCTCTTTTGCCGGCTCAGGGGGGGGTCGAGGAGGTGGAGATGGCTCAGACCGAGGCGGCGGAGGGGGTGGAGTGGGAGATCGAGCGCGCCTCAACGTCTTGGTCACTCGATCAGGCGGTGAGGACCGAGAAGATTCTAGTGAGAAGGCAGATGAAGCAGATGAAGAGGAGGATGTGTGAACTGGAGCATAACGCGAAGTGGGTCTATCGCGCGACTTAGACAGCGAACGAGAACGCGATCGATAATAGTGCCGGCGACGTTCACGAGAGTGAGAGCGTGACCGAGAGCGCGGATATGAGCGATAATCATCTCGGTCGCGATGATATTTGTAGTCTGAGTCTCTGGAATGGCGGCGATAGTCCGCGTCTCTTGATCTGCGATAGTAGTCTGAATCGCGTTCTAAATTGTGGGCTCGACCTCTACTCCTATCCCTATCTCTTTCGTCCCGATATAAGCCTCTATCGCGACTTTTATCGTATCTCTGGTCCCTGGCTCTATCCCGCGACCGATCCCTACCTCTGTCTCTATCCGGGGCATGTGTCTCCCGGTAGCCAGAGCTCGGGCGACTATCAACACGGTCCGGGAAAAAAGCAGCAAGATCAGCTTTTCCGGATGACCTTGAGCCACCGTGGTCCCCATGACGGGACTTAGCATTGGGTGGCGGCGGCATTGTTGTGTTGATACAAGGACTGCTTGTTACTTTGGAATATATTTTGAGGTTTAGGCGGCGACCGGATACCGTATTGGTGGTCACGTGCTGCGTATTTTTGAGACCGGTTACCCGGACTATCCTCAAAGATTTTCTCCTGCGTTTGATCGCGGGAACAGTTTTATAAAAGCACTTTCGACTTGTCTGTGTCGTCTTTAAATACTAAAGGCGTTTTTTATAATACATACAATATGGAGTTAGAGAGTGATTATAACCAGTTCTTTTTCACAATCTCGGGATCGCCGTCCGAGCTTGTTGCTGAGCTGGCGGCCTTCGTCGATGTGCTCAATGGATTCGTCGCAGAGGCTGAAGATCAGCTTGGCCCATTAACCAGCGAGGTTGCTCCGTTGGTTCTCTCAGAGAACCCTGAGTCTGAGGATGAGGAGCAGAGCGTTGATCCTGAGAAGCTGGACCAGGCCATTGCTATTGTGTTGGGTGCGGCAGGCGCATTCGAGAAAACTTCTGACAAAGGTGGATTTTCATTATATCCTGCTTTATCCGGATTGATTATTTCAATATGCTAACAATGCGTTTCTAGAGTTTGAACCAGCTTACAACCTTCTTCTCCATGTTCTTACACTTTCTTCATCTGGCGTAGCAGGACATCTTTCGTCAGTTCTCGACCTTCTTGTTCGCGCGTCCTCCTCCCATTCTGTCTCTTCCCTTTCCATCCTCACCAACCTTTTCAACCTCCTTCCCGCGACCTCTCCTCTGCGAAAGTCTGTCTTTAACTCGGTTCTATCCGTTGCTGTGTCGACTGGCAACGTTGACTTGCTTCTTCCGCAGCTGAAGCAGCTTCCTACTTGGTTCGAGGAGTGGGCTCTTACCCCTGAGGAACAGGTTGGCACATTAATCGACATTTCTTCAGTTCTTGCACCCGCTGATGCTCTTTCATCGCTCAAATATCTGAGGGACGCTCACATCGATGCCGCAAATGCTGGTGTTACTATTCCTGTTGAGCAGAGTGTAAAGTTGATTAAGATCTCACTCAGTGCTCCATCATTCTTTGATTACGATGGCATCTACTCCACTGTTTCCTCGTTGGCAGGCGTTGACTCTGATTTGCTATCGCTGCTCAAGATTTTCGTCAGTGGCACTCTCACTGACTTCGTGGCGTTCCCCTCGGCCAGTGTAACTTCTGCAGGCCTCGATGTTGAGGCGTTGACGACAAAGATTAGACTATTGACTCTCGCTTCGCTTGCCGCCGCTTCACCCAATTTGACAGTCACTTACTCTTCGATTGCTTCGTCGTTGGACATTGACGATGAAGAGGTCGAGTTCTGGATCATTGATGTGATCCGTGCTGGTCTTTTGGAAGGCAAAATGTCGCAGCTTGAGCAGAAGCTGTACATTCATCGAGTGACTACCCGCACATTTGGAAAGGAGCAGTGGAGCGATATTGCTCGGAGGCTTGACATCTGGAAGTCAAGCTTGAAGGAAGTGTTAGTTGTTGTCCGAAACGCTCGTGTTAGTGTTGAGAACAAAGTCGCTGCTATCAACACAGAGAAGGAGCGAGCATTGGCCTCTGCCTCGACAGCACCAGCAAATGGAGAGGTGTCAGCGTAGATTTATGAGTAAATAGTTGAATACATTTTGTACAGTAACTGCTAGATCAGAAAACTATTTGAACTATTTGGACTATTTTTTTTTCTGAAGAGTAAACGTTCCAGAAATGGAATCCGCATAAATGAACAAACACAATGGCTGATAGCCGCGTTGTGTCGTGAGCTTTGCCCCTCGGCGCGGCTCCATGGAGCTAGCTGCAGCCACTATCAAAATGCCCTTACGTCCATCTTCTTTGCGATTGTTTACGTCTGCGTCGCATCGTGTGCTTCTGCCTGTGACTCGGCCTTCTCTGCTTGCATTCCAAACCTTGCGTTTTGCGTCTAACGATATTCCCCCTATCGAGCCCGAAAAGAAAGTCCCCGAGACTCGTCGAACACATCCTTCGCGACAGCCCCCATCGTTTGTGAAGTTTGCTTCTATCATCGTTATCTTCTCTGCTACGTTCTATCTCCTTACGAGGTCTATGAGAAAGGGTAAGACCAATTGTTAATAAGAAAGCAGTATCGTGAAATGCTAATGAGATGAATTTTACAGAGCGTGAATCGCGTCGTGACCTGAAATTGCCCAATCCTGAACTACCTGTCGCAATGGAAAAACAACCTGCATTTACTCGTGAGCAAGCCAAGGTCATCTTTGTCCTCGGAGGTCCTGGGTAAGTATGGTATGCCGTGTGCACAGAAACCTAGTCGCTAACAATTGAACGATAGTGTTGGTAAGGGCACTCAATGCGCCAACCTTGTTCGCGACTTCAACTACGTCCATCTGTCTGCCGGTGACCTTCTTCGTGCTGAGCAAGCGCGTGAAGGCTCTGAGTTTGGTGAGCTAATTTCTACATACATTCGTGAGGGTAAGATTGTCCCTCAGGAGATCACAATTGCTTTGCTCAAGAACGCCATGACTGCCGAGGTCGAACAGGGGCGTTCAAAGTTTTTGATTGACGGTTTCCCGCGGAAGATGGACCAGGCTGTCAAATTTGAAGAAGACGTTGCTGTTTCTGAGTTCACTCTTTACTTCGACTGTACGGAAGATGTTATGCTTGAGCGTTTGCTGAAGAGAGGAGAGACCAGCGGTAGAGCAGACGATAACATTGAGAGTATCAAGAAGAGATTCACGACTTTTGTTGAGACCTCAATGCCCGTTATTGATTATTTCCGCAGCAAGAACAAGGTCATTTCTGTTCCTTGTGAGAAGAGCAAGGAGGAGGTATACGAGATTGTTAAGGACCAGATTAGCGACCGCATGACAATTTAGAATGATTGATGTAGCATAAATATAGACAAGCTAGATAGTAATATATAGAATAATAACAAAAGATTACACGCCTAACACCCAACCATATAATGTGTATTGAAAAAACAGATACAAATCTATCATGCTAACAAGCCATGTATCCAACTTCTCACTCTCGACTCATCAAGCTCAATCACCGAAGTGCAGGAGTTTTTCAGCATCCATGAGCCAGGATACCAAAAGATGGCAGACTCAGATGCACTCTCTGAAATTCCCATTATAGAAAAATCAAATGTGACTTTCATATTGGATGGTGTAATGCGCAGGTCCGACACAACATCAACTCCGTCGTGAGTTGCGTTTGCTGTCCACCATGTAATGCCAATATACTCTGCAGAACCATTAAACTGCTGATCCATTTGATTGGTGAAAATATGCACTCCCACTACTGCATCTATGCGGTAGTATTCGTCGCGCCAGTCCCCGCCGTACTCTGCGCGTTGAAGCAGGAGCAGCCGTGCCTGTTGTTCCAGCTCTTCGAACGAGGTTGAAATCATTTCAGCAGCGCACCAGGCACGAGCCATAGTTTCCGGGTAAAATGAAAATGAAAGAGTTGCATACGATGATATAGAACGACGGCCCTGAAATGAAGACTGTTTCAGGGCGTACTTCGTAGCGCCTCCGGAACGTAGTCTTGAATCCATCATCGCGCGGATATCATCATCAGGTAGAGAAGCAAGATGCATCTCAAGACTCAGCATGCTCGTCAAAGATGCTCTATTAGATGTCTGAGGCAGAATCTGTATGAGAATGGCAGGAATAGTATCGTCAAGGTCGACATCTATTCCCTTAGGAATATGATCTGCTATGGTCGCGCTCACATGATTGAACAGCGTAGCCCCTGCAACAATGTAGAGCTGCTTAGTATAATTATTTGGTCGTGTATGTAATGAAAACTTGAAGAGCAACACATCAAAATCAGCATCTCTGGAAATCGGACAAGAAGCTATTTCATGATAAGGATACAGGTCGCGTGCATGCGACAAGGCAGTCGCCAGATCAAATGTGGATTCGCCATCAAGACCAAGATTTGTAAAGCTCTGTGGTCCTGAAACCAGACTATTCACTATGTCCATATCAATATTGTCACCAATACATTGCCGGGAGCGGTCTGTTATCTATTATAAAGCTAGCAGAGTGCATTTATGGGGTACTCTGCGGCTCCATGTCCGAATCGCAGTGAGCCGTAAGCCGCAAGCGGTTAATACTTTTAGCGATTAGTCAGATATTACGTATTTGCTTGAGCGTTGTTGCTTTCTGAGTGAAATATGGCACAGGAGAGATTAATTGCATGAAGCTTGACATCACCATAAGCTCATTAAGAGTTATTGGCGATTTTCTGCATGGTTATACGTGGCGGGCTTCATTTAGAGATTGCCTAGTTAGCGGTCAATAGTGTAAGGCCGCGCAGCAAATTGATCCAAGTAGAGAGTAAGCACTAATACTTAATCCAGCTAAAAGATCTCTTAAAAATATTAGGAAAAAAATTAAAATAGCTAATCTCAATTTTTTGCAAATAAATATATAAAACAAAGAAAAATGTAGTCCTCACAACTGCTGCCTTTTGGCGCTGGTAAATGCTATTACTCAGTCCAGCGCTGGAACGACGTGGCCAAACAGTGCACCACCTCGAAGCAGCCGCAGCACCTCCTCCTTCTCTACTCGAAGCCATCGCAGCTCTAATTTGTCCATAACAGATAAGATTTTGCTAAAGCGTTTATAAAAATGATCAATTGGTTTAGACTCGGCTCTCTTGTGCTTGCACTTTTGCTTGCCTTCTTCTTCTTCGGCAAGGAAGCTGCTGCTGCCGGCCCAACTGTCGCTAACCCAGAGGTTACCACCAAAGTAGGTGATATGTTTCTACCAGTTATTATGAGCGCGACAAGTTGACAGCAATAAGGTATTCTTTGAGATTGAGCAAGGCGGAAAGTCTCTTGGAACTATTGTTTTCGGATTATACGGCAAGGATGTTCCCAAGACCACTGAAAACTTTCGGTAAGCAGCAGTCTCCTTGAAAGCCTTAATCTTTGATCTCATGAACTAATCGCATATTTTAGTGCATTGTGCACCGGCGAGAAGGGATTCGGATATCAGGGATCTAAATTCCACCGTGTTATTGATAACTTCATGATCCAGGGTGGTGATTTCACCCGCGGCGATGGTATGTAGTGGAATACAATCTACCTTTTCTACAATGCGCTATAGCTGACTTTTTTTCATGATAGGCACCGGTGGCAAGTCGAGTATGCACTCGTTTGAAAATCAATTGTTGATTCTGAATATGTACTGACTGCCGATAGTTTACGGAGCTCGTTTCCCTGACGAGAACTTTTCGATTAAGCACTCTCGCCCTGGTCTTTTGTCCATGGCTAACGCTGGTCGCGACACTAACGGCTCGCAGTTTTTCATCACTACTGTTGTTACTGCGTATGTTCACTATGTAACTTCAAATATTTTATTACCAATGCTCTAACTTTAATTTTCGCAGCTGGCTCAACGGACGCCACGTCGTCTTTGGCGAGGTCTTGGAAGGCATGGACATCGTTACCGCCATTGAGAAGACCAAGAAGGGTCGCGGTGACAAGCCCGTCGTCGATATCATCATTTCCAAGAGTGGTGAGATTACCGACAGCGCTGCCGAGGCTACTCCTGAGGCCAAGGAGGATGTTAAGGATGAGCTGTGACTACATGGCTGGAAAAATTGGCTTGAAACCTACGACTTCCTTACCGGAAGATGGTAAATAGTAGCAGTTATGAGTTTAATATACACATACAGTAGTTACGTTACTCTTATCGTCCAACGCATTATAGTAGAATATGTGAAGTATTTATTTAGCGTTTACAGCTTCTCGTAGTCTAGCTTTCCTTCCAATTTCTTCGCTTCGGCGACCTTCCGCACGGCCTTCATCAAGTCATCCTGAATAATGTAGTCGCGATCGTCTCTAATGGCAAAGAATCCAGATTCAGTAACGACATTTCGAATATCAGCACCATTGAATCCGTCGCTCATCTTGACCAAAGCCTCATAATCCATATCTCCTTGTTTCTGCACACCAGAGGCATGGATCTTGAAAACTTCCAGTCTACCGACCTCGTTTGGCAGAGGGATCTCAATCTTACGATCTAATCTTCCAGCTCGTAGAAGTGCTGGATCCAGTGTATCTGGTCTGTTTGTGGCCATGATAACCTTTGTCTTGCCGAGATAATCGAAACCATCCATCTGATTCAGTAGCTCCATCAGGGTTCGCTGAATCTCACGATCGGCTGAAGTACCTTCACTGAATCGACGACCACCGATCGCATCAATCTCATCCATAAAAATAACACAAGGCTCATGCTCTTTTGCATAACCAAACATCTCACGAATCAGACGAGCTGACTCACCAATGTACTTGTCGACGATAGCGGAGGCGGGGGAAAAGATAAAGTTGGCTCCAAGTGTGGCAGCAACAGCGCGCGCAAGAAGAGTCTTTCCGGTACCTGGAGGTCCATACAGTAAAACACCCTTGGGAGGCTTGATTCCGACACGCAGGAAAAGTTCAGGGTTCTTAAGAGGCAATTCAATGACCTTTAAAGTCTATGTTAGCAAACAGCAGGTCTGGGGAAAATAGATGATATACCTCACGCAGCTCACGAATCTGCTCGTTCAAACCACCAATTCCAGCAAACGATAAATCACCTGGCTTGTAGGTCGTCATATTGTACACCAGTGGATCAACTTCACGAGGCAGCAAGCGCATGATGGTCAATGTTGTCATGTCGAGCGCCACGCGAACACCCTGTTTCAATTTGTCCTTATCGACTTTGCTTCGGCATCCAACAACATACCTTGGACCGGAAGATGCTTTGACAATAACTACAAAAAACAGCTTTAGATATATTCACATTTTGCAGTGAGGGAGAAACTTACATCGCTCCTCGTCAAGTTGCTTAAGTACTTCGCCGATGATCTGACCTACGCTCTGCAACGCTTTGATGTCCTGCACCATCACTTGTTAGAAATCATTTCCGAGATAGTCCTCAATAAATAGCAACGTACATCCTCTGTCTTCTCGTAGTCCTTTTGCAATCCTCTGATGTTTAATCGCAGATCCTTGAGCTTCGCGTCCCAGTTTCTGTGTTCGAGAAGCTTCTGCTTGAAGTCCTCCAAGGCGCGTTCACGTTCCTCATCAACAGCCGGAGCAGCAATGGTAGTCTCTGGCTCCGTGGATTCGCCCAGTAAAGGGGCAGACTCTGATGGCTCTGCCATGGTATTGATGGAATTGTATGGATAGTATGACACCACGGCTGTGACAATCGCGGTCAGTTCGAAGCTTGCCATTCAGTTACGGATCCCGTGACTCGTGCCTGCTAACTTGCAAATCAAGGGCTTTGTGCTGTTTCAGGGCAAGGGCAATTACTGTGCGGCGCGGCGTCAGTGCGCCAAATCAACCAACCACCAGCGCGGAAGCCTGGGTGCCTCTTATTTTTACGCTCTGCTCTTGTTCTTCCTCTCTTTCCTTCTCTCTTCTCTCTTTGCACTTCTGCACTCGCCTTATCTGAACCATAAGCAATCCTCCTGTTTCCAATGGCTATCACCAAGATCTTCTCCCGCTCGGTCTACGACTCGCGTGGTATGTTCCCAGTGCTTCCGCTATCACTCGCTCTGATTCATTCCATCTGCTGTCGATGGCATTGACCGGGCTATTTGTCCGTGCTCGACTATCATCCATTCATGACTTGGTCTCGGCGAACTGGCCATATGCTTGTGTTGCCTATGGTTGATAGTCCCGTAATCGAGCGCGTTGATCAAGCATTCGTTATCGGCTTCTGCGTGCTGTGCTGATCTTCTCTTCTCTTCTCAGGAAACCCCACCGTTGAGGTTGACCTCACTACCTCTACCGGTCTTTACCGCGCCATGGTCCCCTCGGGCGCTTCTACTGGTATCCACGAGGCTCACGAGCTCCGTGACGGCGAGAAGGCCTGGGGTGGAAAGGGTGAGCTATCTCTATCTCTATCTATCATTGATCTATGCTTTAGACTTGTCAGTGGTCATCAAAGCAGCATTGCTTGGAATTGGCTTCGGTCCGCAGTCCATATCATTGATCTATTGATAACAGTCATTTTAAATCAGCAATTGCTAACTGATCTTCCATCATCTAGGTGTTCTCAAGGCTGTTGCCAACGTCAACGACATCATTGCTCCTGCCTTGATCAAGGCCGGAATCGATGTTCAGGACCAGCAGGCTCTTGATGATTTTCTCATTGCCCTTGATGGCACTCCCAACAAGTGTATGCATCTCTTTTTTCGCTCCGCGAAACCGATATTGCCGCGCATGCTGTCGGCAGCTGCCCGGACGTGTGCAGCACTCTCTGCGCGCATTCCCGCAATACACTGTCAGCAAACGAGGGCATTGTACCACGCTCATACTGACTTTCTCATTGTGTAGCCAAGTTGGGTGCGAACGCCATCCTCGGAGTGTCTCTCGCCGCTGCAAAGGCTGCTGCCGGCGAAAAGGTAGCTATTCTCCCCCGCATTATTGTGTCGGGGATGCGCACGGGCAATGACGTCGAAGCCATTTCCGATAATGTGTCGGCAGTGGCCGGACGGGATGTGTGGCTGTATCCCCACTTCCCGACCCCTGAGCCTACTTCGTTTTCGTGCGCTCCCCTACTTTTCCCGAACCTCTTTGTTCTCTAACGACTTCCGACAGGGTATTCCTCTCTACTCTCACGTCGCGGACTTGGCTGGCTCCAAGAACCCCGTCGTTCTCCCCGTTCCCTGTACGTCCTCCCTTACCGCTTTCCGATAAATTGCTCCTAGGGTGCTTCTCGGGATCTAGTGGCTAAATACCCTGATGTCAGACCTGTTCTAATAACCATTTTTGTCTAGTCCTCAATGTCCTTAACGGTGGCTCCCACGCTGGTGGCCGTCTTGCCTTCCAGGAGTTCATGATCGCCCCTACCGGTGCGTCGTCGTTCACTGAGGCCATGATGATGGGTGCTGAGGTCTACCAGATCCTCAAGAGCCTCACCAAGAAGCGTTACGGTCAGTCTGCTGGCAACGTCGGTGATGAGGGTGGTGTTGCTCCTGATATTCAGACCCCCAAGGAGGCTCTTGATCTCATTTCTGGCGCTATTGAGCAAGCTGGATACACCGGCAAGATCGACATTGCTCTTGATGTTGCCTCGTCCGAGTTCTTCAAGGACGGCAAGTATGACATGGACTTCAAGAATCCTGACTCTGACCCGTCCAAGTGGCTTAGTGGAGAGGAGCTTGCTGCTCTTTACGCCTCATTGTGCAAGGAGTACCCCATTGTCTCCATTGAGGATCCTTTTGCTGAGGACGACTGGGATGCCTGGGTTCACTTCTACAAGACCACTGATATCCAGATTGTCGGTGATGACTTGACTGTCACCAACCCCCTTCGCATCAAGACTGCCATTGAGAAGAAGGCCGCCAACGCCCTTCTTCTCAAGGTCAACCAGATCGGAACCCTCTCCGAGTCGATCAAGGCTGCCCAGGACTCTTTTGCCGCTGGCTGGGGTGTCATGGTTTCCCACCGTTCTGGTGAGACTGAGGACACTACCATCGCTGATATCTGCGTTGGTCTCCAGACTGGTGAGATCAAGACCGGTGCTCCCGCCCGTTCGGAGCGTCTTGCCAAGCTCAACCAGCTTCTCCGCATTGAAGAGGAGCTCGGAGACAAGGCTATCTACGCTGGTGCCAAGTTCCGCAGCGCTGTTACTCTCTAAATTACTCGCAAATCTTAGTCGTTGTGAGGTTTTTCTGTAGGGACGTATCATGCGCTGTTGTGCGTCTTGTGCTTTATTATTTTGGTTCTCAATGAAATAGTTGTATCTATCTGTAGAGTCATGTGCTGAGTGCTGGTCATTGATGCCGTATCGTCAGATGGTAGAACTATTGTTTAAATGAAAATTTTATTTTCACAAATATCCGTAAATAACTGTACAACGTAATACAAGATCACTAGTTCTAAAACGGGAATGGTCTATACAGGTAAAAGCAGGACATAAACACAAAAGAGAAACACTATACACAGATATGGAAAGTCAATTTTATACACTTTAAACTCAAAGCTCCTGCTTCTCTGACTTGAACGCAAACATTTCAAGTCCTAGCGAGTAGGTGACCAACTGCTTGAAACCCACGACACTATCCTCAAGCTCGGCCTGGCTGATTCGCTCATTGTCGGCGTGGGCAAATAAAATGGAACCAGGCCCATAGAGGTACTTCTTATGGTCGCCGCGTAAGTGTGGGATATCAGTACCGTAAGCTGCGACAGTGGTATCGAAGCCGGGAACGATGTAGTCACAGATTACTGGGTCGTAGGTCAAAGTGACGTCAAGCTCGACATGCTCGACGCTGTCTACGACTGCGCGCATCTTTGCAAGTACGACGTCCGTGTCTGCTGCTATGCGCACGGTAAGCTCTGCGGTTGCGTTGGCGGGGATAACGTTTGCTGCGACACCACCCGACATCTGCCCGGCGTTAAATGTAGTATTTCCAAGCAATTCGGAAATAGGATACTCAGTGTGCTGAAGGCCGTAAAGAGCTTCAACAAGGTAGTAGTTGGCATTGATTCCAAGCTCGGGATATCCCGAGTGCGATGCGCGGCCCTTGGAGTAGAGGTCGGCGATGAGTAGCCCCTTGTGACCTTTGGCAAGCTTGAGCTCAGTGGGCTCACCAAAGATTGCAGACTCCCAGGTAACGCCAAGTTCGTTCGCAGTAATCATTCCAATTCCATCAGTCTCTTCACCAACGACAAACAAGAGCGAAATATCTCCCTCGTCGCTAATGACGCCCTCTGAAAGTAGATCTTGAGCGGCAGTGATCTGGGCGGCGACAGATGCTTTAGCGTCAACGGATCCACGTCCCCAAATAAGGCCATCATGTGTAGAGTATGGAATATAAGGAGGCACGGTGTCAATATGCGAAGTCAACAAGACTTTAGTTTGACGCTTCGAGCCACGATAGGCATAGATATTCTCCCGGGGAGGACTAGCAGACACAGGCTGCACCTCAACAGTCCAGCCTTTGCTGGTAAGATAAGTCTGCAAAAATATCGCAGCAGCATGCTCATCAGTGGTAATTGAGGGAATTGAGACGAGAGACCGGTGTAGGTACATCAGCGTGCCGCTTGAGTCTCCAATATCTGGGAGTCCACCGGGAACACCAGGAACTGCATTGTTGCCTGAAAAGATGTTGATGCAGATGTAGATGATGCTAAGAACTCCAAACAGCGGAAGGAAGACGGTATACACCTCAGAGTAGTGCCGTAAAAGCTGACGGACTCGAGCGTTCATTTTGGATTCGAGTGACCAAAAGTATTATCAGACTGTAAACCCGATGATAAATTACATTCAGATTGACAAACTTCGTCTTATCGAAAGTCTTCGGGAAGAGTGCACCCATTATTGATGACTAATACACATGTCATATATTAACACCCGAACAAGGCTGGCTTTTGTGTTGGACGCATTCCGCTTTCCAATGAGCAACTACATCCTTTTAGCAGATTTTGATGAAACAATAACAGAGTATGATACTTTGTCATCAGTGGCAGCAGCAGCATATGAAAACAATAGTAGCATTTCCCAGCCATGGTCAGCGTTTGGGGAGGCTTATATGAACGATTATAGCCAACTCACTAGAGAAAACAATCCTATTTTACGCACTGATATCGATTCAGAATTAAGTGCACTTGCTGCATTTGAGCCAATTGAAGTTGCTTCTGTGCAAAGAGTTGAAAAGAGTGGGCTGTTTAAGGGAGTAACGCATGCCGCCGTGGCAACACAGGCGCGCAAGGTGGCCCTCAGACTAGGGACATCCGAGGCATTTCAGGCATGCGCCAGGTCACCCAGGGTCCAAGGTATTGCCATAATTTCTGTTAACTGGAGCGCATGGTTCATATGCGAGGTAATCAAACAAAAATGTGGGGTGTCTATTTCTTCTGCGAGTGGTGCGCAGCTGAGAGACGACGCAGATGTAACTGTGTTTTCCAATGAGATTGAGATGGATGAGCGCGGATATGGGACAGGCAAACTTCAGAATGTTTCCGCGGTAAATTTACGGACTAGTGCGCACAAGGGTACTCTTTTGCGGCAGATCATGTCTTTATATTCTGCCAAGTCAATATATCTCGGGGACAGCACGGGAGACTTAGCTCCACTATTGGCAGCCAATCTAGGGATAATCGTCGGAAACAAGAAGAGTTTACGGGATACTTGTCTGCGAATAGGTGTCGATATCAAGCCTTTCTCAAGTATACCTGCTGGACTGGATACTTTTGACACTGAGGAAGAGCAGAGCCAGAAGAAAATACTGTTTGCTTTGGATCAATGGACAGACCTGCTGAAGTATGGACCATTAGCAGAATAATACGATTTCATAGAAATACTACAAATATAATATCATATTTTGGATAGTAATGTTATCCACGAGGACTAGTTTGCCCCACTTTTCTTGCAAACAAGGACCACACAATGCCATTGTTTTGATGGTCTGAATTTAAGTTGCAGCAATTTCATTTCTTTTGCCGTGGTAGTAATTTGAATAATGATCGACAGCTATTGTGAATATTTAGTTGCGTTTATGTCACCATTGTACCGGTCTAATTGGCTTGAGGAAGATGTATCTCCACGTGGAAGCGAGCTCGAAAGTACCTACTTTGTCTCTCGTTGTTTGTATATGAAACTGTCTAGAATATCACGAGGGTACGAAAGCAGTCACTAACGACTTACTACTAATAAACTAATAAAGTTTCTTCTGGCTATTATCTGCAGGATACGGGCGGTGGCACAATCTGGGTCCTTGTATTCCTGTCTGTGTACAAGGACTCTACGTCCTAGACCCACCCGCCCCACGCTACGACGAGAAAGATCCTTTCTCATACGGTATGCGATAGTATGGGCATATTAGCCTTGGAGAAGCATAACCATATGTTATCGTGCATATCAACGTGCTTTATTTACTTTCTGTTGGTTTCGAAACTGCTGTGGAGCGGTAGTTGCAAGTGTCCTCGTGGAGGTCGTGATATTTTGTGAGAAGTTGCACTCCAGCCTGTGCGTGCCCTTTCAGCAGCCAGACAAACTCCTCCAATATCCAGGTATTTTTGCTATAGAACCCCAACTAGTACGTTCTTCTTAGGCTACAATCTGACATATCCTAGGCTCCTAGGCTCCTCATCTCCCTTGTGCCTCTTTCAGACAAGGCCAGCGCAGCGCTGTGCGGCGCTGGTCAGTGTGGAGACACAAAACTCCCAACCGGATTAACTTGTGCAATGGAGCTAGTCCGTATTTGTAAATTTAAAACTCTAAATTTCTATTGCGGCAGACAGCTTTCCCCGGACCGCCGCGCTGCTATAAGAACGCGTCTACGTCGTCGTCCGCTGCCTCGCTCGCTCATTAGAGAAATGCCTCTTCTGCTCTGAGCGACTACGATTCGATTTAGATCTGCCTCTGCGCAGCTGCTTCTTTCATTACAGTTTGCTGCTCTCCGCTCGAAGCGTGCACGATACGAAAAATGGCCGAAGTAGCGGACGACATCGCCAACGAGCAGTTCGCTGGGGGCTGGCTCGAGGTCTCCGATAGCGATTGCCCAGACGCAACAGCGAACGAAGGACCCGCCATTCCAGCTCTATATGCAGCACACATTGGACCAAATAATCGATCGTCGTCTGCGGATTCTGGCTTCGAAGAGTTGGTATACGACTTTGCTGATCATGGTCCTAACCCGCACCCCCCGTCGCAGATTCAATCTCCTGAGACATGGGGCGTTTTCGAGGCAATTGAAATTAGAGCTGAATATGCTCTTTGTGGAGAGCATTCGCTTTTGCATGGCCAGCCACAGCTGCGGGGTGGGCCGGTGATCCCGCCTTCCCTGCTGCCTCCTCAGGCGAGGTCGTCGGTAGTGTATCAGGAATCTCCGTGTATCGACACCGCGACGATCTTCGCCGGGGCAGCATCATACCAGCAGCTGCAGCAGTTTCAAACCTATGCAGCCAACGATGGGTTTTCTTACAGCCTTGTCAGCGCGGAGTTCCCGGTCGTTGAAGCCCCCGCAGATAACTCTGAAGATACGCAGGCCGCCACGGAAGCTGACAAAGACGAGATGCAATTGACTGGCAACAGCAGCTCGAACGTCCAAACTGAAGCGTCTGCAAGTCCTTTTATCCACGCTCAGTTCCCACTCCAAATCGATGACGCCGACTTTCTCAACAGAATTGCGTCGATCTCGTCAAATTCTGCCACCGACATGGCCACTCCTGAGGTCGAAGATCCAACTTCTGGAATTCAGCCGATGAACAACAGCACTGAAATGCCGAAGCAGGATGTGTCGCATATAGCTCGTGCATTCAAAGTACTGTCTGTGAATGCAAATGCTGTGAAAGTGAATATTGGCAATGCGCGTGTTACCAAAGCGCCCACTAGCAACCTGACTGCTCTTGAAGATCCAATGAAGAAGGCATCGAAAAAAATCTTGAAAAAGTCCGCTTGTCCGAGAAAGGATAAGTCTGACCCGTACGAATCTACTGAGGTTGTCGCGGAGACATCGACAAAGACCAGCGTCTCTCTTCATCCTATTGGATTAGTCGTTGGAACGAGGAAGCTTTTTATTCCTACCGACGAATTCCTGGCATCCTTGGAGCGCGTGAAGAGTTTCCCGTGTGTGGTCAGTTTTGAAAATCCTGTCTGTAAGAGGGGTGGCTTGGTTTGTGAAATTTCTGAACCCTGGAATCATTGGCAGATTAAGCGCCGCCTGGCGAAGTTCAAAGGAAAAGACTTGGATAGAATCCTGAGTAGTGTTAAACATCTTACCCGTGGATTTCGAATCAAGTTTCCTGATATTGAGTTGAGCGATCAGCAAATCGCGTCAATCGCGTCATACAAAGGGATCGATCGCGCTACGGTGGAGAACATTAGAGATCATATCTGGAGCGAAGAGCCGGGCACGATCGACGTCATTCTCTCTCCGATCAAATGCCTTATGGGCAAGTCGGGTGCTGTCCAAGTCGCGCGATCGAACAACTCGTTTTTCTCATTTCGCGATATCGTTCAAAATCCAAGAATGCCATACTCTGATATCGAAGTAGTGGGTGGGGTTGGTACGATCGTGTCATCGTTAGCTGGAATTTTGTGGTCTAACCCTGCAAACAAAAATACCGTCGAGATATTCACTGCTCTTTCCAAAGACGAGCATACCCTTCACGCGATCGTGAATCCTGACTACAAGTTCTGCAGGAGTAGCAAGAAGGCTGAATAAGTCAGACATCAACGGCTATCGAATAGCTGTCTTCTTCTCATCGGCTTTGAAGCCTTATATCCGTTATACCAGTCCTTTGACAGCTAGCTGGAATACCCTTCCTCCGCCACCCCAAAAGAGTGCATGTACCGTATATCCGCTGAGAATTGCAGCTATCATATTCAATTCAGCATTCCTTGATGTGTTATAACCTATGGCTGGGGCAAGTAATCAGATTCACTGAGAGGATTATATCAATACCAAAATTGAAGAAAAACAAAAAAAGAGCGTCACTTCTTATTATGATGTCCGATTGTACATTATTCATACCAGTGTTAGAAGTTTTTATTTGGGTGATTGGGGAGTTTATGGTGTTTATGGCGTTATTGAATATGGGTCTGTAAGTTCAATGAAATACTTGTAATTGTGGCATTAGCCTTTGTTTGCTTGCTCAACTCATCGCAAAGATGGCGAGTAGTCCTGCAAGATGTATTCCTGCCTTGTCCCGTAGATTACTTTGCAAGAATCGCCTACTATCGGCTCATTGTGAAGCTCGCTTCTAGAAATGTCTAGCCGCTTCAAATGCTTGTTTGATCTGAAATCCAACTTTTCTTGACCGCCATCAACCGGCGTTATTCTAGTATAAAATATCTCAAAGACTTTTAGTTTCGGCATAAAAGAGAGGATATCCAACAAAAGATGGTATGACACCGTCCTAGGGAATCGTACGCTGTCAATGTCTCGATGATATGCGTTGATTTGGAATTGCTCCAGTGCAGGGAATAGATCCACTGAGGAATTATCAAGGCGTGAGTACATAATTGTAAATAATCTATCATCAGGATTATTTAATGCAGTTGTGAGCTTCAATAGCTTTAGATTTGGTAGCTTCATTGGATTACCGCCCTCTGATCTATATAAGACTTGTCCGCTCACATGGCGGAAGAAGTAGAAGAGCATAGAGAATGGAAGCGCAAGATCAACCAATTGTTCAAATGGCCTAGTTTCACGAGTGATAAACATCATATGTGTAAAAGCCAAGGAACTCTCTAGAGACCGTAAATTTGACAATAGAACGGGCATGCTGGGCTCCGGACTCTGAGTCTGCGCTTCCTCAACAGTAAATCCACATAACGCTTGAAAAACAGACCTTGCAACTATATATGCAGTAGGGCCGTTCGAACCTGGTCTCAAATTCACCGCGTACAATCGATTTCCATAGATACTAAACAACGACTCAATTCGTTCCGGAGTATCGTTATCGGCGGCGTTGTATGTCAGTCGCGTCCCAGCCCGGCGGAGGAATCGCGTGACGAGCTGATTCCATCTTTGCGAAATAAGACGCAAATCAAAGATAAATGGTAGTTCTATATATTCCAAAATATCATCTAATAGTTCCGGCACCAGAACTATTGATGGATCAATTCTTGCTGGCATCGTACATTGTCGCACTGCAGCGATATCGTGTTCAGGAAATTGGGAGTTTTGATCTGTTATCGACGATGAGCTTAACTGAATCGTTGAATGAGCAGTTGTTTTACACTAGAACCAGACAGCTTCTTTCACCGAACCAAAGATATCTATTATAAAGAATAATTATAAGAAAATTATCAGAATTTAAACGACTTATTTGAAAACAAATTTTGAACTCCTAATTCCCATGCAGTCGAGAAGTCTATACTAATTTTGTTCAACCGCAGTTTACATACAAAGAACCATCTTTACGCCTTTGAAGATTTACGGTTTCCACCGCCTGTAGACTTTGCCGCCTTGTTCGCAGACTCCTTCATATTCTTCTTGAACGCAGTGCTTCTTGCTCTGATACGGGGCTTACCAGCTTTCTTCTTGCCACCGCCGGCTTTCAAAGAAACTCGACCACCAGACGAAGATCGCTCACCTTCCAGGAAAGACGAAATCTGAGCACGCTCAGCCTTTCCAACAACCTTCTTGGCTCTGTTCAATGATGACTTGGTGTCAGGATCCAAGATACGAGCGGGCTTCTTCGCAGTCGGTCGGCCAGGAGCAACCGAGTTTTTCGTCGGGATATTCCGCGCACGCGTCACTCTCAACTTACGAGTACCAAGTTTCTTCTCGTTCATCAGCAAAGCCTTGGCAATGTACATAGAGTCTTTGAATTGCACATAGCCAAATCCTTTTCCGACATTTGTTTTCGAGTCACGGATAATGCGAACAGATTCGATTTCTCCAATGGTTCCGAAGAATTTCCACAATGACTCCTCTTCGGCCTCGAAGTCCAAGTTGCCAATAAACACACTTAGTTTTGCATTTTGCTTTGCTGGATGTGCGACACTATCAACTCTCATATGGTGATCGAGCAGAACAGCCGCGTTTGAAGCAAGGGCCTTGCGAGCACTCTCTTCGGTCTGAAAGACAATGTAGGCATTAACAGCATGTCGCTTTTCGTGAAGTTTGTGCTGAATAAAAGCAACTTTACGGGGAAGCATTTCTGAGAAGGCAACTGATCGGAATCGGATAGACTCAACTGGACCATATTGAACAAAATGCTTCTTAAGTTTGCCGTAGTCACTCTGCACTTATGATCAGATATATTCCATGTTATGAACCACTGTATATGAACTTACCTTGCTTGAAATAACTGCGTTATTTAGATTACCAACAAATACGGTTCTCTTAGCCTTAGCCATCTGATCGCCTTCTCCAGACAGGCTTTCATGAAGCGGATTGTCGGTCGCATTGAAAAGTTTGATTCCCTCCCCATCAGAATTCTCAGCGTCATCCTCAGCGTCATCTTCGGAGTCTGCCTCAAGGTCCGAAGTAGCTTGTTCAGTGGCCTCTGGAGTTGGTTCTTCAACGGTCTTAGTTGCCTCGATCGTCTCGGCCTGCTTTTGCTTCTTCTTCTCCTTCTTTTTCTGCAATTTCATATCATCATCTAACAACTTTTGGAGATATCTGTCTTCAGCAGCTGTGTCCTTGTCGTCCTCCAGATCATCAAGCTCGACATTTTGTCGCTTCTTTCGCTTCTTGCTGTCTTTCTCAACGACGACAGGCTCTTCAGCCTCTTCTTCCACATCAGGTTCTTCTTCAGAGATCTCGGCAGCAGCAATGCTTTTTGATTCAGCCTCCAATCTTTGTCTCTTTGATCTAGACGGCTTTGTAACAGGGGCCTAACTAGCTGTTAGTATATGCTTCATTCCGTTACTCCAGGGAAACTTACAGCAGAAGCGAACAAACCCACCACCGTTTGATCTGCCTTTTCAAGATTTGTCGCAAATAATGACATTGTATCCGCTAAATTAAGCCAACAATGACGCAATACTATTCAATTACTACCAGAACCTGACCGCAGAGTCCTCCAATGCCTTACTTTCTCCCTGCGAGCAGCTCAAAAAATTTTGAGTTGGGAGTTTGGTAGCATTACCCGGACTAATTTTTCAAACCTTATATTTCCGTGCGGCGCCGACCGCTGGCTGGGTTGAGCGGCGGCGGACCGAGGAGGAAGGAGGAGAGGCTCCTTTGTGCTGTTTGGCTACCCACGATAGTGTATTCCCTGCCTCTGCCAGCCTGAAAGCTCTTGATATACGCGCCTGAGGTCTCGATACGCTAGATTGTTGCACTGGAGATTTACCGTGAGAGTATGAGTGAAGCAGCAGCGACCGAGACGGCGACCGAAGCTATTGCAGCCTCCGCCCCGACAAGCAACGACAACAGTGCCTCCTCGTCAGAGATCACTCACTCAGCGCAGCCACCCGCATCCGACTTCGCCGACGAGAACCTTGAGGAAGCCGAGACTGAGATAGAGGGCGAAAATGGCAAGAACGAGAAAGTGCGGGTCGATATGGTGGCCCCCGAGGTCAGCGACGGAGAAGCTAGCCTTCTTGTGACTGCGCTCGCCGCCACCGCCGTAGCGAAGCACGACGCTGAAGCAGCTGCTATTGAGAGCATGATGTTTTTGGGCCACGATGATACTACTGGCGGCGACGACTTAGTTCCGGGCGATGAGAAGGAGGAAGGCGAAATCGACTCTTCCGATGATCTTTCGGCACCCCCGACACTGGACGAGAGCCTGAAAGACGAGGACGAGGACGACGATGAAGAAGATGAGGACGAAGAAGAGGAGGAAGATGAGGAAGGGGAGGAAGAAGAGAACGAACAAGCTGACGAGGTGGAGAATGACGATGAAGAGGAGGAAGGCGAGCTCGAAGAAGAAGGTGCTGCAGAGGAGGGCGAGGTCGAAGAAGGAGAGGAGAGCGAGCCTGCCGACGCGGAAACCTCCAAGAAAACAGAAGAAGCGAAGGTAGCAGCTGCAAAGGCCTCTACTCTGAAGGTCTTGGGTACAAGACTTCCTATGCCAACTGAGAAGGACGAAGAGGACGAGGACGAAGACGACGAGGACGAGGACAAAATGGACGTGGATGAAGTGGCCGAAGCGGACTCAGCAGAAAAGGATGCCGACACCAAGGAGGAGGAGGACGAGGAAAAAGATCTTGCCGAACCTACAGCTGCCGATGAAGCGGAAGTGAATGGTGTCGACGAGGCAGCTGCAGACGACGAAGAAGAAGGCGAAGTGGAGGCCGAGGCTGAGGCGGAAGCTGAAGAGGAGGAGCTCGAAGAAGGCGAAGCATCACCGTCAAAGCCCAAACGCAAGGCTGAGGATGATATAGATAGCGAAGGTGAGTGTTTGTTCACATGCTTTGTTACGAATGTCTACTAACTGTACCGTATTCAAGAACGCGCCCAGAAACGACAGGCTGCTGTGGCTTCTTTGACTGAGATCGAGGTTGAATTTGCGAAGTTGCGTGACAGGTATGTTGATCTGCTCATGATCTGCTACTTTTAGAGCCTCAATCTAATTTTTTGTTACTAGACTACACGAGGATCGCATAGTACGACTAAATGCTGAGATAGAAATGTGCTTGCAGGGTCGACACCCCGAGCTCGCTGCGGTATACGACCAAATAGCACGAACCCGGGACGAACGCATACGCCTCGCCGAAGCACACAGGCGATATCGTCGACGGTGTATCGAGAATCAGACACGTGCTTACAGAAGTCATTGGCACCAGCAATTCTACAAGAATGTAGCAAACCTGAGAGCGAAGATGATGTCGGAAACCACAGAGACTTGGTACCGAATCAACCGGGAGCGGAGAGCTATGGATGCTAAAGTGCCATTCTATGGCTACAAAATACCAGAAAAGCGAGCCACTCAAGTCAGACAGAGACAATCACAGTATCAAGAAGTCGCCATTTTGACTGGGCTTTCAAAGTATGTTGGTTTTCCTGCTGCTCCAGACATCAAATCTGCCAGCGCCGACGAGATTGCCGAGGACCTCGAGGCTCTGAAGGGGCCAAAGTATGTGCAGATGTAGACCGATTTGTTGTGTATTGATATGTTGGATTTGTTTATTTGTTACTAGCAACTGTTTTGTGTCCTTTTGATTTACCATTATGTTGGTTCTGCCGGCGTTTGTCTTATTATCGAATTATACCTGTTTACTTAATCGAAAACATCTTTGCATTGTGAATGCATCACGAAAAAAAAACCATTTGTAAATATTTTAAATAATGAATTTTTGATTAACCGAATACAAAACATATATATTTTGAAAACCCATCACATTTTGTACATGTAAAACTGCAACCAAACCACCAACGATCGAGAAAACACTCTACTTCAAGGGAATGAAACGCGAAGAGTGGGTAGCACCGATACCGGGTCTACCGTGCTTGACGGGTGTGTAAGAGATGGAGAACTCGGCGAGGTAGAAACCAACCATCTAAAAGATACGTTAATGCTATTCTTGCGGGTGTGCTCATGAAAAGCTTACCTCGGGGCGGATCTCAACCTGGTTGAAGACCTTTCCGTTGTAGATACCAATGACGGATCCGATCATCTCGGGGACGACGATCATGTCACGGAGGTGAGTCTTGACGACGGCGGGCTTCTCGTTGGGCTTAGCCTCCTGGCGGGCCTTACGGAGCTTCTTGATGAGACCCATAGGGCGACGCTTGAGACCGCGCTGAAGGCGTCTTCGGGCACGGGCGTGGACGAGGTCAACGAACTTCTCAGGGGAAAGGTCCAACAGGTCGTTGAGGTCGACTCCACGGAAGGAGAAGGTCCGGAACTGTCTCTTCTTGCGGTTCTCTGATGGACGAACGAATTAGCAACTGCTCCTCTCAATTCGATGCTGATACGGTGCAATCTCTGCAATATCCAGCACAATAAAACACATAGCAAGGATATATCCACATACCGGCGGCTTCGATAGCCTCTTGGTCGTATTCTTCAGACATGATGTGTGTTGTTGATGAACAGGGTAGTCTGCACTGCGGGATCTTCTGAGAGAGACGAAGTTGGTGTGTCTAGGTCGAGTGTGCGATGCGGCGCTTGCTTGGCCGGCGACTCGGTTTGTGCCCGTGACTGCTGCTGTGTAGGGTTGTGCCCTAAGTAGTCACTGCTGCCCACCCGCCGCACACCACACACACGTAGGGTCTAATCCAGCGAGGCGCGCTGCCGCTTTGGATCCCCAAGGAATAGTCCGCTTTTCAGCTTAATTTGATTATTCTACAGCCTTTCATCCAAAACAAAAAGTAAGAATATCTGGGATTGGATTACTGCGTGTTTGTGCTTGAGTTGCTATATTCATTTGGTCGTTTCTTCCGTTTGAATCTGTCAACTGCAACGCAAATGCTGTTCTTGAATTTTTCGGTTTGCTAACATCGTCTCTCTACAGTGAAGTACATCGCCGCTTACCTTTTGCTCACCACCGGTGGCAACGCCTCGCCCTCTGCTGAGGACATCAAGACCGTCATCTCGTCGGTCGGAATCGAGCCCGAGGAGGACCGCATCTCTGCTCTCCTCGCTGAGCTTGAGGGCAAGTCCATCAGCGACGTATGTCCTCCCCTTCAGATTCTGTACAAGCCGACTTATACTAATATTTTCCTGTAGTTGATCGCTGAGGGATCCGAGAAGCTTGCTACCGTCCCCTCGGGCGGTGCTGCTGCTCCCGCCGCTGCTGGTGCTGGTGCTGGTGCCGCTGAGGACGAGGAGGAGGCTGCCGCTCCCGCTGAGGAGGAGAAGGAGGAGTCTGACGACGACATGGGTTAGTTCTATCTTTTTGTAATCACTGGAGCATGTTGCTAATTATCATTTTAGGATTTGGTCTGTTCGACTAAGCGTCTCGTTAAAAAGTCTTTCTTTTCTCTTCAAAAAATTCCTTGGGTTGTCGGTAGTTCCAACTTGTTTGTTTAGATTTTCCAAGTTTTTATCTGTATATTAGCAAATGGGAATCTGAATGATCATTACCTCAAATAATTGCTCCAACTGCTAGTGTTGGAGTATTTAGTAAGACCCTTAAATTGAAGCGTGTTCAGATCTGAAGCTCCAGGTGCTGCGTAGACACTCCATCATCTCATGTATACACTGCTGATACTAAGAGTTATATACTATATATATTCATTATTCATATAATCTCTTAGAAAATATCAATCCAAATATCACTGAATATCTATCTAATACAGAGCAGATATTTCTTAATGTAACAGGGTAAGGGTAAAATTTAAAGCGAGTCATCGTTGGAGCGTAAATAAAGCAAGGAACGGGGTCAAAGACTGAGCTGAAAGACATCCACTTCTTCTCCTTTACACTCAAATACGCAGCTGCTTTTACGGCATATTGCGGCTGGAATTTAATTCAAGTGGTTTATCAGCGGATCAGCTACGCAAGAAGATTTGTTATTTTTGATCTACCGTCGGAAACAAGGAACAACAGGCAGATCAATCCGATGTTCTCTCAACTTCTGGCACAAGCTACAGCCTCTGCTAGAAGTGGGCCTTCAACGACAAAACCAGTGACAAGTCAGGCGGGAACAAGCACCGCAAACAGCAGGCTAGCACAGGCGCAGCAGTCAAACACAGAGGTATCTCAGACTCAGGTTAAATCAGATAGTAATGGAATATCTGGCAAATCCAAGATGGCGAGCACAGCCGGCGATGCTGGCAAAGCTCGCGCGAACAAGATAGCTATGATGGAGAAGTTAAAAGCTCAACATCAGTCGAAATCTGGCTCTGTATCTACAAGTTCCAAGGCAACTAGCAAAGAAGCGGTCAAATCCGAATCATCTTCAAAATCGAAGCCCGCTCCACCAAAGTCTACAGGAGCAGCTCCGGCTCGCAAAAAGGTATGCTAGTTAAAGCAAATTGATTATGGAATAGAGACTAACTATTTGCTTTAATAGCCAAACTTCCTAGATATTCTGAAAGTAGCTGAGACTGTCGACCCAGAGAAGATGAAGATGGCCGTCAAGGTCAAGGATCCCAAGAAGAAACCTGCCTCCAAGTATGCTGGAAATTTGAGTCGGTCATCTCATTCACCAGCTCCTCCTCCATCATCATCATCATCATCATCATCATCTAAAGAGGCTTCGCTTAAGAGGGACAATCGCGATGAAAGTCCCATAAAGTCTTCGACCAAGATGTCTTCACAAAGGGCGGATCGCCGAGATATATCGCCAGCCAAGCCTACGCCATCAACTTACGGCTCCAAAAAGGATCTACAAGGCCGCGACAACAAAGGAAAATTGCTGGACAGGAGGTCAGATGGAAAGGGTGCTGCCAGTCGTATGATGTCGAAGAAGACACATATAGTCGAGGAACGCGTCCAGTCCAAGAAAGCAGCGACCTCCTTGAAGCGCACTACTGAATCGAATTCAGATAGACGTCCTGCAAGCACTAAACATACCCCCGCGCCTTTTGCGAAGCCCATGGACGGTCTTCTGAAGAAGAGAAAGGCCAACTACGACTCTGACTCATCACTGGACGACTTCATTGTCGATGACGAAGATGAGAATGACGAGGATGAAGACGATGGCAGGGGTCATCGACCACGTGGATCTCGCGAACGTGATCCTGGATATGATAGAGAGGAGATTTGGAACCTGTTCAGAAGAGGCAGACCAGCTGCTTCTCCTCGATATGAGGATTATGACGACGATGACGATATGGAGGTTTCTGGGTTCGACGTGCTCAGAGAAGAGCAGCGCAGTACATTGGCTGGCCAGAGAGAGGACGCAGTGATGGAGGATGAAGAGCGCCGTAGGGTCGAAGAGAAGAGAAAACGACTGAAACGAGCATAGAGCTTCGAATGAGTCCTGGCGTTGGTATTTGTTTGCTTCTTGGCTAGCTCTTGTGGATTTTTCAAAGAGCTAGCGGTTAAACAGCATTTTGGAGTTTTGGTTTGCATAACATAGTACATAATTAATAAAAAATCAGCATATTTCTATATTTCTCTTCTTGTGTATTGGCTGTTTCTATATCGGCTGAACAGCTGTGTCTGAGCACTTAGCGTTGCCTGCAGAAGCAGCAGCCCAACACTTTTCGCCACCTGGTCAGCGTGCTACAGCGTGCTTATTAATTACAAACAATAGCTGTCTCTCTACAATCCTATTCACACCGTATTATATAACTTCTGAGGGAATGCTGTGCTTTGATCTGGTCGCGCGTGGCGAATCGATGACGCGATAATGCGTGCGGCGCCCTCATCGCGTAATCCGGCAAGCGATGGCGGGGAAATTGACAGCACAACTATTCACATAAATAGATGTCTGAAGTCGTTTGTTCCTGTCTAGAAATTTGAATAATCATTTGAATAGAGATATATTTGGAATATATATATATTTTTACTGGATTTGGATATCGAATCAACAGCACAATTAGATCAAATGGCGTCGACTTCCGCACGATTTGCAACCCGCGCAGTGCATGCTGGTACTGCCCATGACCCCATCACTGGTGCAGTTATTGCACCCATCTCACTTTCTACAACCTTTGCTCAGTCCTCTCCAGCTATTCCGTTGGGCGCATTCGAATACTCAAGGTCGTCTAATCCTAACCGATCTGACTTTGAGAATGCAGTGGCATCATTAGAAGGTGCCCGCCATGGACTGGCATTCGCATCTGGCAGTGCAGCTACTGCGTCTATTTTACACGCTTTCCAGCCGGGAGCACACATCATATCTGGTGCAGATGTATATGGCGGTACTCATAGATATTTCACCAAAGTTGCTCAATCTCATGGAATTGAAACCTCGTTTTCAAGTGATCTCGTCCGTGATTTGCCCACGCTGTTCCAACCGGGCATCACCAAAGCTGTCTGGCTGGAAACCCCGTCAAATCCCACGCTGACCATTACCAGTATCCGTAAGGTCGCGGAATTTACAAAGGAGAATAACCTTATTCTAGTCGTGGATAACACGTTTCTATCGCCCTACCTTCAGACGCCTCTTGCTCACGGTGCCGACATTGTCGTTCATTCAGTCACAAAGTATATCAACGGGCACTCGGATGTGGTCATGGGTATTGCTTTGATGAATGATGAAGCCTTATTTCATCGGATTCAGTTTTTGCAGAATGCAATAGGCGCAGTGCCTTCTGCTTTTGACTCATGGCTGGCTCACCGTGGTCTGAAGACACTTCATCTAAGATCGCGCACAAGCTCTCTGAATGCACAAAAAATCGCAGAGTATTTAGACGAAAATATCAAGACAGGCAAGGTAATAAGTGTCAATTATCCTGGGTTAGATAGTCATCCTAATCGGGCTGCGGTACGACAGCAGCACCGCGAGGGACTTGGTGGAGGAATGATATCGTTCAGAATTGCGGGAGGACAGAGCGCGGCAGAGAAGTTCTGTCAAGCAACAAGGATATTCACACTGGCTGAGTCGCTAGGCGGAGTAGAAAGCTTGGTAGAGATTCCAGCGCTCATGACGCATGCAGGAATTGATCCTCATGAACGACAGAACACAGGTGTATTTGATGATCTGATCCGGCTCAGTGTTGGTATCGAGGATGGAGATGATCTAGTAGAAGATATTATCCAAGCACTTGGCCATGCTCAAGAGTCTCGGAAGAGCAGTTGAGCTTAATAATGCCAATGAGTAGATGTAAAGTTATAGAATTAGGATATAACGAAGAATAAATTGATAGGGTTGAATATGAACCAGTGTCATCACCGTAGTTTGAAGTCTTCTGCCCTTAATTCAGCCGCACTCTCAGGTAACGAAATAAATGATCCGTAGGCTCATCAACTTCCTAGACTTTTCCGAATTTCTGAAGAATTGGTCCATTTGTTTGATTATTGTCAGATTTATTCGATTTATTTGAAAAGTTGTGACAAAAAACAATGTCGTTGTCTCCGAGAGTGGTGTCCTCCGCCAAAGTGCTCAAGAACCTGATCGCTACAGGTGCGTGTGAATCAACTAATATGAAACTGGACTAATTTGTTAATAGTCCAACAATTGTTCCCGGCTTCGATTGCGGATAAGACATGGGACAATACTGGACTTCTTCTTGATGCTCCCCCATTGGAATCTACCATTATAGATAACCGTGCGAAAGTGCTATTGACGATTGATTTGACAACGGCTGTTGTCGACGAAGCGCTTCAGAAGAAGGCACTCTTAGTTGTTGCATATCGTATGTTCAGTTCTGCTGAGGATGGTGCTGCATAACTAATTTGTTCCGCTCAGATCCTATAATATTTAGACCCCTGAAGTCCTTATCGATGTCCAACACACAGCAGCGATCATTGATCCGTCTTGCACAGGCTGGTATCAGCGTGTACTCTCCACACACTGCCGTCGACGCACAAGTTGGAGGTATGAACGACTGGCTTGCACGGATTGCAGTGAGCGAGGATGAAGAGATATTTGATTCTTCGATTATTGAGCCGAATGCGGCAGCTCCTGAGACGGGATTCGGTAGACTTGTGAGTATCTCAAAGGGAAGTTTGACCTTAGCTCAGATCGTGAAGAACGTTAAGTTGGGACTCAATATGAAGCATGGTATGTTTTACAGCTCAGAGTATTTTTTGAATCAGAACTGACACGTTGGCGCTAGTTCAAGTTGCAATCGCAGATCGCCACAAGGATATCGACACCGCCCGCATCAACACTATAGCTATCTGCGCTGGTTCTGGTGGCTCTGTACTGGGCAAAGCTGAGGCCGATCTTTGGTTCACAGGAGAGCTAAGCCATCATGAAGTTCTTGCTATCAAGGAACGAGGAATTAGCGCAATTATCTGTAAGCTTTCACATCTTTCCTAGTTTGATAAATATACTTACTTCCATCTAATGACAGGCGGACACACTAACACTGAACGGGGTTATTTGACAAGCACGTTTGCTCCTAACCTTCTCGAGCAAATACAATCCAACACGCAAATCAATGGAATGGATTACTATGAGAATTATGAGATAGAAGTGATTGTTAGCAAAGCGGATAGAGATCCTTTAGTCGTCTTTTAAGACGTTCGCGCAGTGTAACTTCCCTTTCCTTGTACAATACAATTTATTTCAATCAGTGGTTACTAGTCTACAAGATTTTATATTCGGTTCGACTTAAAAATTGACCAACGAATAATAAATAATATACATATCTCTTGCCGCACATTTAAATCCTTCCTGCAGCTTTAGATTTCTGCGCCTCCTTTGAAATCAAAAATGATGCTATGCTCTGCAATTCCTTTGCCATAGAATCAATAGTCTCCTTAGTTGCAAATTCACAACGAGGAGCCTTTTTCTTTGGCGAAATAAGATTCTTGTCTCCTTCTGCATATAACTCCTCTAAAAAGTCATCGTAAACCACAGGCTGGATTGGTTCAGTTTCTGAATCATTTCCGTTATCATTCTCAGGTTCCTTCGTTACTTTCTGTGGAGTTTTCGTGGCGTTTTCTTCGTTTCTGAATACAACTTCCGCGGAATATCTAATCCATTTTACAAGCTGCTCGGCGTCCTCCTTACATTCGATTGCATACCAGTTATTGTTGTTTCCCAGTAATGTGTCGGATAATTCTGACGAGGTTGATAGCGCATCATCGTCGTCATTGTCAACTTGCATCGCATCAGGATCATCGTCTGCAAATATTGATGCTAAAGCTGAGGAGATCTTTTCTTTCTTTGGATCTCGTTTGGGAAACAGAATCTTACCCGTTGGTGAAGGTAGTTCCGGGGCTTTGAAACACATGATCCACGAACCCCAGCCGACACGCGATTTCTGTCGTTCTGAAAATAACCAGTACTGATTGCCATATATGTCCCACCCAATCGGGGTAGTTCTTTGACTAAACTTCCTTCGGCGTCTGAACAGGTCTTCTTTGAGGGCGTGCACTTCCTTAACACATCGAGCCTTTACAGCTTCCGCGCGGGCCTTCCACTCCTCCTTACGCTCCTCTGGAGCCTCCTGTAAGGTCTGTGAAACCGCCGAAAGTTCAGTTGCGTGACGCTCGCTCATGGCCTTCAAATCCGCAGTCACAGCAATAGTCTTACGGCGCAGTGCTTCATTGTCGATATCAAGCGTCTCGCGAATGTAGCTGCCAATCAACGACAGCTTGATCAACTCTGTAATGTATCTCAGCTTATCAAGATAGGGGGTTGATATCTTCGCATCTGAATCGTCCATAGCCGGTGAGCTAGGAGCGCTGCTGAGTTCAGAGCCGCTATCGTAATCCATAATCTCTGGTGTGCTCGTATCCAATGAAGTAGCGCGCGTAGGTGGAGCCGTTTTACTCTCGTCCGAATCTTCATCGTCGGGAGATTCCGGTACATCTTTCCTGTTGGCCAGAATCTCACTTACGAACTGCCATATCATTTCATTGTGAGATGCCGTTTTCTCGATCTCTTTGATTGCATTCTTGAGTAGATCGCCATCGACCACGGGATAATTATCAGAGTAGATGATTTTGAGGACAGCTACAATGATAGTCTTGAATGTCATGTCTGTCCATGACCCAGTGACATCATCAATCACATTCAGATGCTTCAGAGAAAGGCCACAATGCTTCTCAAACCGAAGCACATACTCCCGAATGAAGAGTCGTAGCAGAAGCTCCGATTCATCTAGATCAGTGACAATTGGGTTGAACTCTGGTGCATCAATAACCACGAGTGGAGGTGTCTTGACTTTCAGTTTTGTCTGCCGCTTGACTTTCGGTTTACCGGCACCAGCAGCAACGACAACTCCCTTTTTCGTTTTGATAGTGGTTTGTTTTAGAGACTTTGCCTGTTTTCCAGATGCCTTTACAGCTGCCGCTCCTTTAGCTGAAGCTTTAGAACCTTTTGCTGCTGTCTTGGTGGCTCCCTTGGCTGCCCCTTTGGTGCTGGCAGTGGCTTTCTTCTTGGAGTCAGCTGCGGCTTTGGTCGACTTAGCCGGTGTACTTTTAGCAGAGGCAGATCCATTTGGCTTAAAGACAATTGAAATCTTAGGAGTTGATGCATTTGTATTGTCGCTTGAGAGGCTTGAGTTTTTTGTAGAGGCCTTATGCTTTGAGGATGAGCTGGGGGTGGCAACCTAGACAAGTAATGTTAGATCTCTGCTTTGTGGCGATTATGCATGCTACCCATATTTGCCATCGCTTTCAGCCATATTTCAACAGTTGGTGTTGTTTCACGGTAAAATTAAAAGCAGAACTAGCATGCTTAGGTAGTGGCATATTCTTACCTTTGTGTCTTTGTTGCTAGTAGCGCGTTCAGTCGACGCGTCAGAGTCGCGATCACCAGAAGTCGTATACGAGGCAGTAGACGCTTGCTTCACGCGTTTCTTCGCGTTATCACTTGAATCTGATGACTGTCGCTTAAGAGATTTACTCTCAAGGGCATCCTCGGAGTCGCTGAAGAAAGGATCGTGAGATGCACGGCTAGGGGATGAGGGCGCCATAGTGGGAAAACCAGATTGCCCGTGTGCCAAATCTGAAGGCGGGAAAGAGACGTCAACAGACATATGAACGTAAAGTGAAGAATAGCTTGCGGATGCAAAAACCGCAATTATCTATCCTTCTGTAGCACAGGGACGATGGTGAAGCGCAGAGATCCTAGGATGCAAGGGTGAAAAAGAGTGACAGGTCCTGCGGCAACCAGAAGGTTTCAATCTGCAGCGCAAGAGCAGGAATTGAATGCAAGAAGTAGCAAAGCTAGCAGAAGCTTCTATAATCTCCAGCTATATGCAAACAAGATAAAGTGATCGGAAAATGAAAAGGCCGTGGAGTAGGCCTTGCAGCTTTGTTGGTAGACGCGTGTTATCGAGGAAGTGGAAGCGTACAATTAGCATATCTGTCGCGCTACGCGACAAGTTGTCTTGCGAGAAACAAATTTCGTAATCAAAACTTTCAAAGCAGCCCAGATACTTTCGGGGCAAGACTTTCAGCGCTCAATAGCACTTTGTAGTCTAAGAGAAATTGAAGAAAGTTTTCAAATAATCAGCATCTGTAAGGTGGAATCTCTGTAAACTGGTTTGAAGAGGGCGCGATGTGCATTTCATAAACAGACAACTACTCTTTGTCTGCCAGTTCCTGCTCGTATTTTTAAATAATTATCCGTTATCGATTAGTATTTTATATACAATCATTCTGTCAAATAAAAAACCATATAATGACAAGTAATCACAACAATTGCATACATATCGCCATCAGGTTTGAATATTCAAGGACTGCTCGCGCGGCTGAAAGTAATTGAAACCTTAATTGCGCTCTGAGCTAGTCCTAATATGGTCAACTTTAAACAAGTCTCCAGTCCATTTCGATTCAGACTGAGCGCGCCCTCTATATCAGCTCTGCTTGCCTCCGTCTCTCCCTCTACCCGTTTCTTACCACCCCGCTACCTGCTTCCTTTACTATCACCTAATTGATTTAGATACTCTAGAGGCATTTCTGATATCATCTGTACTCTCCAAATGGCTCTCTCTATCAAATACCTTACCATTATCAACGCGCTCGTCGCGGCTGTCGCAGCCGCCGGCAACCCCATGTCGTCTCCAGTCAATAGAGACATCTTGAAGTCAGTATTTTAAGACAGATTGAAGTGACTCATTACTAACTGATGTTATAGTGCTGGACAGCCGTTCTTGGTCGAGTGGACAGTCACCAGCAATGACAGCGTCAGCTTGTTCTTGCGCCAGGGCGATCCTGTTAACCTCAGCTCTGTTATGACTATCGTCACCAAGCTTCCTAACAGTCTGTTTTTTTAGCTTTTGCTTATATTATGAGTAGTTTACTAACATTTGCTGCCTATACAGCTGGTGTCGTTCGCTGGACTCCTCCTGAGCATCTTGCTACTGGATCTACTTATACGATCCAGATCCAGGATGACGCGACTGGGGAAGTCAACTACTCTCCGTAAGTTTATAGTTGTACTAGTTTAATTTAGCCTAATACCTACTAATAACACATTATAGCCAATTTACTATCATTGCGAAGGATGATACTGCGCCTGCGCCTGCTGCTCCCGCGCCTGCCGTGCCTGCACCTGCGCCTGCCGGGCAGGCCCAGAGCCCAGTTGCTGATGAGTCCGCTCCTTATCCCAGCAATAGCACTAGTACTTCTCCATCTGTGGGCGAGGAGTCTGATGTTGCTGCACCCGCTTCTTCCAAGGTTCCCAAAAAGAGCGGCAAGGGTGGATCGCCGGTGAGTACTATATGTAAAGTGTGATGTAGCTGCGTCTAATTTGTTTTGAACTAGTTTATTCCAAACTGGAATTCGACTGCCAACAGTAGTATTAGCTCGTCTAATATGACCAACTCAACTGGCCTCAACCAGACTTATACTCCTTCGGACAGTGGCGCTTCCTCCACTGTGATGGGAGGAGTGGTGTTGGCGGGCAGTCTGATTCTTGGCTACGCTGCTGTCATGCTCTACTAGTCTTCCAATACCACTTTCGAGTGATCGGTGTTATACCTTATTGTTTTTTGTTTGTTGTCGCTGGAATATCTGATCTCTGCTGATTGTATACCGACCTCGTATCAAGAGTTTACCTGAGTCTAAAGCCTGATCATTATTATACCTTGCTATTCTTCTTTATTTTTCCGTAAACCAATGCATTGATATTGTTACTATATTATACAACCGTAGCTTCCAAGATCACTCTTGCAACTCCACTGCTCCGTCCTGACGATATCCGTCTCACGGTGTTTAGTTTGGCACCCTTCTCCTCGGCGTCTTTGATAAACTGTCTTACTGTACCTCCAACCCCAAAATATATCTCCTTAGCCGCAACAAGTCCTAAAGGCAATGCCTCCTCTGAGTTCTTGTCATGCGTGTTCCATAGTGCAAGGGAATCTAAAAGTATAGGAATGAATGCATTTGTGGAGGCCGTAGAATATATAGTCTCAGATCCTAATACTGTTGAATATAGCATCTTTGTAGCATCAGTAAACTTGTAGCCCAAGAGTGTGCTGAAAGCCTCCGAGCTCCACGGTCCTGAAATGAATTTGATCATAATATTGTGTTTGCGAAGAAAGCTTGAGAACTGCTCTAATAGCTCCGGGGTGACATGAAGATCTAGATCCACGCTACCAGGCTGATCAACATTTGCGCTATCTTGACTCTGCAGTACGTTATGATATGCAAGAAGGAAATTTGGCGCTGTCATGAGTCGAAGTACAGCATAGTTATAATCGGACATAATGAATGACACCGGAGGAAGCTCTCCTTCGATTTGCGTGGAAATAATCTGCTTGACGTACTGCTGGAACAAGAAGATCGAAGGAAGTGCACTACCACAGCCGAGCTAGCAATCAGGGTGGTCAGCTTTAGTCAATAATCTCAACAAAATAACATATTTCTTACTTCCAATAGACCGTGGCCAACCTTAATGTCATTGTCTGCCAGATATTCTACTAGATCGCCAGCTCCTTCCCAGCTCTTTAGTCCACCTTCGTACAGATCAGTCCGTAGATCCTCTGTATTTGAAAGTAAAATCTGCAGCTCCTTTTTTCTGAACTGATCTTTTAAATCTCCGATACTTGACTCCTCTGCCTCTTCATCTGCAGAAGTTATTGACGGGAGAAAATCCTCATCAGCCATTATCTGGACTTTAATATCAAACACTTCACGTCGAGGAACGCCCAATTCATTTGGCTGCTGCTGCTCCTTGTCAGTGTGAACTCCAAGCAAGGAGTACGCAATACGAGAAGGCAACGAACTCAGCTAAAACTGTTGTAAGCAATTTGATCAAATTCTTTCATTGTATGTTTGATCTTACCAGAGCCTCAATATCGTACATCTCCGTCTCGTGAACATGTTCAGAGACAGTAGATGGCTCTTCTGTTTGCTCAGTGTTCAGCTCACTGACCTCCGTGTCGTCGACCTCGGTATCACTTATATCGTCACCAGAAAATCCAAATTTGAACATTTTTGATCTTGTCCTATTATCTGTTGTATTGAATGCGTGTATCTTGTATTTAGATCAAACTGCGCAAGTATTGATTTCGAAAAATAAATTTTCAGGGGTTCGCGCATCTCCCAACTCGATCTCAAATATTAGCTGGGATTTTTCGACCTCGCAATTACAACATTTCAGATCCACCGGCTATCAACATTATGTTTACACTACTCAAATGATCAGCTAACTACTGTTAATACAATGAGCGACTATATATTTGGGCCTCCACCACCGCCACCTTCGAAAAATGGCGGTTCACATTCCACATCGCAGACATCGGTGAACCAACAAGGGAATCAAAATTTAAACAGACGTCAACAGCGCACTTCAAATAGGCCAGCGCAGAAGATTAACTCGTACAAATCTCGAGATAATGGAGACTCACGCCAATCAAGAGCTTATGGTACTTCGTCGCAGCCTCAGGCTTCACCAAATCAGCAGATATTCAGCCTTGATGCGCCCTCTTTTCTGCAAACTGCACCTCCACAGGACACAAAACCATTATTTTCAACAGTCAACAAAGAAATAAATGATGGACTATCCTCTCAAATATTCGGTAATCAATTGTTGGATGCACAGAAGAACGCTGCTGTGAGGACATTCAATGTCGATTTGATCTCCGCGCCCGTTAACAGCCATACTACATCAGGAGATCTGGATGATCATGACGACGAGGAAGGATTGAATGTGGGAAAATCAGCAGTGATGATTCCTGGTACTACAATTACCCTTCAGACAGAGGCAGATATTGCAAAGTGGATTGCTGATCGAAAAGCTAAATGGCCTACAGCGGCGCGTGTCGAGGAGAAGGAGAAAGTACTACAACAGATAGAAGAGCAAAAACTGAAGGCATCTGACGATTCTGTCGGACCAACTAAATCCAAGGATGAGAAAGATCGGCACGGACAGCAAAACTGCAGATATTTTTTCTCTTCTGGAAGATGCAAGATGGGAGATGCATGTAAGTTTAGTCACGACCGTACCAGATCCAGCGATGTCAAACGATCAGGAGGTGGAAATGACGAAGGCGATCCCCAAGTTAAGAGATACAAAAGATACGAAGAGCCTCGGCGTATGCCATTATTTAAAAGGCTGGTACAGAATGATTTGGATAAGGAAAATGACATGATATTGGATTTCATCAGTTTTTTGGTGGATTCAGGCGTTATAAGTAAGAGCAAGATTTTGTAATATTTATTTGGGTCGCATAATGGGTGTCAAATTGAAATTTTCTTATGTTTAATGCTTTATTAAAGCTTTCTAGTTTGTGCTAATGTTCAATTCGTACAAACTTATACAAAAAATCATGATACTTTCTATTTATAACTCGTCATCAAACGCTTTCCTTCCGGCTTTAGGATTACCAAACAGCGAATGACGTGTTCCAGATAGTTTGTCTAAAAAGCTCATTTCGGCCTCTGAAACGCCAGCTGATGCAGATGCATCAAAAGCGGAGAATGTTCCTACTTCATATTCGTTATTCTCGCTCCCAGAACTCCGCTGCTGATTCCTCAGAGCTGTACGTTCGACCATCTTCTCTGCGATCCATGCCCGAAATGAGTCTTGTGTAGGACAATACGTCGGAAATCGAGACTTTATTGCAGACAACGCTGAGAAAATTTTTTCTCGAGCGTCTGTACTTACAATGATATTTTGAGCAAGAGCGTCCTGGAATGCAGTACACCATAAGCCCATTTCTCGTTGCATTTCGTATTTTTGCTCTGATGAAAGTCCACCCGATTGATGTATATTCATGGTGTTGTCCACAAAAGAATCTTCGATGAAAGTACCGCAGCGTCCCATGTAGTCTTCATCGGCATTCTCATCAAAGAATTTACTGCGTAGTATAAAACCACCTCTTTGGTCCCAAAACTCCTGGCGACCCGATCGACCATGTATTGAAGAAGCTAGAGCAAACATTAGTCTGCCTCGTACTTCTGCGTCGGTCTCTAAATCTAACGCGGTGAGAAGGTGAGTGACGACGCTAGCTGGTGCTGCAATGTCGAGTGCAGGTGCGTTGTTTCGCAAGGAAGAACCAATAATGCGTGCAGCCAGGGCACGAACTGGTGCATGAGGATGATATCCAACAATAGACAAAAAACTGGCAATGATTTCTGGATCAGCAAGCTTGATACCGAAATCAATCTCATGGGCGTAATCCTCCACGGTTCTAAGAGCGGAGAGAAGCAAGGCATACGGTCCTTCGGCGTCTATTGGTGCTTCTGCCAACTCTGACTTAGCAACCTGCTCAGCGGTATCGGGATATTTTTCGTCCAAGGCAGTAGATAAAGCGTAGGATAGATTTTCCTCAAATTCTTGATGGTCAGAGAAGGAAATATGGGGATTGGGCTTGTGTGAGTATGAAAACTGACCCCAAATGTTTCTGTCTTGTTCTTCATCTTCTACGGTAAAGGATTCGTCTCTATCTGTATCGAGAGTAACAGAATCGCCCTCAGTAACAACCACAGCAGCGGCAGAGTCGTCGTCGTCTCCCTCTTCAGGAGATATAAGCTTTGCTTCACGAACACCAGTCTCAAAATTCAGGCGCACGTGTAATCCTATGATAGTCAGCTTCCATATCGAAGTATATTTGATTATATGATCAATTACCTGGAGGAATTTGCTGCCCTGGTCTAACTTCTTGAAACTCGTCTACGGGCACGAACATGCGTGGATAGCAGTCACCGCCTTCTGGCGGACAGATCAACTCATTGTCCTCAAGTTCATCCGCACGAACGAGTACTGTTGCTGCTATTAAAAGCAGACAGAGTAGCGGGTAAATCCAGTTCAGCCTCATAAACTACAGTTAGAATATCCGTGGAGTCCAGTTCCAGCAAGACGTAGCAGTAAAGATGAAGCAGCAAAGATGACAGGATTCCGTAGAAGTTCCTCAACTATGAACACGCTGGCACTCCTTTCTCTTCCCAGTTCTCCCAACGTCGTCATCGTTCTTACCCCTGCATAACTGTTTTGGTGTTTGTGCTTATGATTACGTGCCCAGAAACTTTTATCTGATCCATTTTCATCGTGCTTACTATACAAAGTCTCTGTCTACAACTGAGCCAAAGAGTTTTATACGCGTGTAGTTTGCTTGAATATCTTAGATACATTGATTTCTAGATATCTGCATTTATTGTCCCGCATACTGGAGCACATTTGAGTGATCTCCCGTCTTATTCTTTCAGCATAGATATCCCGCCAATTTCACAATGAGCGACAGCGAAGGTGTGGCCATGGAGCGCCTCGAGGAAGCAATCAAGACGCGGTTAGAGGCAGTTCACGTCGATGTCGTTGACATGTCAGGTGAGCCACTGAGAATATCTAGCTCCTCTTGCATGCGCATATATCTAACCATGAAGTCATTCAGGCGGTTGCGGACAAGCGTTCGAAGTGGTTATAGTCTCACCGAGCTTTGCCGGCAAGAACAGACTCATGCGACACCGTCTTGTAAATTCCGCTCTGCGAGAGGAGATTGCAAAGATTCACGCGTTTACTCAGGTATATATTACTCTACAGAAATCCACTTAAGAGCTGCAAGCTAATACAAATACTGGCACATAGAAAAATTATACCCCCGAAGAATGGGCCAAACTACAGGCCTCAAGCTGAGAAAAACACGACATTTACAACCAAAATTAAGCGGTCGTACATTCTTAAACCGACCGCCGGCGTTTTCACTGGGTTCCCGCGTCCTGTTTCTTATTTTATGACTGGAATTATTTACACACGTCTTCAGCGATTTTTCGTACTGTACATAGATCGGACGGATAATTAAGACTATTTGTATAGGAGCAAAACTGTATCAACGATAATCGAGGATGCGATGAATATTGTGCTTCGAGAGACATCGGCTTTGGCGAACTATTGCGCGAGTTTATCTCGCAGTTGAAGACGATTATGACATGCGATCCATATATCGAGAACTACAGTAGCAAAATTTCGTGTAAAATATACATTACTACTTCATACCGATCCTCTTCTCATAGCTACAAAATTCATTATGCAAACGTCACCTATTTATAATCTCAGTACATAAT
Source organism: Myxozyma geophila (assembly GCA_030571195.1). Classification (NCBI taxonomy): domain Eukaryota; kingdom Fungi; phylum Ascomycota; class Lipomycetes; order Lipomycetales; family Lipomycetaceae; genus Myxozyma; species Myxozyma geophila. The sequence goes on from JAJLXK010000006.1 coordinate 192,491, forward strand.
AAACATGACTTTAATCAAACATTCCCAACAAATCTTCCACATTACTGCGGAACTGCTGAGGCTGGTTAGTATCCAAGGTAGGCGACGTGATAGGGGGCGTGCTATCAAGATTCATGGCAGCAACTCCAGCAGTAGGAACTGTAGGCATCATTGTACTGGCACCAGGTGGTGGTGTAGATGAAACAGGTTCCAAATCAAAATCAATATCCAGTAGATTCTCAAGGTTGCCGGCCTTGGTAGCAACTTGAATCGGTTCTTCTTGTGCAAGCTGAGCCTGCTCCTCGAGCGCCTTCTTTTGAAGGGCGTCAGCACCGAATCGTCCGTGGCCAACAAATGTCTCGGCAGGCTTGTGGTACACTGAAGCCAATGTTGACAATTCACGAAGAAGCTCCTCCAACACAGGCTCAGGCAAGTGAGCAATGACATTTTTAACAGGCGGCTTCTTAGACATGATAATATCCTTTGATGCCTGAGGATTCGCGGAAAGCAGACGCCAGTAGATATAAGCTCTGTCTCGCAAATCAGCATTATCACACTCAGTGGTAATAGTCTGCAAAACTTTCTGAACCAGAGCCTGAGTGTTTTGAGGCTTAAGCAAGAAAAGCTTGACAGTCGCAGTTAGCAGCTGCAGCTGGACTTGAGTGGGTTCATCAGTGAAAGATTCGATAAATGTGGCTATCAGTTCATCCGCATTATCAATCTTATCGGCATATTCTCCCACAATCCAAATCATAGCAGCCCGCGCCTCAGGCTCATCTAATTCATCAATGCCCTGACATAGAGTAGGAATAACACCCTCATATCCAGGGTACCTCCGCAAAATATCACGCATAACAATAACAGCCTCCTGAACGACATAGTTCACCTTGGTACCAATAAGATCCAAAAGCACATTAACGCAGCGCTCAGTAGAGCTCTCTACCTTAATAGCGCACTGACCAATGGCCTTGACAGCACGGCGAACGAAATCCATATCAACTTCCAGAGCGTACTCTTTCAATTCAGACAGCAGTGTTTCAACGTTCTTAGGATTAGCCAATCTAATCATAATGTCCAGCTTCTCAACTTTAAGATATAAAGGATCATTGTATTTGCAGAAAAATATCCGCATCTGGTTGCTGAGAATATCGGGATACTTCTGGAGGATAAGGTTGATGTTTCGCAAGGCAACATACTGAACCTCGGGCTGTGATACGGCCAATGTGACTGAATACATGTGAACAAATGCACCAAAACTATGTTATGACAATATCAACTTACCGAGAGGAGGCGACATTTTATCGAGATACTGCTTGTGCAGCTCGGGGTTGAGCAAATGGATATGGCACAAGACAGTCTTGACTGCTGCTAAAACCACACTAGGGTTCACATGCTGAAACTGAGGAACCACACGCTCACAAATATGCTCGGCTTCGCGAACGTCAGCAGTGCGGTAGTCGGCAATTGATGTGAGGATAGCGATTCGACCCCATCTATTAATGAGTCAATATAATCCTCAGATATTGAATTCAACCGTACTCACTCTGTGCACTCGTTCAAAGCCGTCAGAAGCTTCTTCAAAATATCAGATGTAACAATCAGAGCCTGAGTTTCGGGAGCGGTCTCCTGAATCTCGGTCAAGGCACTGACAGCATTGGCGACAACCTATTCAACTCATCAGCATATAATTCCTTATAATCAACCGGATCACAGTTACTAACCATTGGATTAGAGTCCGCAAGCATTCCCTGTAATGTTGACAAAAAGCCATTCTCAACCACGAGAGTGGGGTTCAAATCAAATAGCTTAGCAACGCAAATCGCTGCTGTTTTTCGTACATAAGGACTGTCATCCTACAGCATGTACTGTTAGATTCCCGCGCTGAAGCCTACCAATCCCAAATATGCAAACCTTTAATGTCTTTCGTAATGGCTCTTCCATGTAGTCGATGATTTTGTCGACTCTAATGCATCCCATTGTCCGAATAGCCAAAGCCCTGACTAGGGGATTTCCGTCCTCAGAGTCCTAAATAGCGCGTTAAACAAGGAACCAAATATAAATAACGCAAGGCACATACCTGAACAAACGTATTGACGGCCAAGATACATAGATCTGGATGACTTTTGGCGTAATTCCTGTTACTCTATTAGTAATGCCGTATCTCGAAGAGGGATATCAAAATTGGGTTGGCATACATTAAGTAGAGATAAACCAACTTCTTCTGCTCAAGATCTGGTGTAGCAATGTTCTTCAACACGTCAGGAAAGAGTGAAGACACATCTTTACCGAGTGTCATAGCGGCAATCGTTCGCTGAATGGCATCTTTTCTATATCGTAAAAATAGCGTGTCTATCAGTATTCAACGTCCGAGAATTCCGCTGTTTTGAATCAAAACACTATGATGCATACCGCTCATAAGCATACTGAGAGACAAGCCCACTTCTGAGTTCATAAGTCTCTCCTGTTTGACAAAGCACCGTTAGCAATCGACAATTCAAAGAGACGGATAAGCGTGTGGGTGCAGCACAGTATACACACCTTTCCGCGGGATCTGGAACACGCTCCGAATGCGCTTCTCAATGGACGCCTGCATTTCCTATATTGATATGGCAGCCACCGCCAAATAGCCTGCAATAGGATTGAATTGAGAAGCACCGAGTAGAAATGGAACTGCACTGAAGGAGGCAGAGATACACAATGTGGCTCCTGTGTACTCTAAGCTTGCAATGCCATTTACCCTTGCCCTCATAGGTCCTCGAGAGGTATAGCTTTACCCAGCCGAGTTCTCTCAAAAGTTAAGGATCTTTAATGATTTGATTAGTGAGGGCAAGATTATATTACAATGGTGAGAGTAAATGATGTGTACGAGTGTTTGTACTAACAGTTGCCAGGCGTTACCAAATCCTCGACGTGTGTTTGCATCGTTTCGCTCTGATGAGGAGGAACGAATATATTCCCGACGAGCAGTATGTGCTTGATGAAGATACTCTGTTAACAATCAATGAATATGTGCTTGCTGACATAAATAGTTTTACAATTTAGTTGGATTTCTCGGATCATGCTTGGTTTTCAGTGTGTGGGCGCAACGACTATCTGGATGGAAAGGATTGATTTGATCTGGGTAATGAATACAGCGAACTTGTATTTATCGAAAGAAGTATACTCAACGCGTCGCCTCTTCATATTTCTGTTTTTGCGCTCAATGTTGTTTTCTCATTTCTCGACATCAGGCACTACAGTGGCAGAAGAGTTAACTCGCAATGATCTCCGCGATGTCTCCAAGACGCGGGTATCCTCCTCCGGTTCTAAATTATCAGCTGATATTCTACACTTGAGAAAGACGATTGAACGACCTAGAATTTCCTGGATAGTTTTGTGTGAGGTGTGCGGGTATAATCTCAGCTGCGATTGACTATGCACTGTTTCCAGTGGACATCTGCCACCGAATGCAAGACTCGACCCGGATTTGTACCAAGCTGCGCACTAACTCAGCACAGCGAGCTATTTTAAATAACTCCAATACAAATACTATTTCCTCTAGATAAACCTGCTCTTTTCCTAAAATGCCGTACATGGTTAATCGCCGGCTTACTTCCGAGACGCGCGGGGCGGCTATCGCCCTGAGCAATCCTCACTCAGCGCGCACGGTTGCCGACATGCCGAGGAATATTTCCGACCATGCTCCAAACTATTACTCTTTTATAATAACTTATCCAGAACAACAGTTGCATAAAAGGCTCACTGAATATCCCAGAAGACCTTTTTGTAATAGATCTTATTAAAATTTGCTAACAACAGTCCTTATCTCGAACCTCGGATTCTCCCTCTATTCGCAACAATTAACACATACCCGATGAGTGTCGCTCTACGTCCACTACTCCGGCAACGGCTCGCTTCTCTTCCAGCATCGCATACTGTAGCCAGACACGCTTCGACATTCCAATGGCAGGATCCTCTTCTTTTGAAAGAGCTTCTCACCGAGGAAGAACAAGCTATTTCCGAGGCTGCGCACAAGTACTGTCAGGGCATGCTACAACCCCGCGTAGTCGAGGCTTATCGAAACGAGAACTTTGACAGAAAGATCATGCTTGAGCTCGGTGAACTAGGATTCTTGGGATCTACGGTTCAAGGCTATGGCTGTGCTGGCGTGGGTTCTGTTGCATATGGGGTATGACAGCTGTGCTCTTTGTCATTGGTCTTTACTAATATTGTACTCCTCTATAGCTGATTGCTCGTGAAGTCGAGAGGTAACCTACTACTCTGACTGATATATTTATACCGAATAGTTTGCTAACTTTTATAACAGAGTCGATTCGGGCTATCGATCTGCTATGAGTGTTCAATCAAGTTTGGTCATGCATCCCATCGAGATCTTTGGAACTGAGGAACAGAAAGAACGGTTCCTCCCAAAAATGGCTACTGGCGAGATTCTTGGCTGCTTTGGTCTCACAGAACGTATGAAATAATTTCTACTTTATTTTCAATGGGCAAACGCTGATAATCGAGTCTAGCAAACCACGGTTCTGATCCTGGCTCAATGGAAACAACCGCCCGTCCTCACCCCACTAAAGAAGGCGTTTACTTGCTCAATGGCGCCAAGAACTGGATCACCAACTCACCAATTGCTGATGTCATGGTCGTTTGGGCTAAACTTGACGGTGTTGTCCGTGGTTTCTTGGTTGAGCGCGAGAAAGCGGGTCCAGGATTGGCGACTCCTGCAATCAAAGGCAAGACCGCACTTCGTGCCAGTATTACAGGAATGATCAATATGGACGATGTTGAGGTGCCCAAGGAGAACATGTTTCCTGATATCACTGGCTTGAAGGGACCATTTTCATGTCTTAACAGCGCACGGTACGGTATTGCTTGGGGTGCCATTGGTGCTCTCGAAGGAGCCTTAGACATGGCTCGCAACTATGCCCTTGAGCGTACCCAGTTTAAGGGAAATCCTTTGGCAAAGTACCAGCTTATCCAGATGAAGATGGCTAATGCGCTGACTGATATTGCATACGGTCTTGTCACCTGTGTACATGTTGGAAGAATGAAAGACCAGGGCCTCGCTGCGCCGGAAATGATTGGCATGATTAAGCGACACAACTCCGACCGTGCCCTTGAGAATACCAGAAAGTGAGAATTATAATGAAGTTCCAGCAAAGAGCATTACTGACATATCTTTAGATTGATGGAAATTTTTGGTGGAAATGCTGCTAGTGATGAGTATCAAATTGGTAGAATCGCCGCCAACCTCTTTGTCGTTCAGACATGTACGTATATCCATAATGGTGTAGAAAATTTCAGAAAGACTAACGGAGTAATTATAGATGAGGGACAAAGCGATATTCATGCGCTAGCTCTTGGCCGACAAATTACTGGCGTGAACGCTTTCTTCTAAACGTTTTAGATGTGATTACAGATATACAGGGTAGCATAAGTTACAGATTACAAGAGCTTATTGTTAATAATAAAATCAATTGCACAAGTTGTATACTAATCGACCAATATTTGACCAATCTGTCTCTAACGCGACGCCAGCCACAGTAATAATCACAAGTTCAACAGTTTAACAGAATAGGTATTAAAAAAACACAAACTAATCACGATGAGCAAATTTCTCCATTATAGCATCGGGCCAACTGTATTCAGATTCACACTCAGTCCTAGGAGAATGCCTGACGCTAGGACGGGGAATGTTGAATGAGCGGCTTGGGCGCATTGCTGCATCAACACCTTCCTTAGAGACCTTGATAGCTGTAGATGGATTGCAGTCTGACGCGACCCTGATAATTTTGCAAAGGTCCCGCTGTTCATTCTTAGTCGACTGACAGTTAAGCGCAGCGAGGTTATTGCGCTGAGCACTAGATGCTGCTGCAATGACAGCGGCTGATTCGCAAATAGCACATGGTCTGAACGAAATTTTCGATTTCTTACTTTTATTTCTTTTGGCCTTACTCGAAGCGTCGATGTTTGCATGAAGCTCAGAGCTAGACCGCAAATCCTTTCTAATGGTATTACTCCATTTCCATCTCATGGATGGCGAAAGCTGTTCTTCAGCTAATAAACTGGCATGAATATGCTCAAAAACTTCCTTGACAGAGGCTCTCATTGCCATCAATCTGATTGCGGATTCGGAGGTGTCGTCTATAGCCCTTTCAGGCGCAGCACAAGATGAGTTTGATGATTGCTGGAGCCTCGGAGAAGATTGTGAATGGACCGAATCCATGAGAGATGCACTCTTAAGAGTACCTAAAACAGCATTAGCACAGTTAATTTCAAATCCAAGAGGAAAGGCCCACCATAATAGACAACAAGACCCTGAACAATAGAGTGATACTTTGCAGCCGCATATACGGCAAATTTGATGGCATAATAGTCCGACCATCGACTCGTCAACTGATCGCTTTTGAGCAGTCTCAGAAATGGCAAGACGGTATCCCCCAGGGCACCATACCCGAGCTGAACCCGATCGGTGTACTTTTTGATTACGGTAAGCAAAGCAACATCGCCAATGATATCAATGAACGAGTCGTTGAAAGGCATGCAGCGGAAAATATCTTGCAGCGCCTGGTAACACTCTGAGATCTCGTCCAAGTCGTATTCGGATCGCGGTGGTAAAGAGTCAAAATAATGCATCAAGCGTGACTCATAAAGAAAGGAAGGGATCTGCTGTAGCACTGAAGTATGCAGACGAGGCCTTCTGTGTCGACGATATTTCGAGCGCATTGTCAAACAAATATTTCCGTCCAGATCCTCAACATAAACAGCCTTTTTGGTTGAGAAGAGGTCCCGGGCCTTTTCATAAGCTGTTTGCTTGATTTCGGGAAGCGGAGACTCTGGCTCTCTATAAATCGGGAATTGGGCGTAACTGTTGGATATATATGATCTCTCGGAAACCACAGTCTGGCCTGCTGACTGACTAGAATGGCGATGGGGGTATACGAGAGTGGAGAGCTTTCCACGGATATCGACCACCATCTTTGACGTATACAGAATAAAACGCAACAGGCGGATATGAGGAGTAACAGCAGCAGTATCAAAGATATTTCTTCCAACAGCCGATATAGGGTAAGTATATACAGTAGCTGTCCAGATAGAGACGCTTTAACAATATATATGGAGTGTGGTCAGAAAGCAGAGGCGCGTAGGGCAACTTTATTTATGAGATGCTCAAATTGACTGACCAGAGCGAGCCGCACCACCATGATCTGTGAACCTAATCAGGACTGCCATTCAGATCAGATTTTCATAAAAAAGACCGACGGTCTGGGTGGATCACTGATCTGAAATGGCGACAACTAATGGAACAAATAGTCTGACTGACCAGCAGATATCAGATGCTGCTGTTAACGAGACGAACATGCAGATTGAAGCGGATCCGGAGCACATTCTCGACTACATGAAGGCGCGTTTGCTTAGTATTTTGATGGACAAGAGTATTCACTAACTTCAATTGGTATTTAGGCGTTCACAGCGGCCCAGGCTACTCGAACTGAGATATATCACGAATTTGAGAGGTATATATACTGCTGCTGCTGGTTCACAGATTGCACATGTGCTTATTATTTAACTTCAGTGCGTTAAATGACCATGCCAATGGAAGGTAGGAGTTTGATCTCAGAGCAGAGTAGAGTATGCCCTAACGAATGAATTAGTATATCTATTCCAGAAATTCAGCAAGTGATTAGGATATCTCAAGAAGGTTTTCAAGATGTGTCTTCCGATATCTTACGGCAGGAGCTGCTATTGGACTCGCTGAATCAGACACAGCTAACATCGATCATTCGGCAAGTACAAGATCTGGAGAAAGAAAAATTAGAGATTACAGTTCGACTATTGCAATGCCAATTACAAGCTGTAGCTAGACCAGAGGTGTCATTTGAGTCAGAGATTGAGGAGCTCAGTGTCAGGTGCGACTTCTCTTGAAACGTCAGATCGTGACAGTGATTAACTGACGCATACTATAGGCGAAGTGAGATAATTGAGGAAATTAATGAGGCGATGGAAGAGGCAAGAGCTGAGATGCTCGAATTATGAAAAGGATCATGTACACTAGAAATTTAACCTTGTTTATCTCTAAACCCCGTTAAACACATATCTACGCAATAATATACAAAAGTAGAGAATACAAACCAAAAAAGCTGTTAAACGCGAACGAACTGACGGCTACTCTTGCCAAATTGGTAAGATATATCGGGTTAACGAGCAGGCTCTACCACATGCAATCCTGAAAATGAGAGCACTAACACTACCACGCCCAACAAATTGGCAAACTAACATGTACAATTGAAACAAACAAAATACGCCGTTTATGGTTCAAAGACTAAATCAGCAACGCACACAGACATCATCACATTTTGAAGACAGGAAAATAACATAAAAAAAGCAGAAAACAAGAAGATGATCAGGGCGCATATGCAGGAGCGTCCTCTTTGATGGAATCCCAAATCTCGTTGATAACTGTCAAGATCTCTTCCGGTAGTTCACCTTCAGACAGAGAGTCAAGATTTTCTTTAACCTGCAAGAGTTTACTCGCACCAATAATGATTGCATCACCGTCCGAAAGCTGTGAATGATGCTTGAGCCAACGCAGCGCGATGGAGTTGTTTGAAACGTTATATTTCGCACTAACGGCGTCAATACGCTCGACAGCATCGAAAAAGGAATCTTTGAAGTAGCGTTCACGGGAACGTTGACCTTGACGTGTGCTGGCGTCAAAGTGGGAACCCGGAGCAGGTTCTTGTCCTCGGCGAACATTTGAAAAGAATCCCACGGCAAGAGGGCTGTTTGGTTGTTAGTATGGGAGATACCTCAGGTAGAATCTATTGATTGCGGACTGATGACATGCCTGAATGCAAAGAAGTTAATATTGTACTGTCGAAGAACAGGGAAGAGTTCTTGTTCGTTTAGACGAGAAAACATGTTGTAAATTCCTTGATATACTGTTGGCTTAATCCAATTGTTCTCATGAGCCATTCGAACAAAGAGCTCAACCTCGTTGGCCTTGAAATTGGACAATCCAAACCGCTCAAATTTACCAGCAAGAAAGAGATCATTCATTGCGCGATGAGTGTCGATAAAAGGCGTACATCTGTCAGGGGTATGCAAATAAAGGGTCCGAACTTTGTGAACACGTAGTCTCTTGAATTGAACTTCGACGGACTGTGCGATAGACTCCGGAGTGTGCGAGTTGTTCTCGAATGACTTAACTTTGGTGTCGATCTGTATTCCGCGAGCTGCAGTATTCAGCACTCCAAGAAACGCCTCTGATTCACCTTGAAACCCACCTGGGTAGACATATGCAGTGTCTACCACATCGTGTCCCGCATTTGCGAAAGTGTCTAGGAACTCCTTTGCAAGCGTAGTGGTAGTGATACGGCCATGCTCACCGAAACCAGCTGTGCCGAGGATGACATCTACGCCAGGCATTGCGCAAACAGAGGAACAAAATGTGTTCAATTGGGTGGAGCAGTGGCAAATGGAGTAGACTGTCTGCCTGCAAAAGAAAGAGAAGCGTTCGCCCAGGCCGCAGCTGCGAGACGACAACGAGACTGGTGAACAGGATCGACGGCAAATCCGAGACGCGAATGAGCACGAATTTGATCTATGCTGCAAATTCAAAAGGCTTGCGGCTCTAAATATAAAAACATGTGAGAGATATGCTGCTCTGCGTCTCCCGCGAACGCCGGGCGGTGTTTGCTTGAGGCAGTAAATACAAGCATATTTACGGAAAAAGGAATCTGCAATTGCGAAATAGTACGATAAGAACTACAATGCATAACGAGCTTGAGTTAAATTGCGCATTTAGGGATCTGTGCCGGAATGGCTGGAATTAGCAAAGGTTGAAGCACGAGCAGGATGGCCGACGATAAGGGAGCGACTCATTGCGTGCGCAGTCATGATTACAAATCAGGCTCATTAAAGCATTTTATTGTGGTGCGACGTATTAGGAGATAAATACTACATACAGTATTCTTATAAGCAGTACATTTAATCATTTAAAGATGCCATGCAGCGTCAGTCGTGAACTTGTTTTCGGAGAGGTGAATTCTGTATATGACCAACAGGGGAAGCTATCGGCTTAGGGTTGTGAACGAGTCAGACTGTTATCGATAGAGTAAAGCAGTGGCTGGACTGCCTTGTTTGATGCTCTTGAGGGTGCTAGAGTGTATTAGCAGTATAGTATCCAGTTCAACAAAGGAATAGCATGATAAGATAACTGCAACTTCAACTCAGAACGAGAAATAAGGATAAATAATTAAATGAACTGTTGAGTCTCAGATGGCAGTGTAGTGCGCCGCGCACTCCTGAATAGACGGAGCGGACAGTGCATGCGCTAAAGCTGCATCAGTTAAGAGGCATTTAAATGCAAGTCATCCGAGGAGACGCGAAAAATGATGGCAATAAATGTTGCGATTTGGCCATGGACAGTCAAGAGCTTCTACTGCAAGCAGTAATGCTGTTGGTTTACATATTGCTTAAAGCGGGCTGATATGCGCCGTGCGCTTAGCCACTGAGCAGAAATGGGGGTACAGCGACTTTTTGCTATTTATGCTGCTCTTTTATATTATTTGTAAACTAGTTGTTAATCTTAGTTGAAATGAATTATTAGATGCTTGCTTCTATTCTGCTAATTATTACTCTGCGCTCATATATTGAAGAACATAAAGAGACTCAGCTCCATCAACGTCTCTTTAGCGGCGCAAAGACTCCTGTGACGAAAGTGCTAATTAAGAGTTTGATTGACGGGCATTGTGTGCACGTAAATACCAGTTTAGGAGCCATTGACGGATTCTACAGAGGCTTCAATACTGACAAAACAAGTCAATCTGGGCTGTTTTATCCACCACAGGGTATAACACACCAGAGAAACGGATTATACTCAGTAGTCGAAACAGATCGAATACGGGGATCTACAGATACGAAGACAGTACGAAACGCTTTACTCCTGCTCCGCTGAGTACGTATCCTCTGATCATTTCAGCACAGCACAGCGACCACCGCACAACTGACGTGCACCTCCAGCAGCCTAAATCATGATTATTTTAAAGTGCACTTCGCAACCCCTTTAACAACACTGCCTTCTCGATTTACTGTCTAGAACCGACACTCCGTAGGCTGGCGCATCAATCTGTAATGGCATAGATACGCATTACATATGTTTGGCATAACGACATAAACGCGCCAGCACTGCTGTACTTAAAGCCGATAACACGCTAATTTCCGTGCATAAACGCGATGGGCCAAGCACAGCCTTAAACGAAGTTAGACACAAACTCTCCGCACTAACAAGCACTCTCGCTCTGAGCGCAAGCACTCGATTCTTTACTCATCTTCTTCACTTTCCACACACAGCTTTTTCACACAGCTGTCCGCTTGCTCCTTCGTGTTCACCATATCGGCGGTGCTTAGCCGGAGATCAGCCTATTGACAGCTTCTGATACTGTACCTCGGTGTTCTCCCTGCGCTGTCATCTCTTGATCCAGTCGGCGTGGTCCCTGTGCCTCTACCAGTCTCAAGCAGTAGTACAGCGAACGATTGTGACCTCCCTATCCTCGCAGCCTTTCTCGCACATAGAGCTGCAGCTTACGCAATAGTTGTTTTTTTTGGTTGCTGCTTAATAGCTGTGTTGGATCATTCGCACTTTACAAATATTGGGCTTAAGCTTGCCGTCACTGGATCGTTCTACTCGATTCACTCTTCGTCGTTCTCGAGGTTAGTTCACTATTTTATCACCCCATCCGCGTCTCGAGCGATCTTTTTTACTTGCCATAGCATACAATCGTTGCGCCAATCAGCTTCTCCTATCTTTTCACACTGATGCTGATTGATTCTCACCAGATCATTCGAACAACTGTATTACGTACGACTGACTTTATGCTCCCTGCCGCCCCATGAATTTGGTGTCCGATTTCATCAGCCGTTAATTCTGTACTTGCAGTGAAGGGATTTCTCTAGTGCATCTAAAAGTTATAAGCGTCTTCTAGATTTGTACATTGAACTAGTCGTGCTTTTAACCTATTGCTTCATTCGTGATGGAATTCACTAAGCCTCAGCTACAGTCCCGCCGGTCACACAACGGACAACAGCAACCACCATCAGTCCAGCTTTCTCCTCAGCAACAGCAACAACAATTTCACTTTCAACAACAACAGCAACATCAAAAGCAGCAACAGCAGCAACAGCACCACTACAATCAACTGTATGGTCAACAGCATGAGTCCGATCTAGAGCCCTCGCCACAGATGTATCTCCCACCTCCGGGATCAGATCTCAACAAGCAGATCGACAGTCCTACCAGCAGATCAAGAGAATACCGCGATTATTCTCCACGCCCCAAAATGAGCCCAACTATGCAGCAATTTACGGCACCTGCGTATCCGACCATTCCCACATCACCGTACTCGCTGCATACTAGCTCGCAGGGATCATACACTCCAACGACCACTTCGAGCGACTCGCTGGGCCCTTCATATCGGCCTCCTTATGGTACGACCACGCCTGTACAGTACTCACCGAATAACTACTACTCTCATCTGAGTATGTCCCCTTTAAATCCACAGCAGCAACAGCAGCAGCAACTACGAAAGAGCCCTCATCACCTTGCTGTGGTGCCCGAGACAACTCCAAATTCTCGACCAAACTTAGGTAAGTCAAATTTGAGCGCTCGATTTTTTCCTCGATGGCTCGTTTTTTTGTCTGACGTTATATTTATCATATTTGCATCTAACAGCGTCACAATTTTCACATTCTCCAGTCAATCAATTTCAATCACTATCTGTCGACGCAGCTGGCCGGCGTGCTTCTGCAGCTGTTATGATGCAACCTATTGGACAACCGCCATCTCCTCTTCATCGCCCTCAAATATCCATACAGGCTCCTACGTTCCAAAAAGTTCGATCGACTTCAGACTTACAGCCCAAGAAGAATGCACAGCCACCCTATCGACGAGCCAATCCGGAAGGAGGATTCATGAGCGTACGGGTTTCCAAATGCTGTATATAAACTTTTTTTCATTTCTAACTGTCTGCTTATAGCCCCTCCAAGCGCTAACAGTCCATATCCCTTCAACGTATCGCATTTGTAATCCTAATTTCAAGTATGAGTCGTCTCGCAATCCGCGACGTGTTCTCACAAAGCCCAGCAAAGGGACCAGAAACCATGGCTACGACAACGATGACAGTGACTATATTTTGTATGTCAACGATATTCTGGGAGGAGGAAAAGATCAACAGAAATACTTGATTCTTGATATTTTGGGACAAGGAACCTTTGGCCAGGTTGTTAAATGCCAGAACTTGAAGACACAAGAGGTAGTAGCGGTTAAAGTTATCAAAAACAAACCGGCGTATTTTAATCAGAGCATGATGGAGGTCTCGATATTGGAACATGTACGTGAATCGTTTGCTTAACATCGAATTTTTTCTAACGCGTTACTTAGTTGAATTCAACGGTTGACAGAGAAGATGTACATCATCTTTTAAGATTGCGAGATAAATTTATACATAGAGAACATTTGTGTCTAGTATTTGAACTCTTGTCAAGCAACTTATATGACTTGATTAAACAGAATCAATTTAGAGGTCTCAGCACTAACTTGGTTCGCGTGTTTGCACAGCAATTGCTTGATGCAATGTGCGTTCTCAAGGATGCGAAGTTGATTCACTGTGATTTGAAACCAGAGAATATTTTACTAAAAAAGTTAGTGATGTGCTTTTGACCGCTTACAAATACTTTTCTGACCAGTTTTTTTTAGCTTGGAGAGTCCCATCATAAAAGTTATAGATTTCGGATCTGCATGTCATGAGCGGCAAACTGTGTACACATATATCCAATCGCGGTTCTACCGTTCACCTGAGGTTATTTTGGGTTTACCGTACGTGAATTAGTTTGATATACCAGTGAGAGATGTACTAACACTCAGCGAAAAGTTACTCATCTTCAATTGATATGTGGTCTTTGGGATGTATCATTGCAGAGCTATTCCTTGGGTTACCATTATTCCCGGGAAGTTCAGAGTATAATCAGCTCGCTCGTATAATTGAAATGTTTGGGTATGTTTAGTATTCCGCTAAAACCTGCAAACCGGAAGCTAACATGACTAGAATGCCACCGACATGGATGATTGAGATGGGCAAGCAGTCGCCCGAGTTTTTTGAGAAGTATACAGATGAATATGGCCAGAAAGCATACCGATTAAAAACTATGGAGAAGTATTCTCGTGAGCACAAAACCAACGAGCAGCCTAGCAAGCGATACTTTTCTGCCACGAAATTTTCAGAGATTGTGACATCGTATCCGATGCCGAAGCGTAATATGAAGCCGGCTGAGATTGAGCGTGAGATGCAGAATCGGATGGTTTTTATTGATTTTGTTCAGCGATTGCTCAATATGAACCCAGTCGAGCGATGGACTCCGCAGCAGGCTAAATTACACCATTTTGTCGCTACTCCGAAGACTTATTCTGGGTCGAGTACACCCAATCCTGTCCAGCAACAGCACCAGCAACAACAGATTTCTGTCAACGACATTGGATATAAGAATCAGGCTCCAAACTATAGCTACCAGATGCCGGATGACGGCATACCAACAGCTGGAAGCAAATTACAACCGGATTCATACTACGCCCCGACCAATGCGCAGCCGTATGGTGCTCCGAAGCAACATATACCTTTAACAGCGTCATCGAATCCTTACCCACCGCAGCAGATGCATGCGGGCACACTTGGGGGAGGATCATCTGCGGCAGTGCCGATGTCTCAGACGCAATCTGGCAGTTCGCGATCAGGTCGTCCGCGTGCGGTGACGATTGGGCAAATGGATCCAATTCCGCCGCAGCTGCAGCGAGTTAGTAATTTGATTGATCCTGCGAATGCTATTAGAGCGCAGCCTAGTCCTGCATACTTCCCTCCACCAGAGCTGGAGAGAGGCAGTAGCCATAGCGGCGTAGAGATGGATTTATCACAAGGCGGAAAGAGACAGAGTGCCACGCAACACGGCCAAGGCGATATCATTAGGAATTTGGAAGACGGGTTGTCTGTTAAATACTGGGCGTAATGATCTTTTTGCTGTCCTTTTTTTTTATTGAGTCTAGGTTATGACTAGTTTTATGTTACACATGGGTAGTTTCGATTTAGTTAAATGAATGTGTTTTTTTATTTGATTCAAGTTACGACATGCGCTGTACTCAAGCTGTTATGTATGCTGTGCTTTATTTCTACGGTTATCGTTATGGCGGCTACAGTTTTTGAGAATGAAATCAGAATTTCACAAGTAGTCTTCCCGGCCGGTGCTTGCTTGTTATTGTTTCTGGTTATTTTTGTTCATCAGTACAAACCCCTTTGCGTACGCATCTACAAACCCCGCATTAAAGTAAGCAGTCCCCCCCCTGGCTTTGCACAGTGAGGATCTGGGTTTCTGAAAATTTTTGAGTCGCGAGACAAAAAAAAAGCGAAGGTAAAGAGTTTGCACGATTCACAGTGAAAATCCACGGGAAGAAAACAGGATCAGCGATTGAATATTTACTTTCTTGAGCTATCTTTATTTGTATTTTCTTTTCTGAAGTCACTTATTTTCTTGCTTTTGTTTGCTTTGCAGTCAGTCTAAGTTCACGATGTCACGATTCTTCGCTGGTGGTTCGTCAGACAGTGACACTTCCTCTTCCGACGAGGAGCTTTACTCTGATTCCGAGGAGGAGCAGTCCGAGCAGGAATCTTCCGAAAACGACTCTGAAGATGAAGATGAGGCGTCGGATTCGGACGTGGATTCGGACTCCTCATCTGATGACGATGGACGTGGGTTCCTGAAGGCGGGTGCGAAGGCCGGCGCGTCGCGATTCTTGCGCGGAGAGGAGAGCGAGGAGAGTGATGAAGATGACTTGAAGCGTGTGGTGAAAAGTGCGAAGGACAAGCGATTGGAGGAAATTGAATTGATTATCCGGTCAATCGACAATGCTAAAAAGATTAACGACTGGGTTGCGATTTCAAATGGTGGGATTTACTTTCATTGCTATAGCAGATTATACAGAACAGAAATGCTAATCCAAAGGACATAGACTTCGACAAGCTCAACAAGATTATTTCAAAGGGTGGACAGCAAAGCGATACCCCTAAAAAGTACATCAAAGCGATTGCCGATCTCGAGGACTTCATGGGCGAGACAATCAAATCCGAGAAAGATTCAAAGAAGAAGATGAA
This sequence comes from Myxozyma geophila, assembly GCA_030571195.1. Classification (NCBI taxonomy): domain Eukaryota; kingdom Fungi; phylum Ascomycota; class Lipomycetes; order Lipomycetales; family Lipomycetaceae; genus Myxozyma; species Myxozyma geophila. Next base: position 208,660 of record JAJLXK010000006.1, read on the forward strand.
CGCGACCAACGCTCGTGCTCTCAACTCGATTAAGCAGCGTATCCGCAAGAACAACCGTACTTTTGAGGACCAGATTTTGAAATACCGTGCCGACCCCGAAGGATTCGAGAAGGAAGAGGCTACTCCTGAGCCTGCTGCCGTTGCTGCTGCCGCTCTCAAGCAACGCAAGGCTGCTAGCGCTGCTACTGCCGCCGCCGCCGCCGCTGCTGCTGACACTACCGCAGATGACAGTGCTGCTGGTGAATTTTCCACTATCGGTCGCGGTGGCCGAGCTGTTGCCATTACTCCTGAGAGTATATTCAAGCAATTGCGCAGCATTCTTGAGGCGCGTGGAAAGAAGAACACTGATCGTGCCGAGCAGATCCGGAATATGGAGAAGATGTTGACCGTTGCTGCTACAGTTTACCAGCGTGTTAAAGTCTTGCTTGTTTTGATTTCGACACGATTCGATCTTACTACTTCTTCTGCTTCATATATGCCAATTCCCCAATGGAAAGCGTAAGAGCCAAGCAATAGTTTTTTTTAATTTTAACATGTTATATTAACACGTATCGTATTTTAGTGCTCAGCAAGAGATCTTCCAACTTTTGGAAGTTCTAGAGGCCAATCCTCTTTATATTGTGTCTGAGGATGCTGAGGAACTTGACGATGAAGAGTCTGAAGCTGAGCCCGTCCCTCAGGAGGGCAAGCCAGTAAAGATTTTTGGAAGTATTGCGTCGCAGATCGAGCGATTGGATGATGAGTTCACCCGTTCGCTGCAAAACATTGACCCTCATACACCCGAGTACATTGATCGGTTGAAGGAGGAGTCTCAGTTGTACGCGACTGTTGTCCGCGCACAGCTCTACTTTGAGCGTCTTGGTCTCTCTAGCAGCATCAGCCGAGTGCTTATGCGGAGGCTTGAGATGCTCTACTACAAGCCTGAGCAACTTATCAAATTCCTTGAGCAGCAAACTTGGGAGGAAACTCTTCCCAAGGGACTCACGTCGACCATTACTCCCTACAGCAGTGAGGAGCAGCCATCGGCTCTTATGCACTCTATCTGCGCTGTTCTCTACAAGCAGGACAACCGTCTTTACCGTACCCGTGCTATGCTCTGCGAGGTCTACCACCACGCTTTGCACAACCGCTACTTCCATGCCCGTGACCTGCTGCTCATGTCCCACTTGCAGGCTACTATCCACACCGCGGATATCTCAACACAGATCTTGTACAACCGCACCCTTGTGCAAGTCGGTTTGTGCGCCTTCCGTGAGGGCATGATTGCCGAAGCACAGCAGGCTCTCCAAGAGATCTCTGGCACTGGCCGTGTTAAGGAGCTTCTCGCCCAGGGAGTGCAAATGCAACGTTATGGTACCCCTGCTTCTCCCGAGCAGGAGCGCATCGAGCGCCAGCGCCAGATCCCCTTCCACCAGCATATCAACTTGGAGCTTCTCGAGTGTGTTTACCTCACTGCATCAATGTTACTTGAGATTCCATTCATGGCTCAGTGCGGCTCTGCGCCTGATGCCAAGAAGCGCGTCATCTCAAAGCCCTTCCGTCGTATGCTCGACTATCACGAGCGCCAGGTCTTTACTGGACCTCCCGAAAACACCCGTGACCACATCATGCAGGCCTCCAAGGCTCTTGCCGCTGGTGACTGGGCTCGTGCTCGTGAGTTGATTCGTGCCATCAAGATTTGGGAGCTCATGCCCGAGACCGAGCACATCAAGGACATGCTCAGCGAGAAGATCCAAGAAGAAGGCCTCCGGACATACTTGTTCACCTACGCTCCATTCTACGAGACCCTTGCCATCGCTCAGTTGGCCGGCATGTTTGACCTTTCCGAGCGAAAGACTACCGCTCTTGTTAGCAAGATGATCTCGAGCAACGAAGTTACTGCCGCTCTTGACCAAAAGACCAACGCGATTGTCTTCACCGCTGGTGTTGAGTACTCACGGCTGCAGAACCTGGCACTCGCGTTATCTGACAAGTCTGTGCAGTTACTTGATAGCTACAAGTACCGATAGATGCTTAGGTCTAATGTTTTGTGCGTGCGATTGTGTGTTCAGATCTAAAATTTGTTAATTTTATCGTTTTATTTGTTTGTTCATGTGTTAGAAAAGCAAAAAAATAAAAACTTTTGTAAACTAATCCCGGCTTCAGACATTAACAGGACGACTAATGAGCAAAATTTTTCAAAACAAAGAATGGAAATTTTATAATATATCCTTTTTCAGGAAGGAGTTTCAAGTTCGCGTTACAGGGTTTAACTGTTCTAGAAGCACGGCCAGAGTAAACCAATTGATCTCCCGGCTCATGATCTAGCAGTTGTCGTTAAAGTAAATTAGTTCAGGTAAGCATGCAGTTAAAACACGAGCCCATTATAAGACCACCATCATCGGCCCGCAAATCAGTAGAAAAGAAGACGGCAAACTTCACATCTGGCATCATTGAAACTAGACCCATGCGTCAAAACGAAGCGGCGTATAGTTAACCGCTTTTACAGATGGAATTGTGGGGCTAATGCCAATATAGAGGGGTGCCTCAAGTACTGCAACGCGGGGCATGTATCCGGGGTACCCGACGAATCTCTGTTTCAATATGTCGAAGATCTCGGTGTGAATGTCAGAGGCTGCAATCTGAGATCACCATACGCTCAGGTGTGGCATACACAGCACGATCTCGAAAAAGTGACAGCTTACTTATTGGAAGACAAATATTGGACAGTAATTCGAATAAGGGCAGCAAGGCTTTGTAGCATTTTTCTTAAGAGCTATATCCGCAAAAGTGCGGACAAAGTCTCCCGAGACCGTAAGCTAGATCGAACAGTTTCGGATAGCTCTTCAGAGAACTATGTGGCGGCTCAACTAGAATAATGTCCAGCAAGTGCAACCAACAGGTAAATCTAAATTGGCTATGGTAATTGTGAGCTGTCTCAGTCGGGCCAAATGTAGGCCTTGAAAAGCAGATATGTTTGTGCCGTAGTTCATGACTACAAGGACACGCTGGTGATTTCCACCGTCGCTAGACCACACGCTGATCGAGTATATCTGGAAGCGTAAAATATCCAAAATACTGCATTATATGATTAGTTTAGTCTGCTAATAATAGTAATGCCGGATCCACGCGCTTGTGGATAGGAGGTTCATTCCGAGTGCCTAATATATACACGAAAGCGAGATACAGGTTTTGATGAACACAGTAGTGGGCGCTTTTTTATAGATAAGTAATATGTGATATGTATTTGTGTGTGCTGTGCAACAATAGCAATAGCACGCATCGGTCTACAGTATCACCTGTGTTTTTGATACTCGCGCAAACCCGCTACGTATTCTAAGCATCAAGAGTCGCACAGCAGGTATGGTTGATAGCGCAGCAGATTCAGTCAATAAGCTTGGTGCACCTATATCTTGAATTGGTATTGACAGCTATGTTTTGTCTCCAACCGAGTATTATACACAATTGATCATTTATGCTTCGATATCCGTGCTACTTGGAGCGAATGTCCTATTAAGATCAAACATGAGATTGGTAGGGTTGCCCTACGTTGAAACTCACGGTTATGAGCCTTACTCCGAGTGTTATATTGTAAGCTATCTCTACTTCTGGTCAACGAAAATATTCAAAGAAAAATGATGCTTACAATGAATTTATTATTAATCTAAGCTTCAGGTAATACAATATTTAATCATCGAAACTTCATTTCACCTAAATAGTTCATTATTTTTCATCAGTAGATTCAGTCAATAAGCTTGTGCATATACGACAATTCGCTCCAACCAGAGTCTTCTCAGGTAGAACAGAGTTCGCCAATTCTATCCTTGTCAGGTAACTCAGTTGCCTCATATCAAATGAACGAATTTTATGGCCCCGAATACTCACAGTCACATACTCAAGTCTCCATAATTCCAGTTTGGGCATTGTCAATAATATAGCGTCTGCCATACGTGTATCAAGCTCATATCTAGACCCGGCTCGTACACAGAATTCTTTCAAACTCGGGAAAGCGATTGGGCTTGAGTTCTTCATTGAATTAGGCATTCCTCTTCCCCTTCCCAAGGGTATGTCCAGTGCATGATAAAAATCTAAAACCTTCAGTCGTGGAAACTCGATGCGATCATCATTTTGAGCGTACTTTACATGTTCTCCAAATACGCGTCGCATAAAACGTGACATGAACGATAATGGAAGAGTAAGATTGACTAAAATTTGAGAAAGGAACGGATGAAGAAACCTAGTATAAACGTAAATAGCAGATAACGCTTGAGAGCACTCCAATGACTCCATAGTTGAAAGCATTTTTGGTGTGTCGAATAGGTTTATACAGCAAGCGTCTAACCATACTCGTAATGCAAAGAATTGGAAACGAGTTTTGCTCATCGGGCGCACGCGGTTGGCAAACACTCCAGTATAGATTTCATCGATTATGAAGTACCTAGTCAAATCATCGAATCTCAAACGAAGATCGCATATAACTTCGCCATTAGCTTTGTTGGCCCGTAGCATCGCTTTGAATTTTTTTCCGTATGCATCACGCCTTGTGCTGTACACAAGCTTCTTGTCTGCTAAGCCCTGGACGATTATCTGATATACGATCGTAGTCCAACGGCGTGACACGAGGCGCTGATTCACAATATTCAGAAAATCAATGTATTCAAAATATTGTATTATGTGATTGATTAACTCTGCAGGTAAATTTAATGCCGGATCAACTGCCGTTGCAGATATCAAACTCATTTCGGAGGTAGTAGCGTATCAAGAAGAAATATGCACAGCAATGCAACGACACGCGAGTGTTCATCATCTATTTACATGTGCGCAAATAACCTGATACGATGATGACTTGTTAGCCTTGTGGTAGATACTTTTAGGTATGTGATAATAACATGCAGAATCGTGCATTGCCATTCAGCTCATGCCCGCCTCTCAACATCGCTAGTGGGTTCTGCGTGACTCTGCTGTTGAATCACCGCGCATCAAACAAGTGTTGCGACAATAGCTATAAGACTCACCACACAATTTCTTCTCGCCAGAACTTTTAACAATCTTACAGTTATCGTCAATGATAGTCGATTCAGGTATCTGACACTTAAATAATTCAATTCGCCAAAGATCTTCGAGTGAATGCAGATCGAGTAGATAAGTAAGGTCAATAAAGCAACTCAAATGAAAGAGCTTCAGGTCGTCCATTGACCATAATGCAGTCCTTAAAAGATCTATTGCAAGCTTCAAGAGATGCGAGGAGCGGTTGCGAATAGTAAATTCTTCCAAAGCTGGAAAGGAGAGAAATCAAGAAGCGGCATCGACGATGGAGGATTGTAGGGTTTCGGCAGATTTGGGAACTAGCTCTGGGATAAACTTCAGAGTCAGTAATTTTGAGAATGCAAAGATATCCTTGAAAGTAAATTTCTTTACATGACTTCCATAGGTTTAGTCACAGGAAGAGCAGGGTGAACTAGCTATAGGAACGAATCGGAGTACGGACAGCGTGAGCTCATCACTCAATTCTGGCGAGCACACTAACGAGCTGATATTGAGAAGTCTAATTAAAACAACAGTCACCAGAGAAGGGAAGCTGTATTCACTGATAGCAGCAAATATGGATTGATCGATATCCTCTCTGCACCTGGTATTGCGCGGCCGCAAGAGCCGGTCCGGTGACGGGCTATGATCTGGCATTATTCACGTGTTTTCGATATTCTATTATCCTGCTTTTCTATTGATCCGAACCAGTGTTGTCGGTGAGAATTGAGCAATAAGTTGCTGAACAAGGTTGCTCCAAAACGGGACTCTGAAGGTGGCCACGGAAGCTCAATGGACCCAAAATACTGTGGCATCAAATCTATCAGTTCCGGAGGCAATGATGATAAACGGTCCGCTATCTTTGATTTGTTGCTCTGAACATATTCAGCGTTAAGGACCTCTCGGAAGATTACGCAATTCAGCGCGGTTCGATCATGTGCCTAAGAACAAGGCACAACACGCAATCACACCTTGTCGCCCTAGAATATTGAGCAGGTGCCGTGATTCTGCTAGGATTAGTCGTTCTTCACAAAAATAAACAAATATATTTACCCATATTAGTAACTTCGAGCTATTTTTGCATATCTCCCGTTAAATAGAACTTTGTTTGCAATACCGTAGCACCCAGCTGCGTAGGGTTTCTCAACAGTGTCGTCATTGTGGCTAGTTGCTCACTAGCCACAGCATTGGCCCTAATGAGCCGCGCATGCACATGAGCGCTGTTAATTAAAGTGTGATTCCCTTTTTGGGATTAATTAAACCGATCGACGCGATCGACAGTAAGCGAAAGCCAAGCAAGCAAGCTAAGCGATTTTGCAGTTAAAACAGTATTCGTGAGGGCGGACTCACTTCTATAGCGTAGTTCGAATTGCGTTCGACATTCTTGGCTGATGATGAGAATTACGATTATATATAGAGTAGAGAACATGTTTCATTGCTATTGTGAATTTTGTTTACTGAAACAATCATATATATTTAGCTTAATAACCACCTTTGCTCCGTGAAAAAAAATACCCAAATCATAACTCATTTGATAGAATCAGAAGTCTACTTAGACTTCTGCTTTGCAAATCCCTCAGCAAGACGCTCACCAAGATCCTTGTCGACCCTGCTAAACATCTCGACCACGCGCTTGCGAATCTCAGGCTTAGCAGCAGAGGCGTGACCCACGACGTTGGACACAAAGTTCTCCTGTTGGCCCTTGGTCCTGCCTAAAACTTTCCAGAGACCACGCGGCTGCTCAAAGTCAAGATCGGTGACCTCAGGAGACATATCAAGAGCAGTAGACGCCCAGTGTTCATGCTTTGCAGCAGAGATACCGGCCGTGTAGTGCATAGGCTTGAAAGTTGACTGATAGTTGGGGAGGGTACCGTAGTTTCCATCGACACGCATACCACCATCACGCTCGAGAGGGTTGTAGACGTTGCTAGGCTTGTTAACTGGGATCTGCAGGTAGTTGACGCCTAGACGATGGCGGTGTGTGTCGTTGTAAGAGAACAAACGAGACTGCAAGACAGGATCGGCAGAGGCCTCAAAACCAGGAACAAGATGGCTGGGAGAGAAGGCAGCCTGCTCAACCTCAGCAAAATAGTTGTCGGGGTTGCGGTTAAGAGTTAACTTTCCAAAGCGACGAAGAGGGAAGTCAGACTTGGGCCAGACCTTGGTCAGATCAAAGACCGACCAGCGGAAGTCCTTAGCCTGCTCCATAGTCATAGTTTGAATATATGCAGTCCAGGACGGGGACTCTCCACGCTCAATTGCATTGAATAGATCTTCAGTGGCGTAGTCCGCGTTCTCACCGGCAACATTGACTGCCTCATCATTGGTGAAATTGCGGATACCCTGGTCGCTCTTTAAAGTGATCTGGCAGTACACAAACGATCCGTCAGCCTCGACAAGCTTGTAGGTGTGTCCTGACCAGCCGTGCATGAAGCGGTATCCATTGGGAGTACCACGGTCTGAGAACAAGGTCATGAGCTGATGGGCAGACTCTTGGTTGCTAGTGAGGTAGTCCCAAAACATATCAGCATCCTTTAGGTTGGTCTGCGGGTTGCGCTTTTGGGTATGAATGAACATAGGGAACTTGGTAGGATCACGGATGAAGAACACAGGGGTGTTGTTGAACACCCAGTCAAGAGTACCATCCTCGGTGTAGAACTTTGTAGCGAATCCACGCGGGTCGCGAGCGGTATCAGGCGACGCACGCTCACCACCGACGGTGGAGAAACGCGTGAAGGTCTTGGTCTTCTTGCCAACGGAGCTTAGGAACTTTGCGCAAGTAAGGTCCGAGATGTCATCGGTGACCTCGAACTCACCGTAAGCACCCGCGCCCTTCGCGTGAACAACGCGCTCAGGGATGCGTTCACGGTCAAAGTGCGCAAGCAGGTCAATCAGATGGAAGTCCTGGAGCAGCAAAGGTCCGTATTCCCCACCAATGCGCGTAGAGGCACGTGGGTTTTCTACCGGGCATCCATTAGAAGCAGTGTAAGTCGGTGCGCCGGCGTCTCCGGTCGCGACAGCGGGTTGCTGGACGATTGCAGGGGCCATGATGTGTGAAAACTGAGTAGGAAGAAGAAAAGCAGATAAGCAGTTGCTGTCCGAACAGCAAGCAGCGAGCGAGCTCCCAGACCTTATTATATACCTTGGGCCAATCGCTGAGATCACATTAATGAGCACTTCTGCTACTTATTCGGGCTGAGCTGGAAACGGAAATCCATGGATCTCAGTGACGTCACTTACAGCCACAGTGCACAAGCCACCTGATCAGCCACCGCCGCTCTCAACCTCGACCACTTTGCTTACTACAGTGAGAAGGTCAGGAAGAGAAAGAGACTGAGACTACGAAGATATGGCCACAGTATCATAACTGATACGCGATGATACACAAATAACAACAGTACAGCAAAGAGCAGCGCATTTCAAAATGATAATATTGATCTCGTAGGCCGCGGCAGTGAATATTATACAAAAGCCCTGCAGGTTGTGACAGCCGCAGATCATTACCTGCCTTTCCTTCTCTCTTTCCCAACCTGGCTTTCTAATCAGCAATCGCTCGTCGTCTGGCTTGCCAGCTCTCGGCCTCCTCACTTATTCAGCACGCTGGCTTCTACTTGTTCGCTACTCCCATAATAATGTACATCATCGGTTCCTTCGCGATTACATCTGCTCCTCCTTAATGACCTCGACCAGCCTACATTAATCATCGCATGTTAGTTAATCACTTCGCTGAATACTCACCCCCCAAAAAGGCTATTCATTGCTTACCAGTCAAGGCCTTCTGTAAGTCCCTCGCCTTCAATCGCACTACACGCGACAATACTCCAACTCCTGTCCTTCATGCCTACCAGACCCAGGGCTTCGCTCACCTCCGGTGCCGTCATCGCTCCGGACTGCCGTTCATACCGTTAGTATCATCGATTAAGACTGCAAAATAAAATAAGCTTCTTTATTTAATAATCACTCACCTGATCTTGCTTGTTTGCAAACACAAGCAAGGCGGAATCGGCCAACTCTTCCTCGTTCAGCATCTCCGTAAGCTCTTCTTTGCTTGTGTTTATACGTTCACGATCTGTCGCATCTACTACAAAAATAACCTGCGCATTTCAGTTAACCACCTTTTTACTCCTTTAACAATCCTTTTCTCTTGAATCTAACTTACTGCAGCAGTATTGGCATAGTAACATCTCCAGTACGGTCGTATACTCGTTTGTCCACCCAAATCCTACAATTTTCATTAAATTAGCATCATGATTCCCCTTTCGGGCAGCCCCTTCACCCAACAGAATTCCGCACTCACCCAAACATTGAATTTTAAATTCTTATATGTCAGAGTCTCAACATTAAAGCCAATAGCTAAATAATCACGTTAGTATATTTTTAAAATATTGCTCAGTCGTCATTGTAAGCCAGCCGGTCCAGACTCCAAGCTTCAATCCTCGGTCCTCAAACCACCTGAATTGTGGCATAATTTTGAACTGTCATAATTAAATGAATAGATAGCTCGCTCATCACAGCCTGTCAATTGCAATTTGTTAATTGATCTTTAGCATGTGCCGGGCTTACCCGTCGTGATATTACTACTTGAGCGCAATATGACGCAGAAAGACTCAGCAAGTACACTCATGCTACTAGATACCAAAAACCCCACAAATCTCCTCAGTTCTTAGTATAATGTTGAACTTGGCTGGCGGATTCAACATCACTGAGCTCTTCTGACTGCCGGCTAACTTGACTAACAAAACACAGCAATTGACCACTTACTTGGAACGGTAGTGATGACTTCTCCAATCTGGTTCAAATCAGCAGCTGTTTCTATAGCAAAACTAGCCCGTTATTATCAAAGACTCACTTGCAGCCGGTACAATATTGTTGTCTTTCCGGCACCATCCAGTCCGAGAATCAGAATTCGAATCTCTTTATCGCCTCCCCATAATTTAGCTAATACTCTCCCAAATACTTGTCCTGTAGTATCATATTAGCAAATAATCACTCTGCAGCTTAAATCATTATCGCTTGTGGCGAAATTGGTAAACACGACATACCCATTTTGTACTATCTTGATTGATGCTGTAACAATATAAATGCGGTCGTGTCTGCTGTGAAGCCGTTAGCATCAATTCAATTATTTCAGATTTGCTCTATCTGCATCAATAAATCCTCTGTATCATATTGGCCACTAATAGTCATCTGCAGTGATGCTCTTCAAGCTGTGGCAAACAGACCAACAGCCATATCCATAAACCAGGGCTACTCCTGTAAACAGGACACAGGATTCACCAGACAAACAAAAACCAGCATACTTCCACGACTCGACTCACCTTCAAATGCACATATACGCAAGTCCTCAAAACCAATTATCAACTATATACCAACGAGATATCCTGACCTCGTCCTTTCCTTCTGATTGCTTTGCTGCTCGTTGCTGTTAATAAACTACAGGCGAGATTCCGCGCTAGGTTTCTCAGCCTTGCTTCGCCGCGTGTCCTCTGCGCAGTACTGCTTACCGGGGTTATGTAATCGAGGTGTTTGTACTGATGTTGGATTGCTCGTGGCAACCTACTTTGCAGTGTTCGATGGGTTTTTAGAGGGATTGTTGATCCTGATAAGAAACAAAGCAGGTTTATATCTCGAGGAGATATTTTTCCTACTTGTGTTCGCCCAGACAGCCTTTGTGACTCGTTTGCTGCGGGTTCGCCGTTGCGACAGACATTCTACGTCATACTTCCAAAATAACGGTACCACATGTATAGCCAGATTCTTTAAACACTAGAAGAGAGATAATAGTTCATTATTAAGATTATTCTACACGACCACCATGTCCGACAGCCTTCTCCCATACCTCACCGGACCACAGCGAAAACCGATCATAGGCGCTTCCGACTGTGTCCAGTGCTGGCCTGACATCAAGGAAGAAGCTTGGATATCCATCCGCCTCAGCTTCTCCCGAGTAGTAATCAATGACATATCGCACATTCTGCTTCTCTCCCTTCGCATTGTATCGTAGTACTGTCCAGTCATGTCTATCGAACGGCGGCGAACCACCCATCAATTGCAGCATCCGTGCTCGCGGGGATGGCGTGTCTGGTCGTCCTGTAAATTTCAGCAGCCTTGGCTCCTTGCCGGACACCTTAGAATACTTCTCCTCCCATTTCAAAATCTCACTCCATGCGCCCTCGTTCAAAAAGTTGTGTACATCAACCATCGCAGGGACATCCTGCTCCGGGGTATCCTTGTGTCCCTTCCGCACCATCGCGTTGAGCATCTGCTGCGGCGACGGATACTCCCAAACGCCAGCAGTCTCCTCTTCTCCCTGCGGAATCGAAGACATCGTACGCTCGGTTGGTAGCGCGATCTTCTGGCCCGGAACTCGCTGCGTAGACGATAGATTCGCTGGCATGTTTGTGCGTGGATCCAGCTTTGTGTGGTCAACGGGGCATACAGCCGCCTTGGAAATCTCGCTTTTCATATTTGTGTGATCAACCGGGCATTTCTGAATTGGTTAGCAAATACCTCGTATTATTGTTTTCGCGCAGACACTTACAGCCTCAGGTTGCGACGCCGCTGGCGCCTCTTCCTTCTTCTTGCTCCAAAACGGAATCCAAACCATTCCTGCTATTTGTATACTTATTTCAAACGACAACTATACGCCAAATAATTGCTACACAAAGAAGGCAACTCAGTGAAGTTGCACTTTCACAGACTGTTGTTGAACCTATTTCGTTTGCTGAGATCTCCCAGAAAGGTTCCGTATTTTTTCTCGAATCCAGCCGGGAGGTTTACCTAATTCCACGTGAATTATAAATCACGTGCACGGATGTCAAAGTCAAAGCACAGACTGGGTCGTGCAAGAGCTGTTTAGTGGGACTTTGAAGTTCAACAATAGATGTTTATTCAGGCACAGGCAGCTTCTGATATTCTGCTTAGCAGGGAAACGGAATACCTGAATACAATCGTTGTTTAGCATATACCTGGTGTGTTTTTTTTTGGGAATATCGTTTGCTGGGGCTCTAGCTGCAGGGCGCAGCAGGTGTCAGTAATCAGAGACAGTCGCAGTTCGAGCGAGATCGCTAGCCGTCTTTTTGCTAGAGTATATCAATACAGCTTGTATATATTTTTAAGGATTCTTTTTGAAGATACGAATTTTGCGGGCGGATTATGATGTTGTCTAAACAGAGACCACGTGCGGGGAGCATAGAAGAACGGTCGAGTGTATGTATTGAATTATTTACTGATCGCGGCGCCCTTGTAATGGCTGCTGACCTTCCCGTCGTTTAGAAACGAGTTCGCTCAGAGGGAGAACAATCTTATATGCTTGGAAAGAATGCGAGAAGTAGAACAACTACGAGTAACGATGTTGTGGACGAGTGTCGACCAGGACAGAGCTTCAGTGATCTCGGTAACTTTAGTCCCTTCTTTGCAGTCCAGGTTCGAATCCCTGATTCCGATTATATATTTCAATGATATGAATTTTTAGGACTAATACCAATTATCGCTACAGGATGTACCTTCGCTACCTGAACAGCAAGGCAGCAAGATGATGATGACGCCAGATAGTTTAGATGGTCACACCTCATCCAAAGCTCCATCACCTCCACCAATCTCTCTAGACCACGACAACACAACGAACAATAGTGAGCAGCATTTACAGACATCTGGTAACGGCACAGTAAATTCATCTACGGCAACTGGAATGAGGAAAATGGTGTATATGGGTTACCGTGCCGATTGCCCGAAATGCAACGCCCGAGAAGCCGGTCATTACTCTCACATCGTTTGCCTACCAGAAAAGTAAACACACATTTTGATTTTTCTGCTTATTTATTCTTGTGCAGCGCATCGTTTTAGGTCGGAATCTGTATATGCGCTACATACTAGTATAGTGTGTCGTGCTTCCTTTATTGGTATTTTCTGCATTGCTGATTTGCATATTGTGGTCTCTGGAGTTTTAATTCGTTGACTTTTTAAGCGTGTACGGGACTTGTCTGTATATTTTAATGAAACAGTATTTCATTTTCATATTTATCACTTTTGCTAGCTGAGTAATGCATTATGCATGCATTCATCAAGTTTTTGATGTGTTTCCACGCTCATTACTTGGCATTAGGGAGCTCAATTTCGTAATTTCAACTCTATTGCATAATATAATATCAATTCATGTCCATAATAGTTTCATAATAGAAATTTCAAATGCTTCTCAGATTTTATACACATTATGCCTGTTTTGCTCTTATTGGCCAAGTTGCCATTTACCCTAAGTTAACCCTAGAGCGCGCTCAGTGTAATGTTTCTCACCAAACCCTTTCAACCACGCGCAGGTGTACACAAACTCCGTTTGATTCTCTTGAAGATTGAATGTTATTTGATTATTCTTTGTGAAGAATAGTTGCAGACAGTGTTAGTGTTTCAGCCGTGGCGATACTGGGAATCGTTGCGCTTTGACAGTGTAGCACGCGCACTACAGCATCAGCAAAGAATCTCATCAAGCACTTTCAACTGTCCTGTCAACAGCAAACAGCAATTTCTCAGTGACTAAACGCGTTTGTTATATACGAGGTCATGGCAAGTCGGTTATTTGCTGGTATGAGCTTTTATATTGCCACAGACTTTCCACAGGATCTGAGAAAGCAATATGCACAGCGTATAATTGTATGTGATGCTCTGTTTGTAATATGTTTCTCGCCAACCATTTGGCAGAAGTTGAACTAACATACGCATATTATCTCAGAATTATGGGGGAAGAGTTACAGATGATGCTTCTGAAGCGATTATCCTTGCGATGGACGCACCAACAAGAGATCCATCAATCAATAATCTTTCAAAGTGCGTTAGGAAGTTCACAACGCGTTACTTGATCCTGGCCAAACCTCATGAAACTAATTTTTTTTTTCATTTAGATTTGACGTCGGATTTATTGAGGATTGTATCGTCGGCAATGCGAGGCAAGATCTGGATTTATATGAACTTGGCACGAATTACCAGTAAGTGCTATCTTGAATTTTAAGCGAACTGCCGTTAGATCAATGCTGATTAGTACACAGGGCTCCATTTAGTCAACTAGAGCCAGCTCCGCCACCTCTAGATAGAAATCTAAGTAGCTTGGCGTATTTGGCTTCAGAAGCAGAAGCAGCGGCTACTGCAGGTATTCAAGAGCTTGAGCGACTGGACGATGCAGGCCTGCGGGGCGCGACAGTGTTATTCCAGAGTGCGACAAGCTCAGAAGCAGAGGTCCAAGCTGCTAAAGCACTTATAAGCACAGCCCAGTATAACCCAGTACTGTCTTCGCAACAAGATTTGACGGAAGATGCAGATGTTAGTCATGTCAGCGACAGCATAGGAGGCAGCCAACGATCTCCCCGGACCCCGGCGGACAAGCAGCCAGTGGCAAATATAAGAACCAGTACGAGATCCACAAGATCTCGAAGAGCGACGCTTGAGGCATTGCGGACTAATGAAGAATCTGCAGAAGTGCGGCATGATGCTCGACAAAAGGGACAACCCAGGCGATTGCCGGCGGCCACAGAATGGGATCTTGATGGCGATGAGTCAGATCAGGAATATTTGCGACAGAGTTTTGGTAAGCAGTCGTCTGCAACTGCTGCTGGTACGCTGACCGAGGGTATGACCCCAATGCCGGCCGATTCTGGGTTACAAGAAGATATCTCAGAAGTTGACGATGAAGAACTTGAGACTCAGAGTCAAACGCGCACACCGAAACGTAAGAGGGATGTTACTGTTGATACAGATTCCTCGGATCTCGAAATTATGCGCAAGCATGAGCGAAGCGCACCTCAGCCTAGACCTCGGGGTCGGCCACGCCGCGATGGGACACCATCTAGATCCTCAAAGAAAAAACAGCCTGCCAGTACAGGTAGGCTCAGAAAGCGCGCATCGCGAAAAGCTGAGCAAGAGACGCCATCACAGAAAGCTTTTGTGAAAATTCTTCCAAAGCCTTCTGACGAGGATAAAGAATTTAAGGAAGTTCCTAAGGCTGACGGAGAAGCGGCCGATGCAGATAATTTAGTGGATGATGAGCAAGAAGGTGCTCAGGTTGAAGATGATCAGCTCTCTCCTGTTGCTATGCACACAGAAATGCAGAAACAAGAAGCTGAAGAAGACGAGGAAGAAGAGGATCCTGACTTTGAACCGTATCCCATTTTTAACGAAGCTGTTGAGAAGGTGGAATCGTTGTCATTTTTTGACAAAGAAATATCTTGGGATGCTGAATCAGTGCAAGATACCTCTGGACATATGGCAGCTATTAAAGCTCTTCTCAAGAGATGGCTGGATACATATGGCGGCTCATTGAGCTATTTTCTTGGAATCCTTCATCGGACGTCTTTTAATGTTAAACTTGCCGAGCTTATTTTGAAAAGCATGAAGGGTGGTGAATTTTTGAAATTTCCTGATGACCTTAAAGGGGCATTCACAATCAAGGACGATCGAGATCTGAAGAAAGGTTATGGCGGAGACGAAGAAGCTTACAAGCGTGTTCTAGCAAAGCACGGAAGGCATGCTATCAGAGTACGCAAGATGTATTGGGACTGCTTTTTATATATTAAGGAGAATATGTGAATATTTATTGGAGTTAGCAAATGGTGTCGCTTTGTGTTCTAACGCATGTCTGATAATCTGTCTTGTACACTATTATGAATGAAACTATACCCATTTCTATACAAGGCTTGGCATATCAAGAACTTTTGCTGAATAGTGATGTAGAATGCTGAGATGGACCTCTGGTTGATAATTTCCCCGTGCATTGCCTCTCGTTCAAGTTGGATATTTGTTGCTATGAAGTCTAATTCTTCAAAAACATGTTCTATCGCAGGTTTCTCTAGTTTTTCATGGATATTGGCTGTAGTTTCGGGAATTTGATCAATAGAGACAAGTACAGACTTCAACAGGCGTGATGCAAAGCCCAATTTTGTGAGTGCAGCATCTAAATTCTTGTCTTTCAAGTAGGAAGTAGCGCAGAGAACCAATGCTCTTGCATGCCATACATTGAAAACCAAATTCTCGTCAAACCAATGAATTTGTCTTGAATTTTCAAAAGTATTTGAGGAAAATATCGTGAGGGTTCTGCAGACGGGGAAGATCTGGATTCGATTATTCTTGGTAGTTTCAAAATTCGTTTTTGGCCTGTTCTCTTCCTGTGGCTGTCTGATTAAAGTAATTGAATGATAGTTAAAAACAGTACTGATATATCGGTCAAAATCACTGGACTTCAGAATAGAGGATTTATAACAGGCAAAGCAGGTTTCAAAGATGTAGTCAAAAGTGATGCGAGGATGTAAACTTGCGGGACCTGGATTTGGAAGCTTCCCCACGCGGTAAATTTGGTCCTGAATATAGTCAGATAAATACTCTCACACAACCGAATCGATTGTTTGAAAGATACCAATACAGATACTGTCAAAGAAAGTCTTCTACTTAAGACTTGTAATATTTTTTGTTGTTTTTCCGGGGAATAGTATGCAATATAGTCATGATCAATCTCAGCTCTTGCGACTATTTCCTCCAGCAACGTCACAGCATGTACACATTCACTAACCGCAACTAAGACTCGTCGCAGTTTAAGATGTGCGTATATTTGATACATCATATAACAGTATTTAAAGTAATCAGGTATTGCACTATCACGAATATCACGACTGATATTCCGACGATGGTGGAAATAATGTAATGTCTTGCGAGGCGAGAAGTATGAGGATCTAGGATGTAGACACTGTTGACACAAACTTATACACTCTTCGTAAAGTCCTTTGTTGAATAATTGATCTGCTTCTGTAAAGCAACGAAGGTGGTACACTAGACAGTCGACATCGTCTGTAGAGAGGTCCGTGTTGCTATCTGTGTACACTCAGCTGGCAATTCCCTGACAATTGAATTTTGAAGCATACCTTTAAAGTAATGCAATCTGTTGTGGAAGTCCATACTGCAAAGCACTATTGCGATGCTTGTAGCAGATTAATTGGGCGTGTAGAGAAAATGTACGAAGCGGGAAGTCAGCTGCGAGAACGACAGGCAATATGTAAATGATCGATTTGTATATTGACTGGCCCATATCTTCAACACAACGCCCTTGGTTTCAAGATCTAATTAATGTATTATTACAAAATATAAATAAAACTACTAATATATCTAACCAAAAGTATCATCCCATGGTTCTTCATCATCGTCAACTACAATTGGCACTTTCTTCTTCAACAAATCCTTTCTACATAATGGGCACGTAGCATGCTACATCATCACTGTTAGCTGATATCATGCATAAAGATCACTGTAACTTACCAGCTTCAACCACGGCGCAATGCATTCTAAATCAAAATGGTGAAGGTCGTTGCATGGAAGCTTCACTACCAGGGGATACTGATCTACAGATTGAAATCAGTACTTCTTGTGCACAATAATATTTACCAAGAAAACCATAACATAACACACCTTCCAAATATGCAGTGTTGCAAATAGCGCATGAATCGTCTTTTTTCAGCTTTTTCCGAGGAATGCGATCTAGAGAATCCAGAAAAGTCTGGTCGACACCTTTCGCTTCGTGCGGTGGATGTAATGCGTCTTCGAATAGCTGAGCTGAAAGTTGCTCTAGCACAGAAGTGTTGCCCATTTCCTGTAGTGCACTATTAAAAAACTATTAGAAACATTTCAAATAATAATAAATGCATATTTCCAGATATGGATAACAGTGGTATATATATACCTTGCCAAAGAACGATAAGTCTCCTGCGATGGCGCGCTGTTGTTTCTATCAGTCGAAAAAAACGACGCCAGATCCGGATTCATGTTAAAAAGAGTATGTCGTTCTCCATCTCGAGTTTCTCGTTCGCGGGGACGAGACAGATTGTGGTCGTCTGTGGATGTAGGATTACCAGTCAGCTCTTGATAGCAGAACCTGAACATCACGCGACATACCGTCATAAGTAGCCATATTCAAAGGAGAAAAATCCAAATCACCAGAGCTTCTAGGTTGATTTAGTTCTCTAGAGCGGTTATTGACCAAACTGCTACACACACTGCGATAAATCCAGGAGCAAGTGTCCGCACACGGCTGTGGAGAGAGAACACTCCAGAGCCATACTTGCGATATTAAGTTTAGCGATTGGGAGTTATCCATACGCCGCACCACCACAAAGTTCGCGGCGAAGTCTGGTTCACCAGAGCTAGCTTTCCTTAATCACAACTCCCCTTGCTTCGAGAAGTGGTCGCTCTTCTACTCTGGCTTTTAGAAATATTACCCGGAAAATAAGAGGAATTGAATATGCTGACGACCTCTTCGCCGTATTTTGATGCTTCTAATTCAGCAAATTCCCAGTTCCGTGGACAGCACGCACAATATCAGACTCAAGGCTACCCGAACCAGCACAGCCTCTTTTCCCAACTAGCACTAGGAGCAAATGCAAACAATCAAGCAGCACAAGGAGACCGCGCTGAATCAAGTTTTAGCCAGTCTCTGCGGGACGGGACTGTAAGAGACGGCGCAGCTTCGCAGTCTGCATTTGACCAGACGCAGGATGTGGCATTATCAGCGTTTCTTTACACACATGGATTTCTCAACGGTGCCTGCTCCGATATCACGGTTTGTGCCTTTGGAAAAGAGTATGCACTTCACAAGCTTATTCTTTTGAGATCACCATTTTTCTCTCAAATGTTTTGCGGGCCGTGGCGTGACTCAGCTAGCGGTTCAATCGATTTGTCATTCAAGGACGATCCTAACATGACTAAGGAAGCGTTCGAACTCGCCATAGGGCGTCTTTACGGTCATACTGATCTACAAGGAGAAGCTAAGTATGCTATGTCTCTTTTGGCTGTATCGAGTTTTCTGGACATGCAAGATCTGCTAGAGTCTAGCGTTACTCTAATAATCCGCAACGTGACACCACAGAACTTGCCTGACGTTTTACGTTTTGCGCTGACCAGCGACTATGGCGGAGCAAGCAGACGTCTAGTCACGAGCTGCAAAAACATGTTATATTGCGATGGCTGGGAGATGGGTGTAGCGGCATGGGATCGTATCCCAACCACAATTGCTGCAGAGATATTATGTGGGAACCCATTCTACGTACCGACTGAGTGGGACCGCTGTATGTTTACTATCAATTTGATTAACCGGAATATCAGATATCATAATAGTCATAACGAGGCGGCGGATTTGAGTGCAACCTTCAAGAATGACGTGCACATATCTGAGGAAGATGAAGAGACCGATGACGCTACTGAGTCGGGAGAAGCAGAAGCGCGCCTTGATGATGAAGAAGCAGATATGGGGTATGATCCAGCAATGTATTCTGTTGAACCTCTGCGCATGGTCATGGAAACGGGAATTCATTATGTGCATTTTTCTTCTGAAAGAATGCTTGAGATAGACTCTATGCGGGATGTTCTTGGCAATAGATTCGTCAGCGAGCGCAAGCTACAGGAAGCTCTATGGACGACTATGAATCTGCGACAACGAATAGTCTCTAGTCCTTTGAACAAAGACAATTTAGGATTTATCAAGCGCGGCCGGCTCCCTCAACCAGATGTCGATGGACGAAGGTCTGCATATGTGATTCCTATGAGCGACGAGACCACAGTTGGCGTTGGGTCGTCGATTATTTCTTCTACAGCTATTACCAGCAGAACTCTGTCTAGCAGCTCAGATGAAGATGAAGAGGAAAAGGAGGTGTCGTGGACACATTTCCCACCTTATCGATTTTCTCTCGAGTTTAAGGACGTTGCGAAGCTTAAGGAAGATAAGCGTGTCTATAGCAATACTATCTGGTATGCCGGATCCTACTGGAATGTTTATATCCAAAAAGTTAGGCAGCGAAAGTCAGTTGTTCAGATGGGTGTATATCTTCATAGAGCCAAGTCATCTGTTGGACAGGAGTCGTTATCGTCATTAGGATTTAGTTTTGGAACGGGTGAAGCGAGATCGAATGATGATTGGGACGCAGATAATGACGTAACACGTCGGACATCAGAAAATCTTACACAAACAGCTACGATTGCTTCTCCCTATCTTGCAACTAGTTCGGCTCTAGTTAGTGGAACGGGTACGAGTGACATGAGTACACATGGCCGATCTTCGTCGCTGAGCGTTTCATCAACGCCTACGGTACCCGACTATCTGGATATGCGGCCGAAGATCGCTACATATTTTGAAATTTTCACCCCGAGTCGAAAGGGAAAGCATGCGCTTACCTGTTTCTCGTCGAGTCCTGATATGTTTAGTTTCTCGCAGTCATGGGTATGTTCTGCTTGCGAATGAGGGTTGGTGGACATAACTGACTAATATGACATAATAGGGATGGAAAAGTACGACATTATATACGGCTATTGATGAGCAGCAGCAAAATGGAGAATCTGGCGACGTGAATCTGAAGTTTATGATTATGCTCGGTGAGTTGTCAACAGCTGCAGCTGGTATCAAAGAGACAATGCTGACTTTAGCGACCGCAGGAATCGTGTAGTCCGTGAGTAATCAGACGACGTAAAAAGTGTATGTATTTCAAAAGGCGTACTAGGCTGTTATTGTGTCATAATTGAGCACCGCTAAAGCGTAAACCAACTCTGCTCTGCACTCAGGCCCTTCCTGAACGTGTAAACAAAGCTCGTCCGGATTCGTCTGGCGTTCAAAGTCACCTCAGCGCTGCGTCATTGAGCCGCAGACTCTATGCAGCAGCCAAACTTCGTTGGCGTCTCCCGCGTGTTCACTCTCGCAGTTGATCTCCATCTGAATTTGTATATATTCCTCTCCAAAACCCTTCTTCTTTGCAATCGCACCCATGAGCTCAAAGGCTGTCATTCTTGTATGTTTTCTCTGCGCAACGGTCCGGTCATTCGAGATCAGCTCACTAACTCGAAACAGGTTGGCGGAGGCACCCGAGGCACTCGTTTCCGTCCTCTCAGTCTCGACGTCCCAAAGGTACACTCGCCCGTTGATGGGTCTGCTCTGGTAGATTGTGTGTGTGCTCATCATCAACATAGGTCCTCTTTCCCGTCGCTGGACGGCCGATCCTGTCGCATGCTCTCTCGGCTCTGTCTACGGTCCCGTCCGTCAAGGAGGTCCTTCTAATCGGATTCTATGACGACTCCGTCTTCGCAGACTTCCTCTCCGAGGCTTCTCGCGAATTTCCCATGTTCACCATCAAGTACCTTCGCGAGTACAGAGCCCTTGGCACCGCTGGTGGTCTCTATCACTTCCGCGACGCGATCTTGAAGGGCAATCCCTACCGATTGTTTGTCATTCACGCCGATGTCTGCTGCTCCTTCCCGCTCAGCGAAATGCTGCAGATGTTTGATGACAAAGAAGCCAAGGCGATAATCCTCGGCACCCACGTCGAGAGCGATGCTGCTGCTCGCAACTTTGGCTGCATTGTCATCGACAGCAACAAGAAGGTCATCCACTTCGTTGAAAAGCCAGAGACTCACATCTCCAACCTGATCAACGGCGGTGTCTATCTCTTCGACCGCTCAATCTTTGACGTTATTGGTGCTGCTCGTAACGCGAAGCTCGAGGACTCGCTCACAACCCCGGCTGAAGACGATGACGATTCCAGAGAGGTTCTGCGACTCGAGCAAGATATTCTCGTTCGTCTGGCTCAGGCCGATGGATTCTACGTCTACGAGACACGCGGTTTCTGGCGCCAGATCAAGACAGCTGGCTCAGCTGTGCCTGCTAACTCGCTCTACTTGCAGAAGCTCTTCCAGACAGACATAGATGCTCCTGGTCTTGCCAAAGCCTCCGCGTCAATCTTGCCACCAGTGTACATTGATCCTACCGCCACTGTTGATCCTACCGCGAAGCTTGGACCTAATGTTTCGATTGGACCTCACGCTCGCGTTGGACCTGGTGCTAGAATCAAAGAGTCTATCATCCTCGCCGATACCGAAGTCAAGCATGACGCCAACGTTCGCTACTCGATCCTCGCGCAGGGTGCTAAGGTCGGTGCCTGGGCTCGCGTCGAAGGAAGCCCTATCACCGCGGAGGAGCACCAGACTGTCATGATTAAAGACGGAGCCCGGGTCCAGAACATTTGCATTTTGGCTCGAGATGTTGCCGTTGCAGATGAGGTTCGAATCCAGAACTGTGTTGTTCTCCCTCACAAGGACATCCGCAATGTATGTGTTCTCTTGGCTTTTTTTTTGATACCTTGAATTTTTCTAACAATTTATTTAGGATGTTGTCAATGAGATTATTATGTAAGTTTAGAGGAGTTGTAGATTAATTTTAGACACTTAGCTTAGTGATTTACTAAATATATACAATATCCCACACAACTATATTTAAACAGCATGTTTGACTCAACTACGTCAAGCGAGCCCTATTACAGGAAATTGTACAAAATCCTAGACGAACGCTCCGGCTTATTTGGAATCAAAACTTCATCTACTCCCATCAACTAGTTTCAAACATGATAGACAAAGTCCACAGTCTTCCGTAGTTGCCTTAGCTATACCGAAATTCCACAGAAAGGATAGATCAGTTACGACACCTGTAAAACGATGTCGTGAAGGAGGAGAATCAATAAACTGCTAAATCGAATGACTTGGCATCCCGCATTGCACATGTGGATGGGTTCTGAAAAGTATTAATTAAGATTCTAAACCAACAAATTTATCTAGCCATCCCCATTCTCGTTCAGCATCTCGTCTCCAGGCTACGAGATTCCTGACATTCTCAGCACCATCTCGGATTTTTCCAATTTTATACGTAGCAAGATCAATGAATCCGGAATTGACAATCTCATCATATTGGTGCTGACTACCTAGTTCACACACAATTGCCTTTGCACTGCCGGCGGTCGCAATTTCGAATATCCGTTGGTAAAATTCGACGCCTCCAACAAGCGCGAGTCGGGGTTCGTATTTTCTCACAGAATACTCAGTTGAAAACCTGTAATCGCGTTCTGATATATAAGGAGGGTTTGAAATAACAAGATCAAGATTATCAAATACTTCTAAATGATGAGTAAAGAGATCACCAATGTGAAAACGCACAGTGACACCGTTGCCCGCTACGTGCGAGTTATGGTCAAGATTCTCTTTAGCAAGGGCTAACGCTTTAGGTGAAATATCGATTGCGTTGATACTGACAGGCTTATTATTAGCTTTTAGTTGCTCGGCAAACAGAAGTGGTAAACATCCGGTTCCTGAACATAAGTCAAGAACGTTGAATTGACTTTGCGAAGAAAAATTTTCTTCAGGAGCAGAAGCGCAGAGTCAGCAATAAAGAACAGCAAAAGATAAACAGAATAAACAGGTATCTTTCTCACCCTTGTAAAAAGGATGGTATTCTCGTATTCCTTTCGCAATTTTGATGCCCCATTCTTCAGTTTCCCATCGCGGAATAAGAACACCTCGACGACACAAAATATCCAAAGAGTCTCCAAATGGCTGAGAACCCAGTATATATTGCAGCGGTACATGCTTCTGGCCACGTAGATAGCACGCTCTGAATATTTGCTGCTTCACAGAAATCTGCTGTGAGTTAGTGGAGGGTGAATTTGGATCAGTGATCCGTGAAGCTGCATCGCGAAAATGTTGAGTTATCCATCGCGCTTCGCGACGAGCAGACTCCAAATCGCGTAGCGCAGGAAGAAGTAGAGACAATAGTGATGATTCTTTTCGAGCAAGTATCTTAACAGCCGGTTGAATGCGCATCACATTGGAACAGCAGCTCTTCAAACACTGACAAACCTGCGGAACAGGTGAAGCTGAACTGAGAGAGAGAGAAGGGGAGAACTTTGGTGAGAGGATCAATGGAAGTCTTGAGGGTTAGGGCACACTGTACACATTCGACCGTGATCATTCGCGATCCATCCTGATCCATCCAACATATCGCTATCTACACAGTCCAATCACCACAACTTCGTGGGTTTCTTCTTCTATAAACAATCATGTCTACAAAGACCTTTGAAGCGCGGGCGCACGAGCTCGCCGCTGCGTTCTCAGCAAAGAACTACGAGAAGTGCAGTGCGCTGCTGCCACCGGTCAAGCTGATGCTTGCTCAGCTGAACATCCTCGTTCCATTGCCATCCTCAGACCTCAGCCTTCTCGTCCTTGCCCGTGATATCTTCGAGATTGGAGCGCTCACTTCTATATTCATGCACGATGATGCGCTTTTTAGTCGGTATCTGGCGCAGTTGTCGCCATTCTACGCGCTAAAGGATCAGCTCTCGCCGCCGTCGGCTAACGAGAAGAAGCTGATTGCACTTAGGTTACTGCTCTTACTATCCAAGAACGATATTGCTGAGTTTCACACAGAGCTCGAGACTCTTGAAGACGAGGCCGATACTGATCCGTATATCAAGTACCCAGTCGTGCTTGAACGGTGGTTGATGGAGGGCAGCTATGACAAGGTGTGGAAGGCTACAACTCAGAGCAGCGAGGTCCCTGCTGAGGAATTCGCCTTGTTTGCTGATGTAAGTAGTGATTGATTTGATTGAAATCACTTACTAACTTGGATATACAGACTCTTGTCGACACAATTCGAAGCGAGATTGCCACATGCTCTGAGAAGGCTTACCCATCCCTTCCACTTGCCAATGCTAAGCACCTGTTGTTCTTTTCCGACGATACCGAGTTGAAGGAGTTTGTTGAGCAGGTATGTAATCACTCTTTGTCAGATATCTTATGTGATGCTCACACATAGCAGCGCGGATGGTCAATACAAAATGGCCGAATCTACTTCCCCCAGGAAGAGCCTGACGCTCTTGAGAATGGTGTTGCTATGGAGAGTATTATAGAAAATACTCTTGGATATGCTCGTGAGCTTGAAACTATTGTCTAAGTGTCCATATGCAGTCGCTAGAAGGTGTTTGAGGAATGTACCATAATCATAAATCTATTTACATGAACTTATTAGCTCTGTGGATCTTCTATGGATATCTCCACAGATTTAGCTTCTTATCGTAGAAACTACAGCTTGAAACTACAGACCCATTTGTAGTCCAATCCGCACCGTACACCATACTCTCGTGTCCTTCTGTGATCGTTCCTAACACTTCCACCGCTTCGCCGTCATCATTACGGCTAGGCACTACCACATTCGCGCCATTATACATACAACATGCGAATATTTCATGCGTACTGCTCGTCGGTCGCGGTATTAACCGCCAAACTCCTCCTCCCAGATTAGTCTCGCTTACTACTTTGCCGCGCGTACCTCTTATATCCCAAACACGCATCGTATCGTCATAAGAGCCAGTCCATAACCGTCCATCGTCGGTGCTATCGCAAAGTATAGAAGTCACTCCTGCTGAATGAGATCTTCTATCTTGCCATACTTGCAATCCCATTCGCAGATCAAATGCAGAAAACAAGGCGTCGTCGCCGCCGGTATACAATACCGAGCCGTTGTTGTTGAAGGTTGATGTCCACGCTTCGAGAGAATGCGGCGTGTCTGAAGCTAGCGGAGTGATACTACATGATAAAATAGAAGGATGCTCAAGTGATAATGTTTTCCATTCGCCAGAGGTGAGCGTAACAGAAATCACATCTGATTTCACTGGCGAGAAACAGACTGAAAGCGTCAATATATCAGATGTATCCGCAACCAGTTCGTCGGTCAGACACGTTAATTTCAAAGAGTTTTCTTCTTCAGTTATCCTCCATACACATATATTTCCAGTCGAATGGGCTGTAACTAATAGTGTTGGATCATGGGGTGAGATCTTGACGTCCAATATCGACGAATTTGGAGAAGGTGTAGAGTCCACCAGTTTTCTAAACAAACCCACAGATATCAGTATACGCCATTCTACAGGTCCAAACAATCTTAAACGTACAATTTTCCATCCACAGTATCAAAAACATCCAAACTCCCCGATCGTTTTCCTGTCTCTTTATCAAGATGATATGTCCCGACTATCAAGAACCTATCGTTGCAAGGAAAAAACGCCAGCGCACACGGCGGCAAGTCCACCGTAATTGTCGATTTTTGAATCAGATGTGGCATCTATTCTGAATTATATGTCATTTGTAAACGAATCAGATATCAAGGATTCCTTCGAGTGATTGTTCGTGGTATCGTGAAATTTTACGGTCACGTGAGTATTTATTTACGCGTTTCGACGCGACCAACTTCGCTTCTTGGGTGAATGCAATTTCTACAAACAAAAATAATTCACGATAGTCTACTTATACAATGCATATTTTATCCATAACTTTGAAACATCATCAAATGCAAGTGATCACCAGTTTATCCCGCCCTATATACCGTTTTCCAAAACCAAACTCATTCATTTCCTCAAAGGATGCCGTAAACTCATATTCTCCTCTTGAAAGCACTATGAAATCCGTATCAATTGTCCGCGTAGCTCCAGGAGCTACACCAACCACAGGCTGCTGCAGAATACCATTGAATATGATACGTCGACTCACGTCTAACGACAGAGCAGGAGACAAGTTCTTAATCGTCGGTTGAACTCGTAGAATGCCGGATACCTCTGATTCCTTTCTCGAATGCGACTTTATAGACGTAACCAGGGTTACAAATGTATCTGGCTCCACTGTCCAATTTCTTATTCCAACCTTTCGAGTTCCAGAAGACGGCTCAAGCGTAACCTCAACAATTATATCGCCGACCTGAATAATATCAACCATCTGAGGCGTGATTCGAAGAGCTCTCAGCTCAATCATGCCATTATGAGCAGTTTCAGACCCCTCGTTAAAGTCTACATCTTCCACCCACCTTCCGTGTAAAGTTCTTAGAAGTTCCTCCCGATGCCAGAACACAGATCTCTCAACCTCAGGAGACCATGCGCCAGGTTTAGCTGGGGCTCCATTAGTCGAGCCGACACTCCGCCTAGTAAATTGCCTAGGAGGCATGAGTGACGGAATGGGTGCATTCGAGTCAATCTCGCAAATTCTCTTCACAGGAATGAGCAATCTTGTAACATGACCAGGTTGGATTACTCCCTTTACAGTCTGATTTGCTTCGTCCGGTACATCTGTTGAGATCTCCACCTTCAAAGGTGTCGGCCACGAATTTCGTAAGTCTAAAAGCATCAGGCAGTAATCGTCCATCTTATCAAATGGCAACCCAAGAGACTCCAAGAACTTCAACAAAAGCGGTGTAGTCGTGACAGTGCCATCATCACCGGTAATCATCGGCATATTAAAACTAAATGGAACTAAATCACAACCCGCGACCTCAACACTGGCATTCACAGTAATATTAAGATCTACTGTCAATGTTCGGACGTAAATCTTGCTAGACTTTGTTGCTGCCTCTTCGTCCACGTGCGAATATGAAATATTGATTGAGCCTGATGTTAAACCTCGTTTTCCAAGAATCTCCACTTCAATTTCAACTTCGCCATTCGGTAAGATTGCAATGCCATCAAGTTGACTTATGCATGTAAAAGTATCTCTCTGTTTCAAAAATACCTCTATCTCATATCTATCAGATTCACTCCGACTGGGTTGCTGCAGCGCGGCAGTGAGCGAGTCAGTCGTTGAATCGTTGAATTCGACGTTCAAATTTGTTGCGGAAATCTGATCTGAAACATTTCCTAATGCAATAAAAAATCTCTTCCGCTCACCCTCTAGTAACATCAAACTATTCTGAGGTAATGAGATTCTATTAATTCTCAAAATAGGAAGATGCGGTACAACATCCACTGAAATCTTAGTAGAAGTTTTGTCATATGGGATAGGAATCTGGGACTGTGTTCTGGCTTCTAAACCGAATCTCTTAGGGCGAGGAGTTGCGGTAACGTTCGCCTGCTGCGGTGTGATCTGCAATTTCGTTTCTCTGCATCCAAAAACCTGCACTACACAGCCAGTTATACTGAACTCTCCTGCTGAGGTTGGTGTGAGATAGATTGATATAGGCTGCATTTTCCGTGGAGGCACAATCACAGAAACAACATCGGACGAAAACGAGGCACCTTCACCGCTATAATCATAATTAGTACCAGTTATTCTCAGTAGGCAGACTTACTTACATCAAAGAAATTGATTTAATGTCAAGTTCGCAAGCAAATGGATTCTGCAAGATCACTAGGAATTCAACAGGCTCATCCTGCACAAACAGATACCGCTTCTCGTCTTCAACCGCCTTTTTATCAAATGGATTGTAAATAAATGGACCGTTCGTTTCACTGCTGCTGCTAGCTTCTGTCTGTATCAATTTTGGTACTGCCCATAAACTGGATTCCACAACTCCAATATCACGCACTAAATATGGATCCCAGTAATCTTCCTCGAAGCCTTGAAATCCTAAAGTAAGTGCTGCCGAATACGCATTGCGCATGGTATTGATATAAGACATTTGCTCGTCAGCAGATAGATCTCCAGATGCAGTTCGGAATAACAAGGCAATATATTTGACGACGCCAGTGTGGTCAGGAAGCACTTTGCACAAATCAATACACATCTTTAAAATCGATGTTTTGAGCTGTTTCCATCCAAAAGTAGAAATGTCATTGGTGGTCTCAATAGGTGATCCATAAACCTCGCAAATGTCATTTAGGAGCTGCAAGATGCCGGAGTTAGGAAAGTCCGCTCGAATTGCCGACTCTCGTATCGCTATAGTATCCGGACCATCATCTAGACGAGGAGTTTGGGCACGAATATTGTTTGCTATCACACGAGCTTGTACGATTCTTGGAATCAATTCACTGATCAGTTGACGAAGTACAAATCCTCGTTTTCTATAAAATCCTAATTTTCCACATGCAGAAGCAATGCCGGCGAGAATCTTGCTAGCATCAATCGCGTCGACACTGTCCAATCGCACAGCCTGGGCCGACGAAATCCATTCCATAATTCCCATTTTAAGAGCATAGACTTGCGCGTGCCTTGATGGCGTATATGGGATCGGTTTTGACAAAACGATAGCGGCCCTAGCAGTGTCGGTGAAACCGCCAGCTAAGCACGTGCAAGTCAGAAGATTGACTGTGCGCAAGATTGTCTCGACGTAGGTTAGCTGGGGTACACTTTCTCCTGGAAAGTTCTGTGAACGATTGTAAAGTGACAAAACAGTGTTGGACATTTGGGGAATCAAGTCTAGCAGATGCGGTGGTTCTGGTGGATCACGTTTCTCTGAGGCGGGCACTGGTGGAAGTACAACCGTAGGGACTGTAAACGGAATCTGAAGATAGGCCAACATTATCATACACATACCAATTCCCTCAACACAAGCACCGTGCCATAAATGATCATTGACGCCTTTCAGAACATTCAGCGCTTCGACATATTCTTTGAGCGCATCTGTTGTACGACCAGCTAGTAAATACATGTTTGCAATCATCTTCATTGAACGACCTTTTCTGCGCATTCGTTGACGCTCAGTATGATGAGATAATGGATATGATAAAATTTTATCCTTATCTCGAGTAGATGTTGTGCTGAGATTACCACTCGAGTTGTGGGGAGACTGTCCTCTATGAGGCGAAGCAGATGTAGTTAACATAATTGAGTCATAATCATCATCACGAGCCAACGGAGAAGCAATCGTGTCAGCTGTTTGATAGGCCTGAACTAGCAGCGGAAGCTCAGCTAAGAGCGCCGAAGTCAGATCGCAGACGACTGTACGTATTGATGTAATTCGCGAAGCGCGTCGAGGTGGGAGACAGATGTAGTCAGGCGAAGGCAGCTCGTTAGAATCCAAAGGACAATCGAAAAGAATCACTTTGTGAATGACTGCTTGAGGAGTTCGCTCTTGTAATTGGGTTATTATGCCATCAATATCAGATATGTCCGAGAGGTTTTTGTAGTCGACCAGTCCAAACACCTGATTAAATTAGTACACTGCCGCAGCCGATCAATTTAAAACACTCAAAGAATATGTTACATACCGCCATGGTGCGCCTGAACAACTCCAAATCCTCAAGGGCAGTGTGATGTTCATCAATGGAAGTTGTATAGTTGTACACCACTATTCCGTTAGGAAAGCCCTGAGGGCTGAACACAACTAGAACTACTATCAGCTCCTATTCCAACCAATTCCATCCTTGTTTCTATACACATTAACACACCTCTTTCTGGTCTTGGATCAGGAGTGACATCACCAAGATGAATGACCGCAGTAGATTTCAATTGAGCTACGAACTCCGTGAATCGCGCACGAGAGATCGGTCCAGCTGGGCAAACAAATGCGCGGATCCGTGACGGTGCAAGATACGAAAGCGCATCAAGCGAGTCTAGAGGCTGCAATCCCATTGGAATAGGCGTCATGACTGTGATCAGCAGTTAGACGTGATCCTGTCGCGTGAAGAGTGGTGAGCGACGCGGAGGAGATGTTCGTTGGTGTTGGGCTGAGCTGACGAGTGCCGCGCGACAAGGGCGATAGTCTCGAGATGCTCCGTGTTTTTTCGCAAAATCCAATGCCTATGAAGTGGCTGAGCATATTCAAATAATTCCAATAAATACTAAGATTAGTACTATGTTTTTCAATTAATTGAACTTATATCCCGCCAAATATACTACTTTTGGAGAACAAATAGTAATTGTTAGGTAATTCATTATATAACAACCTTATTTTCTATAGACGCGTCCTCATTAATGAGTGCACGTTAGTGTCAACGCATTCCTCTGAAATTACAACACTATCCTACACACTACCAGAGCCTGCTGATCTCTTTGAAGACTCATATTTGAAATTGCAGGAGTTATATATTAAGAATGTCGCTGTGGGTTGACAAGCATAGGCCAAAGTCTTTAGACGCGCTCTCCTACCATCCTGATCTCTCGACGCGTCTTTCGTCGCTGGTAAGTTCTTCCACTCTTTCGTGATGTTTTGGACATATCTAACGATTTGGCAACATATAGGCATCTAGTGGAGATTTCCCACATCTGCTGGTTTACGGTCCATCAGGCGCAGGCAAGAAAACGCGTATCGTGGCTACTCTGAAGGAATTATACGGGCCAGGCGTGAACAAGATCAAGATCGACTCGCGAGTATTCGTGACTCCGAGCAATCGGAAGTTGGAGTTCAATGTAGTCTCGAGTGTGTATCATATGGAAATTACACCAAGTGATATGGGAAACAATGATCGGATTATCATTCAGGAACTGTTGAAGGAAGTGGCACAGACGCAGCAGGTTGATATGTCTGCCAAACAGCGCTTCAAAGGGAAGTCTCTTTCCCCTCACAGCTGACGCCCAAACTAATATATCTTTAGTGGTCGTTATTAATGAAGCGGACTCGCTCACTCGTGACGCTCAAGCAGCTCTCCGTCGCACAATGGAGAAGTATTCTCCGAATCTCCGACTAATCCTCCTCGCAAACTCGACATCAAATATCATCGCTCCAATTCGCTCGCGAACGCTTTTAGTCCGCGTCGCGGCACCTACTCACGAAAACATCTCTAAAATTCTTGCGTCGGTCGCTAATAAAGAGAAATTATCTTTACCAGCTGAACTCGCAGAACGGATCGCGATTGAGAGTGGGCGGAATTTGCGTCGCGCTCTGTTAACTCTTGAATCTCTCTATGCCCAAAAGTTCGTCTTTTCAATTAGAGTAACCTGATCTTTCCTGACTTCTTTTAATATATAGTGACTCATTGTCCCCAGATACGGTAATTCCTACCCCAGACTGGGAAGTAGTCGTCTCCAGCATTGCAGACGATCTGATCAAAGAACACAGCGCACCTGCTTTGCTCAAGATCCGCGCAAAATACTATGATTTGTTATCTCATTGCATTCCAGCAGACCTTATCATAAAGACTTTGTTGTTTAAGTTGTTGCCGAAGATCGATGCGGAATTGAAGTCTGAAGTAGTGTATTGGGCTGCCTTCTACGTACGTCCCGAATCTTTGAGAGTATTGAAGTCTGTAGACTAACACTTGATTGTTCTAATAGGAACATCGCATACATACAGGAACTAAAGTTATCTTCCATCTTGAAGCTTTTGCGGCAAAATTCATGCGTATTTTCGAAATGTGAGATTCCAAATGTCTAAGCCTTTTAAAATTTACAATCACTGACAATTTCACAGGTACTTGCAAACTATGATGGACGATTAATATGTCTGCATAATACATCAATTGATATTAATATGAAATAAATGACAATCAGTAAAACATGATTAAGTGCACAAACTGTGATTTCCCAACACTCCAAAATAAGTAAGACTAAAACAACCAACCTCTATGAACAAACAAAAAGCCTGTTGGAACGCAAGCATATAAAACAAATTAAATATCATAATAAATCTGATTATTAATTATAGAAAAATGGCGCGCTGGAAGATGTCGCAGAAGTATAGTTAGTCGAAGTAGGTGCTGGAGCAAAACCGGTCGTGTGAGTTACCGGAGCAGGGTACTGAGGCGCTTGGGGAAGCGAGGGATATCCACCGCTAGATTGCGGAATAAGAGGATATGCCGATGATCCGTTGCCTAATTGTGGATACGGGTTGCTATCTGAAGGTGGGAGCGATGGAGTCACTGAAGGAGCGTAAGCTGGAGTAGCGGGTGGAGCATACGACGGAGTACTAGATTGAGCATAGGAAGGGAATGGAGTATTCGAAACGGGCGGCATTCCAGGCATAGATCCTGGAACCGGAGTGTATGACTGAGACGGGATCATGGGAGGGATTGATGAAGGCATCGTTGGCACTCGGTTGATACCAACACCAACAGGCGATCGATACTGTCCAACGTACGATTCCATCATCATGTCGTACGAATGCAATGCCTTCGCAAATCGCTCGTTAAGCTCAATCAACTCATCCTTTCGCTGAGCGTACTTGTCGATTAACTTGATCAGCTTCGGTCGAATGTTAATCGATTGGCGGTAAAGCGCCTGCATTTCCTCAGAGTCTGCCATATCTGAGCTTTGAGGGTTTGACAGAAGTGCAAGCAACCTCTCAACGCCACGAGCTTCAGCAAATACTGCCGCCTCCTCTTCAGCTTCCTGTTGGAGCTCACGGGGTGTCGGATCGGGAATAGGCGTGACATAATTCAAGGGAAAGATTCCAACCTCACCATGCAGTGATCCTTTCCACCAATCGTGATAAACAGATTCTAAAACATATATGATATCTCCCTTCTTAAATGATAGTTCACCGGGTTCAGAAGCAGTCAGATCGTATAAAGTGCGCACACGGGAGATCGTGGCGGTGGGATCAGGTTGCGTAGGCGCAGCCTCCGCAGCTGCTTGAGTGGCAGCTGCCTTCTGAGCAGTCTCCTCTTCTGCCTTCTTTTTCATCGATGCTGCTTCCTCTTGGCGTTTACTTTCTTCGAGAGACAAGGCAAGAACCATTTGTAGCTCCTCATCTTCGTTAGTAGCTAATCGTTGCGGTGCTGCTGGTCGTTCGGGCATCTCCGGTGCATGCAATCGTGGATCTATCGAAATAATTAGCATAATAATTCGCTGAAGAGTCTATAGCATATACAATAAGCACAGAGGATGGGGATAGCTTACTGAGTGATTTGACCTGGGCGAGGGCGTCGGACATGATGCCAAGCGAATTATCGCCTCTGAATAGTTTAACCAGTTCCTCCATAACTTCGACCAATTTCGTCTTGACGGTGTGATGCACGGTATGATCTGATGATAAACGAACTAAAGTCTGCGTGAATGAACGCGAGGCGAGCTCTCGATGCATTTTGCTGCCGCAATTCTGGGCGAGTGAATCGGTGAGCTGGAAAAGTTCCGTTAGCATCCGTAGCATCGACGAGCCATTAGAAATCCAGCATCGAGTCCATAGTGCACGAGATTATGAAAAATGCTGTTATAAATAATGAAGACCATAAAAATAACTTACAGTAAGGGAATAAAGCTGGACATTGGCAGATCGATGGGTAATACGTTTCTGCAGTGCTGAAACAGCTTCTTGCGACCTATCAATACTGTTAGCCCACTGAAGATGTAACAAAATGCACTACGGTTCATAAAGAGTGGCACGTACCCGTTTTCAGGATCATCGTTCACTTTATCGCAGACAGCGAGAATGTACTCCCAGTTCTCACTGGTGAGATTCTCATCTGTAGCCTTGTCTAGAATAGCAAGTAGGTAAGCAACTATTATCGAGCAGCTCCGCAGCATTAAACAAAAAGCATACTAACGGCTTTTTCAACTTCTGAAGGAGTAGTAGAAGATCGAAACATAATGATACGGGATGGGTGGTGGCGAAGAAGAAGAGAGGAAGACGAAGGACAGATGGATGCTTGAGATTCGAGTCGCAGTGGCGGGGTGCACCGAGACAGTGATTATTGCTTCCGTCATCCTGAAACCTTAATGCGTCCACTTTATAGCGACCTTGATATGAAGTCAGCTTTTGCTTCATAAGTGAGAGCTGTTAGTTATTGTGATATTATAATAGTGATATTAACGACATTCTATTCTATTGAGCGGTAATTCGCCTTGTATTGAACAACTAGCGATTGTTCTTTACACTGAAGAATCGCGGCTGATTGCGCGTCCTGGGAACGTGCCGCGCGGCTCGTCACTGCTTTACTATCAAGATGTTGATCTTACGCTCCTTGCGTCGCTATTCAATCAGTTATATAGAACGCTTACGAATGATTACTGTTGGTATTTGTTGAGCTGAAGAGTAAATAGATATCTGGATCAGGAAGTACTACAAATACTCGTATGAAATACAGACAGAATTACAGAGTAAGCAGCGGTCATCTGCGAAACACGGACTGGAGGACTTAATCACATGCCCGTTGTTCGCTATCCACTCTACAGTCTGATGGTATGGCTTAACACGAAGTTTCTTCAGCTGGATTGCTTACATCAAGAGTAAAAAAAATAACCATTTCATAAAAGCACTAAAGAAGCACCGATCGACCTTCCAACTCTGCAATAAAGGTCATATAGACAGACATCTGTGATCCGATCTCTGATATCTGGATTTATAACTTCATTCCTAATACCTGATGCACACGTAACGATTGACGAATAGCTAAATCAAGCATAATTTCTTCTGATCCTCCGGGGATAGCATATGCCCGTACTTCTCTGTACAATCGCTCGACTTTGCCGCCCTGCCCGCCTCGAGAATACGCCAATCCACCAAAGATCTGTGCAGCTTCACGAGCGCAGTACTCGAATGTCTGTGTTGCCTGTGCTTTCAATCCTGCGATAGCACCGCCGAGACGCAGCATCGCTTCCTGCTCGCTCATGCTGTTGGTCTGGAAAATCATGTTCTCGAGCCAGTTGTGGGTTGCTTCGATGCGAATAGACATATTGGCAAGCTTAGTGCGGATCACAGGATGGTCAACAAGTCGCTTTCCAAATGTTTTGCGCTTGTGGGCGTATTTCATAGATTCTTCGAAACACACGCGTGAGAATCTGTTGGCCTGGATAATAATTCCAAGGCGCTCATGGTTGAAGTTTGTCATGATCACCTTGAACCCCTGATTCTCCTTGCCAATAAGATTCTCGACGGGGACCTTGACATCCTCAAAGGTGACATAGGTAGTGCCTGAACTCCACATGCCTGAACAGTCCATCCGGCGAACATTCACACCTGGCATCGTCTTCTCGATCAACAAGAGCGAAACGCCGTTCATTCCTTCCTTTCCGGTACGAACAGCAACAGTAAAGTAGTCAGACCAGATACCGTTTGTAATCCACTTCTTCTCACCATTGACGATATAATGCTTGCCATCCTCAGTCTTTACCGCAGTTGTTGTCAGATTTGCAACGTCACTTCCAGCATCGGGCTCGGTGATACATAAGCAAATACGCTTCTCCCCACTCAACAGTCCTGGAAGAACTCTTTTCTTCACCTCAGGAGTTGAAAATTTGATAACAGGAGGCGCACCGATTCCATATCCACCAAGTAAACTCCAGACAAGGCCGCCTGATCCGGCCCGCGCGATCTCATCAGTAAGAATAAACTCGTGAAAATGATCCCACTGCTCAGGTGCGACGCACGCGGGTCTAATATCTGTGTACTCGGTAGGATAGTGAACTCCGAGGGCTCCGGCGAGATATCCGCGACGGCCCATCTCACGATAGATCTCGGCTGGGACTTCTTTCTTTTCGTCCCATTCTCCGGCGTTGGGTTCTAAAGCTGAATCGACCCATTCACGAACCTCGTTGCGCAGTGCCACATGAGATTCGTTGTAGTAGCTAGTGGCGTAGCCTTGGTACCATGACGGATCGCCAAAAGGTATGAGATCGCCAAATGTGTCAAATGGTTCCTTGCTAGGTGTGGTTGAGACGACCTGGACAGGCTCTGCCTTCTTTGGCTCCGCAGTTGCGAGAGCTTGAGCTGGTTCGGGAGCAGCTACGGCGTTTCCGATAGATCCGATTTGTAGTTTTGGCGAGTACTTCTTCAAGATACCAGCGCTGTGATATTTCCAGAACATCTTTGATGCATCTTTTCCAGCAACACGCTTGAGAATCTTCTTTCCTCCAGGATGCTCATTCTGGAAAGTAGAAAGGTCGTAGACGTTGTTGTCGACGATGATCCAGAGAGAGTCCTCGCTGTTGTGCTTTGAGACGTCCTGTGATTGTTAGTCAGT
Source organism: Myxozyma geophila (assembly GCA_030571195.1). Lineage (NCBI taxonomy): Eukaryota > Fungi > Ascomycota > Lipomycetes > Lipomycetales > Lipomycetaceae > Myxozyma > Myxozyma geophila. The sequence goes on from JAJLXK010000006.1 coordinate 245,088, forward strand.
CCGTCTGGATGAGCATAGTGGTGAATAAATGGTACCTCAACGGAGAAGTTCTGCTGTGCCTGCTGAGTAGCCATTGCTGTCTTCGATACTGAAACAGTGTGGGAATTTCAGGAAGAACAAGAGGGAGGAGGCTCACTAAATACACTCAGAGGAATGCGGAGAATGGTGAGCGGACTGAAATACGGCGAGGACCCGGTACCGCAGTTGCCGAGGACCGATGAGCACGCCGCACGCTTTGGGAGCGGTGACGTTGATCACATGAAAGGACGCAGATCACTTTACAGTTTGTGTATCAAATGCCAAATCGTGTTGTATTTAGAATTGTAAATATGCATTATTCGTTGCTCTTTAGAGCAGGCGCTGCCATAGTGAAGCAAAACGCGGGGAGCGCAAATCAAAGCATGCGGATTACGTGACGGAGCCGAGCAACACATGTTATTCGATTCGCTGGGTTTGGACCACTTCTGATTATTCTGTGGACTGATTATTGGCTGTGAGCCTGTTGATATGTTAACATTATTCTGATAGTGTGAAGTTATAGCGGCGTTCTGTCAGACTGAAGATTTTCTGTGCTGTATACAGTTTGACAACGCGGAAGACAGTAGCTATCAGTGTAGTATTTACACTATTTTTTGTCTAATGTCAGGAAAACGTGAAGAATATATAAATACCATATGTGCAGACGAAAATTCATCAATCGAGGCAGCATTGATATAAGCATTCTTTTCATGCATAATTACAGTACTGTCTTCATTCCAAAGCTCAATAACGTGCTCATTTGGTGTCGTACCTTCCTTATCGTGCACATCATAATCAACTCCATTCTTCAAACGACTGTTTAAATGAGGTCGCCACTGTCTCATCCCGTCTGTTATGCTGAATACTTCTAAACTCCGCGTTATGCCCCAAAATACATATGCTAGCAGCAGCCACATCCTCATCGCATCTCGCTTCACAGGCCCCAACTCCACGTTCCCTCTCATTATCCGCTTTTGGATATCAAGTCAGCATTCTAATGGCATCAAACGTTTCATCTTGTTCATCACGTCTGCGAATAAGAATGCCACGCGATCCGCCTTAGTTGTACGAAATCCAGTGACAGTTCGTTACCGGTGATTGTTCAGTGAATTGAGAGTATCGATATGTCTGCGCAGAGTGTCAACTTTTTTCCTGCTGTGTTCCTTGTAGGATGCATGTCTTGTTTTGGTGCTGGAATGGGTACGTAAATATATCTTTGTTTATGAGCTGCAATCTAACTGAAGTCTCTTTAGCGTTTGCAAGAAAGCCAGAAGAATCCAACATACTTCTCGAGAAATTCAGTCTGCAGCAGAATCTGATCTCTATTCTTCTTCAAACCGCATTCAAACTCACTTTCATGGAGCTCCCTGATTTCTCACAAAAAATTTCGCAGGATCGTTTAAATGCCACCCGTCAGAGACTTCTACGAGAAAGCCGTGAAGAAACTCTAGTCAAAGACGCCATCTCTGAGACTTTAGAAGAGAAGCAGAAGTGGCGCCAGGCTCTTTCCATGTATCTGTTCTTAGAGAGCGAGCCACCTCAGGAGAGACAGCAAATGCTGAATCTACTGCATACAGCGGACGGACTCGTCAAACGACTCAAGACGTTCTGGGAGTGTCGTCCTTGGAGTGATTTGCTGTACAGCCAGCACAAAGAGTCTGAGTAGGTTGCTTCTAAAGTGCTTATTTATATAGATATTTTAGTAGATTGTATTTTGATCAAATTTGTCCACTCAATACATAGCTGGTAATATTGCTTCGTAAAATTGAAACCGTGGATATCTCATTTACATAGCAGCCGCAATTGCAACCGCGAGAGCAACAATACTCCACTGCGCGCTCTTCCACGACAAAATGCCCGCATCACCAGTGTTACCACCCGTAATCTCAACGTCAGGATCTGTAGTCTCGTCAGAAGCGTTTGTGCTCAACACAGTGCCGTCCCAGCAGTACTTGGACAAGCAAGCCTGGCACTGAGCAGTGTGTGTAGCGTTTCGACGCTCGACTTCGCGATGGATGATGGCACAGCCGATACAAGCGGCCCAGGTATCGTCGAGAGTACCGTTGCCCTGTGTGGCGACGTTGTATCCGTTTGTGATTATTCCTTCAACTTCGTCGGTGTCGTACGAGAGCTGGAAGGTCGAGGTATTGGAGTAGTATGAGACGGGGTGGTTTGCAAGGTAGACAATCAGCGGAACATGCGTGCCGCCGTACGTTCCAGTGATGTTTGACGCATTACAGCCAAACCAAGTAGGCTTAGCGGTGAGATTGTTTCCTACAAAAGTGTTCGTGTCAGGAACAGCTGGGAACTTTGTTCCGTTGCCCTGCGTACCAAATTGGCGCTCATAGCTGGCGACGAGCGAGAGACCCGCGGGCCAGGAATAGTCGGTATCAGCAGAATTGTCGACTGCAAAAATAACGTCGACGCCTCGCACAGGCTGCTGAAGGGGCACAAGTGGGATGTTTTGTAAATCCTCACCACCATCGACCAAGTTTAAGATAGTCTCGTTGTACATGTACGAGATGTCATCGTTGACTCCATAGAACGGGTTCGGTTCATACGGTGCAATATCATTATTTTCTGAGCCAATATCGGAAAGAATATCAACAGCTGCATCGTAAACCAGCCCGCTTACTCCACTAGAGTTGATCTGCAAGATAAACTGGTTGAATAGAGTCGCCGAGGTACCAATAACAAAGCCAGCATTATCAAGACCCATAACGCAGGCTGACGAGTTGACGGGCGTTCCGTTGTCCATGGTTGATCCAATGTACTCAACTTGAGCAAAAGCATATACAGATGGATCCCAGCTGCCTAATTCGTAAGCATTGAATTCGAAGACGCTCGAGTTTGTCGAGACGATGTCCGTGTTGTATGGACGTCCATCCGAAACAACGATAGGGAATGGCATAGAGTGATTTTTGAACAGAGTTTGGTTACGAATATCACTCCAAGTAACAGCTGGACCGCCGTCGGTGTAGTTGAAGAGCTGGGTAGAAAGACCAATTCCCCAGTAATCAGTCAGAGAGATGTTGAATCCGGCAGCACGCTTGCCATCTGCTTCGTGAAGCATGTTGTCCCAGTACTCGGCAGTATCCCAAAATTTCCAACCACCGGGATTAATAATCGAGTTAGATACATCCCAGACTTGTTCGTCGCCTTGCATAGCCTGCACTGTGGGGAATCCGTTGATGGCAAAGGAGCCAACGAGCCAAGATCCACCGGAGAGTCCTGCGATGTAGGTCGCGGATTGAAGGAGACCACCGATTTGTCCGTCTTCAGTAGAGTTGACGGTACGGTCATCAAAAGCGGCGAGAAATCCACCTCCGGAAAGCATGGCGCGGTAACCACCACCGGAGAAAGCGAGGCCGATGGTCAGGTTGGTGTCAGCTAAAAACGTCGAGGCATCAAAGTCGGTCATGTTGAGACGGTCGAGATAGGTGACGAGGTACTCATTGGTGATTTTTTGACGCGCTTCGACGAATGCCTTCTCCTCCGCGGAAATGGAAGTCGCGCTGCGCACGAGGGTACTCACGTTGCCGTTGCTGTCGGTAGGACATTCGACGTACGTGGGCGTGTATGTCCCGGACGGGTTTGTACGCTTCGCGAGAAGGTTGCGGTCAGAAGCTAGAACACCTGGAACCGAGCGTACAGCAAGAGCAGCTTCTGCAAAAAATAGGTCTTCCGTGAACTCGAGCTCGTCTGCAGCCGGGGCAGCATGAGACTCTGCTGTTGATGGAGAGAGTTATTAGCAATGCAAGAGTAAGCAGGGAGTAGTGGACGTACCTGCAGCCGATCCAAGGAGCGCTCCGAGCAAAAGAAGCTGTGAGAACTTCATGATAATATGAAATAATCAAAACTAATGCAATTGCAAAAGAAGGAACGAATGAGACGGTTATGTCTGTGTGCAGGATGTCAGCGATGTTTGTGATGGGTGAGGCCGGGACCTGCGGCGCTGTTGACGTAAGAGGAGAACGCTAATTGTCGCAGCCCCGGAGATGAATAGATGACAAGAGCGGAATAGTGTATTAGACAAAAGACTAAAACACTAATGAACTGCAGATGATATAGTGAGAAGTGCGCACTAAAATAGACAGCTATCTGCCTACGCTGTTGTGGAGCGGTTGATGGTGATGTTTTCACGCGTGGAAATACTGGTTGTGAGCCGTAGACACGGCGCTGGGCTGTGCCTGACGCCGTATTGAGCTACTCAAGCCTTGAGGAATGTTTATACTGTGTTGAATAGCAATAGTATTTATAATACAAGTATTAAATGGCTCATTTAGCACATGATATTTGTGCATAACAGCAGATCTCCACAAAGTCTCACTGTTCACTCCACAGCCCGGTCTCTGAATAGTGTTCCTTGGCGTACAATCTTCGTAGACGCGCGTCATACCTACCCAGAGAACATCTAATTCCGCAATTTGCTCTTTCGGTCATCACTTACTAATCTTTCACGTGACAGTACATAACCCTTGTATTTGCAAGCAGGGTTAGGTCGCGAGCCCTAGCAAAACCTTTCGCAGTCACAAAACAGTCCCGTTCTTTTCGCTCAGCAGCCCTGTTTTTCCAGCCTTTAGCATCCAGTCCACGAGTCTCAGCGCGCAAACAGCAAAGCCTGTTTATTCACTGTCTGAGCCGTCCTTGATTTAGCACCTAACCCTATCTAGCACGGCCGCACTCAGCGCGGCTGGCACCCCGCGTCTGATAACGCAACACTGCTATCGTGATGGAAGATGATTCTGCTCATCCCCAGCAGCAGCAGCAGCAGCAGCAGCAGCAGCAGCATGAGGAGCACAAACAGGATGATGAGCTCGATATCAACTCAGAGCATCTCCTTGCTCTGCTGCAGCAGCAGACTGGCGTGGACTTCAGCGATCAGAGTGCCCTCGAGCAGCATGACGTGATAGCATCCATGCTTCACGATGCTGCTGCAGCGGCGGGTATCACCTTCGACAGTGCTCACGACGAGTCTGCCGCTCTGGACGTGGATACTGCCCAGCACGACGACAATATCCAGCATATGGTCGACCAATTTGTCCTGCATGCTCAGAATCAGACACATGGAACGGACACAGAGCAGCTCCATGATGCCGACGCGTCTATGGTGCACGAGCTTACCGAGCACCAGATCTCCCATATCACAGAGCATGTTGACTTCCCGGGCGTCTCAGACCAGCATGCAGAACAAATCGAGAATGTTGATCCAGCTGTTGATATACCGTTTGGTCAGGATACCCAACAGCAAACTGAACAGCACCTGGATCAGACTTTCGAGGGTTTAGAACAGACACATGAGCAAGACAAGGAACAGGACCAGCCTCAAGATCAAGATCAATTACAAGATTCAAATAACGAGCAAGGGGAGGAGCCCATCCAATTTTCTGATGAGCTACAACAACAAATCGCAACCTTAGCTCTCGAGCTACAAGAGAGCGGTCTTGACAACCTTACTCCTGAGGAACTGCAACAACATGTCATGCAGCGTCTTCTTGCCGGTGGTTTCTCAATGGATCAGGAAGATGAGCAACAGGGGCAGCCCACTGAAGAAGAGCAGCCACAGCCCGAACAGATACTGGAAACTGAGCCTGCTCTAGACACAGACTCGGCTCATCAATCAGAACAAGTTCAGAGCACAGCTGAAATTGCTCCAGTAGAGACTCTTCCTGTTGAAGAGCATATCCAGCAGGAAGTTAGTGATCAATTATCTGCGCAATATCGCGAACTAATTGATTCACTGGGTCAACAAGCGCAGGAATCTATCGCAATTGCGCCTGAACTGCTTGCCCCCTCGGAGATTCAACAGCCTCAAGAACTTCCTCAAGAACTTCCGCAAGGGCATCCTCAAGAGACAACTAATACAGAACTCGAGCCGGTTCATGAGTCCCAGGAATCTCGAGAACTTGTTACTGCTGATGGCGAACCCCTTAATATTGATCAACTGAATGAGATCATCATGGGTATGGATCTTAGCGATCCGGCGGCTGCGATCGCACAGCTTCAAGCTGCAACCAACATTGATCCCAACACACTCTTGCAAGCCGTCTCGCACGCTTTGTCGAGCGTCTTGGCCGGTGAAGAAGAATTATTCGATCAAGAGGCTGATGGTACTCGGGTTAAACCGAAACGTGCTCGAAAGAAGCTCGCGCCGTCTACGCCTGAGGAGCGCCAAAAGTTGAAAGTGCTAAATCGACTAAGAAAGAAGCGATGGCGCCAGTTTAACGACGAAAGGAGTATGTTCGCATTTTTTTCAGCTTCAGACTATCATTAACTAACAAGTTTTATAGATAAGGACAATGATCTTAGAGGACGCGTATATCGTCGGTCAGATGTCATATTCGGCAAAGAAATGACAGACGTCAAAGCTCAATGGATCGAGTCGGAATTCCACAAGCGACGTGAAAACCGTATTGCTCGAATGCAACGCCAGGCTGCCAAGAATTTCGGCGCGGTTGGTGGTGCACTCAGTGGACTGTTTGGGCAAGCTGGTATTGGAGAAGAGCTGCAGGCGGCTTTGTCGGAGATCATGGGTCGTGAAGCTGATGTCGAAAAGTTTAATAGCATGTTGTTGCAGCTCGCGAAAGATCCTAATCTCATCAAGAATTTGACGGGTGTATTAGAAGGAATGGAAGGCGAAGATGGCCAAGATAATGGATTTGAAGAGAATATGCCACAAGAAGCCAGCCATGAAGATATTCAGCAAGGTCTGCATGACTTAATTCAAGCCGACGCTGGAAGTTTGGAAAGCGAGTCAATTCCGATTGACACTGTGTTGATGAACCTGCAGCATGAGTCAGAAGCAGCGCAGGCCGATGAGCAGATGCATCAGGGTATTCAAGAACATGTTCAAGACCAAATCCAAGAACATACCCAAGAGCAAATTCAAGAGCAAATTGCATCTTTAGCAGACCGAGCCACGCATGTGGCCAACGGCGATGAGGCAGAGGATGGCGAAAAGGATGCTGAGAGCAATATAATCACTCTTCCAGACGGTCAACAGATAGATATGGCAGAGGCTATGAAAGTCATGGCATCAATGAATATCGATCTTGAGGCGGAAGGCGTTGATCAGGCAGCATTGTTACAAGCTTTCAGCTCGCTTCTTGAAAAGGAAGGGTTGCCTAATGAAGACGGCGAAGAAGAAGGAATTGCACATGTGGATGAAAATAACGCCACTGAGAATCTGGATGGGCATATCGAAACTTTTCAGGAACCTACATTAGCCTCGAGAAAACGGTCCAGGGATGAAGACACTGAGCAGGCGCCACGTGTGGTTCCTCCCCCTGGCCTCTCGTCAACGCTGGCTGCCTATAACTTGGCATCTAACGGACCAGCTCCACCCCCTCGACCTAGTTATATTCCGCCCCATGCTCCTGCTTCATTAGCTCGTCCAAAGCCGCCACTGGCTGATATCCCGCGCCCGCTGTTCTTTGCACCGCCAAAGCCTTCAATGCCTTCCACATCACCGGGCGATTCTTCTGATCGTGCAAAGAAAATACGCTCTATGGGCTTTCCTCCTAGTTTGGCTATGCTGAAACCTCCCCCATTCTCAACCCCTCGTCCTCCTGCTCCGGCTGCTCCAATTCCATCGCTCCCTCCGCCACCGACTATAATCTCTGAAAAGGCAACCGGACAAGCCGAAGATGAAACTGTTTTAAGCAGCCCGGTTGCCACTTCTACTCCTTTACCATCTGGATCTGTTGCAGATCAAACTGAAGCGAATACTACCATTGCCGATGCCGAGGCGACGGTTGTTGAAGCTGTGTAAGATTTTTAAAATTGTTGCGAGTGTGTTTATGTATTTTAGTGTTGTTGGACTATTTGTTATAGAGATTAAGAGTATTGGAATTGTGTAATTTTGTATATTATTGGTGATTGGCACTGAGATTGTTGTAATACCTAATCTGTATCATTATTCTATTTCACCCTTATTTCTTGTGTGAGCGTAGGTGGTCAAGTGCACTGAGCACACGCAAGTTACCCTAACCAGAAATCCTGGCTGGCCATCAATCTGATCAGTTGAGCAAGGGCGATTTTGAGCAGTATTGCAATGGCGTTGCGCTGCATTTTTTGGATTATTTGAATAATAAAAGTTATGTGATATTTAGCGTATCTAGTTTGTTTTACTGTGTTGTTTCAATTTGTTGCTAATTGTCTTATTAAGTCTCAGTTGCGTATTGTCCTGTTGAGCCAGTAAACTTTAATCTCCCCATCCCTCGGTTGCGATCCCACCACTTTAGACGATCAGTAATAGCCAGCCTGCCCCCCGTCGCTTTCCCCATCCCTGACAGATACCTGGTGCCCTTCAATTGCTATATATTTAATGGTGACCCTATATATATTATTTTAACCTCATGAACGGATAAAGGACATCTCATCGCGCATAATGACGACGTTACTCTCGTCAATTACATTTTCACATGATCATCCGGGTTCAGACTACTGGTCTATATCGCCAACAGCACCCTCAGCTGCACATCCTCAAGGCGTTACAGAATTTTTGACGGATGGATTTTCGCGAATTGCGAATAAGTTATTTAGTGCTAGGAGTTTATTAGGACGTTCGAATACTCTGCGTGATCCACTGGAAACTCCCCAGTCATCACCGAATTTCGAATCATACATTGATAATCATGAAAGACGACTTCATGTTGCTCAAATGCTACAGAAACATGCTTCCTCTTACGAAGAGTGGGCACGAGCTTCGCAAGAACTTGATTTTCTGCTGGGGTATGATAAGTGGAAAATGTGTGCTGCCTCGGATGAGTATGATCATCAGCTGCTGAGCTCGAAACTCAATGAGATGAGAAATGCGCGAGAAGAGGGGGATTATCTAAAGTTACTCTTTTTACTACGGACAAGTCTTACGAGGAACCCTGCTAACATAGGGAATTCCAAGGTGTGTATGGTGTTTAAGCGATCTAGATTAATCTAACTTTCTTAAGCTATATACGCATTCTCATATTGGAACGAAGTATCTTATTGATGACTATATTTCAGAATGCGAAGAGTCACTAAAAGCCGTCCTAAACTGTCCAATCCGCGCCGGAATGCGAGGCGACAAGGCAATCTACGTCGATGATCACGCCAAGCTTGATGAACTTCTGCGAACTAGACATGCATTTGGTCGTACTGCGCTATTGCTTTCGGGAGGTGGGACTATGGGGATGCTGCATTCTGGAGTTATTGAAGTTTTGCTGGAGTGTAATCTTCTTCCAAAGATCATTTCTGGGTCATCAGCTGGAGCTATTGTGGCATCCGCTCTATGCACCAGGAGCGATCAAGAACTTCCAGAGCTATTATCCAATTTCCAGTACTTCAACCTTGACGTATTCGAAGAGACAGGAAACGAAGAATCTGTGTGGACGCGAATTGCACGATTCTTGAAACATGGATCATGGACTGATATTTCCTATCTTGCCGCTTCGATGAAAGAAGTGCTTGGAAATCTCACGTTTCAAGAGGCGTATAATCGGACGCGAAGGGTCCTCAATATTCCGGTGTCAAGTGCTAGCATGTACGAGCCTCCGAGATTGTTGAATTATTTGACAGCGCCGAATGTATATATCTGGTCAGCTGTGTAAGTTTTATGTTATATATTTGCTTGAATTGTGTCTAACGCTGTACTAGATGCGCTTCCTGTTCGGTTCCGTTCATATTCTCATCACACACTTTACTCGCTAAAGATCCTCGTACACAGCAGCCTGTACCATGGAATCCTACCGTGCAACGCTGGATAGACGGCTCGGTAGACAATGATTTGCCAATGTCACGTTTGAATGAGATGTTTAATGTAAATCATTTCATTGTGTCGCAAGTTAATCCTCATGTTGTGCCATTCCTCAAGTCGTCAGAAGGGATTTCTCCGGATTTATCTAATCTGACTGCGGAGGAGTTCAGCTCTGTTTACAGCAATGCGTCTGCGACTGAAAAAACGCGAAAGATTGCGTCAGGTATTATTGGGAATTTTTTGTCAAAATCTACTGCGATCGGCGACTCGGTTATGAACCTTGCGGTCTCAGAGACGATGCATAGACTGCTTCTTACTTCAGAAATGGGAATTTTTCCGAATCTGTGCACAAAGTTACGTTCTGTGCTGGCACAGACGTATTCTGGCGACATTACTATTCTGCCGCAAGTATATGTATCGGAATTATCCAAAATCTTGAAGAACCCAACAGTGGATTTCTTACAAAACGCCCGAATGCGTGGTCAACGCGCTACATGGGCTCGGATTTCTATAATCAGGAATCACTGCGCTGTCGAACTTGCGCTTGACTCGGCGATAATGGAGCTGCGATCGCGCACGATCATGAATTCGACGGTCGCAGGATCGCGGCGGTTTAGTTGTGCGGGACCGCAGGAGCATGTTTGGCGACGAAGACGGTCGTATGATGTGACTGGACAGGAGGTGCCGACAAGTTCTGCGCTGAGAAACTCGGCTCCGCAGAAGACGAGCTTGCGTGTCAAGGTGGTTGCTCCTGAAGAACAAGCTGAAGCTATTTTAAAAGTGAGCGGAAAGGAGGAAGGCAGAGACGAGACAGAAGATGAAGGGGTTGAGGAATCTGAAATTTATGAGGGCGCAATGGATGTCGAGGAAGAGGAAGAAGAAGAAGGGTACATGATGGGCGTGTATCCTGAAGATACAGATTTTGATATTGGAAGCCCAGTGGAGCCCAAATATCTTTCTAGTAATGGCCCAGAAACGCCTTCTGCACCTCTTTCTCCGTTGGAGTCACCACAGCGGAAGAGATACCGATCGGCTAGTTTACTCCAACAGTCGTATCCAACTGCCATTGGAATGTCGCCGCCTAGTACACCAAGGGCAAACAGACGTCGAACAAGTGGAGATGGGTATTACTATAACTACTTCAACTACTCTCAGCCTCGGCCTTCGGCATATGCTCAACAGAGTCGCCAATATAGGCAAACAAGCAGATCACAGCCGACTACACCAGGTCAGCGGGGTATTCTCTCGCGTCCTTCTAGTTCTCTGAATATGTACGCCGCTTCGGGTTCGCTGTATGGCGCACCTCAGTCTCAATCTACGCTGCACCAAGTGCAGCATCGTGTATCGTTTGAGCTAATACCTACGAGTGTGCCGAATGCGACACAGTCGGTTGGCTCGAGTCCGAGGGTTTCAATATCAGGACGTATTCCGCCGCCTGATCCTGTGCATAACCAGTTTTACTCAACATCGCAGATGCAGTTGCATCCGAATTTTACGGGACTGCCTCCGAGTGTGGATGCAGACTATGCTGATGAGATGACTTTGTTGAGTGTCCGCGATACTCAGCAGACGCGTCATCAGCAACAGTACATGGCGCAGTCAGCTGGACAGGCGCGGCCTTCAGATGTTAGCTCTGTAGATAGCTATACAGAGTCTGAGAAAGGAGAAAGAGAACGGTACTGGCCCTTAGAGTACGAGCAGGGATCTGGAGCATCTAGATCAGAAACGTTACAGCGACCTCCTGTGATACGGTCGATTTCTACTCCTGCTGGTGTTATTTCTCAGCGCGCAAACGGTAGTGCTTCCGCTGCTGTTGTTGTTGCTGCTACTACTTCTGGTACTGCTATTACCACAGGGGCAAGTCGTAGGTCTTCGGATGAGAGCACTGGCAGAAGCGAAGGGTCCAGTGATGACGTGAAGACAGTGAAGTCTGCCGGGTTTGTACTGTGAGCTTCCGCTGTATATTTTTTACTAGTTTTATCTCCCGATAATAGCCATTATTCTGATAACAATGTTGGGCGCCAGATTCAGGGGTCTGGCGCTGATTGTTGGAGACTTGAAGCTTTGTATTGTGCGTGGAGTGCTGATAACCACAGCAAAAGCGCCACCGGCGCGTTGAAATCGCGTGCCTGACGTAGATCGCTTGCGCAATAGTAATTCGAGGCCAACTTCGTAGACAGTTGGATGTCTTTTTGTTTAGGTAATCTGGAGTAATGCGAGCTCAAGTCAGGCTGCTGTCGACAGACGACTCTAGGATCTGTTTTCAGGCGAAGAAGGGCGACTATCACACCCGTGGACTACGCCAGATTTCATGATAAGATCTCATAGCGACGTCACCAGACACCTGCGTTCGCTTGATTATCTCCAAAATAGCGTGAGTCACGTTATCTGCCCCTTGCGCCACTTATTTTGGCACGCGATCTTCAGACCGCTTATCCATCGTGGCGGTGCGGAGTGGCTTGTAAATATGTGGCCGTGCAGCCAAACTCCCAATCAAAGACTCACACTACGCTTGCGCCATCACCAAGTCTCGTTCAACTCTACACGCCTCCTGCCAGCAGTGACGACTGTTTATCAAAACACAGCTGTCAGGAAAGGAAGACATCGCACACGGCTTCTGTCGAATCTAATTATTGTTTTGTTTTTGCTCAAGTCTTCCTCTTTTTTCTCCCCACTCGTTTCCGACAAATCCCGCCTCCAAAATGGAGCGCGAGCGCCGCCATCAGTCCAGCCGGCAGTCCAGCGGACCACCAATGGACACCGCCATCGGCGAGTATAACATCGGCAAGGAGATAGGAAAGGGATCCTTTGCGATGGTGTATAAAGGTGTTCACACTGTATGTTCTTTTGCTGTTTGTTTTGGTTGTGTTTGCTGGTGTTGGTCAGCCCCTTCTAACCCGCGCTTTGATATCTAGCGTACCGGCACTTCCGTGGCAGTCAAGGCAGTCCTGCGATCAAAGCTGAAGAAGCGCTTGCTTGAGAATCTGGAAACCGAAATCGAAATCATGAAAACACTCACCCATCCGCATATCGTCCAGCTCTACGAGATCACCCAGTCCACGATCTACGTTCATCTCATCATGGAGTACTGCGCCCTGGGCGACCTCAGCGTGCTCATCCGCAAACGTGACCGCGTCTCAAATATGCCTCTTATTGGTTCTATCATTACAAAGTTCCCAAACTCGCCAGATGGTGGACTCAACGAGGTGCTTACCCGCCATTTCTTGAAACAGATGGCCTCGGCTATTGCTTTCATGAGAGAACGCAACCTCGTCCATCGCGATCTGAAGCCTCAGAACATCCTTCTTTGTCCACCTCCGCACACAGAGCAAGAGGCTATGGAAAAGGGCCATGCCGGCACCTGGGGACTCCCCGTGCTCAAGCTCGCGGATTTCGGCTTCGCTCGCATTCTTCCAAACGCCAGCTTAGCAGAGACTCTTTGCGGCTCACCACTCTACATGGCTCCAGAGATTTTGAGGTACGAAAAGTATGATGCTAAGGCAGACTTATGGTCAATAGGCGCTATTCTTTATGAGCTATGCATGGGAAAGGCACCTTTCAAGGCCGAAAACTACGTCGAGCTTGTCCGAAAGATCGAGAAGAATGATGACCGCATCAGCTTTGCAGAGACCGTACCTGTTTCCGAGCCACTCAAGCGTCTTATCCGGGGATTGCTTCGTCGCAATCCTGTCGAACGGATGGGATTCAAGGAATTTTTTGAGGATGATGCCGTGCGGGGTGAGATCCCAGAGGTCCAGGAGGCTCCGGCATTCGTCGCTAATATGGATGACGATAAGTACATCACAGAATACCTGCCCAAGTCTTCGCACGAACGGTCTTCAAAGCAATCTTCGCACGCTCGCAAGAATGCTGGTAACCCAACCCTTGAATCAGCTCCACTACCATCAGTTATCCCACCGGCTCGCACAACTCAAATGCCCATTCCTCAGCGGCATCCGAGTGGTAACATCACCAAGACTGCTTCACTGCAAACTACACCGCCGGCCGTGACTCAGCGGCCAACATCTCCACAGCGTGCAACCCCATCGTTTGCTAATCGACGTCCTTCGCTTGAGCCTATTGACGAGCCTAGAGAATCCGAAGCGGAGGCAAAGACTGAGTTGACTACCTCAGCTGAAAAGCTCAATTACAGCAACTCTCAAAGCAATTTACCCGCTTTGCAGCCTGATGCCACTACATCCCGGGAGCGCTCCTCTTCGCAGACGAGCAGCCGTCGCTCGTCAGCACTTAGTGTTCAGACTCCGCCAATTAGCTCGGCTTTTAGTCCCGCACAGATGCGCCCGGGATCTCTAGGTAAACCTGAAGATGATGTCATGTTTGAGCGCGAGTATGTTGTTATCGAGAAACGAACAGTCGAGGTGAATGCGTTTGCCGATGAGCTTACAAACAATTCGCCCAAAGGGCATGGCAACAATACCCTTCAACGCAGGCTTTCGTCTTCATCTCGGAGATCTTCCATTTCTCGTCAATCTTCTACGGCAAGATACGGCGAGTCTCCTACTTCCACACTTGGTCGTGCCATAGCGATGGCTAGTGCTAGATTGATTGGCCGTACTGCAAGTGGTGTGTCAAGCTCAAGTGGTCGTATGAGCCAGTCACCACGAGAGCATCACTATATTGATGAGCCAGAGATGGCTATAATCTTGAAATTGGAAGATGCTGCAGCCAAGTCGAATGCAGTCTACGAATTTGCCAATGTGAAATTTTCGCAGCTGATGCCGTCTACTCCGTCAGGAGAGACAGGTCTCACTTCTGACTTAATTCCGCAGGCTGTTTCTGCACTTTCAGAAGAAGCTCTTGTGCTTTATGTCAAGAGTTTATCGTTACTCGCTAATGTAATGGACGTGGCTGCAAGTTGGTGGATGGCCAAGGATGTCATGCGTGTTTCTCCACGCGTGATCAGTGCCGTAGAATGGATTCGTGAGCGCTTCAACGAGACACTCAACCGTGCGCAAATTGCCCGCATGAAACTCGCAGACCCTATGGGTATCAGCAGCAGCAACGCTTCTGCTGCCGCGGCCGCTTCGAGCGCCGACGACTTCAGCACCGGCGTGACTGCTGAGAAATTATTATACGATCGCGCTGTTGAGATGTCGAAGTCGGCGGCGATGAGCGAGATTATGTGTGGCGATATTTCGTCGTGTGAGGCGATGTACGAAACATCTATGTTGATGCTACAGGCGATTTTGGATAATGAAGGTGACCCTGGTGAAGGGATTGATGAAGATGATAGGCGCTCTGTCGAAGGAAGTAAGTACTTACATGTTTACTGATGTGATGATCTTAGATTCTAACTGTTTTTGAAGTTATTGGTAGTGTACGCGGAAGACTAGCAGCTTTGAAAAAGAAATTAGAAATGCAAGGAAGCTACCCTTATGCCTCTACTTCGATTTCACAGTCTGCTACAGCTAGTCATAACTAGTTACTTCCTACCTACCCGATTTTTGGATGACCTTGCGCTTTTAAACTCTTATCAAGACGCCTTTGACACTTTTTTTCTCTTCTGTTTATTATATATGTGGCATCACATATTTTTTTGCTGCATATCACAAGGTTTTGAGAATTACTTTTCTCACTTTTTTATGCATCTCTGGGAACATGAACTCTGGTGTCGTTGGAATTGGATTTTGTTTTTTTTTTATCTTTTCGGCTTTACTCTTTTTCGATATACATATAACGCTAGGTCTCTTTTTCTTTCTTTTGTTTCGTTCGGATGGTACGGTCATTGGCGTTTTTTTAATTTAATCCCGTTACATATGGATTTCAGTGAAGCTTGGTATTCTTGTTTCTCTGGATAATGAGAATATTGAATTTATTTATATATATAACCAAATCATAACTAATGGCTAAATCTTTTATCTTATTGAGGCCTTGTTATGGCTGTTTGCGAGGGATGACTTGGTTGGTTTCATGATTCTGTGTTTTTTGTTGTTTTATTTTCATTAACATAACTTGGTCTCTGCTCATATTTATTTGTTGTATTTTTTTTTTAAATTATTCTTTTACAGTCTGAATTGTTTACAAAAGTAATAAGCAAATATAATTGACTATTTGAGGTATTCCAATGACAAACTGGGACATTTCCGCGCCGCATGGTGGAAGTCAATAGTCATCAGCGCAGTTGACGGATAACAAACAACCACACCACGCTTCTTTGGATATCCACACCATTCACAGAGATATTTAGCTACAATGTCGTATCAGAAATATATTCCGTCTGGATTTGAGCTTTTGAATGATACACTGGAGCTTAAGTCGCTTGAAGCGCTGAACCTGACGGTGGGGAGGAAAGGTACCGACGAAGTCGAGAGTGTTCGATCTGTGTTTAGCGCGCCGAGTGCAGAGAGTGGAGCAGTTTCGGTGTGTAATATT
Source organism: Myxozyma geophila (assembly GCA_030571195.1). Classification (NCBI taxonomy): domain Eukaryota; kingdom Fungi; phylum Ascomycota; class Lipomycetes; order Lipomycetales; family Lipomycetaceae; genus Myxozyma; species Myxozyma geophila. The sequence goes on from JAJLXK010000006.1 coordinate 261,232, forward strand.
GAGAGTGATTCGGATTCACAGCTGCTCTTTTATGTGCAGTTGATGAATGTCGCGAAAGTGCACTCGATTTTGATACAGAGTGCTGTGCCGAAGAAAGATGGAGAAGAAGAGAGCGAGGTGCGACAGCGGCCGCTGAAGATCAAAGTGTGGACCAATCTCCCTTCGATTCTCTCATTTGACGACGTTAGCTCGATGCCTACGGTTTACGAAGAAGAAGAGATTTCAGAACCAGATGACCAAGGATGGAGCTGTATCAAGCTTCGCTATGTCCGATTCCAGCGCGTCACATCGCTCGTCGTATACTTAAAAGGCGAGGATGACGACGAACCTACGGGTGTCAACCGAATCTTGATTGTGGGTGACAAGGGTCAAGCGTTAGCGATGGGCAAGTTAGAGAAACATGACCATGACGAATAAATTTATAAAGTTATATATGTATGTATAAATTTGAATATGCCAAAACCATCACTAGTAACACAGTATGAAGCAAACAAAAAGAAGAATATCCCTATAACAAAGCATTATCCATGCAAAAACCCAGCAAACAAACCTATAAAATTTGCTTTTTTCCCACTCAGTCTTATGACTATATGTACATCTAGCATCTTTATTGAGCGATGCTGATCATTATACACAAATCGACTGATCTATATCGTAGCAACCGTAAACAAACTACAATGCAATATCTTACGCCCAACGGCCCAAAAGCGCCATGAGACCAGCACCAACGCACATGGTGCCGAACGCTAACAAGACAGTCTTGAAAGGCGCATGCTTCATCTCATTCGAAAACAAAAACTCGTGAGCCATTAACTCGACAAGACCGGTGTAGATGAGAATACCGGCGGATATACTGTCGAAAATACCGTTGGAAATAAGAGTCTTGCGCGAGGAGTCGCTGTATGATTCGCGGACGCCGAGGCCGATGGCGATGGCGATCGGGGTGGTGAGACCGTAGGCGACGGCGAGAACAATGGGGAGATATCGCTTGCTGGGGGCCCATGGGGTAGCAGCAAGTCTGGTACCTAGACCAAGACCCTCAAAACCCTGGTGGAAGACAAGGACGATGTAGAGGGTGTTGAACTCCTCACCGGCGATGGCGAGACTGAGACCGATGAAGACGGAGTGGAAGATGATACCAAATTCAAGGACGAAGATGGCAGCCATCTGGGCGGTGACGCTTTCCGAAAGACCGTGATGATGATCGTTCTTCTCAATGTCGCCGCCAGACATGATTTTGTAATCGGTATCCTTGCTGCCGTCGTCGAGGCGGAGAGCGTTGGGCCGATCGGGGGTCTGGTCAGCTTCGATGTGGTCGGTCGCGTGCGAGAAATGCACTTCAGCAGTCTGCGTCTCGTTCGCAATTGCAGAGATCTTGCCGGCGGGTTCGCCAGCCATAGACTCGAAAGTAGCAAAGCGGTAAGTGACAAGCTCGATGAAGAAGAGGATGAAGATGGAGATCATGCAGATGGCGATGGCCCAGGGGTAGAGAGCCCACGTGCCACCAAGACATGCGTCGCCCAGGGCGTCGTTCGCAGGAGAAAGCAACTGATATTGTTAGCAGAAGCGCATAACAGCAAGAAGAGGGCGAGCCTACATGGATGAAGGAGGTTGCGATGATGACGCCGGAACCAAAGAACTTGGCGATGAAGTAGACGATATCAGGCACGTTAATGCGCGATTGTTTGGTAAGAACAGGGAACAAAGCACCTACACATGTTAGTTCTGCCTACAACCAATGATCTATAAACCAAAAACATACCCAAAGACGAGGAGAACATGATAACAAAGATAGCAGAGACGCGAAGACCGATCCGTCCGTCGTACTCGTTGTCCGACGCACACTCTGGCGTAGCATCGCTGGCGTCGTCGTCGCGGCGAATGAGAGCAGCAGCGAGCTGCGGAATGAACTCTGAAAAGGCCTGGGCAATCATCTTTGCTGTGAAGGAAGTGTAGTGAATGAAGATATCTGACAAGTACTCTGGCGAACAAGCCTTATAGAGCAGCCTGCCTGGGTCATATCTTATCTAGGAATTTTTCTGGATTCGAGGACCTTGGAGGTCGCTTCAGTTTAGAGTTTAATTAAGCCGCACTCTGGATGCTTTGGGCGAAACCTGGGAGGAAGACCTGGGATGGATGGATTGTAGTAGACAATGCTGCTGCTATTTGGATTTTTGATCGGTAATGATATAGGAATAAAAATATCGTGATAGCGAAAAAAAGCAGAATAATAGTCTGGAATACGTGTGAAAAGGAGGACTGTTCAGGCGTGGACGCAGCTGTTCTGCGAACCGCTTCTTTCGTGCAGCGCGCACCTTTGCGGTATCTATTTAACCATCGCTGGTAGACCAATATACGCAAATACACGCAAAAACCAATCAAACAACACCATTTATCTACTCTTTCTTTCGAGTGAAATCAAACTAGAGGGCGTTGACTGCGAAAACACCGCGCAAAGGGCGGCTTCGAACTAACTAACCACCAAGGTAAAATCGGAATCATCTGGGCGCTGATAGGACAATAGACGCACTGGAACAATCGCAATATTAGACGGGGTTCGTTCCAATGTTCTATTTGATGCTGCTATTGCTATAATACAATTACTACTTTACTATTATGTATCTGATGAATAAAATACTACTGACAGCAAAAAGAAAGACAGCAATCACACTGCAATAAAACGAAAATTCTGCAAAATAGCCGGCTAGAGTTGTTCTGACAGCTGTTCGCGCTGTCCCTAATCACGTACGAACACGCCATCAAGAAATAACCACGAAGGTCCTACGCCTCGAGCAATCCGAAATTAGAAGAATATTATTGGTGCTGGCTATACAAGTTTATTGTATAGTACATCTTTCTTTGTAATTCCGAGTGGTCGTGCTTCGGGGGCAGCCGAAATTGCGAAAAAGATGACTGCGGAACCAGCGCAGTAACACTACCTTGATGGTAAAGAGCATTGAGTTTGGTTTTATATGAACACTTTCTTTGCAATCTGCTGCAATCTGCGTTGTAAAGAAAGTACTCGTAAGCAAAAGACTTTGAACAAAGTAGACAATGGAACGGGCTGAAATGAGAACGGGAACTACGCGAGACTCTGATAAGGCCATCAAATTCACGTGTATACCAACAGCCACTGGAATGACATGCGGACTCTGGTAGTATGGTCAAAATACCGACCTAATGCACTAAAACACGGAATTGGAGCCTGGCAGGAACCCTGGACAGGTACATGGAGTACTCTGAATAACGGCCGCTTGTTGTAGAGCATGTGTCGTGTACTTCCATATCAAATGACGCCCTTTCAGAAACAGTAATCAGCGGAAAGAGTTAAAATGTCGAAATGAAATCATAATCATGTATCAAGTAGAATGCTATTAAAATTTCCATATATTGTATTTACATGCACTCGTCAGTCTCTTTCTATATTACACAAAAAGTGGGCCCTCGAGAAATGACCACTCCAAATCCCACTCCAAATCCCCCAGGTTCAAATACCCTGGTTTAGAATAAGTTTTTGGGAATCTTGCTCCTCGCAGCGATTCTTCGAGTATAGCGTTTCTGTATTTTCGTTAGCATCAGCAGAGTCAGGAAGGACAGACTTTTGGATACTTACGCCTCTGACTTTCGCGATAATCTCGTCTGCATTCTTGATGGCTTCTTCGCGCTTGGCCAACCTGTAACAGTAATTAGTATTTCTATGACACAGCAATGACAACTCCTTAATGATAAAACATAGCAACAAAGAGTAGTAATCGCATACCGGCTAGCTCTCTCATTATCGTATTTAGTTCCCTTCGGAAAACGAACACCATTCATCTTTTTCTTCTCCGACTGCTTCTGAATACCAAACTTCTTGTCCATAAACGGCAGAAGCTTCTCAAGCCCATGTTCCTGCGCAAGTTTGAAGAGATCGCTCTGCTCGCGACGTGAGTACTCCGCACTTCGGTACTTCTTCGTTTCTGGGTTGAAAGTGGGTAAAAACGGATTCTGTGTCGGATCTGTGATGTGAACTGGCTTAACGGCGTACTCGTGAAGCTGTCGTGGTGGATATCGGAGGAAGAATTGTGAGAGGCGGTTAGGCAGGCTCTTGAAGACTGCCTCTGCAGTTGAACTCATTGCTGGTAGTTTCATCTGTGCGCTGAATTTTAACAACAAGAAATAATAATTGCTGAAGACTATGCAACCGTCTATTGCTGAGTATTCGTTATCGTGATGCTGTCACTGGAGTGGTCAGTAGTCCAAAATTTGCGACCCCCGACGAGAATGCGTCAACCCTAATAAATCATTACGTAGACTATTACTAACACAACTAAACTTTCACCGCACAACTAAACAGTATTCACGGACATTACACAGCTATCGATCCAGACGCGGCATATTCCAAGTGTACATATATTCCCCGAGAAAGAAAGGATAGAAATCACCGTGAGATACCTTACGCATAGTGATTAGAATGGCGAAGCGCGCAGCGTCGTTGTCTCCGGATCATGAAGGTGATGATGGTACGCAGCCAGAGAGGAAGCGGCTGCAGTTTAGTGAGGTTGTTGTGGAGCATAAGATTGGCAATGGAAAGACAGGAGATGATGATGAGGATGAGGAAGAAGAAGAGGAGGAGGAGGAAGAAAATGTCGTTGAACCGGATAGAGTGAACGCGGAGACTGCGGGAGATTTATACCTAGAAACAGTGAGTTTTACTACGATAGAACTGAGCATTTAGAGCTGATATAATTCTATAGATTGATAGGAAAAGACTTGATTTTGATTTTGAAAAGTTATGCTCTGTGTCATTATCAAACGTGAATGTCTACGCTTGTCTTATTTGTGGAAAATACTTTCAAGGTAGGTCTCATCCAACATGTTCATTCAGATACTAACAAACTATATAGGACGAGGTAAATCGTCATACGCATATTTCCACAGTGTCGATGAAGATCACCATGTTTTCATCAACTTGCAAACTCTCAAAGTATACATCCTGCCGGAATCATATGAGACTAAATCAGCTACCCTCGACGACATCAAATTCGTCGTGAACCCAACATTCACAAAAGCAGATGTTTCAAAAATTGATAAAGTACCAATCGAAGCCAGCGATCTGAATTACAAACCATACAAGCCAGGTTTTGTCGGTATGAACAATATCAAACAAAACGACTACTTGAACGTGATTATCCAGAGTTTAGCACATGTCGGTCCGTTTCGGAATTTCTTTATGCTCGAGAATTTTGATGGCAAATCAGAGCTAGTACAACGAGTTAGTATATTAATCAGGAAATTATGGAACCCACACGCATTCAAAAGTCATGTATCACCACACGAACTGCTACAGCATGTCAGCGCAATTTCGAAAAAACGGTTTAAAATCACCGAACAGGCTGATCCGTTTGATTTTTTGAGCTGGTTTTTAAATAACCTGCATCTGGCGTTGGGTGGGTCGAAGTCGCGGTTTCGATCGAGTTTTATACAAAAGATATTTCAGGGCAAGATTCGGATTGAATCGCAGCGAATTACAGTGCATGCGGATGCAGGAGATAGATTACGGTTTGAAGCAGATACTCAGATTCAGTCAAGCGAAACGCCTTTTATGTTTTTATCGCTGGAACTTCCTCCGGCGCCACTATTCCAGGACGAAGTTGACAAGAATATCATCCCACAGATTCCTCTACAATCTATTCTAAGCCGATACGATGGGGTCACGACTCACGAACTAGCAGGTCATCGAAAACGATACAAGATCATAGAACCACCACCATTCCTAATATTCCATATCAAGCGGATGATTAAGAATGATTTACTCGAAGAGGTTAATCACACTGTCGTCACATTCAACTCTTTCGCCTTAAATATGGCACCATGTACGTATCCCTTTCGCAGCTCCTTGACCTCTTTACTAATTGTTTTTCAGACATTGAAGGAGCAACAGAACCGATTCTTTACGATTTAGTAGCAAACGTGACCCACGAATCCGTCGAAGACAAACACGTCTATACCGTTCAAGTGAAAGACAAAAGCCGCGATGAATGGCTCAAAATCCAGGATCTTTATGTGGAGAGTATTCGACGCGAAATCTTGTTTTTGAGCGAAAGTTATATTCAGGTATTTATTTTCTGTGTGTTTTCGTAATAAGAGTGGAGCTTACGATGTGTAGATTTGGGAACGACGACGGTGAGAGTGGACTCTTTGGTACGCAAGTTGATGTATAACACATTTCAGCGTTGTACATGACTGAATAATACACGGCAATTATAAGTGCAAATTGTTGCGAATATGTATATTAGATTATATGATTCTATTTTTATTGAATATAAACAAACAAACCCCCTATAATTAAAAATACACGAAACCCAAAGATATTAAAAGTATGCAACAAACATCTAAGTCACAAATGGACGAGTGTCATAAGTCATTAAATGCTTAGAATTATGAATATATATATATATATATATATATATATATATAATGTGCGAAAACTAAGAAATGCTGGCTATGGCATTAGTTAGACTTTGCGTCTGAAGAGTACTTTGCGCTGTTACCCCAGATTGATCTGAGATGCGCACCGTACTTGTAGAAACCAAATGGAATGACGACCATAGCAAGACTAATGAAAGCGAGCAACCAACTAGCCCACTGCAGACCCAATCTGTCGTACATTTGGGTGGTGAAGAGCGGGAACGCGGCACCGCCAGCGGAACGCGTAAAGACCTTCGCAGCGAGAGCCGATGCGGCACATGATTCGTAGGAGTCGATGATGTAGTTGTTGACAGAGAAGTAAATCAAAACCATACCATATCCAAAGGCAAGACCGGCTGAGGAAGGTCCGACCCAGATGATGTGCTTGTAGGAGGTAGCACCGAGGATGAACAAAGCGATAGGAACAAAGGGAGCACCGATCATGGAGCCGACAAGACGATCTTCCGGAGTTGCGCGACGCTTGGAAATGGTCTTTGTGTAGACCTTCTCCAAAAAGGGAGTGGTAACAAGAGCAAACATAGCACCGATCAGAATTGGGATGAACATCAGACCGATGATACCGTCATTATAGTCGTGAAGCTCGGTGAAAATGACAGGGTAGGCAAAGAAGAAGGCATACAACAGCGAGTAGATCAAGACGATGTACATGTTCATGAGATCAAGAACAGGTTCGGTCATGATAAGATTGACGGGCTTGATCAAGACGGTTCGGATGACCTCAGAAAGAGGAGCTTTCAAACGCTCCTGTTCTGTCATGATATTGGGATTACCAGTTTCCTTTCTCAGGCGCTTGGCACGGGCCTTCAGGATTGCAGGGGCATAGGTCTCGGGGATGAGAAAGATAATGATTGAGACAACACCAGCAAAAGCCATGTTAACCCAGAAGATCAGGTCTAATCTGCCAGATCCGATGTTGATCCATCCGCAAACCAAGGGGCCAAAGACAGGTCCACAATAGGGAGCGGCAGCAAAGTAGGCAATTGCGTTACCACGGTGTTCCATAGGCCAGATATCAGCGATTGAACCACCAGCGAGTACGAGACCAGAGCTAGAAAAGATACCGCAGAGGAAACGACAAACTAAGAGTCCACCGATATTAGGCGAAAGAGCACAGGGAATGTTGAAGATGACGTAGAGAGAGAGGGAGATGATGTAAACGGGACGACGGCCGATCTGCTCAGAGAGAGGAGACCAGATCAAAGGACCGACGGCAAAACCGATAACCATGATAGAACAGGTCAAGATGGCTACTTCTTGAGAGACATTGTATTTGTCTTGGATGAGGCCAAGACCACCGGTGACGCATGAGGAGCCAAAGGCAACGGAGATAACGAGGATGGAAACCATCAATGTGACGAACCATTTATATGATTTTTTCCAGTTCTAACAAGTTAGCTGTGAATTGAGATATTCAGGAGATAGAAATAGGGATACAAACCATTGGGTTTTCCTTGTCACCGATCAAGAAGGTAACGTACTCGATCTCACTTTCGCCCTTTTCGTTTTCTTCAGGGATCTGTTCCGGGAGAGTACGACGGCCACGGAAAGACTGGATGGTAGTTTGAGGAACTAGACCGGTAGCGGTTTCAGCGGTGTATTCGTCAGGGAACTCCGCGCGGTCGGCGAGCTCGGTCGCGAAGGGGAAGTTGATGTCTGCTGTGGCGGTGCGCGAAAGAGCGGTGGTGAGAGACTGCACAGTTTCTGTGCGGTAGATGCGGTTTGTTGTGGTGTTGCGGGCAGCTTCGTCTTCGAGGGTTGCAATGGGGACAAGGCCAGTAGCGGTTTCGGTCTCATATTCGGCGGGGAAGGTAGCGCGGTCGACGTCGACGGTGTCGAAGGGGAAAGTTGTGTCAGGACGGCCGCCAGGCTGCTGGGCGGACTCAAAGTCCTTGGAGATGATTGGGTGGTCGTCGTCGATCTGCTTTGGCTTTTCTGAGGATATGGCGTTTGCCTCGTCAGCATAGGTGGACGAGCCGGAGGAGTGTTTGTCGAATTCCGCCATTAGTGTGATGCGGTGAGACGACGGAGATGCAGACAAGGTGTAGAAGTATATCAAGGAAGCAGATCTATATGTAAGATGCTGCAAGCTCTATATGCAAAGTGTATGAGTAGAGTGTACCGTGGTGAACAGGGAACAGAAGTAGCAGAGAGGTGCGGTGGGGGGGGAAATATATAGTGACGAGCCCACCGGAGCAGCAAACGGCCAGATCACTTGCGAGCGAGCGCAGAACGGCGGCCATGACGGAAGCGAGGCTAAACAAGGTTTGAAGACCTCATCGCGCCGCGAGCACGTCCGCCGTAGTGCGGCGACATTGTTGTTACGTCATCTGACTTTTACTGATCTGCGCTGCGTGAATTACTGTGTGTGTGTGTTTGTGTGTGTGCCGCGCTGTTTGTGTGTGTGTAAATGTGATTGTGTGCTTAGTACAGACTGCGTACACTGCTGTGTGCTAAATGAGTGCACTATTTACACGCCAAACGCAGCTCCAACAATCAGTTTTTCCGGCCAGCAAAGTTTTGATTGTTTTCTCACTTCGAACCACGGTTCTTCCGCACACTGCGCTCGCAGACTGCTCAGGACTGCGCTGAATAGCGCCTCGATTGCTCCGAGCCTGCGCCGGTGCACTAGCACGTTCCACGCTTATGCAACCCGTGCACTTTGTACCTATAGAAGTATGGCACAATTACTAAACACTGCGACATTTGTGTAGACTTCTCGGTGCTTAGCACGGCGCCGCACAAGCGGTGGCTCGACTGATTTCCCGCGTTCGATTCGGTCGCGGCATCGCCATCGCGGCCTGGGCCGGGCTGGCTCCGGCCTGTCCAGCCTTTGGAAGAGAGGATTAGATATGAAGTACAGCACTGTAATCATGTAGAATTTCTGTGGAAGAGCGATAAAATAAAGCAATAACAAACGTAGCGACCAATTGAGCTGAAATTATCACACATTAGTTTTTTTATCCGGCACAATTATGTCGGGAGTTCTCAATCAAATCATTATTCTCTCCTCGAAGCGTTTGTTGTTTGTTTGCTGCTTTGGGAAATATCACTGCAACAATCACTCAATCAACTCAATTAAATAATGGTCAAATAATAGAGCACGTCCGCGGAATTTGGAATAAACTATGATACCTTCTTGAATCGACCTCTCTCGGCATCATCACTTTATCTCTCTTCGACTCTGCATGGTTTCGTTTTCTACTATGTTTACTTTATTTTACTATTTACCGTACTCGTATACTCCACACCAATCAATACTATAAGGTAAACAGTTGTATACACTGCAGCATCGACCGTGCACACACTATATCTGCAGCAACTCGTTATGCTCCTGCATAACCTTCTTCAGTTTAGGGCTCATTCAATGGTGAAAACCTAAATTCTATAGAACTCTAAACCCAACCTAATTCTGGGTCGCTGCGCGTCGTTTCCGTGAGGGATTCTTGATCTTGCGGGAAAACTAGTTGATCTGTGGGATTATAGAGTATTTGTGTAAATAGCACTTACAAAGTCATTCTCAATGATATAATACAACGCTATAAATAAATACTCTATGTCGGCTTCCAGCACTGGTCCGCTATCACCCCTCCCTACAAAGTCTTAACTCCATACACAAACTCCTCCAGCTTTAGTCCATCTTTCTCAATCACACCCGCGCTCCTCAAAATCTCGACCGTATTTTCCACAATCTTCTTGTGATCAACCTTGGCAACGTCGTCCGCAAACTCGACTGTCTTCATCCATTCGCGCGCGTCCTCCGCAGTGTAGTCCAAATTAGTGGAAATGTACTGCACAGCCTCCTCCGGATTCTGGCGGAAGTACTCAATCCCTTTGTTGACCGCTGAGAAAAATCGGGCAACGGCCTCGGTCTCTGGCTCTGCAGCAACAATGTCGCTGTGCGCAGCCACAGTCCATGACGGCCAGCTATTAAACGTCGTTAGTAATCATGGTTCATATCTTATAAATCGCTCGCGGACACTCACGGAGTATAAATGCAGTCCACGTATTTGATCTCCTTGATGTCATAATATCGCTTCGAAGTGAACAGCTCCCACATGAAAGCGTCCGCAGTCTTGTCGTTCACGCCGTCGCGAAGATTCTTGAAATTCGTCAAAATCTTGAATTCGAAGGGCTCTGTCCAGCCTTCCTGCTTCGCGAGCACAAAAGGCATCACATATGATCCACTACACACTTAGCCCAGTTCTTTTCAAAATTCAATTACCCAGCTCACCTTCCAATACGACTGATGCCAATATTTCCTCCGCGAAGGTCAGCAATCGTCTTGATATCTTCGCGGTTGATGCCGCTGCTAATAGCCCAGCCTGCCTTCAATCAGCACCATCTCCATTAATTGACACGAAATACTTACACAAAGGCGATTTGACGTAGTTTCCAACAATCTTAAACCAGTCCTGGCCTTTTCCTAGACCGGCGACAAAACCCTCGGTCAATCCAACCGCAACATCTATTCCACTCCAAGTTAGAACACACAACAGAAGTTTTTTCATGCAACTCTTACCAATATCCTTGTTCTTAAGCGCCTCAATCATATGTCCAGTACCAGAAATATACGGAACAAACTCAGGAGACACCTTTGCCTCGTCATAGTATTCATTCTGCTTTGCAAAAAACATGGGTGTCGAGAAGTGCTCTGGCACGTAACCGACTTTCAAAGACGGAGCAAACACTGTCCGCGCAGTGCTAAACGCCCGAACAGTTCCCAAAGCACTTTTCAAACCCGAAGTAAACGTCTGCATTTTCAGCTGCTTTCTTTGCTTCTTTGCTGCTCAATTGCGCGGCAAAACAACCAGAAACATTCGCGTATAGCGGGGAACATCTAAACTCTATGAACTTCTCACACAAACCCCGTCGCTGACACCACCGCCAGGCATCACAAATTTTTGCAAACTGCCCAAATTTCCTCGGCGCAGACAAACACAAATCAAGGTCCAAAAGACAGTCAATTTGCTGTCGTTTGCATCTCTTTGAGTCCAGTCACAATTCGCCTTTTCGTCGCATCTCTTCGATCGCCGTTCTCCGGCCTCTCGTGTGCGCACTCGTCTTTCACAGCTCCTTCATTCTCAGCTCGTGCGAATCAACCGTCGCTTCAGCTTTGTCGCTTTTACGCTGCTAAAAAGAAAAAATCAAAAATGCCTCCCAAGAAAGCTGTCAAGGAAGAGAAGATCCTTCTCGGACGTCCTGGAAACAACTTGAAGGTGTGTTTTGACGCTTGCAAGATGTTTTTGTTGCGTAATGACGTCAGATTGGATGCTAACAGTTTCGTTTAGAGTGGTATTGTTGGTCTGGCTAATGTATGATATGACACTTTGCTCGATATTATTACGGTAGACATCTTGTTGAACGGTGCTAACTAGTTAGGTCGGCAAATCCACTTTCTTCCAGGCTCTCACCAAGTCTAACCTCGGAAACGTTCGTAAACCACCCGCATGATGCGCTTCAACTATTTTTATACTGACTCTAATGTAGCCCGCCAACTACCCCTATGCCACTATCGAGCCTGAGGAAGCTCGTGTTATTGTTCCTTCGCCCCGATTCGAATGGCTCTGCGACCAGTACAAGCCTGCGTCCAAAGTTCCCGCCAATATCACCGTTTTCGATATCGCTGGCTTGACCAAGGGTGCCTCAACTGGTGAAGGTCTCGGTAACGCTTTCTTGTCGCATATTCGTGCTGTCGATGCTATCTACCAGGTTGTTCGTTGCTTTGACGATGCCGAAATTATCCACGTCGAGGGTGATGTCAACCCTGTTCGTGATTTGCAGATTATCCTCGACGAGCTGCGACTCAAGGATATCGAATTTGCCGCAAAGTTCCTTGAGGGCGTTGAGAAGCTCGCCAAGCGTGGCGGTCAGTCGCTTGAGGTCAAGGCTGCTAAGGAGGAGGTTGCTATTGTTCAAAAAATCATTGCCTGGTTAGAGGACGGAAAGCGTGTGGCCAAGGGTAACTGGGGAACCAAGGAAGTCGAGGTCATCAACCAGATGTTTTTGCTCACTGCCAAGCCTTGCATCTACCTTGTCAACCTGTCAGAGCGCGATTACATTCGGAAAAAGAACAAACATCTGCTAGCTATCAAGGAGTGGATTGACGAAAACTCGCCGGGCGATGTTATCATCCCTCTCAGTGTTTCTTTCGAGGAGCGCTTGACCGAATTCGAGACCGAGGAGGAGATTGAGGAGGAGTGCAAGAAGGTTGGTGCTGTTAGTATCTTGCCCAAGATCATCACTACCATGCGAAGTGCGCTCAACCTTATTTCGTTCTTCACCAGCGGTCCTGATGAGGTGCGTGAGTGGACTATCAGAAAGGGAACCAAGGCTCCTCAGGCCGCTGGTGTCATTCACACAGGTAATTCTATTATGCTAGACTTTGTAACTCAGATTAACTAAAGCGGTCTAGATCTCATGAACACTTTCATTCTTGCTCAGGTTACCAAGTATGATGACTTGAAGGAGCTGGGTGATGAATCCGCTGTCAAGGCCAAGGGTAAATTGATGCAGAAGGGTAAGGAATACGTTGTCGAAGACGGCGATATCATTTACTTTAGAGTACGTATTTTTCCTTTTTCTAGTTGCTTTGTGTTAGAGTAAGGATTACGAACTGACTTTATGAATAGGCTGGTGCTGGCAAGAATTAGAAAGTGTAACATTTACTCTTTCGCTGGCTATTTTTTTTGTATAGCTTGTTTCTTAGTAAAAAGAATAAATTCTATTTTACCAATAATGCCATATATGAGAATGTGAAATGTAATTCAGATTGAGAAAAAACCAGTAAAATTATTTTGAAAAGCTCTTCCGTAATGATATCAAATAATACACACCAGTTAAGTATCCTAAACTATTTAACACGTTAGCAAACATGCTCATTACACAATATTGTCTAGTAAATCCTGATGGAAGGCAGATCAGAAAAAAGGTGTTGTCTCATTGATAAAGACCTCGAAGAGCTGGGTTTAAGTAGCATTGGTCCGATAGAACCATGATCATCATTGTAGAGCGGAGCCAGTTCCAACAGTTTTTACAGATGGAAAGAAAGAAAAGCATACCTGAGTTACATTAATATTTCAAACATTGATTGACGGTAGATTCAGAAGATCAGCAAAGAATACTGAATTTCACGAATTATCGCACAGCGTTCAAAAACAGAAAAAAACTTGCTTCGGGAGAGTTCGGTTTCGCCAGCAAACACTCGTGGCGCAGTGACTTGTGGCTGACACTGACACTGCCACTACGCTCGGACTGGGCATCACAGTCAAACTAGCTCATCGCGTTACTGACTAGCAACAACGTATTCAGCTTAGCACTCACATAGCCGATTTATACACAACAGATTCGCACACAATTTGTTCAATAGCAATGCTTATTATGAGAGTATCTATTTGACTTGTTTTTGTATTGATCTATTCGTATATCTGCTAGAGGCACGCCACCCGCCCATCAGCAATGGCCGACTCCAGCTCAGAGTTCGCGGCTGTGCCGCTTCGCTCGGTGATTGGCTTTAGCTGGGTATTTCTAGTTGAACTTGTTGTCATTGGTATTGCAGTCATATTTGTGTTGTTTTATTTCAATCGCGTTGTGGGAACATTACTTTCGCTGTCTATACGATGGTATACATGGCACAAATACCGCGTGTTTGTCGATATCAGGTCTATTCAAGTGTCATTTCTAGGAGGTCGAATATTCTTCAAAGAAGTACGTTATATAGGCACGAACGAGACGATATTTGCCGTGCAAGGTCATTTTACTTGGAGATACTGGTTGAATCGTACGCGAGTATGCAGTCTCTTTGCTGATTCAGTCGAAAACGAGAAAAATGAACGTCTTCCCCGCAGATTCTTGTTATATGTTGAAGGGCTTGAATGGTTCGTATATAACAGGTCTCCAGCCTACGATGCTGCGTTGAGCGAATATGAGAGCGCGGCGGCGGGTGAGCCTTTAACTGCTTCCACCAGCAGCTCAGAATCCTCGAGCCGTAACAGCCAACAATATTTATTTGACAATGAGAAAGATGAGACTGGACTGAGTGCGCAGGCACAGATTCGCGCTGCGAATTCTACTTCATCCAGTTCTTCTCCACAATCTTCTAGCATAGCGCTCGATTCGTCTGTTAATGAGAAAACGTCTGGGTCCAGCACCTCTCCAAGCAACGTAGGCGCCGCGCCTGTGGCGCCAAATTTATGTCTAGATAGACGGGCTACGAAATTTCACGATGAAAATGACCCAACCAAATCAAGTTTTCTTCAGATGTTTCCTATCGAGCTTGTATGCGACAAGGGTGCTATGGTAGTTGGAAACAGAACTACCCCAACAATCATGGTGTATCATTTTACAGAGGCCAATGGCAGTATCGATGCTGTTCGTTCGCGCTCACTACTGGATTATTACAAAATGCAGTATGATTTTGAATTTCAGCAGCCCGTGGTTCAGATCAAGGCAAATATGGACTATTCTGATACGCCTCTTGATAGCGAGAGACCGGAAGGCGCGGATCAAAAGACAAGTTTATTTCGTCATCGGAGTAGCAAATGGCAAAGCTTCCTCGACTTTATCTCATTTTTGATCAGCAGACGTCCATATACCGACCAAACCAACGAAACAGACGTTGAAGGGGGCTGGCAAGGTCTTCAGAGGTATATCGATGATGATGATATCGCTTTTAACGAAGATAGCGATCAGATTGAAGAATATGCTAAATGCACTTCTGTTTTGGATGCACGAAAAGCACATATTACATTCTACTATGATATTCCTGGTCTCGTTCCTGAGAATCCCGAGCCGCTACCACTCAATGTGCCGGACGCAGTCGATATTGGACTTGGCGGGTTACCGCCTGAATGGGGCATGAATGTGCGTATATTTGGAGGAACGATCCAATACGGTCCGTGGGCTGAACGACAACGGACATATTTTTTCAACAGTTTTTTCCCATCTGCGCGCGTCGACAGTGTTCCAATGGAAAGATTAAACGCTGATGATGTGAGAATCTCTACCGAAATGAAGATTTACCTGGAACTCGAAGACACTACAATCTTCCGCATTCCTATTCGAGAACCAAGCAAAGACGCCGAGTTTAAAAAACAAAAGGCTCTTGACGAGGCAGCTAATGAGATCCGATCGTTTGGATGGATCGAGTTAAAAATGGCAGAGTTATCGAGAATCACCTATTCATCTGCGCTTGTTGCATTGCCAAACGGATGGCCTCATCGTCTTTCGCTTGAACTTTGTGGTCTTGATGTGCGTACGAGTGTCAACCATGATATTTTCTGGTCATCTAAGAAGTTTGCTGTAGGTATTCTGTGTATTTTGTTGTCTATGCTGCTAATTAATGTGTAGCTGGATGGTGACCTTTCGTCGTCTTTAAAATGGAATGGATTAGATACATGGGTATTTGATTGTGAAGCATTAGATATCCAGACCTTTTTCCTTCGCGAGCACGTTACCATCTTATCCGACATGCTATCAGATTTCAGTTCAGGTCCTGGTACACCATACCAATGTTTCGTCCCTCAGCGCTACATATTCAATCTTACTCTGCTGAACTTTGAACTGCATCTTAATGTCAACGATTCCAATATCATCAGTAATCCGACTGATTTTGATGATAATATCTTTCTTTCATTTTCTAGTCCAAAACTTTTATCTCAGATTGATGTTCCTCAAACACAGATCTATCCCACAGCTAATTCAGTGTCCTATAGAATTTTTGTACGTTGATAAACGATAATATGTTGGAATATTCACTAACTTCATGTGTAGGGCGAAGATGTTGATCTAAATCTGCATCCTCCAGACTGGAATACTTTCGCAAGCTTTTTAAAATCGCGAGAACTGGGAAAGATTAAGGATCTTGCACTTGGCGGTTCATACACTTACATGAATCCAACCCAGCCTATGCCTATCGATACGCTGGTGCTGGATATTTCTACCGGAGATCTTAGTTTCATCGCATATGGTTTTTTGATTCGTTATTTGATCAAAATCAGAGAGAATTATTTCGGCGATAATGTTCATTTCAAGACTTTGGATGAATTCACAAGAGGTGTGATGAATGACTATGGCATGGCCGGTGACAGTAAAAGTACTCTGAGCGGCTCTTCTGCTGATGGATCTAGCATCGACACTGATGAAGAAAAATCCTCTGTTACGACTCCTGCTGTTTCCACTGAGATTCCTGAGGCAATCAACTCGACAGATGTTTTGATCTCATACAAAACTACTAGAGGATGTGTGATTCTTCCGAAAAATATATATACAGCTGAAGATCACTTTAGACTTGATCTGGACATGTTTGATGTCGATTTAAGATTTACAAATTTTTATATGGGTATGTGATTATGGTATTTTTGCAATATTTGCGTTGCATGCTAATTTCGGTCTATAGATTTGCAGATTGATATCAGTCCTATTCGCGGGTTTGCATTCTCACTACCTGATGATGAGGTTTTGACCACCAAGCGCGGGGCTTTGGGAGTGCGAGAGCCTGAGATTTTTATTGATGGTTTGTCTTCCTAATATAACTTGGTTGAGATAAGCTAATACTTGATAGGAATATCGGTGTCTGGACATCGTATGTTTGGACTTCCTATTACTGAACCAACTTACGTCTGCAACTGGGACTTTAGTCTCGGTCTGATATTTGTGGAAGGAGGTCCTACACTGTACGAAGGTGTTGATCAAGCTCTCACAGTTTTTAAACACACCTTTATGGATAAGGAAAATTCACTGATTGTTCCGGAGCCAATCTTATACGACGTTACATTACTCCGCGTCAAGATCCCGTCATTAAGGGCGCTGTGTCATACTGATAAATCTACTCTTGCTTTTCTTACGTCTGAGGTTGTCATTCAATTGAATGATTTGTCGAATGAAACGTATAATTCGAAGCTCTCTGTCGACATACCTGATATTAATATCCTCTTGCGAGAGAAACTCACTGCAGAGAAAAAAGAAAGTCGCATTTTAGGATACTTCAGCACATCCTTGTACGTCACGAATTTCGACAGAAAGGAATTTGGGGTGGAACGACGACGATTACAGCAAGAGCATATTCGAACTGAAGATGCAGCATTTAATCGCACACCTTTTTTTCTAATTCCAGAATTAGAGATGCATACATCAAGTCGGATAAACCCAGAGGCTATCGATAGACTTTTGATCACACTTCCGACTCCCGGTATGCCACCGACGCTTGTACAGGAGAATCGACACGCGTTTTTAGAAAATGCCGCGTGTCATCCGCGGGAGATCCCCTTAATGTCGAGCGAGAATTCAAGTTCTGCTTCGCTTAGGTACGCTTATATTTAGACATGAAAGAGCTCATGGGTCTAATTTTTTTGCAGTTCCGTTATACATCATGATATGACAGCTTTGAAACTTGAACAGCAAATCAATGAGCGATCTTATTTAGGTACAGCTCTCAATATTATTTCAAATATCGGCAATCTAACTTGACTCTAGATACATTTTCTGCCACTTGCAAAAGCGCTGATAGAGAACAGCAAGGCCAATTTCATAGCTCTTTCTTACCGCCCTACTCTTGCATGACTGCTTTCAAGGTAATAATCTAATGTTTAATGTGTTTCAGAGATTGGCTGACAGTAATGTAGGATTTGCACGCAGTTCGCGCAGGTTTTGATCGGAAAATCTATGAAATGGAAGAAAGTATGATTTCGAACGAGCTTGACTCTATGCGTCCTCTTGATGATTCCGAGGTATCTTATGATGCCTACGTGGTTGAGTTTCGTGGAGGTCTTGATGGGTTTTTGTCTGCTGCGGGGATTGAAACTCTTGTGGAGGTGCTAGATGCGCTTAGTCGTCCTGTAAGTTCCACTCTGGTCTGATTTTGGAGTATGTACTAATAGACTATGCAGGAACCAAAAGGAATTTACGACAGTTTGCAAGTAGACGTGATCGATAGGCTTGAGAATAACCTTAATAACGTGAACTCAATTATCGGTATGAGGGTAGTAATCCCCGGTCTCCGCATTCGCTACGGACAAGTGGAGAACCAATTGACGCATTGTGCCATTACGCCTTCTCAAATATGTTTGAATGATCATGTTGATTTAGAAGTCAAGGCTGTGACATTGAGTTTCCATTTGTGTGACAAGAGTACCAATCAAGGAGAGTATCGCCGTAATCCTGTGCGACGAATTTCAAGAGTTTGCTTTACCCTGCAACATTTGAATCTCGGTCTTGTTCGTCATGAAGGCATTGGACATGCTATTAGCCGATCGACTCCTCTCGAGCTGAAGGTTGAGTTGGTCGAAGCTTGGACTCGGCAGGGTACAGAGAAAGAAATATCGTCGGTGAAAGTTCAATCGATTGGTTTAGTAGCAGTGCGTCAGGAAATGAAATGGATCACGCATGCGATTCTTGATATTGTCGGTCCCTTGCTCCCCATATCTGAGAAAATGAGCGCGATAGCCACGCGCAAGGAAAACCGCACAAAGAATCTAATCTATCTCACCTCTGCATCTAGCGCTGCATATGAGATTGCTCATGATCCTTCTTTCCTCACTCGTCCAGCGTATATCTTGCGGTCTTGTAGTGAGCATATACGTACGAACGATAGTTGGAAACTAATTTCTCGATTCCGTCATATTGCTCGTGCTTTGCCTATAGACATTGTCGATGATATCACGCACGATGTAGACCTAGATATTCCTCCACCTTTTGATGCAAAGCAGGAAACAATCGACATTCTTCTGCGATGGAGAAATTGGGAGATGGTAGACATCCAAACATGTTATATCTTCTCTCATGTGTTTGATGGTGAATCCAGAATCGTGCGAGTAACTCCTTCTGTTCAGGAGTTTCTTATTGATATCGAATCTATCACCTTGTATGTTGCAAATGGCACGGAACATGAGGATTATTTGCAGTTATCTTACCTCACGTTTAATATGACATTAGGAGAGCTTGAATTCAAAAACGCAAATGCTGAATTCATGACAGAGAAGAAGGCTCCTGGAGAAACCCACAATCTGTCACTGTCGATTGGGTGTGAGGAAATCCGTGTCATTACAATATGGAGTTCAATTACTTTATATGAGGATATTACCAGTGTACTGGATACACGTCTTCCTGAACTTCAGGAGTTGAGACTTAGCAGCCTGCAAAAAGCCTCGTCATTGTATTCTACGAGGGCTCCCAATTCTAGCGATCTGAGCGCGGAATTCGTCAAAGCGCATGTGGTGTTTAGAATCAGATCTGTTATCACCGTTCTCCACAGTCGGAATTTCAGAGTTCAATATGCCGGTCATAATATCGAGACGAGTATTATTGCCAATATTGGAGCTACTCAAGGAGGCGACGTCGTGGCAGGTTCAGCATCCTCATTTTTGTTGCGTGCAACTGCACTCGAGTTCGACGTGCTCGATCCTAGAGCTTCTCGAGATAAGCGGTTACTTTCGCTTAGTGTCCAGCAGTCAGATATTTGGGTTTCGGTGTCTAATTTGCCAAATCCAAAAGCTGCAAATTCATACGTTCGCGTTGCTGATGTTACTCTTGAGATTCAAGAGGATGCAATTGGAATTTCAAAGGTTATCACGAATATTATCAACGATGAAGTACATCAAATTTGTGAATTGTTTCCTCCGTCTGCTGATAATGCAAACAGTGAGACACCCAGCCAGCCACAGATTGAAAATGGCGGCAGGAATAAACCTGCTCCGGGTGATATAATTGGAATTTCGGTTGAGCTACGGAACTACAAGATCATTCTTAATATGTTGCCTTCTTTGAGGTTTAATGTTGAAGGATCCGCTGTTCAGATCATTGCATCACCTGTTAAAAACTCTGTTCGCTCTGTTGCTTTTGAAGCCGGTGAGCAGATGTATGACTTCAGACAGAGAAAGAAATATCGCGATACTCTTATTACTGCGACTAAGTTCCCCCGAGTAACTACAGTAATCCGTATTGAAGATTTCTCAGAATATCGTCGCTCGGTGGCTGTTCGCATGAATCTCGATACCGTTAATTTTGATGCCTCATCATTTCCTACATTTGCCAGTGTCTTGTCGGGTGATGTGACGAAGACGGAATTGATGATGGCACAAAAGGAATGGAAAAAGACTCTAAGCCTTCTTCGTCAATATGTACCGGATACATCGAATACACGATCAATGCATAGCGCTCGTCCTCCTCAAGACCTACAATTCCAGGGATCGTTGTACATCAAGGGAATCGTCTTGAAAGCAGAGTCTTCCAATGCAGAACTAGTAATGGCAATTGATAATATCAAAACTGAGGGTCATTCTATGCCTAGCAGTGGACAAGAGGGTCGCCGGTTTCATGATATGTCTCTTGGTGTCTCGCTACCAAAGATTCAATTATGTTTGCTTAACAGGAAGTTCAACAGTGGAAAGTTCCAAATATTGGACACTAACCTCATTTTGTCTGTCAAAACGAAGGAGGATATGCTGGAAAAGAACTCTGTCCGTCAAGCGATTGCGGTGAGAAGCAGCAAGTGGAGTCTTACTCTGTCGCCATACAGCTCTACGTTGATGGTTCAGTTGTTAAGTCAGTTTGAGGAGCGATTGATGAAGTTGGAGTTCCCTGAATTCCACCTACAAGACTTTTTGAAAGAGCCAGATGCACTGGTTTCTCCACATTCAGCAGCATCTGATGCAAGTCCGGAGATTCAAACGTGGGATGGAATATTTAAGGCTCTTATTCGAATGCAGTTCCTTGACTGTCGAATCCATTGGATTTCGGATGAGTTTGGCGAAGATACAAACAACTTTTTCTTATCTATCGGGTCTGATAATGTACGATTGGCTTCAAAGGGTGAAGGAAAAATTGCGATGGAAGTGAAACAGTTTGCTATAGTCGCAAAGGAAAAGGTTCCCAGTTTGGATCATTCTTTTTCGCCTCATATTCCAAAACAAAGTTCAGCTGTCATGCCTGAGATATCAGTATTTGTATCTCTTACGCACGATGGGCCAAATCGGGCGCTGGGCTTCATTGTTCAAAGTTCGGCAGTACAGATGAAGGTGATACCGAAAGTAGTGAATTCAGTTTGTGCGATCAGCTCTTCTTTGGAGAAGACTGCGGCAGCAGCAGCCGAAAAAGTTCGAGAATACAAAAACCATGTTGCGGCGCATCACAATGCCTCAGTAGCACGAGGATCTAGCAACGAAGCTATGATATCGACAGAAACGAAGAGTCTGTTGTTTAGTGCTATTAACATGAAAGCCGAATTTGCTGGTGCGATTATCGAGTTATTTGGCAACACGAATTCAAAGTATACAGAAGAGCCATCGCTCATGAGGCGGAGATCCTCATTTGGTCCTGCGGGGGCGCCCCAGAAGAACGATTCAAGCAGAGCACTGGGAACATTACGTGTACCTGGGCTGCGTGTATTGGCGGATTATTCAGTTTCACAGAATTCGCGTTCTTTAGGTGCTGAGGTATTAATTGAATCATCTGTGAATCAGTTGGAGCCTAAGGTCATGCCGGTTGCTGTGGAGATGATACGTTACTTCAAAGACAACATTCGCGAGCATAAACCCAGCGATGATGCTGAGCACAGTGAACGCAGCACACTTTCTGAAGCTATGTCAGATTCGTCGGAAGAGCGGTCCTCTGCATCATCCAAATCTGTGACTGCAGAGAAAATCTTTGGTGATTTGGAAGTCAACTTTGGTTTGCGATTTAATCGCCAAGAATTCAGTTTAAGTTGTGAACCTATTGCGAAAGTATCAGCTTCAGTATCATTTGATGGTATTTTTGTCTCGATGAATACATTTCACAAGACAAACTCTCCAAAGTTTGTCACTGTCACGGGTCATTTACACAATCTTCAAGCCTCTCTCCAACATATCTATTCACGTGAGTCGAGTGCGAAGGTTGCTGTTAAGGATGTGACAGTTGCTGCCTTGTCAGACCAGAATATAAGCAGCAGTGCTGGCTTATCGTTCATCGCAAAAGTTGCTGGCGTTGATTTTTATCTGAACTTGAAGCAGAGTCATGACTTATTGCTGTTCCAGGATATTTGGACGCCAGATCATTCACTGGTGCCTGCGTCAGGGGCACAAAAGGCCACATCGGTCGAGCAAGCGGTACTTGTGGTGCAGAAGTATTATCGAGTATCCTCAACGAATGCATTCCCGTGGAATATTGATTTCCAGCTAGTTGATTTGGTTGGAAGATTAGATCTTGGCCAATCACTTGGAAAGTTGGAGTGTACGCTTGATAAAATCTGGCTTACTTTCCGCAAATCGTCTGATTGGGAGCAACATCTAACCTTTGGTGTTTGCAACATTCTTGCTGATTGTAGAGGTCGTCTGGGGGGAAATATCCGCATCAGTAATATGCGTGGTCGGTATGTTATCCGCTGGGACATTCAGGATGATGGTCGCTTGGGTGTGCCATTGGTACAGATTAGCGCTGGAATTGAGACCGTTGAGTCAAAGCTGTACTTTGACTATCACTTGTTCTTGATTGCGACCGGATCGGCTGTTCATCTGACGATGCTCAATCAGAAGCTGCGATCTGACGGTAGCGATACGCTTGTATGCATGGCTGATTGCGACGCGATTGGTGTTTATCTTACGGTTTTGGCACCTTCGAATATTCTTACGATTTTGAAAACAATTCGAAGGATGGAGCAAGATCGGAAAGCCTCTTACCAAGCCGTTCTGCGCGATTCCGAACGATTCAAGATTCATAGCGTATCAAGTGTACCAGAAGAAGCAGAAGAGGATGAAATTCCTGATTTCAAAGCGATGCAGCTTGCTACGAACCTTACTGTTCAAATCAGGAGATTTAGCGTTGATGTTTTCCCAACTGCGCTCTCGGATAGTGATGTCTTGCGTGTCGAAGCGGTGAATATCATGGCTAGGTTTAGTCTAGGTCTTGAAGACGAGAAGCTCAAGAGTTTCCTTAAACTCAGACTTGATCAATTTTTGATTGCACTTTCTGCTGCACGCCGTATTGATGAGGATATCAGCACCATCGACATTGACCGGTTTGTGCGACGAATTAGTGAATCTAAAGGCGGTACTATTATGCGAATTCCGGCAGTGAGTGTTGAGATGACGACATGGCAGCAACCATCTGATATGAGTACGGTTGAGTTTGTGTTCTGGAGTATCTTTGAAGGACGTGTTGATGTTGGTTGGAATTTGGGATCGATTAATTTTATCCGTGATATGTGGAATACGCATATCAAGGCACTTTCGATTCATCAGATGGAGTCAGATGGCAAGTTTCCTCAGCGACATCTTCTTGATAGTGAAGAGCTTGAACAGAAGATTAAGGAAGTTCGACTGAACAAGATGTATAAGTATATCCCGCTTGAGCCGCCGGTTATTGCCACGCCGCAGTTGAAGGATATGGGAGAAGCGACGCCGCCGGTTGAGTGGTTAGGTCTGAATAGAGATCGGTTGCCAGGATTGACCCATCAGGCTATTATAACATTTTTGCAGTCCATGGCGCGGAAAGGAGGTGAGAAAGTTTTGTAATTGTGTGTTGTTGAATTGTACTAACGTGTTGTATAGAAGTAGCATACTCTGATGTGCTAGGAAACGCATAGTGAAGTATCAATTTGGTAGATGGTTAGTATTTTTTTTTTGTTTTCTTAAAGGTTGAGTGTACTAACAATGATTATGACAGTAGTTATATGCTGAATCTACGGAACATATTATGGCGTTATGGATTATTTGCATAGTTAGTGATTTTGCTAAAGGAGTTTATTTTTATTTGTAAATGGGTTATAAAGGATTGAGTACGGTGTATAATGAATATCATATTTCTAAATTGAAGTAGGATTTTATTGTAGGATTCAACACAAGATGCAATAACGAAACGTAGCAGAAATAGAAACATCCTCTATAATTACAAATGAGACAACCAGAATAGCAATGACCCGACACATCCCAAAACACAATGTAATACACCAACCAGTAAACAACCAACAAAATGAAATCTATTTGACTTTTCACCAAACCAGTAAAATTAATGTTCTATAATATTCACAACAAAGACGAATCAAAGAAAAAAAAATGAATTTTCGCAGTTTAGACGTCGCCTAAGCTCATTGCGATACCGACGAGGACGATACCAGCGAAAGCCCAGTTAATGCATACGCTTGGTTTTTTGCTGAAGCTGACGGCTGTAGCGAACATTTGGAGGGCGATGATTGTTAAGAAACCACCGACGACGCCGAAGATGACGCCGTAGATTACGGAGCCTTCGTCTGCGCTTGGAGGGTCTGAGTTTCTGAAAGAGAGCCAGGCGATGAGGGCGCCGAGAGGTTGGGAAAGACCGCCGAGGAGGAAAGCGGCAGCGAGGGCCATCCAGCGAGAGCCGAGGGCGAGGTAGAGCGGGAAGGCGATGGTGAAGCCTTCGATGAAGTTGTGAATGGCCAGGGCAATAAAAACGGAGAGGCCTAGTTCTGGGTCTGCGTAAGTGGTGATATAGGTGATAAAGCCTTCGGGGATTTTGTGGAGGGATATCGCGAGGGAGGTTTGGAGACCGATTGCGAGAAGATCGACGAGGTTTGTGTTGGGAACCGCTGTGGTTGCGCGAAGCGTCGGGTCGCTTTCGTCGAGGATAACTGTTGAGGAGGCGGAGGAGGAGGTGGTGCGGTCGTAGGAGTTGAGGTCTTCTTCGAGGGAGTCGAGGTCGTCGGCACCGGAGCGGTGGTGGGTCGTGATGCGCATGAGCGGTTCTTTTTCAGTTGTGCCGTAGCTGGTGACGACAACAGGCACGTCATGATGATGAGCTGAGTGCGAATGTGAATGTGAATGGGAGTGCACATGGGATTTTTCCTCAGAGACAGCAGAAGCAGGAGCACTATGTCCATGACTGTGCCCATGGCTGTGTCCATGGCTATGACCTTCGCCATCGTCAAGGTTCTCATGGGCGCAGTGAACCACACTTCGGGTAGTGAGAGCATGAATGATTTGGTTTAAAACAGCGAAGATAGCGACACCAAGGACATAGGAAGCCATTAATACTAGTCCTGATGGAGTTTCTTTCTCGAACAGGGCCTGCGATGTGACTAGATTCTCCATGGCTTCTGGAAGCAGTTCGTACATGGAAGTGAGGAGCTATTATTACTGTTAATATGGTCAACAGGATTAAGAGAGAATATATCAACTGACCATAACACCAGAACTCAGACTGAATCCATAGACTAATATTCGCTTGTCTTCTCTGATATCGAATCCCTCAAATCTGCTGAATCTGCGCAGAACCAGATCAGAGCAAATAATAAAACTGCCTAGAACGCAGGCAATGCCGGCGCAAATGGCAAGAAGCCAGGCTCTTCCTGTATCGGAAAGCATTTTGTTGTTGCTGATAAATTTTTGCGGTTGAAGACTCTTCGGGCAGAATGCCTAAATGGGACTTGTAATTGAATTTTGCGAGAGTCGAGGTGGTGCCTAGGCTTATCGATAAGCCGAAGATGACGATCCGCGTATACGATGGAATCAGTTATCGATGAGGAGACGATAAGCAGGTAGGATGATTTACATGGAGGTGGACAATCAAGATGCAGTAGGATACTGCTGGCGAAAACAGGCCTCCAAGGTGCTGGCAGGCTGCAGATGGACTAGGCTTGCGGGTGCCCTCCAAGGTGTCCTGCCACCAGAAATATTTGTTTTGCCATCGGAGATGTGCGGCTGTGGGTGATAATTAACGGACTATCGAGAGAATTGTGGTGGTGGAATAAGGCGATAAGGATAAGCTCAGGCGTGATAGAAGATCTGGACGCAGGACTTAGTGATCGAGACAGCAAGGGAAGCCAATGGCAGAGAGCGGAAGGCGCATGTGCAAGAGAGCAGTGATGGACTGAGCAGAGTGTTGCGAGGAGCATTCCAGCTGCGAAGTGAGTGTTTATGTTTAATAGGCGCAATAAATAAATCATTGCAGTTTATTCTATCGTTAGTAACATTACTTCCAGATTAAGAAATATGACGTAGAAAGCTGGTTTACAGAGCTATTCAGACCGTGTTTTATTACTCAGCGGGTGCTGTCTCATAATCTGTTTAAATATCCCGAGTCACCAACTGGAATACAGTGATAACACAACACAGTACAACTCAACAACAACAGCAAATACAGCACATAGAAGTATTGCCAGTGTATTACATAATAACCTTGACGCAGTTCATCAGGCACAGCAAGGGGTAGATTAAGGTTTGTAGTATTTTAAAGTTGTGCATAATTTAATTTATTTGTGGCATACACACATAATTGAAGTGCACTTACAGCACAATAAACACACTGCACGCGCATAGAACGATGTACAGAACTGCTGGAGCTGCCTTGGGCTTCGCTCCTACGTTCTTCCGCCCAGCAGCTCACCACCCAATCTGCCCATCGTGACCTTCAGCTGGCCTGTCTGCTGCTCAGCGCCGCCCAGTTATCGTGTTTATTGTGCAAAAAAAATGCTGGGTCGCAAGCAGGAGACTGAAAAGGCCCCGAAACTGCCGCCAAAGCCGGTCCATCTGAGCTCGCAGAGGACTGTCCCAACTACAGCGGCAGCCAGACCTTCAATCGGCCGTCGGATCAAAACTAACTGGATTGACTTTGCTATGTGGCTAAAAATTGGTCTTATTCGGCTGCAGCGACGAGTGGCTCGCGTGTTCCAGCGTTCGTGAACGAGCAGGCTTGTTGCTGGCTTAGCTTGAGGCTACTCGCGTGTATCACGCAAGAGACCAGCATCACCGGAGTAGCCTGGCAATTCACACGGTAGGAGGCAAAATGCCACGGCATTTTGGGGATGTTGTTGATTTATAGAGAGACTACAGGTGTATATAGAGTGGGAAGGATATCGGGGAAACAATCGCAGGTGCACTTAGAGAGCTCCTGCATTTCTTGCATTTGTGCATTTGCTGCATCTTCCTCTTCCTCAAAACGGGTTATGGATTTTCAGTGTTTTTCTTTTTTTTTTTTTGTTGTTGCTTTTATATGGCGTTTATCAAATATATTCAAATATATGCAATCAATCCTAGAATTTCATATTGACAGATAGCCGATGTCTGGTACGCCGCACACTCCACACTCCGCAACGTCCCAAACCGTTGAATCTCTGTACTCGATAATTCATTCATCTCATTAGCAATGCCACAATAACCTGGAATTCTCAATTATCAAACTAATGTCCTGATAATTTCACAAATAAATTGTTTAGATCTTGTATTTTGGCTTGATGTGAGGATTGATTCTTGGTTATGGCTGAATCGCGCTCAGACAACCGAGCCACCAAGACGACACACAACACGGACAACAACGAGAAAGACACGCACAATTCAAAAAAAAGACGCGTGTCCGACTTTGAAGACGATAGAATCGAATATCCCCGTCGTCGGACCATCATAGCAGTCAGTACACACTTCTTACCGGTACTCTACAGTTTACTCATCGATCGTACAGTGCGACATATGTCGATCTCGAAAATCAAAATGCGACGGAGGACAGCCGAAATGCCGGCTATGTCAAGAGCTGAACGCAGACTGCGTCTACCGGGAAAAAGGAGTCAAGTGAGTATTACTTTCACTGTGGTTTGAGACTGCTCTAATATTCGCCAGACTAGATGCACGAGACAGACTCATTATCAACAAGCTCGAACATATAGAAAGCCTGCTTCAAGACTCAATACTGGACCGAAGTTTGTCATCTACCAACAGCTTTCTTCTGCAACAATCGCAAAATATCATCTCAGACCAGCTCTATTCCTCAAATGCATCTCCGACAGTTTCATATCACTCGGGTATGAATCAGATAAATGGAGGTGTAGAGACCGAATATGTTTATTCTATTCCTGAACAGCATTCAACGCCATGGCTGCATTTATTTCAACATCAAAAATTCACCCGTTTATTGACGCAAGACCCTCCGTCGCCTTCGTCACCTCTACGCCTAGAAGCATCGCGTCCTCCGTTAGCGCTGGATGCGAACGGTCTGCTAGATTTATCTCATATTCAGCCTTTAGTAACTTCATATTTCGAAAATGTCAATCCATTTTACTCAATGGTATCTCCTTTCAGATGGCAATCGTATTATCGTATTGCACTATCCAAAGGCTTTCGATCTGGACCTGAAAGCATCATAGTACTATTGGTTTTGGCATTAGGACAGGCAGGCTCTTCTAAATCAATAGCCTTTCTTGACGACAACGCGCCAATACCCGGATTCAATTTCTTTTCAAGCGCAATGCCTATGGTGTCCAATTCCATACTGGGACATACGATAATTGACGCTCAAGCTCTTCTACTCATCAGTGCATATCTGTTTTATTTGGTGAGACCATTAGAAGCATGGAGCGTAATATCAATAGTGTGTACAAAAGTAAAGTCTTTGATGGTTATCTCACCGCCACAAGATTTACCTCATGATGATAAAGAGCTTTTTGAGCGCATATTTTGGAATGCTTTAGTTTTCGAAAGGTATTCCTAGACAATCTCATTTTAATTATAAATACTGACAGTGACTACAGTGACTTGCTAGCGGAATTTAACCTTCCTCACTCTGGCATCGAAATGCACGAAGACAGCGTCGGTCTTCCTTCAGGATTTTTGACCAACCAAGATTTGGCATTAACCTCTCCCGGATCCGATGATCTTTGGTACTTTTTAGCTGAAATATCGCTTCGTCGACTTTTAAACCGAGTACATCACATGCTTTACTCTAAAGCAAACCGGAAAATGCCGATATCTTCATTGCACCCCATCGTTGAGGAACTAGATTTTCAGCTCACTCAATGGTACGAACATCTTCCTGGCAATCTGAAATTCACATTCAAACGCGAGAGGCTCCAGAACCATAGATTTGCTACAGTTTTGCGATTACGATATTTTGCATGCCAGACTATTATCTGGAGAGTCTACGTCGAAGTTACATTAGATAACGAAGATTTACTGCAAGACTCTAGAATCAAATCAGGCGTTTCAAAATGTCTCGAAGCATGCTTAAGACAAGTTGAAAATATAGACGAGCATATTGAAGGGCATGTGCCGTATTTATGGCAAGGATCACTCTCAATAGTATCCCACCTCGCTACATTAATGACTATTTCAATCTCACCGGGATTGTCTACATTACTTCCATATTCAATGAAGAGAATCTCGGAAATTGTGATTGCTGGAGTTGGTGTGATTGCTAGGAATGGGAAATTAGCGCCGTCTATTAAAGTTGCTGCTGATGTACTTAGTGATGTCGGAAAGCAATGGTCATTGAAGATGAAGGAGATGGGGGTTATTGTCGAGCAATCAGATGTAGATTAGCTAACTACCAGAATGACTATACAGGCTATTTAATCTATCCTATTATCTTGAGCTCTTAACTAAACTAACAACCTAACCAAACCACAAACTTTTAATATGCACTATGCCATAATTCAGAACCTCTGGGCCATACGCGTTTATACAGCGCCATCGCAATTGTATCCTGCGCATTAATCGGACCATTAAACGTGCACTTGAAATATCCATGAGTTCCAATACTATCCTTGATATATCCCAATCTGCCCATCTTTGTGAATAAAGGAACGGCTTTGTACCATGCGATATCTTCGGCGTTGAAGAACATGTATCGGATAGTGACAAGCTTCTTGTGAATCTTGTATGGGTAACCTGTCAATACGATTCTCTTCGCCATGACTCTAGAGGAATCGGCATTCTCAACACTACCAGAAGCGACAAGCTCAACTCCCTTTTCGGTTTCTTTGAGTAGTAACACAGGCGTGTTTCCAAACGAGACAGGGGCGATCGCGGTAGCGATGGCAGTCACACCTTGATGCAAGAACCGCTCAAACTTGTAGACATGGTTAGGTGTCCTTCCACTTTCTGAAAACAGTGGATTAATAGCATATCTTCGCGGGCCACATTGAAGGATAAGAGAGTCCTTTGAAGGAATTGGCTCTTCGTATTCGGTGTTCGGAGTGACCATCATGTTCAGAACCACCTTCTTGTTCTCGTAGCGGAGGAGTGAGAAGACAGCAAGAAGAGATCTTGTTGACAGTGCGTCGTAAACATCTTTACTTGCCCGGATGTATACAACAACGCGGGTGGCAGTCTAAAAGATCTTGTTAGATAAAAGGTGATGAAATATTTGTATAGCCACACTTACCGGAACACCAGCAACACCAGACTCCTTCATAGCCCGATTTCTTGAAGCTCTAAAATTCTGGAACCGCGCAAGTCGATTCCAATCACTCGGCGTACGGGAATCAGTCTCTTCAGAATCCCAAGGACTGGCGTGTAAATTGCGAAGGCCCCGATACCGAGCATATCTCTCTTTTGCAGACATCTCGGGGGTAAGTTCGACTTCGTCTGGGAATTCCATCTCTTCTCGTTCGCGCTCGCGGTATGCTTTTAATCTAAACACGAAATGTTAGTACTTTAGTTGATAGAACATAGCATGGGAGAGCATACTGTCTGGCTTCCTCCTCTGGGGCTAAATCCACAAACATCTCACTCTGAGTATCCATCTCAGTAGCAGCGTAATCAGTCGCAGTAGCAGCATATCCATCATTCTCATCCATCTCCATCTGATCATCAGATTCTTCGCCATCATCAAACTCATCATCTGAGTTTTCTTCGATAATCCAGCGAGCCTGGTAGTCGGACATGCCCTTCGGGATCCGGTTTTTGTCTTTGAATGTTGGGGTCATTTCGGCGTCGTGGTCATCATCGTGCAAATAGAAATGATCGTCTAATTTAACACCTTCAGAAATCTCGGGGATTTCGCTCATTCCCTCATCGTCTTCATTAGTGGTTTGTGCAGTTTCTTGAACGTACTGATCTGTACTGTCCTGATCATCAGTAGGAAGTGCTACAAACTTTCCGGAATAGCTATTCTCGTTATCCATCATCATTGAACTGTCTGCATCGGCAAATCCAGCAGAGCAAATCCGCTCGATCTGAAAATCCCCTGCTCCTGGTAAGTGAACCAGTCTATCTGGGTTCATCTTCTTACCCCGGATAACACCCTCAACAGCAATCAAACCACCCTGAGGGGAAGTTGAGTCCTCTTCGTACCAGGCACGATCAGCTAGTAAGTAAGATCTGCTATCACGCCACTGCACGCCCTTTGGAAACTGCTGAGCCAGCGCTCTAATGACATTAAGACAATCTTGTCGGGTCTCGATACAATGCACTTTTTCTTGCTCGGCAAAGAAATGGGTGATATACGACAAAAGGGACTTGCGAAGCTCTGTTTGCATCTTTGCTGATTCGATCTCGGGCAAATGCTGAACTACCGTGTAAACTGTCGAAACACCCTGAGCGACTATACTTCTCAGCACGGTTTCTCCAAAATGATCGACTTCCTGCTTAGCAGACAGCCCAAGAACGACAAAATCAGCAACTTGAGCAGCATTGAGCATCGAAGTGTAGTGTCGAGGAGTCACGATATACTGAATTTTCTGGTTAAACCGGTCAATAGGAACGGTAAATACACCGCTGTATGGCACGTCAACTGAGATGTCGAGGCTCGCGTTCAGGTTTCGCACGATTAGATCAGAATCGACATCAGGACAAAGAGGAATTACAGCCTTAGTCACACATTAGCAGCTATTCACCCCAATTATGGGAATATTGATATACATACAACAATGCGAGGAACTCCATTACGACCGTCGAAAAGTTTGCGTGTGGTGGTTAGATCTTCTTTCTTCTGCAACATGAGCTGTTTTGCCTTGTTCCGGCGCTCAAGCTTTGAAGGTGCATGAGGCTGTTTAGGACCAGGACTGTCTTTCTCAATTTTTCCTACGCCAAACTGCTAGTATTCAACAGAACATATAAGCCAGCGAATAGGACAAACAAACCTTTGTTCTTTGCCTTCAAAGCGCTCTTGCTGGAATGCTTTGATTTGTACGGCTTTTGCTTCTGCTTCAGCGACGAGCGATGATGGTGCATCATCTTTGCCTTGCTATACAACTCCGTTTATTATATACCAAGGTCTTTCACACGAATTCTTGCAAATTCACGCTGCTGTTTTGCAGAATCAGTAGTGGACTTTCACTAACAAATATTTTTTTGGAGTTGGGAGTTGTGAAAAAAAGTGAGGTTGGGGTAACTTTATTGAGTGAGCTGCTGGGACTTTTGGAGAGCCGCACGAAGAAATCTTTTTTTTGGCGGATTCTTCTGAGAATCAACATCTACCAGGAAAGAGCAGGAAAGAGAAGAGCAAAGAT
Source organism: Myxozyma geophila (assembly GCA_030571195.1). Classification (NCBI taxonomy): domain Eukaryota; kingdom Fungi; phylum Ascomycota; class Lipomycetes; order Lipomycetales; family Lipomycetaceae; genus Myxozyma; species Myxozyma geophila. Next base: position 293,864 of record JAJLXK010000006.1, read on the forward strand.
GTCTGCTCTTGAAGTGAAGAGTCAGTTACGCAGTAATGTCGAGGAGAATGATAGTATTCAGTTAGCTGATCCGGCTGCTGAAGCTGGGGAAGTGGCGACAAGATCAGTGAAATCACGGCCAAAAAAGGTCTGGCAACGCTGGAGCATTTCTTCTCTTTGAACACATGCTGACTTTATTTTAGAAAACACTCAGAGTTAAAGATGGAAGACTACGACAGTCTCTCAAGCGAACCGACGACAAGTTCAAGAGAGCAAAAGCAGCCGTCAAGGCAAGTGAGCTGCTGCTGCAAGAAGAGGCCGGATATCTCGAGGCCGAAGGCATGGAAAAGACTTACAAATTCACACAAGCTGAGCTGAAGAAGAACGTCGACATCACAACAGCTACCAAGGCTTTTAATCTTGAATTACCAGACTTTGGTCCTTATGAACTGGATTATACAACCAACGGTCGGAAGATCCTGTTAGGTGGACGTAAGGGACATGTTGCATCATTTGATTTTCGCGAGGGCACTCTTGACGCTGAGCTAAACCTGAACGAGACCGTCCGAGACGTGAAATACTTGCATAACGATCAGTTTTTTGCCGTCGCTCAAAAAAAATACGTTTTCATCTACGACAAAACTGGCGCAGAAGTGCACTGCATGAAGAAGCATATCGAGGTCACCCACATGGAGTTCTTGCGGTATCATTTTCTGTTGGCCACAGTCGGTAACGCTGGCTGGCTGAAATATCAAGATACCTCTACAGGCGAACAAGTTTGCGAACTAAGGACAAAGATGGGTCCAAGCACATCAATGGCGCAGAACCCATACAATGCCATTATCCATCTCGGACACTCCAACGGAACTGTCTCCTTATGGTCGCCAAATTCTACAACTCCTCTCGTACGAATGCTGTGTCACAGAGGACCAGTCAACGCAATTGCGATAGATCGTGGTGGAAATTATATGGCTTCCGCTGGTGCTGATGGACAGCTGAAGATTTGGGATGTTCGTATGTACAAGGAAGTGCATGCATACTACACTCCTACCCCTGCTAGCACTCTCACTCTTAGTGACAGGGGTTTACTTGGCGTCGGATGGGGACCGCATGTCAGTGTCTGGAAAGATGCCCTTAAGGTAAAGCAAAAATCACCTTATATGACGCATCTAAGTCCTGGTTCAGCGGTAAATGACCTCAGATTCTGTCCTTTTGATGATATTCTCGCTATGGGACACGACAATGGCGTTTCCAGCCTTATCGTCCCTGGATCTGGAGAGCCAAATTTCGACGCCCTAGAAGCCAACCCTTACGAAACCGTCAAGCAGCGCCGCGAGACTGAGGTCCAAGGTCTATTGAACAAACTCCAGCCAGAGATGATTGCACTTGATCCTAGCTTTATTGGTGGAATTGATACGCGTGCGCCTGAGGAGCGAAAGCAAGCTCTTCGATTAGAAACCACCAGTGAGACTGATAAAATAAAAGAGTCGAATGCTAAATTACAGCCAAAGGCCAAGACGAGAGGCAAAAACTCGGCCCTACGTCGCTACCTTCGAAAGAAGGCCGGCAATGTCATCGATGAGCGGAGAATCCGAGTTCAAGAGTCTTTAGAGAAGGAGAAAGCGATGCGGAAGAATTACAGAAACACGCAACGAGGTTTGCCGACCGAGGATACTGAGGTTGGCCCTGCTCTGTCGCGTTTCAGCAAGTGAAAAGTTACTAGTTGAGTTTGTGCGATACGGAATTAGTGTCATATATACAGTATATTTATCACTCAAAATTCACATTTCTAATCGTAAACATTAACTAAAATGGATAATTATTCGGCTCCTTCTCTACATCAAGACCGTTTGCCACTTGCTTCCTATGCTCTTCGTCTAAGTATTTCAACACGATTTCGTGATATTTCTCTTTTCCTTTGTATTCGGAGACATCTTCTGCCCAGGCGCGGATGCCATCTGCCAAACGACCAGGAAGGTATGGCTCCTGAGCCATTTCTGTCAGAGGAAGCAGATATGTGCGCTAAATTATGTCAGTTTGATCCTTAGTGCGTGATATAAAAAGAACTCACGATTGTGAAAACGATTCCTCCTGATTTTGGTAATCTTCGAAGGGTCTGTCTTTCAGAACGGAAATGGACTTTGCTGATATCAGTTGCGTACGCCGCAGTGTACCAGCCGATTTGGTCGCTATCTTCGGGTCCGATCGCGGCTGACCATCCAAGATCCTCATCAGTTTGAAGGAAGTACTAGAAAGAATTAGCATTGATCTAATTAGTAATATGTAAAAACAGACGTACATTGTTTCTAGCAACAGGCTTGTCAGCCTTCATTCGAACAAAAAAGCGCTCCATGGACGGCTTTAGCTTTTCGTCAAATTGAGGAACATCGCCAGACGTATGAATTTCAGATAATGGCATGCCAAGTTTGTCTGATAATCTCCAGAATCCTACAGAAGTTAGAGCCAAGAAAATATTAATGTCCGTGAGAGAGTGCACATACCCGCTAAAAGAATGCATCCTGCCTTCAAATAATATTGGCCATCCTCGCCTGGCATCATGATAGCCAAGTCATCTTGAACTAAAAGAGCACAGATCTCCATAGGGTCTCTTTTTAAAGGTCGCTCGACAGTATTAAAACTCTCCCCTGTAACCAAATTATCGATTCCAACATCGGTGCGTTTGAACAGAGTGGGATATCTGGCCGGCAGCCAGTTTCTGAATTCTTCCAAAAGCTCAGTCGCGGCATCGTATGCGTCCGGGAATGTAGCGACAAGTTTCTCGCCACGTTCTTCTAATCGCTCGACTTTTCGATCGTGAAATTTCAAGAATTCGTTGTCTAATTCGATCCACTCATCCCATGGTACGTTTCTGATTCCCATCGTGACATGATAGTTGTGCTTGAATGGACGGTAGGAGATTGGCTTAGTGGTCTTGACGTCCCAGTTAGGATAAGGCGCTGGAGTTGGCGTTGCGAAGTTGACCGGTTCCCATACTATGAAGCAATCCAATTAGCTTCTGATGGATACAGCTGGCGACTTTGATGTATTACCTTTGCTGGGAGTCTCCTTTTTCTCTTCAACTACCTTAGCACTAGTTGGAGCAGGAGCAGCAGCACTGGCAGCGCTAAACACCTGAACTACCTTGACTGTAATCAGCACGACCTGAAAGACAACAATGACGCCGGCCAGGAGCAGCGTGAGCTCGCGTCGAGAAGCATTTGATATATAATTCTGCGCCTTTACACTGAGTTCCTGGCTGTTTGTCTGCACGAATAGGATTATTTGATCCAAATATTGGTCTGCTGTCTTCAGATAAAGCATTATCTGGTCGATGACTTCAGCCATTTTGTCTTATCTGCTCTGAACTACAATTGACTGTGATTCCACGAATAAATACACACTCCGAGTTCACAAAACGCCTTCTTTCTCCAAATTGGGCCTCCCTCCAGGTACGATAGGCGTGGATGGGGATACTTAACCCGTGCGGCAATGGCGCCGTAATCAGGATTTGGAATCCATTTGAAAGGCCAATAATCGCTTGTTTGGGACATCTTGTCCAGATAAAGTTTAAATGTTTAACGTTTTGCATAATGATAAGGTGCTCTATCAGTTTGACAATACTCTGCCGGGTACAATAGAATACAAGTTAGAAGTCTGATGTAAATAGATATTTATTCAGTATATACAATTCTAAGCTATTGACTGAGATCGTCGAGACTTCAGCAAACAATAAGACACCCAACTTCTATGGTAGAACGCATTATCCGGGGGAATCATATTCTCAATACTTTCCGGTAGCTTGATAATCCTGGCGAGAAGACTACTGCCATCGCTATCCAATATATGTGAACAGTTTACAATCTGCCATGCTTCTGTGTCTATGATATACTGCTGCTCAAAGCTGCCTTCGGCATCGGAGACTGTGAAGTTTGAGTCCACCATGTAATCACATTCACTAGCTGGCACGTAAAATGACATCTCCTGCTTATTGATATTGTTCAAACCCTCGGGTACTCTGGATGCACCTTCAATCCACGACTCACCTACAAACTCCGTAGGTAGCATTCCATCGAAGTCACTTTGAACAAACTTCAATCTCATATTTGACGGTAAGAAGTAGGATGAAGGAAATCTGTACCACTCACGACCAACGCACACATTTAATGTGCTTTCACTCGATACTTGCAAAGCAGTGCTCTCAGAAAATAGCGTACCATAAACTTCAAGCGGAGCGAAGTAGAAAGAGTGCAGGGCAGCAATTCTCAGCAACCCTACTAAAGCAATAATGGCTAGAATTCCAATATGCGTAAGATACTCTGCCATCGAGACCAAGGGAACAGGAATGTCTAGGTTCATCATTATCTGCTTATTAACAACAAAGCATGAATCCAAAAAGATCGCAGCGTTCATGCAGATCAAAGGATACACCACGTAATAAAATCGTTCTTCCTTATGAGGCTGTAAGAAGAAGATAGCTGACCAGATGAATAGAGGCAATAAACTGATTACAACCTTTGAAGTAGACATTCTGGGTTGTATGCTATGCTTTGAAGAAGGAATTAAAACCCGAATAGCCTAGACATGAAGTCAACTCTGCGCTATAATCAACTATCAAAATACTTACCATAGTAAAAAATGAAAATGCAGCAATAACGACAACCAGGTTGAAATTCAAAAGCAGATTCATGACGTAATATGTCCAACTTTCAGTTCCAAAAATATCAGGTCCAGTCTCTGCGGAGCCTAAGACATTGTAAAGCACGATATTTAGAGGTACTATCTGCAGCTTTGAAAATGCAGTTGAATCAAAAGCTACCACTGCAGTCAACAGTATTGATGCAAGCACCCCGGCAATAAGCAGCTTTTTGATCATAAAAACTCGGATCGAGCCAAATCTTAGCTGAAGAGCTACTCCGACGAGGAAAGGAATAGAAACAGCTAAAGCAAAGGGCCATCCCAGAATACCACTGACAGCAAACATCAGAATAGCAAATACAGGAGAACGTAAACTGTCGCCATTCAAGATATGAGAATAGGCTAGCATAGTGAAATACATTGAAAAAGAGGAAGGAAGATACGTGACTGAAGCGTGAAACATTCCTGTAGCTGTGACAGAGAAGAAGATGAACCATTGAGCGGCTGCTTTGGATACATTGTTCATCAGAGACCCGTATAACCTGACTTCACAGAATGCACAGAATGTCCCTAGAACGGTTCTTAGAGCAAAAAACAAGCTTTCCTGAATTAATTGGTTAACATAGCTGAGTACCAATTCACAAATGAGCAAAATATCATACCTGCGGGAAGCCAATTGCTCGACACAGGTTAACAAGATGCGCATGAATCCAAGCATAGCTCCAACTGCGGATCGCATATGCGGGCGAATACTCCCACGTTTCTAAACCAAATCCATCTGTGAGATAGTGAGTCGGCTCCCAGTAATTGAACACTATAAGAGCGTCAGTGAGAAAATCTCTGAGTGAACAGCTGTGTTTTTACCCTCGTCGCAGTCGGGGATGATGCTGAACTGCGCGCACAATGATCTGACACCAGCGATGATCGCAAACACAAATAGCAAATGCTGAAAGGACGCCAGGTCCAACCCACTTCGTAAAGAACTACTCTCTGTTCTCGCCATTGTATTTTCCAGCCATCAACAGCACTCTTCTTCTGCTGCTGCTTCATCAGATCTATCTTTCATCGTGTTATGCCTTTCAACACGTATTTGGACTGTGCGGCTCATTATAGGCTTAGGGTTGTTTGGAATCGAGGTTGTAAGTTGCTTTGAGTTTGCTCGTTTTTGATTGCCAAACATCCCCAAAGTCCACAGTATTTCAGTAATTCAGTGCTCTATTGCGCATTAACTGGCCAGAAAACTGCTGATATTTAACTACTGTGAGTTATTGTAAGCTATATTACATTCTGTATCCGTGAGGATCGCATAACATGGAGCAAAATCAGCCATCTGCAGATTCCTTGTCGGCACAGACAGAGACCGTATCAAATGAGTCCGGTCCCGCTCAAGAGCCCTCAGTGACTACTGATTCCACTACTATTCAGACTATTTCTACAGATATCGACCAGACAGCGGCGCAAGTTGAGATTAGCGGCGACATAGCCCCTGCGCCCGCTGGCGACAGTCTCGTTGAAGAAAAGAGTACGCCTGAGATTAACACAGACTCAGCTGCACCTTCTTTTGAGTCTGCTTTCGAACAGGCTCTTGCCAATCCTAATGGATCGGTGAGCTATGAGTCCGATAATGAAGTTGGAGCGGCTGTCAGTTTAGCAGGAGATGAGGAGCCTGCTGCGACGCATCCCTTTTCCCTCGAGGAGGCTGAGTCTGAAGCCGATCCTGATGCTGAGTCTGAGAAAGTCGATCCTAGTGTCAGTGTTGATGAAGCCAAGCCCGAGTCAGACAACATCGTCGCAAACGCGGATGGCGAATCTAAACCTGGCCAAGACGCTGACGGGTCAGAAGAAGACTCTTCCTCATCTGATAGCTCTTCTAAGAGCGATAGCGACGACGAAGAAGAAGGCGAAGTAGAGGATAATTCAGCGCCCGCAAGTCCCGCGGTCGCAGCTGACGACGAATTCGACGAGGGCGATTCCGGCCCTCTCAAAACCAAAAACGAGATCTTGGACGAGCCCATCAAGCCCATCGATGTAGAGATCGGGCCTGATGAAAAAATTGAACGGCTGGGTGTAATTGAGCGAATCGTAGGCAAAACTGTGATTGTTTCTGCGTTCACTACTGGTGAATATCAGGTATTAGACCAGGATTCTATCCTTGTTTTCGCTGATCGCAAAACTTTTGGAAGAGTGAGTATATCAACCGTATTCCTCACGACACCTCTAACAAGTCGGTCTTGTGCAGGTATTTGAAATCCTAGGTCCTGTTCAAAAGCCCATATACTCTGTTAAATTTGCCACAGATGCTGAGGCTTCTGAGTATTGGTCAGAAGTAGGTAAAGTAGTATACTACGTACCCAAGCATAGTAGTTTTGTGTATACGCATGAGATCAAGGCTATCAAAGGCAGCGATGCCAGTAACTGGAATGACGAAGAAGTGGACGAAAATGAGCAGGAGTTTTCAGATGATGAGGCTGAAATGGAACATAAACGACGACTGAAACAGAAGGAAAATCAACGAAAGAAGAAGGATACCGGTAAGAACGAGAACAGAGGCGAAGCTACGAAAGCGCAATACCCTCAACGAAACTCCACAGATACTGCACCTATATCATTTGGAGACATGGCAGGCGAAGATTTGGCATTCCTTGATCAGCTCGCTGCCGAAGTGAAGGAAAAAACGAAACCGGCTGAAGAATCGGAAGGCGACGATGATGGATACGACCCTGAATTTCTTGATAAGCCGAAGACTGCCACTGCAGATACGAAGTCTGGTGTGCCGCCAAAACAAGAACAAATCAAGGCTGAACAGAAACCTACTGCGGATATTGACGAGGAACCTTATCATACCTTAACGAGACCGTCGCGACTTCTGCTGGGTTCAAATCCTCCACCTCCACCGGCACGGTCTCCATTCGCGGCTAACCAGAGGAAGAGACCTGCTCTAGAGTCACAGAGTGAAATAGGTCCAGCTGATGATAATACGGATAGTCTTTCGCACAGTCAAAAGCGGCGACTACGGAGAAAGAGAAAGGATTTGCGCGAGCGGTCTTCTAATGCTTCCGAAGACAGGCCACAATGGAATGCACCTAGAAACCGGGATGATAGGTCTCGCCAGGGCTACCAAGACTCTTCTGGCTCGCGACAATTCAATCACGATGACCGGCGTCAGCCATATAATCAGCGATATCAGTCATCGGCGCGAGATCAGCCGCCTATCACTCCACAGCAGGCGCAAGCTATTCTGCAACAATACGGTGGATATTCCGGATCTGCATATCCTGGACAGCCTCCCATGCCTCAGCAGCCTAATCTGCAAAGTTTAGCTCCTCAATTACCACCTGGAGCACATATCAATCCTGCATTCATTGCTCAATTGGCTATGCAGCAGCAACCTCAGCCTCCACCAATTCAACCACCATCATATCCTCAGTATCAGAGTCCCGTTGCCGCTTTACAGCCTCAGCAACAGCAGACGCAGGACTATTTGAGGATGCTGCAGACTCAGCTTCGTCAGCAGCTGTTGACCCGTGCACCTCAATCTCCAATCCCGCAAGCTCCACCATCTCCGCAGCCTGCTCAGGTAGCAGCGATGCCAATGCAAGGCAATCTGCAGAATCAGACACAAGCGCAATTGCAGCAGCAACTTCAGGCTTTGTTGCACCAGATGCAAGTTAACGCGTCACAGTCTGCTGCGCCAAGCTCTGCGCCTGCTGCGTCTGCGTATAACTCCACCGATGCATTCGCACAAGCGCAGTATCAGCTTAACTTATTAGGCGCATTAGGACAGCAGCAACAACAGCAACAACAACAGCCGCCAGGTCCTAATGCTCCTCAATATCCTCCTGGAGGGGACCCTAGACGTAGATATTAAACTTACTGTTATCAGGATTGTATATAAGATATTTCTAATATTGTTGTACATAGCGAAATAAAGTCTAATGCGATAAATCTATGCCTTGTATCGTATACGCCAATATATTTCTAGACAATTAGAATATTGTTACAACCACGCGATATATTCCTAATTCTAATGCTTCACAGAAAACCTAAAAACTCCGAAAATTACTCATGTATCAAAAAAAAAATCGAACATCGTGATTGCAAAAAAGGACGGCGAAAAAAAAATCTATGCTGAACTCAAACTGTAGTGTCTAATCTCTATGAGGAAGATGGGTGGATTGCATATGTACTTTCTGCTCGGCTGACAAGACTGCTGACTTTGCTGCGTCGAGATGGAGGCATGATGCTACTTTTGCTTCGACTTTGTGCTCAAATGCGACTTCCTTATCGATAGCTGTTCGGACTGAGGCGCCGGATGCGTAAGTGAGCCACGAGAGGTACGCCTGCCAGACGACACCCGCGCCGGAGTTTACCAGACCGCGAAAGTGAGGAGGAACGAGAGTGAAGTTCAGGATAACGACGTTTGGCCAGAACATGCAGCCGTTCATCCAGGCAATGGGAGCGCGCTGTTTGAGAGTCGCGAAGAGCTCGTCAGGGTCGGTGACGCCCTGGAAAAGCAGACCGGAGGTGATGAATGACGAGAGGAAAAATGGAGCAAAGCAGGTCTGGTTTGCGACGCACTTTAAGGCGAGGGAGATGTATTTGTTTGGGTGGTTGATGTAGCGGCCCATAATAAGGAACCATCTGTAGGTAGGCAGAGAGAGAATTGAGCCGGTGAGCATGACCTTAAGAGTACGCAAAGGTTGGTACTCTTCCTCCGGGGTTATCAGCAACTGTGAGAACGTATCTCCCACCATTCCGACCATCAGACTCTGCAGAGCCTGCGTCGTATGCGGCCTTCGATCATGGAAGCGTTTGTAGGCTGCGCCAATGCCTCTTGCTGGGACTGTTTCCGCAGTAGGAGTGGGTGCTTTCACAGCGTCGGAGCTCATGCGCCGTCTGAATTCGCGGAGAATAGAAGCGGTTTCGCTGGCTAAGGCGCGCCTTAGACGCAGATAGCGGACGAACATTGTGAATTATGGGTGTAACTGTGGTGAATTCGTATAAGAAGCGTAGTCCGTGGCTGTTCTGAAAGTGCTTTGGAGGTCTGCGGGGAGTAATTGCAGCGCCCAAAAAATCGCTGTGCTAAACTCGTAGAGTCAGTCTTCGTTGACTATTGCGCGCTTCCGAGCGCGTCCGAGAAAGCCTCCGAGCTGAGCTCTGTTTGCGGATGTGTGCGAACATAGTGGGTTTTCCTTGAGGATTGCTTTTAATGTGCTTATCAGACTATTATACACTATTTATTGTTATATTTGACTTTAATAGTCAACACTGTTATAAACACGCATTAAATGCTCCGAGTAGCACAGCTAATATTACATAATTTACCACAAATTGTATTAATAATACATTACTAACTTCACGTGACCAGTTATGGCGAACCAAAAAATCTCTGCTCAGTCTAACGAAGACCGACGAAATTGAATATTGTTATTGTTTTGTTAACAAACACTCGCAACAAAACAGAATCTCTGTTCAATCACGCACTAGTAGTTGCAATTTGAAGAGCATTCTACTCTTTGTTTTCAGGTTTGCTTTCGTTCGGCTCGAATATCGGGGAAATTTGTCGCTCGTGATCCTCCTCTCGTCTTTATTCCACATTCTACTTCACACATCTCCTACAAACATAACCAGACAACATGGCTGATCATACCAGAGATCCTTGCCCGCTCGTCATTGTCTACGATTTTGGTGGTGCTTTCGCTATGGGTGTATGTCTTTTTGCTACTTCTTCCTACATTCAAAGAATATCGTCAGCTCATAAATTTTTTACAGGCTATCGGTGGTACAGTTTGGCACGGTATCAAAGGCTTCAGAAACTCTCCTACCGTAAGATCTCTGTTAGATATTGATTTTGCTGTAAACTTTTGCTAATCTGGTGTTGCTATGCAGGGTGAACGACGAACAGGTGCTCTCGCGGCAATCCGTTCGCGTGCTCCAGTCGTCGGAGGAAATTTTGGTTCATGGGGTGGTGTTTTCTCAGTCTTTGACTGCACGATTAAAGGAATTCGCCGGAAAGAGGATCCCTTCAACCCTATCATGGCTGGTTTCTGTACTGGCGGCACTCTTGCCATGCGAGGCGGCTTCAAACACGCCAGAAACTCGGCTATTACCTGTGGTTGCTTGCTCGCGGTTTTTGAAGGTGTTGGAATGGTGATCTCACGAATGATGACTCCGGCTGCTCCAGTTGCTGCTCCTTTATCTGTAAGTTCTATTCATTTATTTATCATATTAACGAAATTGTTGCTGACTTGCTTAGGCGTAACCTGGCGTCGGGTCTGCTTTCGTTCGTTCTGGTTCCTTTGCTTAGGCCTGATTTCTCGTTTCTCACTTCTATCTCCAACAAATAATCCTGCCTACCTTCTTACAAAGAAAACACCACTCGTTTTTGGTGGCATATTATGGCTTTCCCCCTCGTCTCGACTGTATAATATTCTCTCCCGTTATATGATGCGAAGCTGCGCTACGTTTCTTCTCGCCCTCCTCTATGTAATATGTCTTAACAGCCTGGTTTTAATATTTGGGTTCTTATACATGTTAAACATATATAGCGAAAAAAAAATATATGTCAAAATAAATAACTTTTATTCTTTATTTGTAACAAATATACAACCAAAAAGAGACAACAAAAAAGTCAAATACTAAAAACTCCACAAACGATTTTGATCCTTTATCCTTGTATTATAGTGCTTTTCTCGCTTTCCATTAATATTACTCTCCGATCAACTTAGCAGCGGCATGAATCTCCTCTATTGAAAGCTGTCCGGGGGCAGCCTTGTACGGCAATAAAGGATGCGTGACCGGAGTCAACAGTCTGTTAAGAACCCGACTAAGCTGCCCGATTTTACCCATGTTAATTCCAAGGAACAGGCGGTCTTTGATAGCATCTCTGAACTGCTCGAGGTAGACGTTATCCATTCTGCAGGAGGCGAATCCGACGAATTTAATGATATCAGCCCAGTCGCCGGAGTCGGCTTCCTCGTACTTGTCTTGCCATTCGGGACCGTTCCATTTCCACTTGCCGCTCATGTCGTGGTGCGAAGCAATCAGTTTGGTGAAACGTCGCGCGTCAATGATTCTCTGAATCATCCAGTTAGGCCAGGATAACTCGACATCAACGTACTCGATTCCAAGCTTCAGCGCGAGCATGTACAACTCAAGAGCCTTCTCGTAGTCCCGGTCGGGGAACTTTCCGCCCTGACTGATAGTCCGGATAGTGAACAAAATAGGAATAGCAGTGTACTTGCGGAGTAATCCAATCTGCTCCTGGACGAAAGCAACACTAGGGCACTGACTATGCGGCGCTGTCTTCAACAAATCAACACGCAACTCCAACACATCAGCGCCAGTAGTAATCTTCTGAATCATAGGAATCGCCTCTTCAACATCAGGGAAAGTGAGAGACAAAAAGAACGATCTCTTCTTTGCGGCAATCCTCTTGTGAATCTTCGACACCCCGATCATAGTCTCGAGCACACCTCTCAGAGTCAGCTTGAAATGCGCAATATCTTTCTCATCAGACAAGTAAGAGTTGTAAATGAAGAAGTTCGAACAGTCGGCAAACCACTGTTCACGGCGTTGCCACACCGCAAACATATCATCGACATAGCTCGGACGACTCGTGTCAACCGATAGGTACTCCATAATAAGCTGCACATCACGGTGCACGTGAATAACAACACCCGCAGAGTCAATGTATTCTTGCAATAAGGTGCGCACAGCAGGTGTCTCAACGATACCACCACCACAAGCAAAAACGTATCCGGATGGATACTTTTCCAGCACTTCTTTCAAAACGTCTAATTCTAATTTTCTAAATCCTTCCCAACCTTTTTTGTGAATAATCTCCGGAATCTTCATAGCAACCATCTCCTCCAAGTAATCATCAAGATCTTTGAACTTCATGTTGAGGACGTCGGCAATCCAGCCACCGCACGAGGTCTTACCGGCTCCACGCATACCGATAATGAACATACTGCGTCCATTATTTGGCACAAATTTCTTGGCAACAACATCGTCACTGTCTTCGTAGCCCTCGACCTCGACTTTGAAATAGCGAGCTAACATGTCCCAGTAACTAGGCCATGTCTTCTCTACGCAGCGGCGATCTCTGATGATAGCACCACCCTTGGTGACAGCACTCAGCAAACTGAAGCTCATAGCCACTCGGTGATCGTCATAGGTATGAACACCGCCTTTGGGAGTCTGCAAATCATCAAGCGAAGAAAGCCCATGAATCTCAATTCCATCGGGAAGCTCGCATGAAAACACACCAAACTTCTCAAGCTCTTTGACCATTGCAGCAATACGATCGCACTCTTTCACGCGCTGATTCGCAATTCCAACAATCTGCGTCGGGATAGGCTTTTCGCTCTCTTCATGGGCAACAGCGGCTAACACACTGGCAGTCAAGAAGGCGTCAGTCATAGGCTCCATATCGACCTTGGCAAGAGGCTTGAGACCGCCACGCGGAGGACCAGTTACAGTAGTTGAGGTCTCAGTCTGGACAACGGTGCAGCCCATGGGACGCAAAACATCGACAGCAAACTTAGCGTCGCCCTGAAGCGAGCTAGAGCCAATATTAGGAACGACACAAGTAGTTCCGGTGATGGCGGCAAAAGCAAGAGGATAAGTAGCAGAGCTAGCATCACTCTCGACAACATACACAGAAGGAGCAGAGTAAACACCAGTAGGAATCTCATACGTGTGCTCCTCGGTTGTCGATTTGGTGACTTGGACACCGAATGAGGTCATCATGGCAATAGTCATATCAATATAAGACTGGGAAATAGGCTTTCCACCAACGAGAGCCAAAGTAGTAGGCTTCTCTGCATAGGGAGCAGCCATCAAGAGCGCAGAGACGTACTGCGAGGAGATTGTAGCAGCAAGCTCGATTCTTCCACCCTTGAGGTGTTCGCCAGCAGTGATGCGCAACGGCAAGCATCCGACGGTTTCGAGATACTCAATCTTCGTTCCGTTGTCACGCAGAGCATGAACAAGAGGGGCGATAGGCCGTTCCTTCATACGGCTGTTGCCAGTCAAGATGAGAGTGTCAACCTCTCCTGCCGGTTTGGCAAGAGTTGCAACAGCAGCCAAGAATCGCGAAGAGGTGCCCGAGTTACCGAGGTAGATTTCCTCCGGAGTAGCAATGAGCCGTCCTCCTTTGCCCTTAACTTCGAGTACGTCCTCTCCCGAGTCATCGCTGATCCAATTAAACTCAGCACCCGAGAGTTGCATGATAGCGTTCATCATATGTTCGGTGTCGTCAGACCTCAGGAGATTGTGCAGTTGCGTGGTAGAGTTGCTAAGAGCAGCCATGATCAAAGCGCGGTTAGTGATTGATTTTGATCCTGGAGGTGTGACTTCGACTTTAGCAGAGGCGTCGAGAGAGGTCGATTTCACAACGAGATCAGGACCGAGTACAAAACGGATGGCCTCATCAGATACACCGGTAGCCTTCTGCTCGTAGATTCGACCAATACCAGTAAGCAGGACGACCTTCTTTTGAGAGCCGGCGTTCTTCTTGTCAACGGCCATTGTTTTCATGAGCTGATCTACAGGAGTAGGTCGGTGGTTTGTACGCTCACGAACGATCTTGTCGTTAGCCGAGATAGGAAGGCCATATGCAGTCAAGATCTTTGACAGACGCGCAACGGCAGAGTCAGAGAGCAAGCCAAGATAACGCGAAAGCTCTGCCTCCTTGATCATTCCGATCGAGACACATTCTCCGTGAAGGATCTGGGGTGTCAAGATCGCTTCGTACGCGTGTCCGATTGTATGTCCAAAGTTAAGAATGTTTCGCAGGCCGCCTTCACGCTCGTCAGCTGAGACGACGTAGGCCTTGACTTTGATCGAGCCAACGACGAGAGCACGAAGCATGTCCTGGATCAGCGAAAGGTCAACGATTTCGGTTGCCGGGTCGCGGTTTCTGAATGCGGTTGTAAACTCCTCTACGTTGTCTTCTAAACGTCTAAATTCATTTTCGTCCCAGAAAGCAGCAGTCTAAATGTATACCGGGTTAGCCGTGAACAAAGGGAAAAAATTACTCTGCAGAAACACAAAAACGAATAGCAGGACATACCTTGATGATCTCCGCCATACCGTTGATAAACTCGCGCTCAGGCAGAGTTTCCAAAAAGGCAAGATCAACAAAGATACGCTGGGGTTGCCAGAAGGCGCCGACCAAGTTCTTTCCGAGAGGCACATCAATAGCAGTCTTCCCACCAATAGACGAGTCGACCATGGCTAAGAGAGTTGTCGGCACCTGGACGAACTTGATGCCACGCATAAAAGTCGAGGCGATGAAACCAGCCATGTCGCCAATGACGCCGCCGCCAACAGCGAGAAGAACACTGTCGCGGGTGCACTTGTTTGCGAGCATCCAGTCCTCAATCATGGCCTTCATCTGCCGCGACTTTGAGTGCTCGCCCGGCGGCACAGTATGTGACAGAAGCCGAGGAGGTGTCGCAGAGGAGGCAGTGATATCCTTGAAGACCTTTTCAAAGGTCTTGAGGTGCAGCGCACCAATGTTTGTGTCAGTGATGAGGATATAGGTCGAGGAGGGCAGCTCGGAGACGATTTCCTTGAGCATCGACTCAATAAGGCCGTAGCCCACGACGATAGATTCCTTGCCCAAAATAGAGACCCTGGTGATCTCTGACTGTAACGCCATGATCATACTGGCGATAATTGAGCAGGAGAAGCGATTAGAGAAAGAGAAGCAAACCAGCCTGGTGGGGCAAATTTCAGAAATTCTTTTCGTCCAATGTCCAGTTCGTCGCAGCAACAAAACCCTTACAAGTCTGACTCATATCACGTGTTGTAATATACAACGACCCGATGAGCAAGATTTCATACCCAGAATAGCGCAGCCGTGCCTAACAACAATCCCCAGGATAAAAATCACACCACAGTTATATAGTATACACTATCCTGGTCAAAATCATTGCACAGCGTGCTGATATAATATATTACTCATAATATGCCCAGCTCACACAGCCTCTCTTGGCCGGCCTAATCGGGATTGAGTCAGTGAATCAACAGCTACTTAAGCCTCCTCCGTTTCACCACTTCGCTAGTGTCCTGGTCCTATCTTGTTTTCTGCTTATCAGATATTGTCTTCTATTGTTCAAGCAATTAATACACCAACCATGGGCAAAGCGCAGTCGAAACTGAGCAGCGAGCAGCTGCTTGAATTGCAGAAGTCAACCTACTTTGACCGTCGTGAACTGCAGCAATGGTACAAAGGTACACTAGTTCTTCTTTCTGGACTCATTGCGCGAGCTAGGGATGCTAATTGTGCTGTGTCCCAGACTTCTTAAAAGACTGTCCGTCTGGACAGCTCAACAAGACCGAGTTCCAGAGAATCTACAAGCAGTTTTTCCCCTTTGGTGATCCTTCCTCGTTCGCCGAGTACGTATTCAACGTCTTCGATGCTGATAAGTCCGGTACAATCGACTTCAAAGAGTTCATTTGTGCGTTGTCGATTACTGCTCGCGGATCAATTGAGGAGAAACTTTTGTGTGAGTTAAAAAGAGCATGACTTGTTGCGACCTTCAGCTGATACGTCTTTTTTAGGGTCGTTCCAACTTTACGATCTGAACAATGATGGCCGAATCTCATATGATGAAATGTTATCAATTGTCGAAGCAATCTATAAAATGGTCGGTTCAATGATGAAATTACCAGAAGACGAAGCGACTCCGGAGAAGGTATCTACATACTATGCTTTATTATCATTACTTGCTTGCATTACTGACATATGATAACTCTAGCGCGTTGCGAAAATCTTTAGTGCAATGGATAAAGATAAAAACGGTGAACTAACAATCGACGAATTCAAAAAAGGCTCAAAACTGGTCCGCACTCCCTGTCCTCTCTTTCCTAGACATTTCTAACTCTTGTTAATAGGACCCCACAATCGTCTCCGCTCTCAATATATACGACGGTCTAGTCTGATCAAAGCCGTATTGTGACAAAGTTCGAGTGGTCTCTACGTTTCATAGATTTCTTTTTTTATGCCATTTTTTGGTTTGGCGTTCCTTAATTGTTGTTTTCTATCGCATTGATTTATCCGGTCGTTTTCAGCTAGTCTATAGCAGGCTTCTTTCTATTTGCATTTCTATCGCTTTTGTCATGTTTTTGGTTCTGTGTTTACTATTCGGTACTATTATGATTATATGAAGAAATAACAAGTTTCAAATAGATGGTTCATGGATTTAACTCACTCTTTAGAGAACATTATCATTAACTCCATAATCCGGGCACAAATACAACAAGCAATACAAATTATACCATAAATTTGATATTAACAAAAATTATAAAAGCCATCAAGAATATGAAAGAAATTGTCGTTCATGCAACAAAAAGAATAACAGTTAACAGACACAAACAAAAATTAGAAATCACATAACAAATAAAGAACAGCTCGGCACGCATGCACAGCTTTGAAGTGGGTGGTGGATCTATAGTAAACCCGCAGAGTTCTCTTTCTCTGTGTGTAAAGAAAACAAATAACAAAATAGTCGAAGCGCGGCTCTGGATGTGTGGCAGTATATCCCGTTCTTTTACACGCGCGTTAAGCTGCTCATGGTTACATAGCACTTGCGTTTACTTGCTATGTATATCGCGGCGAGCACGATAGAGTGAAGATAATTTATGATTCTTCCCAGCTCTTCTCGACGGTTTCGCGGACGCGCTTCTCGTATTGCTTTCTGTGGTCTTTGTATAAATTAGAAGCTTCGACGTTGGCGGGACTAGCGGTGTTGGGGTCGTTTAGCAGACTATGAAGATCGTTAGCTCATTTAGCAAGAACAATTCAAAAACATAAATACGCACCTCTGAATAGAAGTCAGGATAGCAGCGACGTCGTAGGTAGGCGACCATCTATTCTGTAAGATATCCAAACACAAATCACCAGAGGCGTAAACATTTGGATGAAACATCTGAGAGATAAACCGCACCGATGGCGGTTTGTTCGGATATTGTTCGTCAAATTGCATCAGTAATCTGAAAGTACCGTCTTCGAAGGGAGTGTCGCTTGGTCCGATGATGACTGCGTTCCAAGTCATGACGTTGTCAGAGACTGGGGATGCAGAGACGCCTGCTGGGGGATCTTGCTGCATGCGCTAGATTTTGGAGGTTTCAGTCAGCTCTGATTTATCGCCAATCCATCAAGCTCAGATCGAGAGCATGCTTCTTCACTAATATTCTAATAATATCACGAATAGCCATGCCAACGAAACGACCTCGAATATGTCGGGTGACTCTGTTCGGATGTACGGTTGCTCACCTTGAAGTCACGCATCAATCTTCGTCTGGCCGTAGTCGACATCTTCAATACTTGTTCACACTATTAAACAGCAACAGGCCTAATAACAATCGCAGCAATGAAGCTCTCGTAGGATCAAATATCCAGGGTTCTTACACTTGACGGACTTGTCTAGAACTCCGGACAATCTCGCTTTGGGACTTTGGAGGAGCCATCGCCGCTTGGGCGGATTAGGGCTCATTTTCCGCCACAATATGAAGGAAGGTTTTACTTAGCTGAACCACAGTAGTATCTATATTTATTTTAGAGGATTAGAGAGCTAAAGAAACAAGTGGACAAAGTGCATGGAGTAGGAGAAGTAGGAGAATATAGAGTAGGAATGATACAATGTTATAAGTCAGTTATGCACAGCTGATATTATACTCTAATTCAGTGAATTATATTGGATATCGTCTGATCTAATCTATTCTATCATGAAAAAATGCGATACAGCTTCCATGCCACGTTCGCACACAAAATCGCCGCCGCAGGTACAGCATATAACTTCAAAACCTCAGAATTACTCTTCAACCGCACCTCGGTATCGACCTGGTCATCTCCGTCAAAATGGCCATTGACGTAGTAACTCTCCATAAGCGCGTCCTTTTCGAGCCAGCGTTTTTGTAGCCATCGCTCAAACTCGGACTCGTCGTCTAGTGGAATCGTGGAGATATGGAAACGACGCCAGTGCATGTGAACTGCTTTAGGCGGACGGCCCTGACCGTAGATGATTGGCAAAGTGAAGAAATCCTGGCCGTACCCGTTCCGTGGTACACCCTCGTAAGCAACTGTACAGTCGTATAGATACGGCACATCGAGGTTCTTGAGGGTAAAGTAAAGGCCGCGCGCACGCGGCAAGAGCATATGCTCAGGCTCGGTCAGGCGTGACTTTTGCGCAAACTCGTGGCTCCGTTTTTTGGTATTTGCGGTGATGTTCGTGCCTTCGGGGAAGATTAGCACCCAGGCGGGCCATTCGGGTTCGCTGTTGATAGCAGCTAATGACGAGCGCATTCTCTCCTCATCTTTTTCCCATTTCCGTGATAAGAAGACTTTTATGGTTAGTTGGCATTGTAATAGGCAATTGATGACTCGAATAGACTTACTAAATTTGAAATATTGCATTCCCCAGCCGAGAAACGGAATATTCTTCAACGACTCCTTAAGAATGATATACATGCCACCGTGGCTCTTTCCCGTATAGGCAACCCACCACATATACAACCAGTCAGCATCAATCTGATGATTCGCAATGACGACTATTCTCTCTCCGAAATTTGACTCGAGAGAGCCATCTTCGCCACGCTTGATTAGGCCAGAGACTGACTGGTCGCCGACGATGTGGATGGGAGTTGGTGCCCACCATTGGGTCATTGTTGTCAGCAGGAGACCAAAGTTCTGCTTGGTGTAGTCGACGTAGGCATGGAACCATGATTTAGAGAACAATCGAATTGGAAGGCCAAGAAGCTAAAGGGGATAGGTCAGCGATTGAGAGACAGATGATGCGGTTTAGTGCGAATTGCGCATACCTGAGTCAGATTGATCCTACAGAACAAGTCAATATCAGAATCAGCTATACTGATAAACCCCTACGTCAAGAGCAAACAACATACGTGAAAACGGCAGTGGTAAAGTACACAACAACAGTAGCAATCCGCACAACCTGAAAGATAATCGGCCGCTTCTGTCGCAGCGAACCCGCAGAGGCGGTTGATAATACGCTCGCCCGAATCGCCATCGCTGCCGCAGTGCTGCTGCTGCTAACCGGCACCAACGAAGGAGGATCAGCCGACGAGGACGTGGCTGTCAGTGTGGGAGATAGTGAGTAGTGAGGAGATGTTGCTGCAGAGGAGGAACCTGCAGCGGAGCCGGTCAAGGGCGCGAGCTCGATATCGGGCGTTTGCGACGGCATTTGACGATCTTGGATACCTGAGTCTTGGGTTTGGATTGCACGCAGCCGTGGGAGGAGTTATCAAAGATTAATCGAGGGGTTGGTGTACTTAGTAACTAGTGACTAAGATTTAGAATAGAGTGATGACTAAGAGACATATATACCGCAATATCATTAGTTACACACGCAAAATACAAGAGAGTTAAAGAAGAAACTGAGCGGTCTGGACAGTGAGTATGAGGTGTTTGGCAAAGAAGCACCTTTTTCTAGTATAGACCATTAACTGAGCTTGCACTGTAACGTGGGAGCAAACTTTCCAGGCGCTTTGTTGGTGTGGGGCAAGACAATAAGAAGGGCAGGCTATATCACAAAGTATGTATATGTATTATAGTAATTGAGACGGCTAGTGTTAAAGTACTACGATAATAATACTGAAAATAAGTCAAGAAAATCTGCGAATTCTGCCACCAACAACTCTAAACCAGCCGAACCAAAGGAGTCTATTGTCTTTCGCTCAGGCTGTCTCGGAGACATGGCTCGGACAAAGAGAGCAGCGCGGACTGTTAGCCAAGGCAGCAAAAATACGACAGAAAGAGGTATGGCCGATGATGACATCGTTGAGCAGTCAACAAAGGCCGTGTGGCCTGGAAGCGAGCAGGGCAGAGTGATCCAGTCGTCCGTAAACGGTATCGGAGATAGTTTTGGGTGGACAAGGACGCAAGCAAAAGTACTTGTTTGCTGAGAATGCAAACAATGCAAACAAGAATAGGCAGAAGCAGTATTCAGTATTCGAAAAACAGACAGAGAGTAATGCTGAATAAACAGCAGGGAGTGCGTTGTTAGCTGGTCGCTCTCGACGAATGAAATCGACATATCCCGGTCGTCTACTCCAAGCACTCCCAACACTCGCAGCACTCGCAGCACCTAACGCAGCCAGTAAACTTTTCATTCCGAAACAAGACAAACAACACAAAACACTCTCTCTTTCTATCTCTCACCCTGCTTGACAGATGCGAGCGTGGAGCTACCCCGCTTCCGGCGGCCAACGCTATAAGAACCACCGCTCTCTCCCTCCCCCGCACTCGCTTTCCCGCGCAAACTAAGGCACACGAACCCCCTCAACTCAACTTCGCTTCCGGTATTTGAAAGGGTCCCCTCCCCCACGACCATCCCACTTTACTATCACCGAGTGTCCGTATACACCACCTTGCTCCAGCTTGCACTCTTGATTGTACCCTTGCCTAGTTTGGTAATGGTATCATACTCAGATCTTATTTATCATGACATCATATGATTGGAAGTGCGCGAAAATCCCAGAACCATCGACGTGGCATGCCCGTCATGTGCGATGACCTGCGACAGCCCTCCTGTTCGTCACGCGTCGTTGTCAACTTGACTATGCCAGCATCTCTCGCAAGTCATGTATCTTGAACAGCATGAAGATATCCAAGAACATCAACATCTATCTCTCCCCTCATCGAAGAATATATCCGAGACACATGGCAAGTGTCATCAGCAGCAACACAGAACAACACAGGCTTGGACAGGCTTGAGCAGACACAAATCAAATGAACAGCACAGAACGACACAGACCAACCATCCCCGATGAGCATTTCATTTATAACGGCATCGTTGTCATATTCTTATGTCTGCCCAAAACCCTCTCTCAGCGACTCCTTGTATGAATTTGATGTCCTCACAAGAGTAGAAGTAAGAGAGAAAGACAGAGATTTGGTGCGTTAGACTCATTATACTGTTTATTTTATGCTTAAATCCTCATCTCAGACATAGCCCTCATCCCAACCTAGTTCTGTCCTCATGTCGAACATCAGACACAATGTCCGCCACTCTTTTGCCGATGGCTGCCTCTGCTCTCCGGCGCATCGCCGAAGGTGTACAACCCGCTCACTTAGCCGACACCTACTCACTACTACGTGCGAACGATTATGACGATTATAATGAGAACACCTTTATTGTTACATTATTCAACACAATAAAGAAGAAACGATTCTAATGAGCTTATTACTATCAAAGTACCCCCGAACAAAAAAACAGCAACTACCGAGAGTGAATTATATGTTACAAAGTTATTCACTTCACTTCAAAAGAGCAATGCAAAACAAAACAGAAAGCAGAAAATAGACACCAGTGTTCCAAAAAAATGACACGCCCGCGTGAAAACAAAAAACTTTTAGGAACTTGCTGTGAGTCGGATCATTACAATAATGGCAGTGAACGCCATAAAAAAGAAGCGAAGAGGAAAAGCAAATTAGAATGAGCAAACGACAGCAAGCTTAATGCACTCGATTAAGAAGACTTGCTCTTGCGGCTGGCCATGAAGACAGGGTTCCATGGCATAGGGATAGGCTTGATGACAAAGAGGGAGTTCTCGTTGTTGGCCAAACCAGCAAAGGCATTGTAGAATGCTAAGAAGGCTGACATGAGACCGAAGACACCACCGACAGTAGTGATTGCAATGTTGTCAGGATAGAACTTTCCGATTCCGAGGAACATGAAAGCGAGATCAAGAGTGAAGAAGAGCAAGAAGAAGGCGACAGTGGATCTGAGGGTACAGAGGACGAGGAGGAAGGTGAAGATGAACCAGCCCATGAGGTAGATTCCAAGCATTGTGTTCAAGCCGTGAATATCGTCGCCATAGGCAGACACGATTCCGAAGGCATCCGTCTCGATCGCAGCGAATGAAAGCCAAAAGCCGCCAAACGAGGACAAAGCGGTGGCACCAAAGGTGTTCTCAACAGCCATCTCCCACATGCCGGTCAACAGCTGAATCACGCCGCCATAAAAGTATCCGAGACCGATGAAGGTCGAGGGGTTCGACACGCCGCGGACACGGACATTAGCCATGCATAGGACGAAGGTGGTAAGACCAAAGGCACAGAGACCAAGAGGAGCGGGATTACCGAACTTGCGCGTTGGCATAGTGGCGTAACCTAAGAGACAGTGCGTTAGCAGATGTTTCATTTGGATGGTCATTGTCATTCATTGTCGGCATCATAGTCATCAAACAGTACGCAAGGAGAGGGCATCTCAACAGGGCAGGGCAACAACAAAGGAACTCGGCAGAGGCCCGGAGAGGCATGGGTACCGACAGGTTACGAGCCATGCTGATAGCAAGGTGTAGCGCATAGTGGCAGGCGCAAAGAGAGCGTCGGCGAATACTCGGAGGTCAAGCATCGGCGAAGGCTCGGCGACAGACGCCGGCCGGCCACAGTAGTGCGCTGCAACCACCATGAGCCTCGACTCAAAAATACCAAAAAAGCTATGATATATAATACCTCTCCTGTTCCTCTGTTCCCAGGGCCACCAGAAGCCTTGAATGAGTGTGCTGTCTTCCCGAGCTGTACACTGGGGGAAGTGGTGCAGTTGAATGTGGAATATGAAGCGCATTTCGCACATACCGTAATAGCGATAAAGCGGACGGCGAGTCATATTTACATACTACTTTCACTTCTCCAAAGGCAGCTATAGCAAGTAGAATGACAAAAGACTGAGAAGTCCATTCAGATCATGCTATTGGCAGGAAGCCATCATGAAATGACGCGACAAAGAATGACGAAGGAGTAAGGAAAAAAAAAAAGAGAACATACCAGGATTAAGGGTACCACCGAAGGCACTCATCAATTCTCGGCGGGATATCCAGGAATCACCAAATTTGATGAGATCTGGGTCATCGCTGTGAGTGACGATGCGCTGGATTTTGAGCTGGTCCGAAGAGTCAGTTTCGGCCGTGCCGGCCTCGAGATGGCTGAGGTCGGTCGGCTTTTCGGCGTCTACCTGCTGGTGAGTGGAGGAAGCAGCGGTGGAAGGAGAAGACATTGTGATGTAGTTGTGGAGAGTGTTGTGAGGATGTGGAAAGTCACAAGAAAAGACAAGAGTGTGTGTGTGTGTGTGGGAAGAAAAGGTGTGGGGAAGAGGAAAGAAGAGGAGATTTTAAAGAAGTGGAAGAAGCGGGGTACGGCAGGGCGGCAAGGAGCGTGAGGAGTGTTGGGCAGGTACGAGGAAGGCGAGAGGTGAGTGGCCGGGTCACCGGGCCATGAGGAGAAGGTGCAGAAAGAAGCGTGGTTGGATTGAACTGGGAGTTGGTGGCGAGGGTGATGAGGTTAGCCCGGGCCAATGCTGAGTTTTGGGGCGCCGATACCACCTGATTTTGCGCTGTTCTGTTCTGTTCTGTTCTGATATTTTATTTTCTATTTTATTTATTTATTTTATTATTGGCGCGATAGTCTGACGGTGTCTGAGAGGGACGAATGCGAAGGCAATGTGAAGCAGTTTCTTTTTGGGTGTCTGAGAACAGGAAACAAGTGACAAGGAAATCATACGACGAGTGGTAGGTTTGTGGCTTAGCAGAGAAGCAGGCAAGGTTTCTGTGTCGTATGCGCTAAGGTTATAGTGGCGGACCTGGCAGATTTTCCGCCGCCAATAGGCGCTTTTGCAATGATGTCATTATGTGCTATTTGCTACTGTACTGTATTGATTAGCTGAAGAAGGGTATTGGAGAAGGGTGATAGAAGAGCCATAGGAATAATAGAATGATCGGATACGCATAACCGTCCAACAATGAAAATATAATAATGGACGTCATCACACTCGACGTTGACGATTTATGCTGCGTTCATCCAGCAGACACACCATGCGCCACAGACTTACATGCTGCTGACTGTTTGCGCCCACTCCGGGTGAGTCTGCTGTTCTCACGGATAAACCCGCCTCCGAAGAGCGTTGGCTCTTCGGCTATTAACGGATCCACGCCGCCACTGTGGCGATTTTTTTCGGCGAACAAAAGTGTGGTTTTCGGCGTTTATGTGTGCTGAGTAAACAGTAAACAGCTGCGCTGTGTGTGTGTGTGTGGGCGTGTGCGCGTGTGCGTATGCGTGTGTGTGTATGCGTGTGTGTGTATGCATGGGTGGGTGTTGAGTGTGTGTGGAATATTATCAGTAACGACGGCGTAGGTCGATAGAAAGCATCACTCTTATTTATTTACTTCTATCTTCAGTTCTCGAGCGTGGGTTCGCGCTGCTCGGTCATGCTCCGGCGAACGTCCCGGACAACCGCTGCCTGTTCCAGCCGTGAGATCTCGGCGCTGCTTCGGCGGCCAACTAGCCGTCTGTGTGCGTCTTTGATGTGCTTTTGTGCTTTCAGCGTGTGTTATTTGCTGTCTTTGGGGTAATATTCGTGTTTGTCGGTGCCGTAGCTGCGTGGTGATATCAATATCTTGTACTTTCTGTGCAGTGACGCTGTGTGCAGGTATCTGATAGCTGATGTTGTTATACCTCATTGCATTAAGTAGTTGTCGACCGACAGCATTCACTGCTGTGTCTTCATTCGTTCTTCTGTAATATCATGGACCCTATCAATATTTTTAAGATGATTATAGTCAAGATTATAATCCACTGGTATCTTTTTCGTACGATCTCCATATAGTATAAACCGGCAGCATAGCACAGCACACACAAACACACAGACAGGCTTCCGCTGCGCCGTCACTCAACACGGTTCAAACTGGTTCCACTCGCTCATTTCAGCGCTTTGTCAAACAGAAGCAGTCCGCTTGTTGTTGATGTTGTTGCATTGTATGATATCTCATTATCAAATGTTTTCTGTGGTATATCTGCACTTTTCATCTTCTCAGCATCATGATATCATCTTTCACCACCAGTCGCGCCCGCGCGCAATTGCCACTCAATCATCTCCACTCTCTTCTCTGCCGCGTAATTCGCCCTTTCGTTCACCGTGACTCGCCACTGACGCACTCTCATGCGTAAACACCAAAATACTCGTCTCTCAATGGCTGGACGCCTTCTTCCCAGTCGCCCATGTGACGCTTCTGTGCTTGCTTACCCCTCTTCTGAAATTGCCGTAGAACCCAGCAAGCGCAGCCTGAAAAGTCTGAACGTGGCGGTGCGTTGTTACCCAGCGCACTTGCAATCGAAAATAAGTGTCTGCGATTGATAATCCTCGCCATATCCTGCACAGTGCTTCGTGTCTTCTGAAGGTTGTTGTATTCTGATAATAGATAAGGTGCAGCATATAATATTGTAGAATCATGCTGGCAATAGTCATCGAGTCTATGTGCTGATACTGCAAACAGTGTACTCTGAGAAGTCACCAATCAATCTGTTTCCTGTACTGTGTCCTGTATTCATTTATCGCATTATTCTCTTGGATATCCAACAATCTTATAAGATATAATAGATGTAACAGCTCTAGAGGTAATCTCAATATAATCGCATAATCGTATACTCTTCAGGTGTACACTAATCCACCCATCCGGGAGCAGCTTCCCGCGCTCCGACTCTTCCTCCGACGCAGCACTGCAAACCCACCAAAGCTCCTTAACCACTGCCTCATAGTAATTTCTGAATAAATCGCCCTTTGTCTGCTGTAATCTTGCTTCTTTATAGGTTTGTAGAATCCGGGGCCCCGCATTATGTCGTGGGCGCAGTGCTTAATGCTTCTGTCTTGTCTGTAGCCTTGTTAAGTACCTTATACCTGATACCTATGCTAGAACCTGATATTGATATAACTGAATCACTGTAATACTGTACTGCTGCATTGCTGCATTGCTGCATTGCTGTATTGCTGTACTGCTGTATTGATTGTAATACTGCATGCAATACTTCAATACAAATAATGGTATAATGTCATCGCCGATACAGCGCGCCGCGTTGACAATCAATGATACGATTCTGGTATCATCTCTGAATATTCTTCACTGTCAAAGTTTTCCTCAATATTTGCAAAACCAAGTTATCATCTCAAGTCACTGTCACAAGCCTGCAACAACAGAAACAAGCCTGGATATAAGTAGCAGAAGAGCGCCCAGAGCTTTTCGGAGTTTAGTCAGCTCTTGCTCCGCTTTCGCTCGTTGTCGTCTCCGAACTGGCGTTTGTCCTTCTCTCCGGTGATTCTTTCTGTTCGGACTCTGTGTTCGCTGTGTATTGTTGTAGATTTGTTGTTGCTGTGTGTTTCGAGAGTGACAACTCTGTCTTGATGCATGCCTGCATCCACTCAACCCCACCAGCCTGTTGAATCCAGTCACCATCTCTCGAATAAGAACACAAGCCAATAACAGAACACTCACTATATTCCACGAAACACCACACCGAAACAAACACCCCATTCTCACTGCAGCAGTGTACAATCACAGCGAAAAAGAAGAAGAAGAAGAAGAAGACGGAGAAGAAGAAGGAGTGCGGGGTGTTGTTCAGAATCCCGCCCGAAGCGCACGCTAAAGCACTCAAACTTCACTGTGGGGAAACTACCAAAATCCCTCCGCCGCCGGATCTTTGTCTTCTTTGTCTTTGCTTTGTTTACACTCTTTGTTCTTTCTTTGTTCTTTTTTTGTGCTTTGTGGTATTTTCGTGTTCTTGCGGGAAAGTATTGTGTATATGCGTGTATTGCTATCGCTCGTTATCAGCGAGAACGAGACCTCTATCCGTTTGTGACAACTCGTCAGCTGACTGTTCTCTGATATCCACCGTACATGTAACTTGTATCTCTTATCTGCTAATTTTTTTATCTGCATCTACATCCATATCTGCAGTCGTATCTGCATCTACTGTCTATAATCAATCATACAACACCCGCCGAATAGCCAGCACCACATCCGACGACTTGGGCACAGTATTATGTCCTCCCCACATCACCGCCAACATACTAATCCGTCTAACCTCATCATCCACCGCGACCTCCTTCACAGTCTCATCAATCTCCTGCACGGCTCCTTCAACAACAACAGCGTCCTCGTCTGTTGAGTTGGCCGCGAACCGCTGGAAAAAGACGTATTCGCGAGATTGCTGCTCGGCCATGCTCACCACTTCAAACACACCCTTACGCTCGTCCTCCCGCATACTCACAAACCGCTCGAGATGCGTCAGGTCCAGCGCCAGATAATCCCTCTCTCCTTTCGTCGCCGCGATATCGTCGTCTGCTTCGAGCGCGCCGCGTAACGCTGCCTCGACTAGTTTCTCGCCGTGAAAGAACGGGATCTCGCCGTCTGAAAATGAATGCACAACCAACACCTTAGATTTCCGACTATTCCGAACAAACCGTTCGAGTCTGACGTCGCTGTGAAAGCTGTAGTAGATAAGCCGCGAAATAACTGCCTGCGCGTTTGGCAAATACTTTGCGGGCCCAATAACAGGCACGACGCCAAAAATCTTGAAGTTGACAACGACTTCCTCGATCGAGGCAAACCCAGCAATTGGAATGATCGCTTTGAACTCGACCGGAGGGTCGGCGCGCGCAAGCACGTCCGCAATCCCGATGATCACGCCGGTGCCGAGGGATTGGCCTACGAGCACGGTTTTTGCCGGCGGTACGCCTGACATTTCGCCGATTGCGAGAGCACTGTGAGCGCCGTCTAAGATCAGGTCGTTTTCGGAGGGAATGCCTGTCGAGATTCCGTAGCCGCGGTAGTCGACGATGAAGAGGTAGGTGTGGGCGGACGAGGTTGAGAGAAGCGAGCGGTAGATATCCGGTCTGTGCATGGATGAGATGCAGCCTGCGTTGCCGTGGTCTGTGATTGTTAGATCACATAAAATAGTAGAGAAGATGCATATGATAGCAGGCACATACGGTAGATGATAACATGGGCATACGGATCGCTTTTCAAGATATCCATGTGTATCTGCACAAGTTCTCCGCTATCAACAGTCTCTTTCGTAGCGTCAATCGCCATCAACTCTGCCCTGTGCGTTTCGTACACGTCCAACGGAAGAATATGCCATCCGAATAGTTTCTCGCCGTCCGGCATCGCTAACCAGAACGGCGCTGCCTGGTTCTCTGAGACTGGTCAGTATCGTGCCATTGATAATAAAGCGCAACGTACTAGCAAAGCCGGAACTTTCAGGATGATACAACGTCTCATTACTTCCAATAACAAGTCCATTCATAAACACCAACCTGCCATCTCATCAGCATCCTCCCAAATCAATCAATCAATCGTCAAACTCACCCGCGCTGAACAGGCTCAAACACCAGCGACACCAAAAACAAAAGATAGCAAGCACATACTGCAATTCCTAAATACACAATCTTTGTGAGAAACATTCTTTCTCGTGTCTTGCCTGCCTGATTCAGTATCCTTTATGAACTTATGTCTCTCGAGCTCTTGGAACTGCCGAGGTAAAGTTCAGGGGTAAATGTAACTGCATAGGCGTTAATGCATTTAAAGCATAAAGCAGTCAGAGTGTTAAGGATGTGTCAATTGCTTTTTAGGACATCTAGATGTCTTCCAGATGCATTTCTGGTTTACATTCACAGTCATCCTCAATCTTGATTGCGAGAGCGAGCATCTTGTAATTGCGTGAATTCATTAAAATGGCTACAGCGACGATTGAAGAGATATCTTCGTCTGAAGACGAGCAAGTGCTCGTAGACCGCGTCGTCGAAGCAGAACCCGGATCCGCAGCAAAACCAAAAAAGAAGAAATCCAACAAGAAGAAGAAGAAGAAAGCAGCAAAGACGGAGCAAGCTGAAGAAGTCTCGTCTACTGCTGCCGTTGTTGAGAGAGTGCAGGCGGCACCGGTTGTGTCGTCATCCTCGAAAGTCCGTGATCTTGAGAGCTTACTGCGTCAGCTTGCGATGTCCAGGGACAAGGTATCCATGAAATGCATGCTTTATCTTGTATTTGACTAATTGTGATATAGCCCCAGCAAAAGTCAATGGACGACTACAAATTCTGGCGCACTCAGCCTGTTGCCAAATTCGACGAGAAAATCGACGACGAAGGCTCCATCGACGCCGAAAAGACACCCGACGACGTGCCAGACAAACCATATCCGCTGCTGAAAGAATTCGAATGGGACACGCTTGATCTTGATGACTCTGCGCAGGTGAACGAGATCTACGAGCTGCTGTATGCAAACTACGTCGAAGACGCCGATGAGACTTTCAGATTCAAGTACTCTGCGCAGTTCTTTGACTGGGCACTTCGCGCACCAGACCGTCGTCCAGAATGGATCGTTGGTGTCCGCGTCGCGGCCACTAAAAAGCTTGTGGGTTTTATTAGCGGGATTCCGATGCACTTGCGTGTCAGAAATAAGACATTGCCCGCCGCCGAGATCAATTTCCTGTGTGTACATAAAAAGTTGCGATCGAAGAGGCTCGCGCCGGTGTTGATCAAAGAGGTGACGAGACGGGTGAACAGGCAGAACATTTGGCACGCGCTGTACACCGGCGGTGTTGTGCTGCCTAGTCCGGTGTCGACCTGTCGGTACTATCATCGCTCAATCAACTGGGCGAAGCTCAATGATGTCGGGTTCAGTCCGTTACCGCCAAACTCGACGCGAGCAAAGATGATCTCAAAGTACCTTCTCCCGGCCAACACCTCGCTTCCGGGTCTACGACTGATGGAGCGCAAGGATATTGACCAGGTCTACGATCTTCTCGTGGCGTACCTTGCCAAATTCGAACTCGCCCAAGTGTTTGAAAAATCCGAACTTCTCCATTGGTTAATGCACGACCATGGTCTCGAGTCCAAGCCCAACAACGAATCAGATCCGGACCGCGTAATCTGGACATATGTTGTCGAAACCGCTAACGGCGCAATCACGGATTTTGTCTCGTTTTATAAGTTGCCATCGACGGTGTTGGGGAATTCGAAACATGAGTCAATAAATATTGCCTATGCGTTTTATTACGCTTCGTCAGTGGCTCTTGAATCGGAATCGCGAACGGACGAGGAGAATACGGCGAAACTAAAAACTCGGTTGACTGCGTTGTTTAACGATGCTCTTATCAAGTCCAGAGATGTAAGTACCTATTCTACTTTGTTTTATATATTTACAGTGACTCTAACGAAATAGCTCGACTTTGACGTGTTTAATGCCCTCACATTGCTCGACAACCCACTCTTTTTGGACGAGTTGAAGTTTGGCGCCGGAGACGGCTACCTCAACTACTACATTTTCAACTACAAGGCATTTCCTATTCCCGGCGGCATGCTCCCGGATAACAGTTTAGATTATGTGAGTCGAAGTGGGGTTGGCGCTGTTATGTTATAGTAGATAGCGGTATTGTAGCTGTATTACAGCTGAGTAAATACAAATGCTAGATATTACATTGCGTCATACTTGAGGAGTTGTAATTTTTGCCAATGTTCCTTTCTCATAGGAATATAAAAGTTGGAGGAATAAATGCTAGATATTACATTGCGTGCATCTATGCAAGGTCATATATACAAATTATCGTAGAGCTCTACTGTTTATCAAGCTCCTTTCTCATAGCCTGGTAGATATGGAAGTTGATGTTGCGTCTGTCGTAGTTCTTCAAGACCTGATCCTTTCCGTTCGCAAACTCGCGGTCCACAGCACGATGCGCTTCATCAGGCGTGACGAGGAACTCTGCGTCTGGTTTCCAGAGTTTGTAGATTCTTGACTCGCGCTGCTTTAGTTTCTGAGCAAGGAAGTCGTATTTGCCGGCTTTGGTGAGCAACTCCTTGGTTTCCTTATCAGCCTGGCTCACCGGCGACGGGTGGTATGTCTTGATGTAGCTGGCCACAGTCGGCAACGTGAAGATATTGTCTTCCTGCATCTTTGCCAGATCCTGTCGCTCGTATTCAGCTCGCTCAGTCTGCATCTGCGCCTGCTCTGCTTTTCTTCGCAGTCCCTCGATATGTCGTCGATACTCAGTTCCCAGACTCTCCTTCAAATACCGTCGTCTCAACGCAGCCATCTGTGCTTTATACGTTCCCTCTCCATCGCCCTTCTTCCTCGGCTCCGCAACTGTCTTCTCAAAGATCTCTTCAAGAACAGGAAACGGCTTTAACAGCTGGTACCGCGATGTTCCTGGAGGATTGGGCACCCCATCAGCGTAGCCTTGACTTACTCGTTTCGAGACTGGTTTGGGGAAATCGAGGATCCGGCGTGGCCGCGGAAGGCTTCCGGAAGGAAACACTCTCTTCATCGCAATTACTTCCCTGAATACTCTTCAAAGTACTTGTAGTACTTGTAGATACAAGAGACGTTGATGAGTGTAAACACGGCTCGGGTCTGTCTCTTTTGAGGAAAATTTCGACTGCTTCCGAGGAGAGAATAGGGTTGGGGTATATTGATTATGTAACATTTGTAGATTATTATGTAATATTTAGAGAGCATCTGAATGTATCTGGATTACTGAGTTAAAATGGCAAAGTGGAAATAGTTGTTATGATAAGTGAAAGGAAGTTTAGAAGTATTGTGGTGGAGTTGTGGAGGAAAGTAGTGGTTGAGTTCCTAACCTGTCGAACATCACGACAACTCAATGTTGGTCTGTTTCTTGAGGATTCACAATGTTTAGCAAGATGATATCTATTGATGATATTGTCTCTATTATAAGCAGGATATTATTAAATCCACTGATTGCGCTTATTGTGCCATTTCTGATTAGGTATTCTACTACTAAAGTATCTGAAGCATACAGCTAATCCAGCATAGAAAGACATCAACGCAATCCACAGATCTCGAATATCTTCTTCCTCAGATCTACTCAATCCTTGTGATTCTCTATAACATCATCCAACTCGTTTTTGACGCGACTCGGAATGCGCAGTTTGATAATAAAGATGTTGTGGTTATCACCGGTGGCAGTTCAGGATTCGGATATGAGCTGGTAAAGGAGTTTATAAAACGGCGAGTCAATGTGGCTGTTCTTGATCTTGAAGCTGCGAAGATTGCCGTGGATGGTGTGAAGTATTATAAGTGTGATATCAGAAATAACAGCGAGATTGTCGAGGTTATCGAGCAGGTCAAGAAAGATGTACGGTTGTCTTGAGATTTCTCTACATGATTGCTAATTGTTTACAGCTCGGTTCTGTTACTGTATTAGTGAACAACGCAGGAGTTACACATAAAGCCAGTATCATAGACTCTTCCATCGACGACATCACAGAGTACGTATTCATGTGTTTGCATGGTATTCACGGCATCGCAGGCTAACTATTCATCAGAACCCTCGAAGTCAATCTGCTTTCGCATTTCTTCACAACACGAGCGGTGCTTCCGCAAATGATCGCAAACGATAGAGGATACATCGTCACCGTTGCGTCCTGTCTAGGCTATCAGGGTCCCGTTAACTACGGTACGTCTGTTCAACCCTGTTCTGATCCAAGGCTAACGAGAATAGCTGCATACGGCGCTTCAAAAGCCGGATTACTGGCATATCACGAATCCCTGACCTTTGAGCTTTCCTCCCACACCGGCGTCAAAACACTCCTTATCGTGCCCGGCCAGATGCGCACATCCCTGTTTGAAAGCGTAACTCCTCCGCTCCAATTCATTGCGCCCATAGTCGAACCAAGTGACCTCGCAAAGCGGGTTGTGAGAGCGGTCGAGACCGGACAGGTGGGAAAGATAGCTGCGCCAATGTATGTGAATTTTTTGCCGGTTTTGAGAGCGTGTCCATTTTGGGTTGTTAGAATTTGTAGGATGTTGTCGGGGATGGATAGAGTAGTTAGATATCCTTGATTACATGCGCACTGCTTAGAAGTTTTGACCCTATCCTTAGATGCGTTATTGTATAGACTTGTATTGGAGTTCGGAGTATAGTTTAATTCATTATATCAAAATTATCGCCATAAACAAACTCATGCCAATTCCTTTTTAAGATCCTCACGCCCTCTTCAAGCCCCCATCCCTTGACTTGGCAGACAAAAATCACCACCTCCGCTTGCAATTCCTGCATCTTCTCACCGGCTAGTGGAAAATCTGTCTCGACTAGTAACCGATCATCAGGAACTTTTGAGACGACGGTTTTGAATTTCTCGCCGTAGCGCTGGTTGACTAGTATCGAAAAGGAGAAATATACTCGAGCTGGTACTTTCCGTTTATTTGTCCACAGAGCTATTTGATCTGGCGGACCAGAGTATGAATGTAAGCACAATCTAGTAGGAAATGGGACTGATGTTCGTTCTTCTGGCTCATTCTCTGAATGTAATTGATGCTTCCGTTCTTTCTTCGTAGGGATATGGAAACCAGACCATAGTTCACTGAATATATCGTAAAGAACACCGTGAGCCTGCACGCCATGCAACGACACCGCCCGGTCCAATTCCGCCGCAATAGCAAGTTGTGCCAGTAAGATTTGTTTCTGGTGGTCGAATGTGACTTTATACGGACTCAGTCGTTTCTGCTCTTGCTCACAGCATTGATCTGTTGCAGTGTCGTCATCTGAGTCGGGTATTTCATAAGTGATTTGTTGGCCAGTTTTGGGAAGTCTGAATGAACGGTCTATTCCCACTTCACCAAGTAGTGCGTGAGGATGTCTTTTCATGTTTTCTCTGAGAGTTGCTGAGAAATCGTGCAGACTTTCCGGGTTTGGCAGTAACTCGAGGAATTCGTCTGACGGCTCTGGAAATAAAACTGAGCGATAATGTTCGTTTTTAGACGGAGGATGTGTATTTGTGTATAATAAATGCGTAAACCACGGATGATATCCTTAAATCGTGAGCATTATATCGCACCTGAGCATCAAGAAGACTCACCAAAACTAGGCACGACTTTCTCAGGAAACAGCACCGCAGCTTCGTGCACTAGCTTCTGATCGCTCAATCTCGTCGCCATCACGGTCAGCTTGCTTGTTTGTGTATTTTCAAGGCCTTTGGCGAGGCGTTTGAAGTTGTCGACTGGATGGCAATGTGCATCGTAGACTCCGATGTCCCAGATTGTAGAGGGAAGTGTTTTGTTGGACATGCTGAGTAGTGTATCAAAAAAATGCGAAAAATCTAGAGAATATTCTATTTCATTTTGTAACTAATTTGCTTATCACCAGCTCAACAAGCACATACTCAAACGTATTTGTTGACGACATGGAGCAGGAGCAGCCCCAGATTAATCAACCACTGTGGCGCCAACGAACTCCCAACACAGATCATCACCGCTCAGCATCTTATTGCATTCTTTGACTACTGATCTTGATTGACCTTGATTAGTTCTATTATATTTTAACATGCCTCGTAAGTCTGTTAATAAAATCTTACTGTCAATACACTAACAAATCAGTCCCAGCAGCAGCAGTCGGCTTCTCCATTGGCTTAGGCCTCACCACCGGCGTCATTCTCGGCATCGTGATTTATCATGAACGCGAGACGATAGCGCAAAACCTGAACACCTTCTTTACTGAGCTGAAACTGCGCGCGGCAGAGAACGTGGAAGCCGCTCGACAGAGACAGCTTCAAAGGGTGTTGGCGGCTTCGTCGGAGGAGCAGGAGCTGGCTGATTTTTACGATAATGCGGATGATTACACGTCGCGGAAGAGCTCAGTGATGACTGAGATCGATGAGTTGGAGGCAGAAGCTGCGCGCGAGGCAGCCATGCGCAAAATGGACTTGGACGCGTTGGGCGAAACGAGACTCTCGTCAGCTCGCGATGCAGTGCGTGATGGATTCAGACGACGACGAGCTCCAGCAGGATACGACTCAGGAAGCGAGCATATATTAAACGAACACATTGCTCCTTCGTCAGTTGACAGTCGCGAGTTTGCAACAGACACAGAGAACGACGACTTTGAGTCCCTCGCAACACCCAGCGACGGCTTCACCGACATCGATACAGCCTCCACCGCCACCGCACCCAGCAACAGCGACATCTCTGACTTTGACTTTCTCAGCGACATGAACAGCGATAATTCAGCTGATGACGGCGGAAGTGAGATGACGGCAGATGAGAGTGAGAGCGAGTATGAGCGCATGCGGCCTGTTCGCCGGCGAATGCGTCAGACTGCTTGAGGTATCTGATAGTATCGATGCCGTTTTACCGCGCCTTTGGAATACTTGCATCTTGTGTGAACGAGTTTAGTGAATATCGCTGCGTTGGAAGTATGAATATACTTGTTTTGTGTGAATTGCGCTGGATGGACCTTATGTGAATTTGCTTGGACATCCAGTATTTTGTTTGGTGTTTGAATACGGCGTGAGTCTGCGGAATGGGCGTATTTGGTTGCGGATTTGTTATATAGCTTTGTTTATAGGATACTGCTTTCTTCATTTATTTCAACACGTAGTAGAATGCCGCAAAGGATCAATATTACATACCTTAGACTTACGTAATCGGTTACCACTCAGTGTGTAGAGTGTGAGCTGGGAAGACGCGACGCGTTGACGCAACGCGCCAGCTCAACACCACGCGTTCGCTCAGATTTTGATAGTGTATCAAAATGGATATTCTTCAAAGTGCAAGTGAACGTGGCTTTGGAAGTTTGCCGTTTGATTTTGTTGAGAATGAGGATTTAGGAATCGAAGAGTCGTATCTTCCTAAGTTTGCGCTCGAGAACGTAGTATCTGAGCAAGAAGAGAAGGAGATTATGAACGAGTTGTTGGAGCGGGAAGCAAAGAATATGGATGAGGATGAAGAGGAAGAGATGCGGTTTGTTGAGAATCACCACGAAGAGCCCCGTTTACAGCAACACTGCAACAATGACGCTGAACAAGAAGACCACGAACAAGACACTCGCGCCTCCGTCGAAGCTCAACTAGCACAACTCCGCGCAAATGCTCGTATCCGCGCAACTACAACAGAAGACTTGACGAGTGCATTTTACCGGCGCGCTATTCTTGCCGATGGTAGCCAAATCACTCTAAAACAGCGCACATCGCGGTTTGGAAGTGCGATGTTGAGAGGGAAGACTAAGAAGAAGGATTATGGAAGTGATATTTCAATGATGATGGTGCAAATTGAGGAAGAGATCAGGCTGAA
Organism: Myxozyma geophila; assembly: GCA_030571195.1. Lineage (NCBI taxonomy): Eukaryota > Fungi > Ascomycota > Lipomycetes > Lipomycetales > Lipomycetaceae > Myxozyma > Myxozyma geophila. Next base: position 330,363 of record JAJLXK010000006.1, read on the forward strand.
AAAGGAATCTAAAAAGATATCTCAACTTGAAAAAGAAAGAATATGCTGCGATAAAGAATTATGGACAGAAAAATGGCGCGCGTCAAAATGGGTTGATTTAGTCGGTGACGAGGTAAGTATTCTTCATCTTGACATCAACAATACTAACAATCAACAGAGAACACACCGACACCTTTTGCGCTGGATCCAACAATGGTCCTTCGCCGTCTTCAAACGCGCAGTATCAGACCTTCAAAAACCAAAGCCTTCCTCCTTCACCTCACAACATCAACAACAACAACAACAACAAAACGACCCGCTCCACCGCCCCTTCAAAAAACTCATCCTCCTCCACGGACCTCCCGGTCTCGGGAAAACAACTCTTGCGCACGTAGCAGCAAGACAAGCCGGCTACGATGTTCTTGAAATCAACGCGAGCGATGAACGGGGTGGACCTGCTGTTCAAGCAAAAATCGCGGGTGCGCTGGAGTCGCAACGCGTGGGAAAACGGCCGGTGTGCATTATTATCGACGAGATTGATGGCGGTGCAGAGTCTGTGAGTATTTTAAGAGATCTTGTGTGTGTCAAGAGTTTTAACGTGGAAAATAGGGATTTATTAAAGTGATTTTGGATCTTCTGAATTCAGACGCAAAAGCGATCCAGCAACGTTCATCCACAACATCACTCTCGGGCGCCTCGACTCGCAAAAAGAAGAAAACAGCAAAATTCCTACTTCGTCCAATCATCGCCATCTGCAACGATCCGTATGTATCAGCACTGAGAACACTGCGTCCCCTGGCTGAGTTAGTTTCCTACAAAGCGCCGGCGACAGGCGCTGTCGTGTCGCGATTACGCGAGATTTGTACAGCAGAGAAAGTCGGTCTGATCGATTCTCGCGCACTCAAAGAACTGGTAGTATGCAACGATGGCGATATGAGATCTTGTATCAACGCGCTGCAATTCGATTTTAACCGCGCGACAAGTAAGACCGGCTCGGCGCGAAAAGACGTGTCGACGAGTCCGAACGCAATCCTCGCGCGTTTATTCAAACAATCGCGAACTCCGTCTCCGCAAGACCGCGCCGACCGCGCCGCTCGAGTTATAGACGAAGTCGAACGGAACGGCGAGTTTGAGAAACTTGTGACTGGGTGTTTTACGCTTTATCCGACATTGCAGTATACGGATGATATGCTAGCAAAACCTGTTCTTGCCGGCGACTGGCTTCATTTTTACGACGAACTATCGCATGCGCTGTACGCGAACCAACATCGCGAGCTGGCGCAGTACCTGAGTTATCCCGTGGCGGCGTTTGAGGCAATGTTTGCGTCGCCTATGAATGAGGTGAAAGAATTTGCTATTCCAAAGTCGGATTTTGAAGCCTTCGAGCGTTTACGCGCCACTCGCGACCTAGCTAAACAGGTAATCAGCGGCGGTCATGGCGGGCATTTAACGATCCCCGCGTCCTTGGCTAGGTTATTCCGTCATGAACGGGTAATTGTGACTGAACTTGCGCCTGCATTACTTAATATCATGAACCCCTCGATCACGACGGGAACTTCATCGGTAGTTCTTGATCGTGATAAAGCAAAGCTCACGCACGCCGTTGACGCGATGCTTGACTTCGATCTGAGGTTTATACAACAACGAACTGAATCTGGTGTATTTGTGTATACATGCGATCCACCTATTGAGCAACTTGTAGCGTTTTCGGCAGTAGAAGGGAGTGCGGTAGAGAGCGTTGCGACGGGGAAGTATCTTGTAAGACAGATGGTGAGTAGGGAACTTGAATTGGAGAGCTCGCAACGACGCGTGCGAGCTCGGTTATTGCCTTCTTCCGCGCAACAGAGGAATAAACGAAAGGAGTCTGACGTGCAGGAAGATGAGGACGACGACGAACGTGCGGGTAAAAGAGCTGCTGTTACCTCAGACATCCTTTCATCCTCGCCTATCCGCCTCACCGAAATCAAAGCAAGACCTTCCTTCGCTTCATTCTTCACGTCTCAGGACTCTGGAGCCGGGCACTCCCGCCTATCCTCCGCACAAGAAAAGGAAGAAAAGGTGCGCAACGAGAGAGAGAAAAGAGCATGGGTACAGTTTCACGATGGGTTTTCGAATGCGGTGAAGAAACCTTTGGTATGGTCTGATTTTTGGCGGGAATTGTAGATCTGTGTTTTGTTATGGTGGTTTATTAGATTATTATATGTACAATTTGCCCTTGCACTGTTCAACTTTCACCCACGCCGCGATTTGTCAAATAGACAACAGCTCCATCGCATCCGATCAATAGATCCAACTGTCAGAGAGCAAGCGACATCATGCCTTCCGAGCACTAACGATATAAGCTCTCACAACCCGCTCTTCATACCACCACCTGACCACTTTTCCAAAATACGAAAACCTCTCAAATTTTAGCCATTTCCCAACTTGCTCGTCCTGCGCGCGGTTTTCTATGAAATTTACAAGACCGGGAAATACTCGGTCGGAAATATCCTCGAACGTGATAGACCATCCTCTAGCCGGCGTAAATCCTGCGTTAAGGAGAAGGGTGTGGTATTCATCTCGCGTGAGGAAATTCACATATGGTGAATTTGACAATCGGGAAATTAGACGAAGACCGAGATATTTCTTCCACGATAGCGGTTTTTCGAATACCAGGAGATCTTCGGCTGCGAAACAAACTTCGCTCGAGGCTGCTGCGTCGGAAGAGAGTCGGTCGTGCGCTGCTTCTAATGCTGAGTTTGCGAAACGGAGGAAGGGAGCGCGGGAAGGGAAGAAATGAATGAGACAGTCCAGCGCGAGGATCTTATTAGCGCGACCATTTAACAAAAACTCGTTAAGCAGGTGGCCAGGCCAATGCGAGTCGTCCGGCGTCGAGCAATCGAGCGCGTACACCGCCGCTGACGAGAGATTTGCTTTTTCTAATTTTGACCATGCGAGAGAGGCGTGTTCGGCAAGAGATGTGATGCCGATGTAGTCCTTAACTATCTTTGCGTATACGACAGTCTGATCTCCGCATCCAATGCCAACGTCTAGCACAGAATCTTCCGGTTTCAAAGTAGCTGTATCTGCAAGTTTTAAAGCTAGTGCGGTAGCAGCTTCAACGAAGGGCGAGGTTTCTAGAGAAAGTGAGGGCTCAAGTGGCCAGTATCCCATATTATTCCAAGTCGAAGGTGCTTGTGGAGCGAGGTTCAGCATCACATGCGCAAGATCGTATACCTCGCTTCTAGCTTCATCATTTCGCGTTCCGAGACGTGTGAGTATGATTCGCGAGAAACGGAGTGAGAGCTTGAGGAATAGAGAAATGATTGTATAAACCCCGAAGAATAAAAATATCCGCTCAACAACTCCTGCACGTCCTTCAACCGTTGTCGTCTCGACAAGGGCGACGTAAACGGCGATAGTCACCCCTACTTTCACGAGGAACTTCAACAGGAAATCAGATGTCCCACTCATCAATCCACATTCTTCCTTCTTCTTCCTAGATCAATTCGTTCTTGTCGCAATTGAGAGAACACGAGTCCAGAACAGAAACCGATCCTCGATCGCCTGCTCGAGAGCATGATATATCGGGTTAGGGTATACCCAAATGCGGTAGGATCGATGGTTAGAATGCATCATTGATTTGTTTGGGGGTGTGTGTGGAGGGATGAATGGCGATATATCGATAAGGAGGTAGAGAAGAAGGGGGAAAAAGAATATGGAAGGGAAAAGGAGGGAGTAGAATCATGTGCGTTGGAGAGGTGAGATGGATTTGAGATTTGTGGTATCGACTGCTTACCAAACAGACGGCAAGTGTTGTATGCGGTATACCTCTCGAAAAGAGTATAGATCTGGATATTTACAAAACCATATCAAAGAGGACAGTAGCAGACCACCAATTCCAATTTCATCCGCAACCAACACCGCACTGCTGAGTCCAGACACGAGCCCAAGATCTCTCTTCTGAGTGCGATCTGAATTTCACGTTCTCTTTTATTAATAGATCTCGTTCTGATTATGCATCATTCTCGTTCTCTCGTGGTCTCTGAGTGAGATTTGAGTTTAGATAGAATTGAGTTTTCATGATCTGGAGTTAGAATATGAAGAATTCCTTATATCTTCGGCACTTTTGAGTAGTCAGGCATGAGTGAAGGATTTCAAAGACGGTAATGAATGTTGTATAATGATCAACAATACAATTCCAGAGAGAGATATACTCTAATATTGAAAGCATTTTTAACCTTCTCGCTGAGTCCGCAAATTATGCGAACGTACTACACCAAATAGGAAATCCACGAAATCGACATGCAAAAAGCCTGGGCACAGCTTCGCACAGATAGAACACAATAACAGACCACGTCGTGATCCGAGTCCAACTCACAAACTGTACTATCTTTAAACAATAACAACAAACAAACTCACAGACGAGACATTTTCAAGAAATAAAGGTGTGTTGGATCACATCTAAGAACTTTTATCAGCTGCTCACGGTGGAGTTTTTTTCGGACGTGAGTTGGGAAGTGAAAAGGAATGAAACCTCCGGCGCGACGCGGCTGTGAGGTTGTTGACGTATAAGAGGAATCCATCTTCTCGGGTTTAATTCATTAAATACCACAGAAAATAGCAAAAAAACATAAAATAGTACTCAATTATACATACCCAATTCCTCATATCGTCTCGTATCTACCAAGCCGACGCGTCAAAGGCCTCGCGCGGGACCTGTTCAATTTGTTGCTCTCCCGACGTGTTCGTGCGGCTACTAAAAGCAACACAATATTGTCGCAAGCGAAAAGATAAAGATTCACGCGCGGGAAAAGAGCGCGACATGCCAAGAAAAAGGTTGAGATGGAAGGCGCGTGGTGCAGCCGCGTGGTGTGGTTAAACGACGCGTACAAGACGCGTGTGATGGACGCGTTTTATGTTTTCCGTGTTTTCATACTTGCTTTCTGATATGATATTTCTTGATTTTATAGCAAGATGTAGGGACTTTTGGTATAAGAACAAGACGCGTCGTAAAGACACCGCAAAGCAAATTCCATGCCTTCAAACTCTCCACCGAACAAGAGCCCTCCGCGCCAACCTCCTTTGCTACTCTCCGTTCATGTGCCTTACATAACAGACTAAACGAAATGTACAGCTTGAGTCAGAGCATTTTGAGCATGCAAACATACTTGAGCTGATTTTTCGGGACGGCGAAAAACGTGCTACCGCTGCCAGTATGATGTGTGTCGGGCGCGCCTTTTAGTAGACTATTGTTGCCGCAGAATTGGGATGTGTGTAATCATGTAAATACGAGAATAAAATTTAGTCTTCGCAATTGATCTTCCACTTGAATGCAATCAACAAGACACTGTTAGAAGAGATTCTGTAGTTTTGGATTTGGTGGACTAGCTGATCTGGGTGATCCTAGTCTGATTGTTAGTGCTCTTAGTGTCATTGCAGAGGCACGTAAGGAAAGTTAACTACGCCAGAGAATGATGTATTATTTGAACGCGAGGATAAATATAGACAAAAATAGAACGATTAAATTCATCTACTCAGTAACACCGAGCGTTCACAAAAGTCAAGCAATAACAAGAGTTCGTCGAGGTGCGCTTTGCGGTTGTCTTTGCCGTGCCGCGCGCTTCCAAGATCCGACGGAAAACGAGTCCCAGTAACGCCCAGATTAATCAGCCCAGAGAAGAGATATGTGAATTCACAGTAACAGCAGGATGACAAAGGAGTTGGTCATGGAGTATTGTGAATTGGACCACGGTTTGTTTACATTGTATTGCGAAAGGCAGAATGTATGTGCGGTCGTTCATCATATTCTCCATCTGTCTACGGTTTGTCCTGTCAAACGATTATTATTGTGCAGGTATTCTTCGTTGTAGATGTCCGCTGTTCTAGCCTACGAAGCTCTATACAGTATAACAGATTGACGTGGACCAGCAGAATGGATGACTGTGTTGGTCAGAGTGTATAAGTGCTGATTACCAAAAAGACTTATCCGGATCCGGAAATCAGCGTATGTTACTGCTCTGTTTTGATGAGACTAAAGCTTAACCGGCGAAGCAGAAGAAAATGATCAGCGGCGCGAAAGAGCTCGCTCTCGCTTAAAAAGCGAGACAAGGCTGAAAGAAGAATCTCGCAAACAGAAGAGGCTTTGTTGACACTGTCAAATAGCAAAACAAGAGAGAAGAACAAGTCTGGATGTCGGAAAGCACCCACAATGCGCATTAAGGTGTTTTGTGTATTCAACTCCAAGAACATCTCGTCAACAAAGCAGAGCATTCTTGCAGAACGAAGAGAAGACTAAGGCACTCCGTTTACTTAAGTCGTACGGCTTATTATTCAACAAATGGGGATAGAGTTGTAGAACGAAATCCGAGTCGGTGGCAACGGCTACGGTGGAAAGAGCTGGCCGTAAACGAGTACGTAGCGTGGATGCTGAACAGGTTTGGTTGGACTGTGGAATGCTATGCTTGTTTGTTTATTTATTTGTTTATTTGTTTGTGGTGCTTTGTTATCACAGTAGTAATATAACAATAATATATAATATATAAATAATATCTGACAAAAACATCTATCCAAAAACCCATTATTTACTACGTGATATAGATAGGTGATAGATGGCCAGACTAGCAACCGCTAAGCTTTTCACTAGAGACAAGACGCAGAAAATAGAACTGTGATGGTATAATCATGACGCAAATAACGAACTTTAATGCAAACGCTAATGTAAAAGCGGAACAGAAAAGGCTTTTACAGCAAATTTTAAGTTTGTTTTGCTCGCTTTTGTGGGTGTGTGTTAGCCCGATTGGATGCCCTTACCCAGATTTAGCCCAATTCCAGAAGAGTAATAAACAAAGCTGCTTGTTTTTCAAATGCACATTTCAATCATGCATGATTGCTTGTCTTATCTGTAGAGTAGAGCGGAGTAGAGTTGGGTAGAGTAGAGCTGTCGATGAATAACAAGCGGAATGCGAGCGAGAAGAGCAGAAGCAGAAACGGCGCACGGCTGAGTAGAGCGCGGGTTTCCTAATTGAAGTTAATAGCGGTGATCAGCATTGCTGTTGAGAATGAATGAGTGGATGCAATAGCGAGAGAGTGAGAGTAGAGTGTTCTAATGATAGCAGTTATTCTAATGGCAGCAGCTATTCTAATGCTAGAAGTGCTATCAAGAAAGAGTATTTATAGTGTATAGATAAGCTGCCTCACTATACATCAACATTTCGCTCTGCTACTGCACTATTCTACATAACATTACACTACGCTGCGTACTATATACACTACTGTAATACGTGTTATAATGCTATAATACACTATCATAACCACCATAATAAAACAGTACACACAGAAACGCGAATCAGCATTGCAGTGTCGATACGATGCAAACCGTTGCCATACCAACGCCCCAGCCTAAATTTAGCGACAATAAAGTTGGGCCTGCTCACCAAACAAGGTTTGCCTGTAGTGCCGGATTTGGCCCAGCGCCAAGAATGCAGTGTCCGTTCCTCTGGCATGTTAGATACTGGCTGTTACTCTGCCCGCCCGCAGTAAACACGCGCTCCCGCACATATATTAAGGCCTCCTCCCACCTGTGTCCTCCTCTTTTTTTCTCTCCTCATACACTCGCTTCTCCCACCTTAGTCACTCGCTTTTGCACTAGCAACAACAACAACAACCAATAAACACAATGAAGTTCACTGCCATCCTCTCTGCTGCCGCCCTTTTGGCCACCACCGCTTCGGCTGCCTTCACCAACGGCACTACCTCGACCATGTTCTTCGATGTTACCACCACCGAGGTTGTTACCGCCTACACCACCTTCTGCCCTGCCGCTACCACCTTTGTTGAGAACGGCCACACCTTCACCGTCACCTCTGCCACCACTCTTACCATCACGTATGTTTCTTTTTGTTTGAATGAGATTGCATGTCGTTAACCGCAATATAGCAACTGCCCTTGCACTCGCACCAAGACCTTCACCACCTCGACCGTCACTGTCTGCCCTTGCACCAAGACCTCGGCCTCTGCTTCGTCGTCTACTGCTCCTGCTGTCTCGACCTTCACTGGTGCTGCCAACAAGGCCCAGGTCGCCGGTGGTGCCGTCGCTGGTGTCGTCGCCATGGCTGCTTACCTTTTGTAAGCGTCTTTAGTGACCTGGTGTGAGTTATGAGTAGTCTTGATGGAGTTGTGAAACTTGGATCTTTTAATTGTTGCACGCAATTTTTTGATATTTACTGTTGGGATTAATTTATAATAAACATTTTTTTTGCTTAATGTGATTATATTGTAATGTGTTTGAATATCCTGTTGATGCGATGTATAGTATTGAATTATTTTGGCACTTTGAGTAACATTCCTGAGTGTTCCGCGAGGAATGTGGGCGCGTCAATTTAGAGTTCTGCGCTTTATTATGTACCTCATATTATTACTGTATTAGTGTTCTAATAGAATATAATAGTAATCGAATAAATTGCGCTATAACACTCTCATTTTAACCTGTAATGACTTAACTGAATGATAAATAGAATATAGAATATTGCAAGTGCGAGTGCAGTCGTACTCTTTGTGCTTTTGCTTGGGAACAGCGTAAGGTTTTTTCCTGAACCTTCTGATTGGACTCAGCGCCCAATCAAGCGCGTACCTTGTCCGACAATCTCAATTTAGTTTAGCGTTTGTGTTAAATATTAGAGTTTGCAGTAAAGTTTAGGATAGAGCCGTGTGTTTTGTACGTGTTTGAGTGGAGTCATTGAGCGTGAGTCCTGTTTCGGATTAGCGTTGAAACTATTTATAGGGCCATTATCTATGAATGTCCATTGTATTGCATGATTGATAATAGTTGTTTAGTTGCGTGATATGATAGCTGTGTAATAGCAGTGTAGTATAGTAATAGTAATAGTAGTATAATAATAGTAGCGTAGATAATAATACGAAGAACGAACAAGAGTAGATGCAGTGTGATAGGCAGAGCATCTTCGTCTGATTTAGCATTTGCTCTCGTGTTTTCACTTGTTCTGTGCTGGGATTCTTTTCATTGTTTGTGTGGAACACAATCCAACACAACCACAGCATTCACTTATATCTATTTCTACAACTATATCTACGTCTAAACAGTATATTATAACAGTATCTGCACAGCATCTAGCACTCATCGCACTGCTTTATCTGGCAGATCCGATGACTCTGTAGTCTAGACTCTTGTTCTGTTATGCACTGCGCTGTTTTGCTCTGCTCTCCACACAGACGTAAATGGCAATCACACCATCTATTGTACTTTTTTATATGCTCACTAACTATCACTTCCCTGTTTATGTTTACAATATTTTATTCTCAGAATCACCGCAATCTTGTGTTTTTTGCCTGTCGTTCATGCGCTTATTCGCTCTTCTTTTTGCTCTGTTTACTCTATTTTGCGCTATTTCACTCTTTCTCTATCTATTTCACTTTTTCTTTATCCATGACTACTCTCTACTCCTTTCCACTCTCGCGTTTTACTACTCTGCGCTACTCTCTACTCTTTACTACTCTCTCTCTCTAAAGCATCCACAACATCAAATTCGCACATCTATCCATTTTAAGAGAAGATCCGCGCGTGTTCCAAGCATTTTAGTGTGTTTTAACCTCGCTACCACCAAACTAAAACAAATAGCGCACTCTATCCAATTACCGCTCTCTCATCTCCCGACTCGCTCTAATTTCCTGCTGCAATAGGGTTATAGCTTATGTAATGTATTAGCTCTCTTTTCATTAGTACTCCTATTCTGTCTAATTGGTTTCTCCTATCTTATTATCCTCATCAGGTAAACGCCTCTTTACTCCTATCCGCAGTGCTGCAATTTCTGAAAAGTACTGCAAGACATCGTTTTCCTTTGGTAACCCGTTGAAATAAACGATAATCGTGTGCACGGCTGATCCGATGGTCACACTCAGTCGCGGTTGAGACACCTATCTGCACTTGGATTACATATGGAGCAAAGATATGTAAATATGATATAGATGCATGAATAGCGCTTGCAATACGATAACTAAGTGATTGTTTTTCCACTTCTATCTTTCTTCAAATACACACGAGAAACAACTGCAAAGTATTCAAATCTGACATTTCGTTTCTCAGCGTCTGGCCTGTTCATCACCGGGTCACATGTTATTGTATCCATTCAGATCTTCATCAGCGTCATCGCATGTCATAAAACGCCGCCTTACGCCTCGCTTACTACCACGCTGTTGCACACGTTTTTGCGAATGATCGTATACTGTAATTCGGATTCTTCAGCGTCTGTTTTAGAATTGAGTGTAATCCAAAGCTAGAATTTACACGAATTTCCTTTCGTAAAATGTGCCTTTTGCAATACTTCATCTTAATAATCTGGCATTAGTGTACAGCGATCGTAAACAGCACGCTCAAATTCTTACGCGTCTCTTTCATAGTATCAAAGGCAATTTAAACCTGCAATTCACGCAAATTTTCGTCATTTTAACGAGGTTTTTTTTTTGGCAATACTGCATTCTCGGGGCCTGGCCTCCTGGCTGTACCATGGCGCTTGCTGCCTCTGTACGCGTGCATCCGATGGCTGCGTGAACCATGAAAGTGTTTTTGCGTCAGCTTAGTGTAGTGGATTTACTGACCCACGCATGTCATTCAGCTTACTTCGCGTTAATGAACGTAAGCAATCTAATCTTCATTTTATTAATTATAAATTATAGTCTAGCTCAACATATAAACTACACGCGTACTCACGCGTAAACCTCATTCCCTCTCCACAATCTTCCCACACTCATCCATGCCTTTTACAATACAATCTATTCCATCACCCGCTCGCTCTGCACCACTTGCCGCACTCAAATTTTTTTAAATACTCAAACTTCTCGACATATACCAATTCTAATAAATGATCACGTGCCCGTCACGTGACAAGATTCTGCGGTAGAAAAAAAACCATGCCTTTAGAAAGACATCAAAAGGGTTCTGTAGTGTAGCTGGTTATCACTGCGGATTCTGATTACCTTCGAGTTTTCCGCCAACCCCGGTTCGAATCCGGGCAGGACCTGATTTTTTTTTTTTCTCTTTTAAAAAAAGAGAAGTCTTTGAAAAAACGAAGGAGTTTTTTTTGTTAGGAGAAGTGGGCGCGGGAATAGATCGTTTATGTGGAGATACTGAGAGTATAGCCGATCTGACAGTATTTTAAGAAATAGATACAAAATGAGACTTATTTTTAATTTAGAAGATGTGGAGTGAAGATAGTAGATCAATTGTGGGCAATGTTAGAGACTTGGATAGATAATGAAAGGGGACTAAAGGGACAGTTTACTCTTCTAATGTGAAATTTTAATACATCTCATCAAATGAGCGCTAATTATCCGTATAGCTCGACAAAATCATCTTTTGAATAATCTTTCTATGGGAGTTTTTTTAATAATCTGAGATAATTTTGCATCTAAAATTGTCGAAGATTTATCAGCCCTTTTATGGACAACGAAAGTACGAATTCACATAAACCGCAGCAAAGTTGACTCCAAGATATTGATAAACTCCTCAGTTTTTTCCACTGGCCAATTCCAGCGACGACGAAATATTTGCTACATGTAAATATACGCAATCCATTTACAGAAAAATTCTCATTAAATTTCTTGTCCTTTTTATTTTATTGGGATATCCATATTAGAATTGTAAAGATTAACCAGCAACAGCGGATACCTCCAAATGCAATCTCTTTCGTCAAACCCATCAATTAACTCTTGATCTTTACTCACATCATCTAAATGTCCAAGTAGTAAATTACATTCACAGCTAAAACTAAAAAACAACTAACTATTCAACGCCATACTTGCTGAGTAGTATATCAGCCAGATTTCAAAACCGAAGTTCCTACATCCACGACTTCTACATCCACTACTTCTATAACCATTTCATATTCCAACTATCTACCTATTTCCATGACAATAATCGTTATCTTCAAAAGCAGAGCACAAAACGAGATATATCTAGAAATCGGTAACACGGCCGTTGAAGCTGTAATCTCCATGGCGCAGAGGATCTTGCTTCGGACCGCCTACTTCACCCGTCTAAAATCATTCTAATTAGCAGCTCTTCAGGCACTCACAAGAACCAAGAAAGAATACCTTTGGATTAACATCGCCTTCAAACTCGGGAATCGTGCGACCAACGTAATCAGCGTGTTTACTATTCATAGCTCTCAACCTGTCCAAACTCTCCTGCTCCACGCTCGGCTTCGACAGCAGGATCTCTTCGTCGTTCTGTGATCCTTCCATAACAGCTGTTAATGTTTCGATATCAACTTCAATCTCAGGTTCGGAAGATTCGTCGATCGAGGCTGCGAAGGGAGAATTCGCCTTCTTCAAAAGACGCTCGAATTCTTCTTGTTCAGCATCAGGAAGTCGTGGCGGTCCCGGTCGCGGTTTCGTGAGATCTGCATAGCTGCGAAGGATTATCGATGATCTGTGTTGGACAAGTGCGAGACGGGTAGGCTGTAGACGGAGGGTGTGGAGAAGTGTTTGTCGGATCATTGCGGTGGCGACGAGATAGAGACTAAAGCAATGCTATATCCTCAATTATTGTAGAAATAACAATATTCCCGCTATGGTTTCAGAGACTGAGTAGTAAAATTCAGAAACAAGATATAAGCGGAACCTAGCGAGTAGAGTAAACAGGTCTCGCAATAGCTTCCTGAAAGTCAACGCCGCATCATCTCATCGCGCAATGCAACCCGGCCAGAACGATCGGATTTCTGCAGGCTTGGGACGCTTACAAAACTGATTACTGGCAATTTATCAGCACATTATATGAGCAAACAATTCAAGTACTAAACAGCAATAAAAAAATAATTAATTATCTACACGCTACATAATCATTGTACAGAAGCAATCGCCTGTTCGAGAATCTCTAATCCCTGCTTAATCTCCTCCTCACTCATAATCAACGGCGGCAACACCCGGATTGTGTTTGTTCCCGCAGTAATAACCAGCAATCCTTTCTCTCTGGCCGCTTCGATAATCGGAGCCGGATCTGAGGTCAGCTGCAATCCCCAGATCATTCCCGTGCCGCGAATCTCAGTGATGAGGTTTGGATATTTCGCCATCATGCTTTCGAATCCGGCCTTGAACAATTTCGATTTCTCCTGCACCGAGCCCAAAAACTCAGGAGTGGTGAGCTTGTCGACGACGTAGTGCGCTACGCGGCATGCAAGCGGGTTGCCGCCAAATGTAGTGCCATGATCGCCAACCTTGATCGCGCTCGCTACCTCCTCAGAAACCATAGTCGCGCCAATTGGCACGCCGTTTCCTAGGGCTTTGGCCATCGTCAAGATGTCAGGCTGAGCATCGGGACCAAAGGCCTCGTGCGCCCACATAAAACCAGAGCGTCCGAGTCCTGACTGAATCTCGTCAAAGATCAAAAGTGCGCCAACTTCGGTACATTTTGCGCGCAAAGCCTTCATGAAGTCAGCTGTGGCGGTGTAAACTCCTCCTTCTCCCTGAATAGGCTCAATAATGACACCGCAAGTTTTATCGCTGATCAGCGCGCTCACGCTCTCGATATCGTTATAAGTAGCATACTTGAATCCAGGCACCATCGGCGCAAACGGTTTTTGATATTTCTCATTCGGCGTCGCAGACAAACTACCAAATGTGCGTCCATGAAACGAATGCTTAAACGAAATAATCTCGATTTTATCATCACTCGCGTTTTTAGCTGCCGATTTTCCAAACTTGCGCGCGAATTTGAGCGCTGCCTCATTCGCTTCCGTGCCTGAGTTGCTGAAAAACACGCGCGAAGCGGCCGCAAATCCCTTTGTAGTAAGCGTACGTTGGATGAGGATCTTGGCTAATTGACCAGCCCATTCGTTGTAGAAGAGGTTAGAAGCGTGGGTCATTGTCATTGCTTGGTCAAACAAGATTTTGGCGATCTCGACATCGGCGTGGCCGAGTGCGTTGACGGCAATTCCGGCTGTAAAGTCAAGATATTTTCTGTAATTAAATTAGAATGTGCCATTCAGAATATTACAGAGGAGCGGGTACTTTTCGTTGAGATCGTAGACGTAGCAACCTTCGCCTTTGTAGAGAACCATTTCTGGCCGCGAATAGGTCGCTAGGAAGTAAGGATCGGTATCACGGATGTATTTCGAAGTACTATCTTCCTCCTAGTACACCATCAGATCTATCCACATAGTATAAAGAACTAGAAGAAGAGACACACCTCAACTTTATCAGCCTGAGAAGATGAATTGCGGACAAAAGAATATCGAATTCGAGATTGACGACATGCTTGGGATATAATTGCCTGACTGTTAAGAACAGACCGGCGCACGGCAGGACGCGCTGCTATCCGAATTGCTGACATCATTCTATTACTACTCAATATGCTGTACTTTGAATGTATTCAACAGACAACAGAGTAAAGATCTTTATATTTGGTCGAGAACAGAAAATTGTTGAAAATGACTATACTTCATGAGCCGCACGTGACTCATGGATGAGTAATTTGTCTTAATGGGGTTGAGTAATGAGGATTATTGACTACACTAAGTCAAGGAGTCAAGACTGGTCACTAAAGACGGTCACTAAAGACGGTCACTAAAGACCAGAACAGTAAGAATAGTCGAGCATAGCTGTCTGCCGTGGCCGTGGACCCACTAGCAGCAGTTAACTAAGCAAAAGTAGCGCTTTAGCAGCATTACAAGGCTGTCCAGAGCAGCCGGAGACTCCTTGCTTGATGTGTGACGATCACATCCACATCGCTGGGACAGTCTTCCCCCCCTTGATTGATTCTCCTTTGCTGCACCTATCCTGCTATCTGCTCAACGCGATTTCTTACTATTAATGGAATGGACATAGTAGAACACAGTAGGATAACATGTATCTTCTTATCAAATGGCCAGCAGCAGTCCAGGCCCGGCACGTGCTTGCATGCCTCGTTTCTGGGCAGTCTGGCCTTGGGCGCACTGTTCCGAGTGTCCATTCGACTGGCTTCCAGGCCTTGACCCGGCCTGTTTCAGCCGTAGCTACCCGGGTCAGACGGCTAGTTTAAGCGGGTCCGCCAGGTCAGGGCGCAGCATAAAATGGACACGGTGGCCACTTCGCCGTGTTTCTGCCACGCAACCCTGCGCGCAACACAACACCCGCGTGGGTGTCATCACCAGCACCGCCCGTTTCTACTTTAACCTTCCTCTGTCCGCAACTTCCCTTTTCCTCTTAATCTCACTGCACTCAAGATGTCGGAATCACCTGAAGATTGCTCGTCCCCGGACTTCTCTTCTTCCATCGACAACCCGCGCAAACGGCGTGAGGGCCTCTCTTTGCCCCTCCCGCCCGGCGCTCTACCGCCTCGCAAGCGTGCAAAGACCGCCATTGAGAAAGAGCAACGCAGAGTCGAGCGTATCCTCCGCAACCGCCAGGCCGCGCAGTCCTCTCGCGAGAAGAAGCGAAAACAGCTAGAAGAACTCGAGGCTATCAACCTTGATCTCAGATCAGAGAACTCGGCGTTCCTCGATCGTCTGGCTGTTGTCGAGGCGGAGAACAAGTCTCTCCGCGCAAAGCTCGACGAGCTCTCTCAGCTTATCGCTTCTTTCTCTTCTTCATCTTCAATCAACCCCGCCACAGCAATTCCCGATACTCCACGGATAAAGGTCGAATCAGCTGCCTCGGACTTCCTTTCAAAGAAGATCTCTACGACACCCTTCGACTCCCCCTCATCCGCCTCCCTCGCATCATTCTCACCTGCCTCCCTCGGCAGTGTTTCTGGGTCACTGTTTGACTCCTACTGCACCTCGCCA
Organism: Myxozyma geophila; assembly: GCA_030571195.1. Lineage (NCBI taxonomy): Eukaryota > Fungi > Ascomycota > Lipomycetes > Lipomycetales > Lipomycetaceae > Myxozyma > Myxozyma geophila. The sequence goes on from JAJLXK010000006.1 coordinate 346,097, forward strand.
GAAGATTCGTCTGATCTGCCTGTTACTCCCGACGCAATCGATGTCGTGGCCTTCAAATTGATGCATCATCCAGCAGCGATGATGTCATTTCTCGACCTGCAGCGTCATTTGAAGGAACAACCACGCTACACCTTGAGCCTCTGGATAATAGCAGAAGCGATGAGAAATCTGGCGAGCACGACGATAGCAGCTATGATGCTGACGTCGGCAGCAGCTGCCATCAGTCCCTCGACGGACGTTTGCTCTTTGACGACGACGCCTCAACAACCCTCGTTGACGCTGTCGGCATGAGCGAGAACAACTCCAACCTCTTTGACTGGGACTCGGTTCTTGACTACAAGAGTCCATCTTTGGTTTCAAACGATCTCACTTCCTCGTCTTATTCGACTGACAATGACAATATTAGCTCGACCACAGCAACCTCAACAGCAGAACTGTCATCATCCGAGACCGCAACCCTCTCCTTGCTTTCCAACAGTATCATCAAGACAGACTGTCCGACCGCATTCCCAGCTCTCGATCTCTTTGGCGAGAAGCAGCAGATCCAGGCAAATGGCGCTCGCCTCGATGAAGGCTGTAGCGACTGGCCTGAGATCGCAATGGAAGTTGCTGGCTCGTTTGACTAACTTAGTCTTTGATATATGGTTGAGACGCGAGAAAGGTGCCTTGCGTTCTTCGTTTGCTGTTTGTTTTCAGATTGTTCGTTTTTGTGTCGCTTTTATTTGTTTTATTGAATCAGTTTTAATGGGCCAGTTGGTGATGTCTTTCAATTACATTGAAGTATCCGAGTCAACCTTCAAAAAAAAAGAGGAGGAATTTGTTTTCCGCTAAAGTGTCGAAATAGTGGAGCTGTGTTAATGTAAATTGCTACGGTGTGGGTTTTTTGTCTTTCATATTTTGTAACGGAATTTGGGAAGAATTAGCGAGAGTATGCTCTCGATGGTCTCTTTCTTTGGCATATTTTTGGGTTCGGAATAAGGTGTATTGTAATTACTTCATAATATATATATATATATATACATTTTTACACAATTGAAAAGTTCGCATGTAACTACTGACTAGGTTTGATCGATTCCCACTCATTAATACTTGTACACGAGTTCACCTCATCATCCTGTACGGAGTCAGCAAATGATTAGTGTAGGAAATTCTTTGTATCGACCCAAACCTGATATTTTAAGGGTAAGGAGAGCATAACTTGTCAAACATACGTTATTTAAAATTGTAAATGCGTAGCATAGTAGACAGATAAATATTGCAAAGATGGCGATTTCCTTTTACCGATTCCAGCGGCCAAAAAGGAAGTTGATTATGTTAAGGGTAAGGGTATTACTTTAGTGTTGTACGGAGTTGAAGGCAGAATTTTCTCTTTTTACGCGATAGAGTAGCAGAGATTTTGTACTAAATTACTTTAAAATGCAAATGAGATAATTTTCATATTGATTACTCTACTCTTGATTATTCTTTAGGTATTTTAATCGCTTAGCGCACGTAAAGTGGCGAAGATTAAACGAACCTCTAAAGGCATCTGGCGAGGTGCACCTTTTTTTCATGCAGCGTCCAAGAGTTGGTTATTTAAGGGTACGGGGACACAAACATGGAAAAGTTGAATTAGTATGGTTGAGAGTACAGAAGTTGCAGAACGAGATGCTTATGTGAGGACGTGGGAGAATGCTCACTCACTAGGCTACAGAGCTGAACTGCAAGATGATAATTACTTGGAAGATCAACAAGCCAGAATACAATCATGACATTAACAACAAAAATAAACAACAGATCATTATAAACTACATTTGAGCCCCATCGTACGCCCACCGAATGACACCCATTAACCCCCCGACCGCAATCGACACCGGTGTTGCTACGTTATATAAATAACCCAAGACAAAGGCTGTCGCGGCGACAACATACCACCACGCTTCGTTTCCTAAAGAGTCACCATCTTGATTTGAAGAGGATAAGAATCCTGAGTCCCAGATTCGGTAGATTGCTGTCCACAAGAGACCTGTTGCGGCGGCGGTGATGCCACGAAGGAAGCTCATGATGAGGGTGTATTTGCGGAGCTTGTGCCAGAATGTGAACATCCCGCCGGCAATTAACATTCCAGGTGCATAGATACCAATGAACGAGACAATTGCACCCCAGAATGAAGACGATCCAGCGTTTTTGTAAGCAAGCGCACCGAGGTATATAGCAAAATTGAAGTTGGGACCAGGAAAGGCTTGGATCAACGCCAATCCAATAGCAAAGTCACGACTTGAGACCCAGCCTTGCCCGACTGTGTACTCGCGAAGAAGTGGAATAACAACTGGACCGCCGCCAAAGATGATTGTGCCGGCTAGGTACATATTGCTAAACATCAGATATTGCACACCCAGACCCTTCACAACCGCGCGGATGACCATGATCGCGATGAACGAGAGTACAAAGAAACAGACAACTGATATGCCAAATTTGATTGGATAGTCAGGTTCGGCTGGTGGTGCTGGTGCTTCTGTGTCTTGCAAATCTGTTGTCATAAACGAAACTGCTGATGCGCCGGTTCGTGTTCGAATAATAATCTCTTCTTCCCTGTCCTTTTTCCGTCCTGCGATTGTTTCAATATGCTCGGCATTTTCATCGTCGGCAGATTGCTGGTGCTGGTTTGAAGGTGACGAACAACATGGCTGATCGTCATCTTCATCAAGATTCGAGATTCCAACTACAGGATTGCTTCCCAGATCTTCTAGTACAATTGTCTCGTCTGGCATATATTTCCTCTTGAATGCACTGTCAATCATATTCTCGCCCCTGCCCTTACATGACCGTGCTATTGAACTCTTGATCGCGCTCGCATGCTTTCCGATAAATCGCACAAGCATCTTGAAATACCTCGAGTCATAAACCAAGGTGATAACACCCGCGGCAATCATAAGCACAGGATAATACCACAACGAAGTATACATAATCCCAAACATCCCCGACACAAAAATCGTTAAATGACTCAACTTGTCCGTGATGCATCGCGCAGATACATTCAATCCGGCCACGAAAATCACACCGACGATCGCTGCGTTCAAGCCACTCAGGAGAGCATACACAGGATTCGGCAATGTACTTCCAATCTCTCCGATTCCGACCGCGAGGACAAACATTCCTACCGCTCCCGGCGCGGCCCAGAATATAAAAGACAGAAGAGCAGGGAGGATCGACGTGCGCAGAAGGGTGATGATGAAGATTAGTTTGGTGGAGGCGGAACCTGGTAAGGACTGAGCAATGCCAAAAAGCTCTTGGTATGTAGGATCATCAAGCCAGTGGTATTTCTGGACGAATATGTTGTTGAACTAATATTGTTGTTAGCTAAATATAGCCACTGACTCGACAGGAAGAGCATACATTTGCAACCCTGTGTTAACAAGTTAGCATTTCACTCAAATTTCTTAAACGTAAAAGAATACGTACTGAACAATTGGACCGCCAAAGGAAGTAATACCAATATGCCATTGTCTCTTGGTAACTTCCAACAACTGTTCTCCTAGGTTTGCCGATAACACAGAGATGAGCAAATTTGACAGAGCATGCACTGGTTTTGCCCAGAACTCTTTCGTCTTAGTCTGCATTGCTAAAACTTATCTTCCTGTTGGTCTAAAGCGAGGACTTGATAGACTCCTGCATCTAAGAGACAAGCGAGAGAAGAAGCCCAGTGCAAAATCTATCTGCGTCAATATGTCGATCGTCTGCCCTCTCTATCCGACTCTTCCCGTGGCGCGGGGCATAATGAATGCCAACAGTTTACTATCTAGTCCGCTTCCATGCTAGCTTACTGATTAGGGTTCTATCTCGGACTCGCGGGGAGAGGCAAGGATGAGGGCCGAGTGCGCGCACGCACCAGATTGGGCTTCGGAACGGGCGACGATCTGAATGTTAAGGGATAAGTCGTACCTAGTGTAGTCACAGCAAGGCATCTGCAAACGGCAGCCTCTAGGGATGCTCTAATTAGATTATTAGTGAACAATTGGGTTAATCTTTCGCGGCTTTTGTTTATCGCGGCTTTGCAGGCTGTTGGAGGATGGGAATCGCAGCCGCACGGTTATCGATAAGGAACCCTGGCAGACCCGCAGAGCTCAATAAAGACTGATTAACAACTGCTTTCGATGAAATCTTCATCATATTTTGCACCGTTCCTGCCGAGTTTGACCATCTAAGACTGGTATTGAAATTGGAATTATTGTCAAACACAGCGCGGTCGGGCAAAGCAACTTATATCACGGTGGCACAGCGATCAACAGCTTTCTGTGTCGTGCAATTACTTCGCGCCTGCCCTGTCAGGTCTGCCAACTCAAACATTCCACTAGGTATTAGAGAAATATTCAGAAAGAAGCTTGGTCTGTTGTTTTGCCAGACGCCGGGCAGCCTGATTTCTAAGATATCTCTGACGACAGTTCCGACCAGTACTAAGATGAGTCAGGTTGGAGTCATTCAATTGAGGGTATAAACTTCATATCCTTCATCTGAGGTTAACAGCTTAGCAGCACATCATGCTGCATAGCACGATTTTCATGGCGCAGTTATCAACGTTGACAGCGCAGCTTATGCCATACCAGTAAATAACGACTCAAAGGTATTTTATTGACTGAGAAGATCATTATAATGCACGAGTCGCACACAACATGGGACACAGGGATGAATGCCCGCTGCACAGATTAAATGCCGATTGCTCAGACCTTATGGAAGTCACTTCTTCGGCTGCGTCAAAATATTACGTGTGGTCTCTTTGGAAGTGAGATCTTTTATCCCGATCAGAAGGATTCTGCAAAAGTCCGCATTGCGCTACCTATCGGCAATGGATAACAGCTATCAATAATTTAGTGCGCTACAGCAAGAAACGATGGGGGGTTTTTGCATAATGCTCGGAGCATGCTCTTGGTCAACTAGAGCGATATGGTATAAACTAGTATTCAGTTGCCTAGCAACGGAATGTTCTTTGCTGAAATAATGCTCATACGGGTTTTGGCGTGAAACGCTGATCGCATTAAGCATTACACGTCCTTACATTAATCACACAGTGCCATTCTTTTGAAAACTTCTGATACCCATAATCTATGAAATCAAAGATAACGCGAAGGACCACTCAATTTCAATAGGCGCTCCGGATAAATGTCTTGTAAACAATGATATAACACCGCTCAACGGCCGTTTCAGAGGCAACTGTGCATATATAGCGCTTGCGGCCCAAACGAAAACAAAATAGATTGTTGCTTAAACTAATTATGTTGCTGTATTGCTATCACTTCGTTTGTGTAGATGGCAAAGTGTATGGGATATTGCTTGTGTGTTTTAGCCGGTTTCTTAATATCTGATGTAGTCTCCTCAGCTCATCTGTGTCTTTTAGCAAATATACCATGATGATTCATATACAGAGTTCTTGTGTACTCTTAGCTGATCGTCTTGGCCTTACTGATTGTGAATTTCAGCAGCTCCTCTCTGAGATTGGCAAAAAATAATATCGAGATAAGAGAAATAGAAAAATACTACCAACGAATATAACATGGTATCTAAATCCTTTGCGTAATCTTGTGGTCTGCATAGTGGCTGCAGTACAAATCCTCTGACAAGGAACCTCTCAATGACAGCAAAAAATAGAGCGGCGGTAGAAGCAGTTTGAATAATTATTTGCTAAATAATTTGTGCAATATATAACCGCTTAGTTTATGACAATCCTATTTGTTAATAACGTAATTGTATAGTTTAGTAAGTTTGCGATAAAGAACTTCAAACCCGAATTGCAATGCGCAGAATATGACTGAGATGCAGACTAGAACACCACGATATTTTCCGCAAATTCTTCTGGACTTGGCAATCAAAAAAAAAAAACGCAGTATTTTCTAGTACTTTTAAGTCCCTCAATATACAATCCCACTTTGAAAGAAAAAATGCGGGGGAAACGCAGTTTAAGAAAGGCAAATTCGTGTCTGAAGTATGGGTTTCAAAAACCGCGTCTACCGCATGTTCAGCTGAAATTGAAATTTCCGTTTGTCTCTTTGAGTGGGGATTTTTTAATTGGGAAGCAGGCAATGAGAATGTGTGTAGGAGATGTATGTTGGGATTCCAACGTAGGATGTTTTTGTAGTTAGCTGTTGGTCCGGACTAATAGCCAGGCTTAGGGCATATATCAATAGGTTAGGCCGTTTAGACATTCGCTATAGCAAAACACGCACTTTAAGCAGTTGAATTCACTGCCTGCTATCGTACTTTATATCCAGGAATGACTGCTTTCGACATGCTCACAAGACTGCTTCGGCAGTGCGGAAAACCGGTGGCGGAATAGGATTTTTCCGTGCAGAGAACAGCGCACCAATGCACTATGTAATTTGCCTGCTGATATGGGGAAATACAATGAACTACTTTACTGTTACAATAGTATTTGTCAAAATTGTTGAAGCGTCATTGTGAATAAAGACAATGACGCCATTTCAAGCTCATGAGGTCACTCTGCAGCTGCGCTATCCGTTAATGGATAGCCAAACGAGAACTTTAAAAATGTAATGATTATTCATGCAACAAAGACGATCCACTCATCGACAGAGCTCGGCTATTACTAACGCCGTGCTGGTTCGTGTATGCTTAAATATAGCTGAATTGACGCCGCTTCATTGCCTCCTGCTCAATTGATATCACGCAAAACACAAACTGCATTTATTATTCACATTTTCATGCTTGATATCGTTCGCAGCAGCTGGGGAGCTGAGGTCGTCAATCACCTTTCTGGCGGACGCCTCTTTCAACACCCTGAACAGCAAGCGGGATATGTAATTTCCACTGACTGGAACCAAGAGGATTCAAACAACAATGATTCATATCCGCTGTCAATCGGCAACGAGTTCGACCTCGAGAAAAAAATCACCATGGAGTCGGCGGAAAATCACAGTCCGCTATCCAACAGCCTGTCAGCTGCCGCTACCAGCAACAGCTCAACAACTCTCGTGGTGGACTGGAACGGCAATGATGACCCTGAGAATCCGAAAAACTGGTCAAAATTCAAAAAGAGTTTTGTCATGTTTGAACTTGCTCTGTTGACGTTTTCTGTGTATATGGGTGCATCCATCGTCGCACCTGGCACACCACAGCTCATGGAAGAGTTCCATGTAGGCAATACACTAGCAATGCTGACTTTATCTCTATATGTCGTTGGATATGGTATATCGTAAGTTTCGTTTATGGATCACTGTTGGTTAAAGGCACTGACACTTTGTAGACCAATGCTACTTGGTCCGTTATCTGAGGTACCTTCGATTGGACGCAACTGGGTTTATTTGCCTTCCTTTTTCCTTTTCGTCATCCTTCAAGTACCAACTGGGCTTGTCACAAACTTTGCAGGCTTTGCAGTATTGCGATTTCTGGCCGGCCTTGCTGCCGCACCGCCAATTGCTATTGGAGCAGCATCCGTCGGCGACGTCTTTAGTGAGGATGTTGTGCCCTACATGATCCCTCTATGGGCTACCGCAAACGTCGTTGGGCCATCAATGGGTCCATTTTTTGGAGGCATTTTTGCTCAGGTGCTGAATTGGAGATACTCAATATGGGCTCTTTCATGGATTAGCGCCTCTGTATTCCTCCTCGTGCTGTTCCTTTTACCCGAGACGAATCCAGATACAATTTTGTCTCGTCGCGCAAAACGTTTGAGGAAACTTACTGGAAAGAACAGTTTCATTGCCAAAGCCGATATTGGATGCGCTGCGGTAACAGTTAAGAGCTTCACCCACGATTCGCTTGTACGGCCATTCGTGATTGCTTTTCGTGAGCCAGGAGTATTTCTGCTCAATACATACACCGCTCTTGTATATGCCGTCATCTACACGTTCTTTGAGCTTAATCCATATCTCTACATTGGAATTTATGGGTTCAATTTAATCCAAACCGGATTAACCGCATTCACTGTCGTCATTGGAGTTGTCATTGCGTACATTCTTTACGCTCTAGCGCTAAAGTACTATTTTGTGCCGCGTATCCAAAACGGCTGTGCTCACGAATGTATATTTTATATTCAGCTTTTCTCTGCGAGCTTAATGCCGGTGGCCCTGATCATAATTGCGTGGTCCGCCACCAAGTCAGTGCACTGGATTGTGCCTGTCTTTGGCGCTGGCCTGTTCATTTTAGCTGCCTATCCAACATTCCAGGTCATCTTCACCTACCTTGGGCTGTCTTATCCAAGATATTTGGCTTCAACGTTTGCCGGAAACGCACTATACCGATCGTTGTTTGCTTCGACATTTCCGCTGTTTGCCCGTGCTCTGTTTATCAATCTCGGATCAGAGAAATTCCCGGTCGGTGGAGGCACTACTTTATTGGCTAGCCTTTCTGCAGCTATGATTTTGATTCCGGTGTTTATAATATATTTGGGTGCGAAGTTGAGAGCGGGGTCAAAGTACGCGAATTGAAGCTGAGGTGTTGCGCGAGAAAAGTGTATAGAGAAGTTAATTGCATTGTATATATCAATTGTTTTTTTTTAGTTTGCACAATTTCAAAATTCATTATTAAATTGCACCTTCAAAAGGATATAAATCACCAAGAAAGCAGTCTATAGCACTACTTTTCAAAATCAGTTGCAAAGTCCAATCCAACAGTCTTCCAACGGAGCTTTTCCTGAGTAATCTCTTGCCACAGTCAACGTGTGAGTGAAAAAAAATTGAGATAAACAGCTTCATCAACAACAGACAGTCGGGTAAGATCTTGCCGAGTTAGCAAAGCTTGACTCATGTCACTGGCCTTCAAAGTGCTCCGACCGAGCAATAGAAAATCCCATTCACGTGCTGTACGACTGGTTATTCTTTACAGGTTGATCAAATGGCCCAGCACAAAAACGTATTTATGCTAAGACACAATTTGTCAGCATAAGCGCGTGTGAGCTCTCTTGCAATAGATTGCAAACAAAGAGAGTGCTCTTGCGCTGCAACGCAAGCGCAAGCACCTGTCTAAGGGCCATGCGTGGGGCTAATCATAACCTTTGCTTATTCTAAATCGCTTTCTCCGTAAGTCTTTTATCTTAGCAAATAAATATTGACCGTGATCAGTGAGTGATCTGCTGTTGCTTTGGTGCGACGTGTACCGATGTGCTTTATCAGGTAAGTGTGGCGTAGAAAATCCCAGGATTAATCAAATAATCAGAGATCAGCGAAAAATATATGAATGAACAACAAACACGAAAGCAATCCGAGATTGGATATCTGATCTCTGAACATACTTTGCTTTATTGGCTTGTGATGGCGTCGCAGATGCCAATCCTGCTTTGATCGACGGAGGTGCATTGGACGCTAAGGCAATGATCTACTTCTTCAAAATATAGCATGCTACAGATAGAGCACATTCATTCAAAAAAACTGTAACGTAGACTTTTCTGATTTTTCTGACTGCCGATATCAGATACGCGCCCTGAAACGCACCTGAGATGAGCACCGAGGCTGAGCTTGAGTCAAGCGTCTGCCAACACGCCGCACATTGCATAGCATAGCAGACACCAAGCGGCAAGCTTGATTTGCTGCATTGGGGGAGAAGCAGAAGAAGAGGAAAGAGACACAGTTTGCAATTGACAGGCTGCTGTTTTGATATATACGCAAAGTTGTGCGTTCTAAAGTGACCAGCACGCGCGAGCAAAGCTCGATGAGTACGAGTAAATGAAAAACCCCCCGACTTACAAAACGCTGCTTGTGGAACAAGCAAACGCATAGAAAAAGAATTTTAAAATCAAATAGCCAACAGTCGTTTATAATACTGATTTAAAGCTGCCCTGATATATTACATTAGATTGACATACGAAACTCTACTGACATCCATAGCACATTTCCACATACAAGACCATAAATTTAAACATAGTATTTGGCAATATCCTCAAGGAGCGTGGGTCCAACAGGCTTCCAGCCCAATTTCTCCTGAGTAATGTCACTGCTGGCCTGAAAACTGATTCCTGCAAAGAACGCCAGCCAGCCAAAATACGCAGGCGCCTCCTCAGTCGTGATCGACTTTGACTCGAGCTTCAAGCACTTTGCAATGACATCAACCACGTCATGAAACTTGATAGTTTGCTCGCCGATGGCGTGGAACACAGATCCAGATGCACCCTTCTCAATGGCGAGGACGTATACCAAAGCAGCATCCTCGACATCGACGCTCGCCCAGCTATTCTCGCCCTCGCCAATGTAAGCAGCATATTGCTTAGCCCTTGTAATCTTGACCAGCTCAGCAACGAATCCAGGATCCATTTCCCCATGAACGATTGGAAGTCGGACAACCATGGATCGCACTCCAGAGTCTGCCAGACCCAAGACGAAAGTCTCGGAGGTGCCTCTGTTTGTCTGCGGCATAGGAACAGCGGCATCAAGCTCGGTGATCACACTAGGCTTCAACGCCAATGCAGGAGCAGAGGTTGATATGAAGGCCTTGCCAGTTCCCGTGAGAACCTCAGCCATGGCCTTGATTGCCTTGAGATCATTCTCAATATTCTCCGTGTACTTTGAGAAATCATGGTTAAACGCCAAATGGATAACTCCGTCAGAAGCGACCGCACCAGCCTTAAGACTGTCAAGATCGTCAAGATTGCCCTCGTGGATAGTGACGCCTGGCTTAGACGCAATTGCTTCCGCCTTTGCCGGGTTGCGGGAGAGAGCGAGGACGGTGTGGCCACGAGAAAGGAGGATATCGACGACGCGGGTTCCGACGAAACCTGTAGCACCAGTGACGAAGATGTGCATGATTGCTTGATTGGCTGATTAATTGCCTGAGGAAACTCAAGGAAATATCCAAAAGATTTATACTATTATGCAGTTGTCAGCAATTCAGAGCTGGGCCATCTGAGAACAAGACCCGAGATGCATAGCAGACGAGATCCAGACACGGACTTAATCAAACGGAGCTATCCGGAGATAAAACCATTTGGACGAGATCATTCGAATATCATTTCTGTGTGTTCAGGTTTCTTTCCCAAGTGGTTTACTATTGTCTAATTTGGGCAAGACTTGCGCTGCTTTGCTTGATGGGCTGGGTGCGCGCAGATTGACGACTGGCTGAACGGTCCGCGCTTTAGGATTGCAGACTCGCGGTCTATGATGGCTTTCGCCTATGCTTTCAGCTACTCCAAAGAGCAATCCCAAGCTAACTAGCTGAGTCTTTTTCTTTTTTTTTCAGACCCAAGCTCGTTTTACTTCCGATGGGGTTGTCGGTCAAAGATTGACGTGGCTCGCATTTGACGACCGAGCGCGTAGCTTTTCGATGACGAGTCGGGGTTCCAAATGCTCCGACCGAATGACAGCCGGCCCTTTGCGCAGGATATCGCTTGAGATAATACTGTTATGCCTCGGAAATTTCCCGAAATTGATCCAAATACACGAACACCTGAACATTCTTCTAAGATGTCAGCAGGCGGCTGCGGAAAGAATCGTTCCGATATGACGTAGGCAGTACAGAATTGAGTTCTTCCCTCCATTGCTCCACACCGGTCCGCTTCTCTTCTGTGTGCGCTGCACAGTTTCCCCGGAAAGCGCGTCTTCGCAATCTAACATGCTGATCGCCACTCTATGCTGAAATGACGAAGCGATCGCTGGTTTCACGAGATGTTGAGTTGGCTCCTGGACGGGGAGTTGTAGTCTTCTTAGCAGATTATTCCCGTTCTATTGCATAATTTTAGCCAGCTAATCGCAATTGATAAGCAAGCATTACTAATAAAACCGTAAGCCGGCCTTCGCAGCAACTTGGAATGCGGCACGTAGACGGGTCCAGCAGTCTTTGCTTACTACGCATTTACAGATAAATCTATTCTAGATTCTGCCTTGGATTTTCATTTATGATTCTATTACGGACTGAACTGCAATAATTGCCAAACTGCCAGGGACTGCAGGGTATATTGATCCTGGTTCAGTGTTTTTGAAGGCGAGGAGCCATAAGCGTGCAGAATCGCAGACTTTGACGCCGGCCCGAGTATTTTAACCGTCGCGAATATACAATTCTTCTTTTTGGCGATGACTTGGCAAACTAGAATCAGCTGAGCCGTGAGCAATTGGAACACTCACGATGCTCAATCATATTCCGAATTCAGCTGCGGATAAAGTATACGTTCCAGCTGAACGTCTGCCTGCAATGGCCAGCCAAGTTCATCGCAAGACTTGTGTCATTTTTTGATTGCGCCTAGATCAGCTTTAATCCTTCCGAGAGCAGCATATATAAACACTTTGCAAATAAAGGCTCCGTCTCGGGATCCATGAGATCGCGGATTTTATCAAAGGAATCTCTGATATTGGAGAGCGGACAAGTGCCAGGATAACTCTGCGGGAGACAAGGTGGTCGGCTGCAAGCACACACATGTCTGGCTGGCCCTCACAGTTTACGAAATTAAACAAGTACGGGATATATAAATCCAAGACTTAACAATCCAGGTAGAGTGAAGTTGAGCAATCGAAGCAGAGTGAAGTTGATTGGCATACATTGCTGCTCATCTGGCCTCGGAGATAAAATCGTCAGACGCTCGCTATCCGGAGTCAGCTTGAAGGAACGACGTATTCAAGCACAGGTTTTATTCTTTAAAGAAAAATTGTTTAGACAATGAATTCAAGTAAATTGACGCGTCTCTACTGTATAAATGCTGTATAAGTCGCTGGACCTTTGATATATGACCTGGAAAGCAAAGGAATGCTGCTCTGGTTACGAGCGACGCAGCAGGGATTAAAGTGTTTCGGCAACTCGGCATTTGGCAGGGCTTAATTCCGCGAGCGTGTGGATATTTTGTTTCTTTGATTCCAGTGAGGAGATAATGGGTCTTGTGTGCGGGAGTAGAAGCAAAACGGATTGGATGCACAGCGAGCCAAGAAGAGCCACAAGTGCTAAGAATTTCCGCATTCTAGAATGCACTAGCTTAGCTTGCAGAATACCACATCAAACAATAGGGAACAATATAATACAATACAATAGTGAGCGGTTTACCAGAAAGACAGAATACAACAGTGAGCGGTTTATCAGAAAGTCGTGTGCCGATTCACACAGCTGCCTCGGATCCGTTCGGGGCTGACGAGTGCTCATTTTGCGTCCCGCTGACAGCTTCGAGGGTTAAATCCGAGCGTGCTTTAGTAAGCAGCCGAGTAGCGCGCACTCGCACTCGAGCGCGAGTCGGGCGTCGGGTGAGCTCTCGGACGAGATGGCAGTTTAAGGTTTAAAGGCGCTGGAGAGGCAGACTGGAGCAGAGCAGCTGCGTCGACAAAGAGCGGGCGGTGGCAAGGCGTTATCGCCCGCAAAACAATGCAGAAATAGCGCCGCTTAGTGCGCTTTAAATGCTCAGTTTATTCGTCAGCAAAGGCGCCACACCCGCAAGTTCCCTAGGCGGATGACTAGCAGCTGCCCGTGCAGGAGCTAAGCCGGACATAAATACCCGATCGGGATATGACTCGTCCGACGCTAGCAAGAACCGCCACCACACTCGGTCTGGGTGCCTCTGGAGCCATATAACAATGGGCGGATCCTTGCTGCCTGTTTCCTAGAGCTGCTTGGAGTATTGTTATACAACATAGCGATTGTTATAGAGGCATACATCAACAATGAACCAGCATAACTACACAGATCACGACTCCGCCGAGGAGGAAGTCCTTTCTCGCCAGCTCTCAGCAATGTCAAACGAACTCTTCAACGAAGCCGTCGTCAATATGAAGAGCGGCGGCATGTCTGAGCGACTAGGCGACGAGGAAGAAGGTCATGCCTCGCGAGCTTCGACACCCACCATCGAGGGCGAGAAGCAGGCGGCACAGGCGCAAGTACAGGCGTCAGGCGGGCCTGGTGGACCGCCTGGAGGACACCATGGACCGCCTCCGAAGCATGGATTTTTCAGCGCTGCCATGCAGGATAAGCGGTCGGCCGTCTTCAAGCAGGTTATGATGTCTGTCTTGATCATGGGTACACTCATGCTCGTACGTTCTTCTTTTTTTTTTTTAACATATTGTTTTGATTGACTTATTAATATGTTTTTAGTTACTGTTTTCCATTTACTGGGGCTCGTTCTACAAGCGTCTGTCCTTCCTTGACCGCGTCCATATCTGGATCGTCAACGAAGACGAAGGAAGCCTCGTTGGTTCGACTTTCACAGCTACTGCGCAAGCCTTTGCCGATTCGCAGAACTCAATCAACGTCAGAATCGCAGACAGCATGTCATATGAAGAATTGGTTAAGAACGTTCAGCATGAAAAGACTTGGGGCATCTTCTACATTGCGCCTAACGCGAGCTCGATACTCCTAGACGCTCTCGCAGATCCCTCTACCGCTGCCGAATACTCTTCCGAATACAGTGTCCAGTTTATGTACTCTCAGGCTAGAGACATGCTTGCGATGGGGTACGTCGTCACCTGGGTCACTGAGCTTGATGCTAAGTACACAGCCGCGATCTCGCTCGAAGCGCTCTCGCTGGCTGCTAATAACTACTCCCTAGCCAATATTATTAGTGACGCGCCACAGCTCATCTCGCGTCCTTCTGCTATCACCGAGATGAACTTGTTCCCGTTCGATAACCCGACTGCCACCGCAACAACACAAGTCGGTCTTATCTTCATCGTCATCACTTCGTTCTTCCAATTTAGTTTTTTCTCGCCAATCCATCAGCTTGTTTCGCCGCATCTCAAGCGCTCGCATTTGCTTGCCTACCGATATTTGTCATCATGGATTGCTTACTTCTTCCTCTCCTTGTTCTACTCCCTCGTCTCGTTGGCTTTCCAGATGGATTTCACACGTACGTTCGGTCGTGCTGGTTTTTTCATCTTCTGGATGACAAACTACCTCGGCATGCTCTCCGTCGGTATCTTTCTCGAAAATATGGCCCTCATCTGTATTGCCACCTTCCCACCTGTCCTCGGCTTCGTTCTCATCTGCACCGTTATCTCAAACATCGCGCCGGCGTTCTATTCGATTCCACTCGAAAACGTGTTTTACAGATACGGCTATGCCCTGCCAATCAAGAACCTGGCTGATGCCACCCGCACAATCATGTTCAACACTCACAACACAATGGGCCGTAATTACGGCGTTCTCGCGGCATGGATCGTGATCGATATGCTCATGCTCCCGTTCACTCTGCATTTCTTTGGCAAAGTCATGATGAAGCGTAAGATGGCCGAGATGAAGCAGCAGCAGGAGACCATTGCCGCTGCGGTTTCCGATGCGGTTGCCAATGCGGTTGCCAATGCAAAGAAAGTCGACAACTAGAAAAAAAGCACTAGAAAGATACAAAAGAGATGATGGATGATGCAAAACGTTTTTAACGAGTTCTATGGGACTTTCCATTTGTGGCGCTCAGTTCTTTTTTTTTTTTTTGCTTTACATTACATTGTATATAATTTTTAATTGGGATCAAGGCATTTAATTATCATTTGAAAAAAAAAAAAAGAAAAAGCAATAGAAATAGAAATAGAAGAATAATGAATAGATGTACAAAAGTGAAATAAAAATTAATAGATAATAGACATGATAAATGCATGCATAGAAAATACCGTGAGATAATATAACAACAAACTCCGAATTCTATCAGTCGTTCAAGCATGTCGTGACAAATGCATTATGCAGTAGCCGCACAACAAAATCCACTATTAAACATTAAGTGCTCATTGTCTGCTAGATTAGTCTAGCCTCAAGCAAAATCATTAAAAAAAAAAAAGAAAACAATCTTGATCTTGAAATAGTTAGCCTTCATACACGGCCTTTTCGTTCAGTGTCCTTGATGGCTTGAGGTTATTAGGATTCACTAAAGGTCGGTTAAATTCATCATCATCGTCATCATTATCAGCCAGCGTCTCGATTTCCCACTCTGTAGTCGGCGTGTCGAGAGCCGCAGTCGAGTCATTCCAGTTGCCGGGAGCGTACTCTTTCGTGAGCCGAGCTTTCGGAGCAGGAAGGATTCCGAGTTCGATGTAGTCGTATGCCCAGCGAGAGGGTTTATCCGCCTGGATCTTTGGCATGTGCGAGCGGGCGACAAGTAAGAATACAGAGATAGAGAGGATCGCGCCGGTGGTCAGGTCGACAAAATAGTGGTGGGTGAGGTACATTGTTGACCACCATATCCAGAGGATGTAGCCGAGGAGGTACGGCGTGAGTCGTGGAAAGACATATGACATGAAGAGGACCTCCATAACGGCACAACCAGAGTGTAAAGACGGGAACGCGCCAAAGACCATCGGAGAAGCAGTAAACGACGAGGTGTACAAGTCAAGACCAATGATTTCGTCGACACGCGCAAGTCCTCCAGGAGAGCCCTTGACATCATAGCTAGCTGGCACGAGGCCATACATATTTTCATACCAGGGCGGCGAGCAGGGAAATACTAGCTGGATAGAGACGCCAATGAGATTCATGTATCCGAACGCACTAGCAAAAACAGGCAAACTTCCCGGAGCAGCAAACAAGAAAATAAGTGCCGAGCAGACAAAAGGGCCGCCAAAGTGAATAAGACCATAGGGAATCCAGGCTAAGATGTCGAGCATGGGGAACTGCTGGGCAGCGAGGATATTGCTGAGGTTACCGCCATAGACGATTGTCTCGAGACTTGGAAGCACACGAACCCAAATAGGAGGACGCCAGGAAGCAGGGATAAAGCGGCAGGAATAGAACAAAAAGAGCCAAGTACCGATAGGCACGAACGGGAAGAAGAACTGAGACGTGATGGGAAAAAGCAGCAGGAGCGAGAGCGCGAGGACGATGAAGAATTTGATAATAGCACCTGGCTCGGTGATAATGCTCAATGCAAAGACGACAATGCAAAAGTCAAGAAGATATTGCGCATCGGTGAGCACGTACTGGTGGTTTTGTACTCTGTTGATAGTCTTTTTGATATTCCACGAGGTCTCTAAGCGAGCGAGGGTCGATGACGGAGTCACATCAGAGAGAAAAAGGGTGCGAAACTTCCGACGGAGATATGTAGTCGGCAAGAGCATATTGGAGTGCCTTTATTCAGAGATGTGGACTTGCGGAGGGCGGAGAGGGTGTGTGTGATGGTTGGGGGGAGGAAAACCTGCGATAACGACGTCAGAGGATTATCTGGGGAAGAGCAGATAAAGCGCACCCGTACTCGCACGAGCGAAAAGTCAATTTCCGCGGGATATAGTTATCTGAAAGGGAATAATGCACTCAGAAACACACAGTAAGGCACATCAAGAGATGCTATGGCGAATTCAACGTAAACAAACCAAGACAACAGGGCAAAACAAGAGCAGCCCAGGGCGGTGGAGGAAATGGAAAAGCTGACCCTCGAGCGATGAGAGCCAGCGGCGAGCGCGGAAAGGGTTTGGGCAAGCTAAATGTTTCAAATGTATACGTAGATGTGCAGCTGTGCTGTAAGTGTGTTAATTGCGACGATTATGCTCGGCAACCGGGCAAACAGGGGACGCGAAGGCAGTGGGAGAAGCTTTGTGTTTACAGATTTTTGGAGGAATTCGAGCAGTTTGTGTGAATTTGGAAATTGCAGTTCAATTTCAAGAAAGAACTGAGCTACGGGCCGGACTGGATTACTTTTGCTTGTTCGAAGTACGTGAAAAGTAAAGTAATTTCTCTTTGCATCACACTAACCCGGAGTAGTAAGCGCTTATTAATTAACTTTAATTGAGGGCTAGGGCTATATCAGATAGGGCCATCCGCACGCGCAGCAACCATCGCGCGGTGATCTCATCTTCGCTCATCTTCGCGCATCTTCTTGCGCCGCCGCCCGTGCTTCGCTGCCCCAACATCACCACTTTACGACTCCCGTCCCTCTTCTCAGCCAACAAGCAGCAAGCTATCGGCAACAGTCGGGCAAGCATGTCTGACAATCTTCTGCAGCCGGAGCGTCCCGGAGAGCAGCACATCGTCAGCGAGCCGCTGCTGGACGAAAAAGCGGCTCTGCAGGCAGCTGACCGCCTCGATCTCGCCATGCCGGACCTGCCTGTGGACGAGATAAATCTCACGAGCGCTGAATCAACTGTGTCTGCAGAGAAGCCCCAGCACCAGCACCAACACCAACAGTCATATTATGCCACAGCGACTCCGACCCCGCGACGGGCTTCGTACGCAAAGAACCAGGCACTCTCCCTCCAGCGACGCCTCGCCCTCGCCAACCTCCCGCCCATCACACCCGTCACCACCCGCTCAAAAGAACGCGCAGCAGAGTCAGCTGCCATTGAGGCCTCTCTCAGCGCAGACCAGACCCCGACACCGCCCGCGCCGGACGCAGGGGTGCCCAATATCGATATCGACCTCGATACAAACACAGACTACATCGCGCTCTCGTCCACCCTCGAACTACTGAATTCTCAAAGAGAAACTGCGTCAGAGGATATTGTTGCGCTGCACAAGCTCAAAAACTCAGCCCTCGACGACCCTGATGCGTTCGTCGACATGCTCAAGAAGAACGGCTCCGTCGCTGGCGTGCCACCGATGCAGAGCGTTGTGCGGGCGCCAATCGTGCGATGGAACAAATACGGCATCACCAACGATGCGCTTGAAAAAGAAGTCGAGAAGGGCGTGGTCGAGCGGGATGCGCGGTTCGGAAGTCTTCGAGTCTTTGGTGATCCAGCTGGACGACGCAAGTCGACTGCTTGATCTCTGGCTCTTACTGCCACGCTATTGATGATGATAAAATTGGAGTTTTGTTATGGGATGTGCACGTTTAATGAATTTTGATATATCTTTCTCTTTCTTTGTATATAAATATTTGGGCTATCTTATTTTCTTACGTAGAACCTAGTAATCATTTATATCGTTGATTCATGACTTCCTTTCGTATTACTGGCTCTTGATTAGATCTTGTTGACGTACACTGACGTATATTGCTTGCAATTTCACACAATTTAGACTATATTACAAACTCATTCCTACTTGTCATTCTTACTATGATATACTCAAATTCATTTGATACACATTTATCCCTGCACGACCTGGACCTTGTTTTTTTTCTACACCATCAGTTAGTACACTCCACACAGTCCTCAGCACAGTGAACAACGAACCTGCCAGCTCCGCATTTCCTCCTCAGTCTTGCGATACTCCTCCACCAGCTGCTTCAACACAGTCTCAACGCCGCCAGCATTCGTCTGAAGCGCGGGAATAACTTCGCCCACAGTCCGCTCGACCAGGACGCCGCCAATCATTCGAAAACACTTGCGATCTTGCGGTAATGGTTTGAGGGTATCAAGAACTAGTTTGTGCTCGTCTGTTTCGCTCTCTAGCTCGCCGATCTTCTGAGCTAGTTGCTGGAGTGTTGATTTGTAGTTGTTATACTGTGCTTGTAAATCTGTTTTGGATTGTTAGATGTAGCTCAGCTGTGTGAACGAATCAAGACCACTTTACCGGCCTGCTTTTTGTTGGCAGCAGCAGTAGCTACCGCGCTGTTCGACGATGATGCTTCAGACATTGTGAATAGCCTGCTCTTTAAATCCAGATAGTTCTTCAAGATGCTTGCTGTTCAGTCTCCGAAACGCGAGTATTGATTGAATTTCTTGGTGTGGCACTTTCGTTGAGGCGCAACTGTGGCTTCGGGTAGCAATGTCCAGTCTCGCCATATTCAAGACCGGCTCCGAATTCACCACAGATCAGCACTGAATTCACTCTGAACAGCACTACTGGACTAGAGCATCTCGCGTTATATTTAAAAGGGCCAGATTATATCTGGAAGTGCTTATAGAAGGAACTAAAACAGCTGATTAGCTCGACACAATTCACCATGCATCCCAACCTCGACGACCCGAACTACGTCGGTAAGTCACCGTCTGCTCTCTATTCTCTACTCCAATCTAACATTCATCCGCAGACTGCTCAGATATTATCTTTGCGTTACAAGAATGCCATCAAAAGTTAGGCTTCATGGAACGTCAGTTCGGCTGCAACAACCTCAAAGACGACATGAACCGCTGTCTCCACGAAGCACGGATGCTACAACGCAGACGAAACAACCAAAAAGCAAAAGAAACACAAATGAAATTCAACAAATTAAAAAATTCAAAAGTTAACGGCGGGTTGTTGGGCGGTACTGCTCACTTGATAAATGAGCAAGAGCCGGCGCGTTCAGAAGGTGTGGAATTTGACCCGTATCTGTCGGTCAAGATTGGCAGATAAGTTTTCTTTTATGTCTTCTTCTCGTTGGTATGAATGGTTTTTGCTTTTTTTTTATCTTGTACATAAATTTGTGGAGTTAAACTGGGTGAGGTGAAAATTGCATGAAGCTCAAATTAATACAAGCATGCAATATCATCATCTTTATTTTCCTATTTCCGAAAAAAATGCCGCCGTTTACTGCTCTTATCTCGCATCGACAGATTCTCGGCTGTTGGATCATACTTTTGCTTCCATATCCATGATTGTCCTACTTCTTCTTTTCCTGCTTCTTCTGCCATCCGGAAGAACTGCGCCGCCATGAATTTATCTTTGTCGCAGCCAAATCCTTCCATATAACACCAACCTGTGCCATTCTTATTAGCAAATACGAAAATATAAACACAAAACCAAAAGAATTCTATTTACCAGTTTCTGTCATAGCATCGGAATCTCCTAGATTTGCCGCGGTTTCATAATACTGTTTTGCCGCAACAGCGTCCTGCTCAACGCCCCATCCATATCTAAAACAATTCCCTAGTTCGAAAATCGCGAGAACAAGCTCGCCTTTTGCGCCTCCTGCTCCGGCTTTTCGATTTCGCGATGTGACCTTCACGTTAGCTTTCTTCGCTGCTTCTTCAATGAACGCAGAGTTCGACGCCGCGAGTCGGAAAAACCGGATTGCCTCCTGCGGATTCGCGGCAACACCCCAACCATGGCGAAGTGCCAATCCGTAGAGAACCTGAGCTAGAGGGTGGTTTGGTCCGTCTGGATTTGCGAGTTTCCGGAAAATATTTGCGGATTCTGTGAAGTTGCCGGATTCGTGCAGGTCTATGGCTTGCTGTAAGTCTGTATCGCTCAGTGCTTGTGTGGCTGCTGTGTTTTTCAGGGATGGAGTAGGAGAATCTAAAGCTGAGAGATCTGCGGAGAACCGGCTTGAAATGCTGCTGTCGGCTTCTAACTCTTTCTTGGCTAGAAGAACGGCCCGCGACTCCCACATATCTTCAGATTGGATCATAGCATCTTGGTCTTCGTTTTGCTTGTCCTTCAAACGCGTGAGTAACGCCTCGTCGGGGTTGATAGTCGGCAGTCCGTCAGGAATATGTACGCTACTGGCATTGACAGAGGAGGAGCTGCGGCTACGCGTGTTGTTGGCACTGTTACTGCGTGCACGGCCGTATGGCGACGACAGACTGCCTCCTGATGGCGACGGTACGGAGTCCACTTCGCCTCGTGATCGTGATCGTGTCCTGAGCCGTAGTTTTGCGCTCACGCGACTGAGTCGGTTGCTGTCTGTATCGGAGTAATCTTCAGAAACACGAGAGTCGACTGATAGTCTGTGGAAATCGGCCGCGAGGGCTGAAGACGACAGAGAAGAAGAATGCGACGAATGTTGCTCTGACTCCCATGTATACTGAACGTCATCGTCGGTGGCATGTGGTGTCATGATAATTGTCGGTATGCTGTCTTGGTCGACGGATTTACTTGACGCATTTTGCTGCTGCGTAGGTTGGATTGAGAATGACGGATCATTAGTTACCCGAGTAACTGAGTGGACTTTAAAGCCTGGTGAAATAGGTTGGCGCAGAGTTAGACGAGGCATTGTTCCTTGCGGATTCTTTGGTATAGCAATATCGTGTAATATGAGAACAAAAAGGGAATTGCAGGAGTATCAAGGGTAGTTGCTGAAGCTAGCTGAGGTAGCCACACTTTCGCGATCAGCAGTGACCAGAGCAGTTTGCAAATACTCTCCTCTTCCTAGTAACTAAGAAGCACTCAATGGCAGACAGGTCTCTTCTCAGCGCACAATAAACACACCAGATCGAACTGCATCTGCAGTAAAGAGGCGCAGTGCGGATTACTGACGCGGTCTGGAATTTGGTTTGACGCGGACTGGGCGTTGTTTACGCGCGGCTAAGCTTTGGCGGTGACGTTTGCTGGGACTACGCCTCGTTTCATTTCTGCTGCCGCTGCGTACGGAACAGCAAGACGCAGAGGAATATGGTGTATTCACGGATATCCCAGAACCAGGTCTGTTTGTTACTGAGTCCGCTGACGCGTAGTGCGCGATTCGCAGTCCGCAGAGCCGGGCTATCGAGAGCCAACTCAACTTCAGCGGAGCAGACTTCGTCCAGCACTACTCCTCCTCCTCCACCACCAAAGAAGTATAAACGGATTGTGTTCGAAGAAGAAGAAGATACGCGGCCGCTTTGGATTCAGAAGATAACACGGTTTATCGCGATTACGAAATACACTTACTATGAGTACACGAAGAAAAACCCGTTTCTATTCTACGGACTTCCGTTTATGTCAGTGATTGCTATCGGATCATACTATTTACAAGAAATCACCGCGATCAGATACAAAAATTATGACGAGAAAAGAAAACTTGTACGTTGTTTTTTTCTTTTGTGGTTACCGGATCTGTGTTAATACAAAATGCTTAGCTGCCTGAAGGGGAAGACGGATCACCAGTCGTCCACACAAAGGAGCAACTGAAACAAGAGTCCAAGGAAGATTACTACGTAAGTCTACATTGCGTATTCCCGTGCGTCGTGAAACCTAACAAGACATAGGAACGGCAAATGAAGATTCTCCAAGAGACCAACGTGAAAGTGGATTACGAAATGAAGCGCATCGAACGGCGCTCAAACGCGCCCCCGGTCAAGTGGTAGTCTTATTTGAAGACTCGCATAAAGCACAATATTTGTAAATAGTAGTTTAATTAATTAATATTTCTGGATCTACCTTTTCTTGTATAAACACGGCTTCAGTAAAGGACCTTCCTTCGTCACTACATCCTCTTCCTCGTCAGAGTCCTCGATGAACTTTGTCTTCTTCTTCTGCGGTGCTCCCGTTCCCTCCGCAATAGCTCTTGCCTCTTTCTTTTCAGATAAAGGCTTATAGAAATCGAACCGGATAAACATCAGATTAGAAGTATCTGTTTCGGCATGAACGAAACCGTTAGCTTTAATAGCGTTCACGAAATCGGCGCCGTCCGTATCTGAGAACCGGGATTTGATCTCGGAAATCCACAATTGTCCTCTGCATTTCAAATTAGTCTTGCTATATATAGTAAAGTTGTTAAAACTCACCTAGGCTTCAAAATACGTGTAGCTTCTTTGATAAAGTCGAGGAAATTAGTACCCATCAGCGCTGCATAGTTAGTAAACAGTCGACATCAAACGAAAAATTCAAAACTTACACAAACAAAAAACCACAATATGGACACTAGAGTCAGGTAAAGGCACATGCTTGATATCCGCTACCGTAACTCTCTCATTCGTCTTTGCCAAATCAAAGCTATGCACAACAATCTTTGAATCAAACCGGCCCGGTCTCTGTTTCTTGCCGGCTTTGGACGCGACTTGTCGCGCTAGCTCGGCGTCCCCACAGCCCATGTCTGCGATATATGTAGTACCGTCTCTCTCGCGAGGAAGACCCTTAGGAGGCGGTTGCCTAGATTTTGCAAGCTCCTTGATCCTAGCAACGAATATATCAACCGGATTCTCAGGCCAAGATTGCACTTGCTGTCGAAATCCTTCGTGGTACTCTTGATATAACTGCGGCTGTTTCTTGATCAGTTTCGTGGCTTCGTCGGAGGTGGTGGTGTAGAGTTTCTCGTTAATCCAACGGAATCGTGAACCAGCTAGTTTGTCTTTCATTTTTTGCTGGAGAGGAGTCAATTTCACCGGAGCAGGTGCAGGCTTAGGAGCGGCAGGCTCCTTAGCGGGTGATGGTTTCTCTTTGTTTGTAGACGCTGTTGTCTTTGGAATCTTCTCTTTAGACTCCTTGACATTTTCATCATCTGCCTTGCGCTTCAGAGTCGCGCTGGGCGTTGACTTGAACTGCTGGCGTTCTTTGATCTCTGGATCACTCTTGCTCGCCTTCTTCGGCGTCTCCTTCAACTTTCCATCCGTGCCAAACTGCGACACAAAAAGCTGCTGTAGTTCATCACTAGAAATTTTAGCTCCACTCTCTTCAACTTTTGTGAATTTTTCTTCTAAAGCATGCGCTTGTGTCTTTTTGATCTTCTTTTTGTGCTTTTTGGGGATAGTAGCTGTTCCTGGTGCTTTTTGCTGCGTTTCAGAAGCAGTTTCTAAAGGCGCCGAAACGGACCATCCTTCAATCTCAAAGAGTGACATTCCGCACTACTTTGCTTTATTCTTCCTTGTGTTGGAGTCTTGAAGGTGGAAAAAGAATAAAGGTTGGATGAAGTTTAGTATTTTTGAGAGTTCGTGAAGTTATTTCTCCCAACGCCGCGTCGACGGAAAATATTTTGGCTTTGCGACGAACAGAGCTTACTGACAGTGTTTGTTGCTGTCTAAAGTTGCTGCTTATGGACAGTTTTTTTTAGTTGTATTTAATAGTTGATAATTGATTAAATATTCTAATAGCTATTGAGTTGTTTGCGAATAATCTAGTTATCCAATGGAGGAAGACTGCGCAGAGGCAGTAGCAGCAGCGCAGCACCCAGATAACGGCACCCACGCTTCATTCACACCTCTTTCTCTGCCTACTAATTCATTCTACAAACACCACTAATATTCGCATTTTATCAATAAAATACTACAATCTACAACTATCTCGTAATCGCTTCGATAACAAACACGTGACTATGGGGTAAGGGGTTCAAGATAGAGCGCCGCGGTTCTGATGACCAACAGCGAATACGGGTCTCGAGAATAACTCCACAGACGCCAGCCACGCAGCAACCACTTAGCACAGTCTTTGTTTACGGAGCCAGGATACAGAAGCAGGTTATCTGTGTTTTCAGAAGCGATTGAATAAAGCAAAAAGACATGCAGAACATGCAAAACTCGATGCCGCAGCCGATGCCGAGTGCGTCGCTGGGCAGCGGTGGTGGCAGCGGAAACTCGAGACCGGGCTCGACTTCGCCTTCGTCGAGGAATTTCGAGTTCATTTCGCGGCCGCAGTTTAAGCAGCAGACGTTCGAGGAGATTTACGGAGTGCCAGAGAACTTTTTGGAAATTGAGGTGTGTTCGGACTGTGTGCGTGGTGAGACAAAGGGCTAACTGAAGATATGAATAGGTCCGCAATCCAGAGACTCATGGTATGTACATATGCAATCAATCATAGAGACAATATAATCATACTAATCTCTATAGTTGGATATGGTCGTGGAATGTACACCGATTACGAAATTGTCTGCAGAGTATGTTCCTCTGCTTACTCAATCTATTCTCAGTACTAACACAGCCCATAGACAAATATCCCCGCATTCAAGCTGAAATACTCTGTCGTCAGACGGAGATACAGTGATTTCGAGTACTTTAGAGATATCCTCGAGCGCGAGTCATCCCGTGTTACTATCCCTCCACTCCCTGGCAAAGTGTTCACCAACCGGTTCTCCGACGAGGTTATCGAGGCTAGACGGGACGGTCTTGAGCGCTTTTTACAAGTGTATGGTTCTGTGGTTTAGTCTTTTTACGGATAGTGGCTGATTGATTGAATAGTGTTGCTGGCCATCCATTGTTACAGACCGGCTCGAAGGTGCTATGCGGATTTATTCAAGACCCCCAGTGGGATCGAGTAAGTCGCCTTTATTTTTAATTCTGTTTAACTCAATACTAAACATTCGTCATAGAACCAATGGTTGTAAGCAACTACACGCAAAGTAGGAATTTGGATGATGTATGGCTTGATTTTGGTGCGACCGAATTATATCGTGATGTCCGCATCACAGTCCCTGTGTGATATATATTTTGATTAAGGTCAGGTTAAATCTACGTGACTTTGCCCTTTTTTCGTTTGGATTTCTTTGAAACTCCACAAAGAGATTTTTTTGTGCTCTTGATTTGTATGTGTCAATGTGTGTGTTAATTGTGTTTTGTGCATTTGGAGTTGGCAAGTCTCTTAATTGATTGATTGAACTGTTTGCTTGGTATATTTGATAAATTTTATCTTCTTGTAATTTTTTGTAGTTGTTTGCACTCTAAACTGACAGAGTATCAAAATTTTCCTTTTGTAATCAACAGGATATCCTGTTTCTTCGTCATAGTTTTGCGCAGTTATCAGATTTCAGACTTAGGAAGGTTCTCGCCCGGGGAAACCCTATCAATAGATCGATCTTGCGGAGAATTTCAGGATCACTTTCTATCAGCAGGAAGAGGCATGCAACTTCGATAAGCCAGTCGTACAGAGAAGATTTTTTTGGCGTATACTTGAATACTCTGAATGTACTGATGGTGTGAATCCGCTGGTCATGGCACTATCTCCACGAAAGGAGAGCTCTGGGGTGAAGGTTGCTGTGTTGGGAGACAGCGGAGTGGGCAAGACTGCTTTGGTTATCCGCGTATGTTTTTTGCTCTTGCATTTTGTGCTCATATCTGTTTATTCTCTGTTCGGTGCTGACGTGTATAATGTATAGCTCTGCTTGAATCACTTTGTGGACAGATACGATCCGACGATCGAGGACTCCTACTACAAGTACCTCATCGTCGCGCACCAATCCTGCACTCTCGAGCTTTTTGACACAGCAGGCCTAGAAGAGTACTCAGCCGGTTTATGGGAGCAATGGGTTCGCGAGGCAGAAGGGTTCGTGCTCGTATACTCTGTCACTTCTCGTGCTTCGTTTCAGAAAATTGCACCGCTGCTCGCGATCGTTGAGCGGCAAAAGGGCGAAAGGGTGCCCGCTATTATCATCGGAAACAAATCAGATAAAGTCGGCGAACGTGAGGTCCCGTCTATTGAAGGCTCACAATTATCTAAAAAGATTGGCTGTGATTTCTTTGAAAGCTCAGCGAAAAACGATATCAACATCACCCGCGCGTTCACAGAAGTGGTAAAACTGACCAAGAAAGCTCGACAAGCCAAATCAGAGGCAGCTGAACCACTTCCGCCAAGAGATTTATCAAAGATACTAGGAACTCCGTCAGAAACAGGCAGTGGAAAATCTGGATCATCATTAGGAAAGAAAGTGGCTGTGGCCACAGCGAAAGGAAAAATCGCAGGAAAGACTAAGAATGATGAAAACTGCATTCTCATGTGATTAGATCTTCTATAGATTCAACAACTATTGTACATTATTAAACTATACTCCAAAAAAATGCAATTAGCCCGTATACTCCAAGTGAAAACACACATAATACTACATATAAATACAGACACCTATCGACTCATCAACACGCTTCCCCAAACTCCTAAAACCTCATCAACTAGGAACGAATCACGTAAAGCGTCGGCTGCAGTAGGCCGCTGGTGATAATCCACAGATAACAGCCTTCTCATGAAATGAAAAAGGTCTTGTCGTCGGGGGTCTTTTAAAAGTTGATGCAGTTTTGGTACAGGCTGAGGCATTTTTAGTGTTGGTGGTGGTGATGGTGGTGGAGGAGGATCTTCCGCTTCTTGTTTGACGAGCGCTGGTGTTGTTGGCTTTGCACGACTTATGATTGCCGCTTCAAATATATCTTCAGACTCTTCTTTAACTTCTGATGATAAAGACAAACTTGAAGTTTTTGCGGGCGAGCTGGACTCAGTATCCAAAGATTCAAAATCAAACATCTTTGTCTGGATTTTCCTCTCGCTGCTCTTGCTTATCCCATTTGCTTTCCCTTTTTCCGTGCCATTAGAAACAGGCTTTCGACGCCGTCTAACGTAATCGCTTAAAACTTTCGGTCGAGATTGAGAGTGTGGAGTTCGTCGTCGTCGATCAGAAGAGACAGTGCTTTCGATGGGTGGAAATTTCTGTGGTGAAGGCGTTTTTGGACTTTTTGGAACTGACCTGACGACTGGCATCACCATCACAGGCGGAGAAGGGGGAAAAGCGTAGTGCCATAGCAATCCAGAAGATTTATAACAATCTAGACTGCCAAACCACTTTGACACAACTGCAGCGACCTGCTCTCTCGTATCACCCCTGACAATACGCCCACCATTCAGCTCTTCACCTACTAACAACTCGAGCAGTATGACACCAACGCTCCATAAATCTATTCTTTCGTCAAAACCGCAATCGCCGAGGATCACTTCAGGAGCGCGGTAGCCTAGAGATTGGATCTCAAAGTCGTCGTGGTAGAGACGGATGTCGGATTTTGACACCGCGTTTCCAAGGTCGATTATCTTGATTTTGGAGGTAAGACCGTCTCCGGCATTGACGTACATGATATTTTCTGGCTTGAGGTCGGCATGGAGAAAGCCGAGGGTGTGAAGCTCGTGGAGTCCGGAGAGCATCTGAGCCGCAAACTCGGCTAGTCTATGTACACGTTCAGGACAGGACGTGAGGTCGTGACCAAGACCACCATGTGTACAAGCCGGTAAAGCAACATGAGTGGAGGAGTTGAGAAGTTCGAGAACAAGACAGGACTCTGGAGCCGAGCCGGCTGGTGCGTCGCGGAATGCGTTCAACAAAGTTACGAAATGCCGGGATTTCTGCCGCCGAAGACGAAGCAAGATCTGATGCTCGTGCCGGGCAATTTGCGAGTGAGAATTAGCTAAACGTTTAATCGCGACGTGAGTGGAGGTGTGGGTGTCGAAAGCGAGGGACGTGGTTGCGAAAGCGCCGGCGCCGAGTTGTCGAAGTACGCGATAGCGATTCAATATCAATACATCTGTGCGCGTTAGTAGCTATTTCTAGCCTTAAAAGAAAACAAAAGCAGCCTACCCGAACTTCCAGAGGACCCCTTCTCCGAGCGATTCGCAGCTATCGACGCGTAGAAATTTGAAATTCCGCATGTCAACAGTGTCGTGGGCCTGAATGAGAGATCAGACGAGACGGCGTGAGCAGTGTAGGCCTCTTTGCCTGTCTCGCCCTGCTCGTGCTCCATCTCTCAAGCGCTCCACGCGAGGCTCTCCGCAGACACAAGATCTGATAGTGGATATTGTGCGCAGGCTGTTTAATGCCGGAGGACTGAAGGGCCAGAGTACACTTTTGAGGATATCGACGTGTCTGAGGAAGTCATGCCTCCGCGTTCCTGATGTTGTATTGCCTTGCACTTTGGTATTCCTTCTCTGTAAATATCCTTCTGCTGTATCCTTTCTTTTGAATACTATTCCCTCTTTTTTATATATCGTCTGTTGATGTTTTTCTGTCAACTGCTGTTTGTCCTATGCTTACATCAAACAGGGGCTTGTGCTATTTACTTATGCTGCACACCTGGCTGCTCTGCTTCCTTTTCGATAGATTCTCTTTCGTCTAAATATCAACGCGTAGACGCGTCTTTCTGACAATAATACACAAGCACAATAACTACTCTGTATCAGCTCTTTAAAAACACTAATTTATTACATAATCAGCGCACGTGCAGTAATTAAAAACAAAAGACCGAGTAAAAAGTGC
Organism: Myxozyma geophila; assembly: GCA_030571195.1. Lineage (NCBI taxonomy): Eukaryota > Fungi > Ascomycota > Lipomycetes > Lipomycetales > Lipomycetaceae > Myxozyma > Myxozyma geophila. Next base: position 375,447 of record JAJLXK010000006.1, read on the forward strand.
TGCAGCGCGCTGCGCGGCGGCACGAAGCACCACCGTACTCGGCAGTGAAATTGCAGAACGGTTTGGACAGAAAGATACAAAGTCGCGAGAGATCGTAGACTGCTTATCCGGGTTCTTACGGGGTTTGTTTCTTGGTATTGGGAGCAGTCTATTTCTATAAGGCTGTAATTCAGACAAAAAGGCTTGTTCTCTGCTGTTGCGGTTGTCTAAAGTGGTCTCTCTGTGCTCCCACTCAGGAGTTGGATTATCGGTCAATTGCTGCTGGTTTGGGCTGCAAGTGTGTTGATATTGTATATCTTAATAGTCACAGAGGAAACACAGCAGAAACATCGCAGCAGCACAACTGAGAGTAGTCACAGTATCTCAAAGTCCTGAATCGTCTACTCAAACACGGCCATATCCTCCCTATCGCATTACATGAATCTACAGCATGAGCGACTACGCGAAACTCGATAGAGTATCGCCAACCAGAAACTTAGTCGGTGAAGGCTTTGAAGACCTTGACGACGAAGATCAGAACGAGGGTCAGCAGTTTGTCGTCGCGTCCGGGAGGAACTCGAAAAGCGGCCATCGTCGCAACTCGTCTTTGTCACAGAGCTTTCACCAACAAAATGGCAACAGCCATGGGGTCGCGACCAGACATACTTTTGAATCAATTAGATCAGAACTGGAAGATGAAATTGCATTCGACTTGGACGACGCAGATCCATTCAGCACAAACCCAGCACCTGTAGGTTCTCGTGATAGATGGCGGGCACTTCAGATGCCTAGTTCAGCACGGATACTGATACAGAAGATGCTCATCAACATCATCTTCATTCTACTTTGGTACACATTCTCACTTTCTATATCGGTATATAACAAGTGGATGTTCTCAGATGGCTATCTTAATTTCAGATTCCCACTATTTGCGTCGTCGTTGCATATGATCACTCAGACAACGCTTGCTGGCCTTGTTTTATTTTTCTTTCCTCGATTCAGGCCACGATCCAAAATGCCGTGGAAAGCATACATGTATGTAACGTCAACTCATGCGAAATCTGACATCTAACATGTCAAATATAGTACTCAGATTGGTACCTGTGGTATTGCCACTGGTGGTGATATCGGACTGGGCAACATGTCCTTACGCTACATCACCCTCGGCTTTTTCAGTGAGTTTCTGTATTCACCAAGCTGAACAAGGCTAACATTTACAGCCATGGTTAAATCCTCAAGTCTTGTTTTTGTGCTCCTCTTTGCATTCCTTCTCCGCCTCGAAAAACCCACATTACGATTAATAGGCATCATCATGCTCATGACTACCGGTGTCATGATGATGGTCGCGTCCGAAGCAGAATTTGAATTAACCGGTTTTCTGCTCGCGTTTACAGCCGCGATGCTTTCGGGTTTGAGATGGTCTATCGCGCAGATTTTGCTGAAAAAAAACGAAGCCACGACGAATCCTTTCTCCACAATCTTTTACCTTGCTCCTGTTATGGGCGTTACTCTGTTCATTCTTGCGTTGGCTATAGAAGGACCACGCAACTTTGTGAAATCGCCGGTTTGGAAAGAAGAGTCTGCATTGACGTGGATATTAATCATGGTCATGCCTGGTATTATCGCTTTTCTTATGACATCATCCGAATTCTTCCTTCTCAACCGAACAAATGTCATTACTCTCTCAATCGTCGGAATCTTCAAGGAAGTCTTGACTATCGCTGTTTCTGCTGGTATCTACGGCGACAAGCTCACAGTTGTTAATATTTCGGGTTTGGTCCTTACTCTGATTGCGATCGCGTTCTATAATTACTTTCGTATTAAGGGCATGCATGAGAAGATTGTGATGCAGCAACAAAACCCAGAGTCGGAGGCAGAAAGAGGAGCTACCGGACTACACGGTTACGCGCCCGTTGCGGCCTCCGACGAACAAGAAGCATTCGAAATGCAGTCCTTAGAAGATGATTTGACTATATCGGAACGAAAAAGGCCATGAATTGTTTTGTCGATTTAATGTAATATGATAAGGGAGATAGAGTTTGATGGGAGGAAGTAACCTTTTTTGTATATCGGCATTAAGGTTGGTGTATTTACATTATTGCATTTACCAGTCAAGAAGACTGGGATGGTTACGAAAGCATAAAGGCTTGGATGGATGAAGGATCGATAGAAATGTATTTTTGTTGTGTAAAAAGAAAATCGTCACAAAGCTGTAATTTCCACTCCGAATCCATCCGAGTATCCAAAAGATAACAAAAACAATGCATTGCCACGCCAAATCTGTAATATAATATGTGCCCTTGAAATGAAGTAATAGAAAACGAATATAGAAATGTTGAAAGAAGGAAAGGAGAGACGGGGGATCAGAATAAAAGGGTGGACGGAGGAATAAGAATGTGTTCATGTCGGGTAGTCGTCATGGGAGCTCTTCTTTTAAATTTTCGTTATTGACTCGGTGCTGTTTTCTCCAAGATATCAGATGCTGATAATTTTTGCTCTGGACTGTGCTTAATTGGCACCGCCAGAGTTGATCATGTCCATCTCGTTCTCGTCAGGAGCAGTGTATCTGTACCGGGGAGGCAGGTCGTTCCGGCTGAAGAACTCACCAGGGCCAGGCGCAATCGAGCCCGACATCTTGCGGCCAGCATGCATGGCCAGCGGACCATGCTGTTGGGCGTTCAGACGGTACTGCTGGAACGAGCCGGGGAGGGATCCATGGGGATCCTGTGAATGCACCCGAGGAGTGTGGTCGACGGCTTCTGGCCATGTCAGCGACGGCGGCCTTTCTTCGCGCACAAACAACAAACAAAAGATTCACATACCGGTGAAGACCCGCTTTCCGAGGAACTTGATGAGAGGAGTGCGGTGAAGAACTACTGAGGCGCGCATTTGTCTGTGGTTTTGTGGTGGTTGTTCGTGAGGAGAGGAAAAAGCGGGCGAAGGAAAACAGGAAGTGCGCCAGGGTGGTTGAGTTCACCGGGGACAGCCGACGCACCGGAAACAGCCGCGGAGCGAGTCCAGCCAGCGCAGTTGTCTGCGTTTGTGCTGCGGATTGTTGCTTGTTGTTTATTGTCTACTGCTTCATTTCTTTTCTGTTGTTTTCGCTGGGAAACCCGGCTGTTCGCTGTCGCGCTGCCTGATTCGCTGTACTCGATATGTCACCTCATTTGATTACTACAAACTTACGTCATCCAAATTACATAATACATTTTAATAAGGTTACTAAATACGTAGCAAGCACGCCGCACGCTCGAAGCGAAGTGCTCTGGTTCTCCTTCTGTGCTGCCTCGTCCCAAACCACCACCACCACTCCCTCCGTGCTGAGCCAGTCTACTCACACGCATACACACACAGTATAATGGACCCGCCATCACCAGGATCAACGCCTTCTCCGCCTTCAACGACACAGCAGGCCTACCAAGGCGGGCAGATGCAGTATGGCTCCAAGCGGGACCGGCGGCGACACAACATGAGCGAGCGCTACAACTCCTTGTCTACTCTCTTCACCGCACAAAAAGACGTCATATATAGAGACTCTCTTAACGAGCTGCAGGCAACTCTGGGTTCACTTCACGCAGGTACGGATCCAGGTTTCATCGAGGAAATGCACGATTTGGAAGAGTCGCGGGATTCAGAACTCGTCACCCTCTGGCTCAACCAAGAGTTCCTCCTCTCCCGCGCCGAAAAAGAGTACAAACGGGACGTCGCGGCAGCTATGGAAGGATATGAAAATATGGCGAGAAGTGTCCGCGAGCATTTACTTGGAAGGCTCGAGTCACAGCGGCGCAAACTGCGCGAAGACCGTGAATTGCTCGACATTGCAAACGATCACTCGCTCTTGCTCTCCGTCTCTGGCTATCAGGTTCCTCCAGATTCTCCTGGAGGCGGATCCTCTGGCGGCGGAAGCGGAGCTGGCGTAATGGGCTCAGTAGGCGAGCGACGAAAGAATTTGCGGCGCCGAGGCGACCTTATCCCGACGACAGTCGCCGCTGAGGCCAACGGACTCACCAAGAAGCGCAAACGCAACGAACGAGGCGGGTTCTCCGGCTCAGGAATCGGGCCTAATGGTGAGCGAGACGAAATTGCGGCCTTTTGGAGCGACCGCGAGGCGTTGCCGTTTGGACATGCTGCACGGAATGACAATGCGAATGGGGTTTCTGGTTCTGGTACAGGAAATGGATCTGGATCTGGAAGACATAGAGAAAAGGCTTTTGGAGGGTTGATTGGACTCAAGAGCGAGGAAGTCAGTGAAGACCTGGCTATTCTTCGCAAGCGTAAGAAACGGAAATAGTGGCTAGCCGTATGGTATGAAATTCAGAATATATTTACATTTTATTACACACATCTACATGAACTCTCCAAATCCTCTCGATGAGTCTGCTTTGATAAGTTCCCGCATTCCCTGGCATGGCATTAGCATTTAGTTGCAGCGCTTGTAGCAGCAATACGCACCTCTGGCAAAATAGGCTCATTATCGTCGCCAATCACATATCTGAATGGCATCTCAGTGCTTTCGCGTCTACTCCAGCGGAGTTCCGGAAAGTCTACAAAAGGAATCTTTTCAAGAGGAGCTATAGTCCATGTCAGTATAATCCTGTAGCACGTAGAATCAGACTACTCACCCTTTCCCTCAACAATGATCTTCGTCACTCGAATAGCGGTATCAGTGGTCATCTGTATCGGACCCAGCCGTCGTCCCGTAAACCCATATCGTCGCAACTCGCCAGTGCGGTCCCGCGGTGGATGATCGCCCAAGATACCTCCAAAGACAAACCAGTCAAACTTCTCTCCATCTTCAGGTGTAAGCTCTTCCTGCGCACCAGGATCAAGCAGACACACACGGCCAAGTTTCGCTGCCTCTGCGACTTCAGGAAGTGCGATAACCTCGTCGGTGGTCATCGTCACCTTGCCCACGAGCTCCGGTGGAGGCGAAGCAAAGAGCCTTTCCTGCATCGAGGTCAAGAAGAAGTTCTCTGGGCCGCCAACGTCTTTTGAAATCGCGAGATACTCGAGAAGAACCCAGGGAAATATCCCTTCTTCCATGTGCTCTACAACATATTTCGCCATTTTGCTAAACTACTCGAGGAACGATAAGTTGACGTGTGGTGAAGTCTGTGATCCGCGGTGAAGCATTTTAGACGCACGTGACTTGAGTGCTGATCGGGACTTGATTCGAGCTCATCTAAACATCCTTTTTTGATGCGAATACACAGTATGAATGAACGGCTACGAGGCCATTAAGAGGGAGGAGGTTGAAGATGATGATTTGGTAGAGTTGGAGGAGTTAGAAGACAATGAAGAGAGCAAAAATCAACGGCAATTGTCGTTTGGAGGAGCACTTGCTCGGTTTGCTAATCCTGCAGCCTTGATTGAGACTCCGCGGTCCTCACAATCCAGACAGTCTTCTCAAGGATCCTCAAGTAGTGACTCATTATCGCCCGGAGGCAAACGAAGAGTGCAAAGAACGCTCAAATATGCACCTCCTGAGAAATACAGTCATATATCCTCAGTGCCAGATATCATTGCCCCAGATCTTCTCTGCATCTTCATCGGCATCAACCCAGGCATAGCAACCGGAACATCACAGCACATGTTTGCCCACCATTCGAACCATTTTTGGAAATTGCTGTTCCGGTCAGGCGTCCTTCCTCGAGCGCTTTCTGCCGCAGATGATCGCGAGCTACCGCGACTTTTCAAGTTTGGGATAGCCAATCTAGTCAAACGCGTCACGCGTTCAGAATCTGAGCTCTCGCGAAAGGAGATGATTGCCGAAGTGCCAGAGCTGGAACGAATTCTTTCTCCGTTAAGACCAAGATTATTATGTGTTGTGGGAAAATCTATCTGGGAAGCGATATACAGGTTTAAAACCGGACGACCGCTTTCTGCTGCATACCCACGGTTTGAATTTGGATGGCAGGACTCCTGTGGGTTTAATTTTGCAGAGTGTAAGCTGTCTGAGCAAGAAGGCAAAGAAAAGAAGCGGGCCCTCCGAGTTTTGGTGATGCCTTCGACTTCAGGACGAGTTATCGATACTACTGGACTACGACTGTCTTTATTGCGCGAGCTAGCAGCAGAACTTGAGTTGATACGAGAGGAACAGGCAGAAAATGCATGATTCGTTCATTAAGAGCATATGTGATTACAAAACAGCAAAAAGACAGACCAGCGATCCGAGTATCGCTGCAGTGTGCACCGGGCTACTTAATCGTACCGCGGCACTACTACTATCGCCACTATCAGTACTTCCAGCAGCCGTGGTTCCGTTATCTAAAGTGCCGTTGATATACAAATACTCGGTACCATTGATAGTCTTGAGACTTGTGACGTTGGATGGCAGGTCGGTGAAATAGTCCGCGTCGTCGTTATCGTCACAACCGCACTCGGCGTACTGAGCACAGAGACAGGTTGTTTTGACGTCAGTGTGATTATCGTATGCCACAGTGTGGTTGTAAGGATAGGCGTATGCACCGTAGAGCCAGAGGCCGGGGTATATGCCGCCGAGAGCGACCGCGGGTAAGAAGTAGGGAGAGATACCAGCGCCATAGCTGACTGCGCCAGAGCGATAGGGGACAGTTGAACCGCCGGAGTAGTATCGTCCGCCTGCGACTGATGGCTTTGTTCCTGATCCTGAGGTTGTGCGGCCGCCGGTGTTGGAGGAAGAGGAGGACGAAGAAGAGGATGCTGTTTGTGGTCAGTATCGCGATACGATCAGATAAACGAAAGCACGTACAAGATCCTGAACCTGAGCCACTGCGCCCGCTGCTACTACTACCGCTACTACTTCCACTGCCCTCACTACTTCCACTGCTTCCGCCGCTGCTACTGCCTCCGCCCTTTCCACTAGAACCACCGCGCCGCTTCCAAAGCTGTCGTTCGTCGTCGACTGGGGCCGCCGCCGCCGCCGCTGACGACAAGATCGCAGCCAGACACAACACCAGCACGAATATACTCAAACTGAACTTCATGTTTCCTCGATACTATTGCCTGCTTCTGGGTTCGCTTTCACAAACCCAGGCGTTTTCCTCTTTTTTTGTAAGACAAGAATCCTGTTGTACGTCTTCCCAGAACAGCCCTTGCCAAAATTGGGCTTCGCTTCGAGTCAGCCGTGCCTCGACCATGAAAGGCGAGCGGCGCTATGGTCACGTGACGAACTTTGATGGATCCCGAGGAAGGAATACGAGTGGACTACGCCTCAGCGGAGTGGGATATTGGGGTGGTGGTCTTTGGAGCTGGATGGATTGTGGAGGATGTGTTCGATGGGCTGTGGGGAATAAGTAAGCAAGCGAGTGAGTGCGGGAGTGAAATGGAATAGACTGTCTACAGTGCCAAGACTGCTCTGGTTGCCATATACAAATGCATCTCTAGGACAGCACTGGATAACGGGATATCCGGAATATCTCTGACTGCTCTACCTCGTTTCTACGTCATAGTCATCACATGCCAATACTCAGCTTTCAAGCATGATTCGTGTATCGTATATTCAGTCTATCTAAGCTTTCCTCCGCTGCGCTCCGCCCTTGGGAGCCGATCCCGTACTGCTGCCCGCCGCGGCCGCTGGCTCTGTCGTTGATTTGCCAGCAAGATAACTAGCGACGTCAAAGTTCATCGGGTTTGCGAGGACAGATGGCATCGACTTTGCCTGTTGCGCTTGAATTTCTTTCAATTGCTCGGGATCTAGTCCATTTAGTTAGTGCTCTGGAATATCAGAGTCAGTCAGACTTGAATACGAACCCATGTTGGCCATCAAACGCGGCATGACGAAGACCATGATAAGTGTAACCAAACTGATCAGCAACATCGGATTCTTGAATAACTTCAAAACATTAAATCCCTCTCGGATCTAGCACGCGCCAGTTAGAATCACAATTTGACCAAAAGGCCTTGCATCAACAGTAAATACCTGGTAGTATACAGCCTTGCCAGCTGGTCTTAGTTCAATCGGATACGGCTGTCTCGGCCCAGTCACATCCCAATCATTTCCCCGGTGCGATAAGTACACCAACACCTCATTCTCACCCACATCCACCCGCAAGACAGGGAAGACATGCTCGATACTGTTGACAGAGAGCTGGTAGCTTCCTTCGGTGACGTTGACGAACGCGAACGACGAAAGCTCACTGCTCGTAACAGGCAATGAAGCTGGCTGAAGGAATGTCTTGTGAAACGATGTCGATGAACGAAGAGTCACTTCTGTTGATGGCGCGAACGTGATTGCGAATCTGGCTGACGATGAAGATGATTCTGGCACCGAAGGGTCGAGGAAACCGCGAACCGTGTACGCTGATGCCTGCGCAATCGCGGCCATCGCGAATAGCAGAGATTTGAACTGCATGGTATACAACAAATCCGTAGAGCTGAATCTATCACTAGCTCTCTGTATGCGTGTTGTTTATGGATTCAAAGCTGGAAGGAAGGCTGTTTCTTGACTTGAGTGGTGAAGCGTTTCGTGGTTCAGTAAAACTCTATTTATTTATTCCTCCCAAACAATTTTGTCCGCTCTACCTCGCACTTTCCATCTACTCACACATTCTCACGCACAGCAACGATGGGAAAACGAAGGAGAACGGTTTCTAGTCGCGATACTGCTGAGAAGTTACTGAATAGTGGTTCAAATGCGATAATTGCGACTCCGAACCAGAGTGAGATCACAGCAGACCAAACATCTGCGGAGAGCAGCGCGCCAGCAGTGAAGAGGATCAAGTTCTACACTCCTCGCGAAGCAGACAAGATAGTTGAGAAAATAGTCAAAAACACCGGAGCTCTTCTCAAGGATTTCCGTAAACTCCTATCCGAGACTCCATCGACTCTGGACGTTGACTACACTGATCCTGGATACGACCCTCGTCAGTACAATACGCGCGTCGGACAGCACGCGGTTGATCCTCGCGTTGATTTGGCTCTGTGTCTGAAACGTATGGCTGATGATGGAGATCTAGGTTTTGTCACTGCAGATTATAGGAATTATGTTGATGATAGTAGAACTGGGGTTATTGACGACGCTGGGAATTGGCCGCATCGGTTGCCATCGATACAACCTCTTAGTACTATCGAGTCACGGCTAGCCTTAAAGGAGCAAGTAGACAATATATTTAATAATCTGTCTACCTCCGGCAATGACAATACACACAAATGGCCGCCAGAGTTGCCGCCTATCAAGGATCCTAAGATTCTGAATCGAGTGTTCACCCACCGTTCAGCCGCTGGAAAAGACAGAAGCAGAAGTTACGACAGACTAGAATGGCTCGGCGATTCTTTCATTCACCACTCTATCACCCGAATCATGTATATATTTTTCCATGATGCAAACGAAGGCGAGCTTTCAGAACTGCGGTCCGAACTTGTCTCAAACGCACAATTCGAAGCATTCGCACGACTCTACGGATTTGACAATCGAGTCATCCTCGCAGACGGCGACGCAGCAAAACCTACAAAGGGTATGACCAAAGTTCTCGCAGATCTCTTTGAATCTTATATTGGTGGAATCTTGCATGATGATCCTGTTAATGGGGCTGCCGTGGCTGAGAAGTTTATTGTGGACTTGCTTGCGCCAACTTTACACGACATTGAAATGGCTCAACTACGAGCGGGAAAGGTAGATAGTCAAGCAAAAGACCGGCTGTATAAGCTTGTTGGTGGAAAGTACCGGGCTTTATCTTACATTGCCGCGAATGCTGAGACTCCTGGAAACCCTGGATTTGCAGTAAAGTGCGTTGTGGGAGATGAAGAGATTGGACGAGGATGGGCTACTAATCGCGCCGATGCAGAAGTCCGAGCTGCTATGAGCGCTCTTAGAAGTCCTTCTGTTGTCGCAAAGTATCGGCGAGAAAAGGCTGAGCATTTATCAGCTGAGGATAGAGAGTTAGCAAAGTATGCATAGCTGGGAGGTATCATTTAAATTTATGTTTTATGGAGTCATTAATTCTTGCTTTATTGTATATACTATTGTAAATACATCGTCATTCTATGTCTATATCGCAGGTCCCTTCTTTTTATCATGCACGGGTATTCCAACCGGTTCAGGCGCGTTTAGCCCATATTTAGCCCAATAAGGATTCGTATATCCCTTTCCGGTGTGTTTCTCCGCAATATCATACCAATCCGCAAATGGATAGGCTTTCCTTGTTTTTAGAGGATCGTCAGCTTTGATTATGCCCATATCGATTTGACGTTGGATCAAACTGTCGAGGTAGGGAACCAGGTGTTGATCGAACTTCTCGAATCCTTTGTATTTGAGAATCTTTTCAGGACCTTCTAAGACAACTTTTTTAAGGATCGAAGGCACGTAAGGTTCGTCTTTCATCTCTTCGATTGAGTAGAAGACGGGATGATTTGAAAAGATGATTGCATCAGACTTTGGCAGTCGTCGTAAAGTCTGCCGACACACTCTGACGTTGTATTTGCTGAAACTGGTGTCTTTAGGAACAGAGTCGCCCTCGCCAAGAGCGTAGATCCCGTTGCATAAAAGCTCGTGATCCCAGCAGATAAACCAGCTTGCACGTTCAACGGGATCAGTCACTTTCATCCGCGCAAACCAACGCTCCATAGAGACTTTAAGTTTCTCTTCATAATAGGGAACTTCGGTGTGAATGATGTCGAGGTGTTGACCAATTTTGTTTTGTACGCCAAAAAACCCACCCGGTGCGGGTACAGCTGCTGCGACGAGGTAGTGGCGGCCGTCTTCGCGCTTCTTGACGATATAAAAGTCTTCCTTGGCGAGTCTTGCCACATAGTGCAGAGCAGGCTCTTTGAGAGGTCGACGCAGATCCATCTTCTCTCCAGTAACCTTGTTGTCCAGACCGATATCGGTCCGTATGAAGAGTCGTGGGTATCGCTTTGTGAGGTGGTCGACGACTGTGTCGAGAAGTTCCTCTGCTGCGTCTTCGCCGTCGGGAAGACAGTCGCAGTATTCCTTGCCTGTACGGCGGATAATATCCATTTTCTCGGTCACATATCGACTATACGTTCGTTTGTTAAAAATGTGGTTCATATCCTCAGAATCAGTAAGGAAAGCATACTGGTACCACTTATCCATATCCAGCCAGTGATTAATATCGAGTTTGAAAATTGACATGGTCTGGTGATACGGCCACCTGAATGGTCTCCATGGTCGATCGTCGTATGACTTTAGTTTCTCTGGAGTCAAGTCCCACAGAGGAATAAGCTCAGGCAGAGTTTCGTTTTTCTCAGAGGCATTCTTGTCTGGTGGTACGTACTGCTGCTTCTGACCGAAAAAGTTGATGTAAACGACAGAACCTGCGATGGCTAGCAAGAACAATACGATGAACAACGACATGCTTCAAATCTATCCTCTATCCGCATCTATCCAGACTCTTGTACAACACAGAAAATAGCAAGCAGCGACGAGGCGAGTGTACAAATGTATCTGAAGAACCCTCCTCGTGCGGCGGTTATCGATTCAGGAAGCGCGGTCCGGAGAACCATCCCCATACAACTACTCAGCATCAGCCCACTCTTGCGCTCGATTTTCCCTTGCTTGAAAGATTAAGTCTAGTTTAGTTGACGTGTATCCGTGCTAGCTGCTTTATTTCACCAGTCCGAGCGGGATCTGTGAGCGCTCCCCCGTTATTACGCGATAACAAAGCACTAATAACAGATTGCTCGATAGCGCGCTCCTCGGCCTGTTCCAGCAGCTTTTGTCCGTATATCGTGCACCGCTCAAGCCAAATCACATTCTGACAGCAGCACTCACATCATCTCTCAACAAGCACCGCTGCATCCTCCGACCGATGTCCGTCCACTGATTCTCCAGCCGCGACTCCCATCCCGCTCGGGCTGCATAACGCCCAAGCCATCGCACTAAGCAGGGACCAGCTTGCCAGAATAGTTGCTCGCCGTAAACGCCTCTGCCTCGCCTTCCTCACTTGTTGCGCACATATGCTGCCGCCATGCTGCATAACAAAAAGTCTGAACGCTCCGCATATCGGATCGGAATCGGATACTCGGACCCTCTTAATTTGCCAATGTGTTCTTTATTTCTACATGCTCTAGGTTATTTAGGGTAATAATTCATTAACTATGACAAATAAATAAATACAATGAACCGATTCTAACACCCGTCGACGCTTTTTTTTTCTAATTATTACTATTCTTATACTGTTTGTTGTAAATGCAATCCTGTATCATCATCCTCATGCATACGCAGCCATCGGCTCCGTCTCGCCCTTCGCAGCAGCAGCAGAAGCACGCGCCATCGTGATCGAACTCCGCGAAATAGCATCTGTGAAGTAGAAGTTCTCAATAACCGATCCCAGCTTCGCACCAGTAGCCTTGGCGGCCTTGTGTGCGTCAACGATCTGAGTCTTCAATCCAGTGACCGAGGTCTCGGCACTGCTGGGCTCGATGATGTCGTGGCGGACAAGATGGGGAGCAACGTCAACCATTCGCGACCGGATATCGTAGATGTCATCGTAGGGAAGACAGACGCCCAAGTACTCACTAGCAGCTCTCAAAATCTTCCAGTCGTCACGCGCAACTCCAGGGGGTGAGGTAGCGGCACGAGTGACCTGCACACGACCCTCGGTGTTAACATAAGTTCCGACCTTCTCAGTGTAAGCAGAGGCAGGGAGGACAATGTCGGCGTACTGCGCACCAACATCTCCATGGTGTCCCTGGTAGACAACGAATGCATCCTTAGGAACATCAGCAGCAGTAATCTCATCGGCTCCAAGCAACCAAACGAACTTCGGGGTCACGCTGGTGACAGCGGGGTCCGACGTAGCAAAGCCAATGTCAAAGGCACCTGCTCGCGACGAAGCGCGCTGCAACAGCGAGTACGCGTTCCACTCCGGTGTAATGAGCTTCTCAGCGTTCTTGTGCACGAACTGGCCGATCAACTCAAAGAAAACAGCGGCGTCCTTGTTCTCGGCAACACCGCTACCAACAACAATGATTGGCTTCTTGGCCGAAAGTAGCTTCTTGCCAAAGTCACCAGCCAAAGCGGCCTTCAGCGCAGCGGTGTCCTCTCCGAGATGCTCGTACTCAAAGGTAGACTCGAAATTTTCACCGACAAGTCCAATTTCAAGGTTTGATCGCAGCCACTGCTTGCGTATTCTGGCGTTCAAGACAGCAGCCTCGAGACGAGGGTTGGTTCCGACAAGCAAAATAGCATCGGCGTCCTCAATTCCGTGGATGGTGGAGTTGAAAAGATAGTTTGACCGCATATCAACACCGTGTACTAGAGGAGCGTTACCGCCCTCAACATCGATCGCCAAGTTCTCGGATCCAAGTCGGTTGGCAAGGTCCTTCATGGCAACCAATGCCTCGACGTCAACCAAAGCACCAGCAATGGCCTTGAACTCATTGCCCTTGGGCGAAATCTTCTCGTATGCCTCAACAATAGTAGAAAGAGCCTCGTCCCAGGTGACAGGCTCGAAGCGGTCGCCGGCCTTGAGCAATGGCATTGTTAATCTCTGAGTCTTGAGACCGTCAACGGCGAAACGGGTCTTGTCCGAAATCCACTCCTCGTTGACATCATCGTTCAGACGAGGAAGAACACGCATGACCTCAACTCCCTTCGAGTCGACACGGATATTTGAGCACAAACCGTCAAGAACGTCGATTGACTCGGTCTTCTTCAATTCCCAGGGTCTGGCACGGAAAGCGTACGGCTTCGAGGTCAAGGCACCGACGGGGCAGAGGTCAATGACGTTACCAGACAGCTCGGAGGAGAGGTTCTTCTGTAAATATGTGCCAATCTGCATGTCGTTACCACGGCCGGAGGTTCCCAGCTCGGGCATGCCAGCGACGTCGTTGGAAAATCGGACGCAGCGGGTGCAGTGAATGCAACGCGTCATCTCGGTCTTGATAAGGGGGCCGAGGTCTTTATCCTCAGTGGCACGCTTGCCCTCGATTTCGCGGAAACGACCGCGGTCTGATCCGTAACGCATTGCCTGATCCTGCAAGTCGCACTCTCCACCCTGGTCGCAGACGGGGCAGTCGAGGGGATGGTTGGCGAGAAGCATCTCCATGACGCCCTCTCTGGCCTTGATGGCGCGCTCGGAGTTTGTGTGGACGACCATGCCGTGCTGAACGGGCCATGCGCATGAAGCAACGGCCTTGGGTGCTCGCTCGACGTCGACGAGGCACATACGGCAGTTACCGGCGACTGCGAGCTTCTCGTGGTAGCAGTAGCGGGGTACCAATGAGCCCGCCTTCTCACACGCCTGAATAAGGGCCTATAATAGCAAAAAAAGAGGGATAAGTTAGTCCAGACTGCACTGATAGACTGATAAAACTTTTTCACGCCAATTCGAGCACGATTGTAAAACAAAAGACGAGGTGCGTACTGAGCCAGCTTCGATCATGATCTTCTTGCCGTCGATAGTGACTTCAACCTCTGCGAGCGCGGGTCGCGAGGTCGTGAAGGCGCGCCTGGCTGCTTGCTGCGCGAAGGCCCTGCTGGCCAACCGGATTTGCCGCGAAATCATGGCAAAGTGTGTGAGTTGGGGAGTTGTGGACAAGGAGGAGGACTGTTGATGGTGAGTGTGAACAGAGCAGCAGCGTGAGCTGAGTCTTCCGAGGCCAGTTTGGCTGTTGACCGCGAGCATTGGGAGAACCCTGATTGGCCGTGGACCGGTACTTTATGTACGCTGGGTCAGCGTATGCATCAGCACACAAAACCCTACACCGCGGTCTACACATAAAAAGCTGCGCTGCTCTGCTTGACTGTTCTTGCTCTTCATACTCATTCGGGCAGAACTTATTGTAGGTACTCTGGTTCTGGATTGTTTACATTCTAATACCCAGTGGTATCTCTACTTTCTGCTCAAGATCCCGCTTATGAAGTGCTGGTTCTAGCTGGAGCGCTTGACTCATTCACGTGGGCCTGACAAGTTTGTTCCTTACCAAGAGCCAAAAATACTTTATCTTTTTATCATTATAGTCAATTGATCTGTCTGGATGCTTTATTCCTGTTTATCGTACATTCACTGTCTAGTTTATCCTGCAGTGCTTTTCTTTTTATCTCTTCCGTTCTTGCAGCTTCTGCTCGAGCTTCCCCAGTATCTGATCCACTTCCTCAGTGTCGCTCCGTAAAATGTCCGCCAGATATATTAGTCCAGTCTGCTGTCCTTTCAGGATCTTGTCATTCAGTTAGCATAATTTCTCTAGCAGTAATCACGATAGAATCAATACTCACATTAGCCAGTTTTTCTAACTGCTCCTCATCCTTCTCCCAGTCAACCGTATTCTCCCACTGCTCTCCAGTCTGCTTGGCTTGCTCGTTCAGAATCCGAATCCGCTCTCTCACAACCGTCAACCTCGCCCACACCTCATTGATCTTGCCAAATACAGCTGGATCTTCGAGCGTCTTAGTGAGAGCCTCCAGCTTCCTCTTCAGAACCTCTTCATCTGGACGCAATGCATATCCCCGGCTTTTCAGTACCTGGATCTTGGCTGCTAAGCTCATAGTTCTATGCGAAAGTGTAGCATGTCTGGCCTTGATCTCTGACACTCGCACGGTGGTGTATAAATCATGTCGCGTGATGAGTTCAGTCAACTTCGTGTTGATCTCATGCATCCGTGTCCGATATGCGTTCACTTGTTGCTCTTGGATACTCACACGCTTTTGCAGATCTGTGAATCCGACCGCGAGGACTGGCACCGAGCTCGAGTCGGGTCGGTTTGCTATAGCGTTGTCCCACCGCTGCTGATCATGCTGAGGTGGTTTTCCGTACAGTGCTGCGTGCTCGGGAGGAACTTTGTTGTAGAAATAATACTGAAACGCGCATTCCGGAGAAGATGGATCCCAGGAGTTTTTGATTCTCGAGAGCTGGTCGGGTATTGATGGTGCCATCGCTAGAGAGTTGTTAGTATGGCAGCGATCGGATCATAAGCCAGAAGCGCACTCACGTAGTGTGGGATACATTGACATGTTTGTAGACTGCGCCAAAGGATTTGCACCATACGTTGATGCTCCCAATCCAGTATTGATTCCCGGATTGGAAAGACCAGCAGCCTGCGAAGCTCCTAAAAAGCTGCTGTTTGCTGGCTGCTGCTGCTGTTGCTGCTGTCCTTGATTCAGCGACATACCAAACAGCGATGATTGAGGCTGCTGAAGCGGCTGCTGCGGTGCCGCTGCGCCAAATGTGAATGCCATCTTTCTCTACCGCAGATCTCCGAATAGAATCTGAGCAGTCTCTCAGCAGTACTGAACGGTCTCCAAATATTCACGCGAACCTGTGTTTACAAACAAGTTTTCCACTGTCGACAACCCTAGCCTCGGTCATTGTCCACGTAATCACACAAACCCCGTTTTTGCTGACACAAAATCCACCAAATCAGCGTCGGTGATTTTCGTGTTACGCCCGGAGCTCCTTTGGTTTTTCGTTACAAGAGCAACTCCACCAACAACGACGCCAGCGCAGGAGCAGTTGCGCTTCTTCAGACCGTTCAATCAACAGAAGCATTCAGATAGCGCAGTAATACACAGCAATGGCTCCTCACGACCTCCGCTCGCTGCCGTACTACATCGTCGATCCGGCGCCTATGCCTGAGGGCATCCCAAAGGTGCCCGAGGTCGGAGCTACTTCAGCGCCTCTGCTGTCAGTCAGTACGGATTCTTTGCCGGTATCTGGGGTATATGAGTGGGATTTGTTCTGATAATCGGATTGTTTAGGCTACTTCATTGGCGCCAAATGCAAGGCCTACAACGACAACTTCATGCTATGCCGGAGTCAGAGCAAGACTCCTGAGAAAGACTGCCTCTACGAGGGTCGACGAGTGACCCGATGCGCCATCTCCCTGTATGTCATACAGTAATGATCTGGGTTGTATCTGTGTGCAAATTGCTAATCGCGTGTGTAGTTTGGAGGACGTCAACAAGCACTGCGCGGAGACTCTCAAGAATCACTACTCCTGCCTCGAGAACGGCAACCACGAGCTGAGTAGATGCAGACTGGAAGAGACTTACTTGAACAAATGTGTCAAGCAATTCTTGGTGGGTGAATTATCTGCTTTTTTTGTTTGAGTTGCTTTCTAACTAATCCTTATAGAACCTCGACAAGGTCATTCCTGATGCTGAGGGCATACCAGTTCACCTCCGGAACGTCAAGTTAAAAGAATAAGTCATTTAACTCTTCGCATCTTTTCCTCATCTTGATTTCATAAACCTTCACAGCATATGAATTTACCTCATCTTCATTTTGGGTATTTTCGTCTCATTATTTATCTAGACTGTGACGTATGTCGGTATCGGTGTGGCTAGTGGTTCTCGTTTATTGTATTCACTGTATTTTTTTTTAATTTGGTCTGGGTTCCAAAGTCAATAAAGGATAAAAAAAATTCATAGATTCACACTGTACTAATACAAATCTCAGTCATACTGCTCCTCCTGTCGCTGCTCAATCACCCTATTAATCTTCTCTGCTAATGAGTTCATCTCATAGCGCTGTGCAATCTTGCTCGCAGCGTTCAACGCCGAGTCCTTATGGATCATCTCAATAAGTCCATAAGCCTTTGCATCATATCCACCAAGACGGCAAAGAATTTGTAGAAGCTGTAAAACAACTTTATCAATTCCAAGTTCTTTCTTTGAAATCTCGTCTCTTTGGTCGTCTTCCATCTGAGATTCATCTCCACCGCAGGAAGCAAGCACGCCGTCCTTATAAAGCTGTAATAGCACAGTCTCACGCAGATATTGTTCTTCAAGCTTCATACTATCTATAACTTCTTTTTGCTGAGCATTGTCTGTCTCGCTCGCTTTAGTAGCGCTCGGCGCGTACATCGGCAATTTGATATCAATCTCTGACGCGATAGGGAGCGGGATGTAGGGGTACTTTTCTCCGCCCTTCAAAATGATACAGTTGAATTTGTTCTCAGCAACTCCTAAAGGCCAGAAAGACTCGTCTGGGTTGTCGCGGCCCATGGCGTTCGTGTCAAGAAGTGGAACCCACTTAGCTTGTAACGGCTGGCGCCAGTGCATGAGGACGAGAAGTACTCCTTCAGAGTCAAACATGCACGGATCTCCATCTTCAGAGAAGAATAAAGACTTAATAGTAGCTTCGTACGGAACATCGACGATATCATTTTTCTGAAATGTCTCGTCGAACTTCACGTTCTCAAGCGTATAAATCAACTTGCCAGAGCCATCCCCTTGGTTTCTAACAATCATCAAGAAATCATCAAAGCATGCACAGCAAACGACAGAGTTACTCGACTGTCGATGCATCCGAATCGGTGATCCATGAAGATTAAACACGCGCACGTAACCCTTCGACGAGCATACGACAATCGAAGTGCGCGAAAGAGCAATCGATGTCACAGTCTCGTTAGGAAACGTCTGATCCCAACTGTCGGCTAGACTGCCATGACTTCTAAAAAATACTCGAGAGCCCTTTCCGTTCTCGTCGTTCGCAGCAAATAAGGCTGCATCTTCTGTCAAGCATGCTTTGTCGTAACGGAAATGATCAGTGAAATGGTACTCGCGGTTACGTTCTCTATCGAAAAAGTTGACTGTGACCGTGTTATACTCCATTTGATCTACCGTCCAGATATATCCCACCGAAGTCAGCGCAAGATAACGACGCTGGTTGATAAATGGAGTGCTGCCAGGTTGGAATGCATCATGCTGCATCCGCTTCATCACACTCACAAAGCGCCGCTTGTTACTGGCGTAATCATCCGCCAATCTTCCTTGCTCGTAGTGTCTCTTACGAGGACTATCAAGGGAATCAGTATCGGGAATCAGATCAGGAATGTATCCAGCTCCGTCATCGTCTTCTATCCATTCGCGCTGGGCTTCTTCGAAATCATCAGCGTCCAGCATATCATCAATACCCCCATCTTCTCGCAAATTTATAGCTCTGTGGCTTCTTTGCTTTCCAGCTTCAGATTCATACGTGTTCATACGCATTCGCTGAGGTGCTGCACCGCCGGCATCAGGATCATTGATCAAAGGCGCGGGATGAATCGATTTTCCAAATGGCATATCCAATTTCTCAGGAACGACATCCGAAATAGTATATAGCTGTCCCATATTTGAAGCAAACGAAATCTGATTCTTATGAGGATGCCATGCAATAGAGATAACGTTTCGATAACTGTACTTGTTGACGATGTTCTGCGTCTTTGTGTCCCAGATCAAAACTTTCCCATCAGATCCAGCAGTGACTAAATAGGCACCATTAGGAGACCACGCAAAGTCATTGATAGGACCCATATGTCCACTAGTAAACGACCGTTCAACCGCCCAAGTAGTGCGGTTAATCGTAATAATATCACGCGTCTTATTCTGCGTAGCAAAAGCACGGCCGTCAGGATGCCATGCAACCTTGATTGATTTCTCATCAAGCTCGTCCTCGACTGATGCTGTGATTCCTTCAAATGACTTTATTAATTCAGGCTCTTCCGAGCTGATGCTGTATATCCGAATAGTACCGTCATAGCTGGAAGTCGCGACTAGGGTATCGCTGACGTGGAAAGAGACGTGCTTTACGCCTTGCCGATGGCCAGCAAGCAAAATAGTCCGTGTGATATCCTTTGTATTCACAAGCTTGACGGTGGTATCGCTAAAAACAAATTAGCAATATGCTCATAGCTTGTAGGATGTAGCTTACTCTCCTGCCAATGCGATCCATTGGCCATCGTGGCTGAATTCCAGATCTCTAAATGGCATTGTGTGTCGCATTAACATGCTTTCAACCTCACTAGTCTCCATTGTAAACAACGAAGCAGTGCCATCATCAGAGCACGTCGCAAAATGTGTGTTCTAGTCTCAATCAGCTTATCTGAACCATCCTCAGAACTCATCTCCTCCACCTACCGATGCTGCAATACCCGTCACCTCACTATCATGATGCTCGATAGAAATAGGTTCCTCGCTTGGTGAATCGACAATAAATTTTCTAATCAGCCTGTTCGTGCCGACTGAGAGTAGGTATTTGCCATCCCCAGAGTACGCGACTCGAGTTAGTCCAGGTGGATGCGCGTATTTCGGCACCACGTTTTGCTGCTGATTCATTTTCACAGAGTATCCCCTTTTGTAAATAGGGAATACACCACAGTACTATCCGCGAAGATAATTCGTTATAAAAAAAACAAGTGGGTTAAACAACGTGTAGATCGAGGAAGATGATCAAGGAGGGCTCTCGTCGTGCGGCGTTACGCGTCTGGCCGTCAATGGTAAGGGTTAAATGGTTTTGACGCGTCGTCAACGCGTGACCCTACTACTTACTCGTTACATGCACTATTAAAGATATGAACATAGTCGATAAATTCTGGTCTATGTACTTAGGATTTAAAAGAGTAGGCAAAGTCGGAACTGTGAAAAGTAAATTTGCATGTAATTTGGAAAGTACTTTTCTTAATAAAGTTCTGACTGGCAGGCAATTTCATTCGTATATGAAACTGCTCTTAAGTCTCCTTCCCCCGCCCCTAAAGAAAAGTAGTACATTGATATGCTGGTTCTTGTAGCGCTGTGAGAAACCTAGTCTGGTTTCTGTTCAATTTGTCGCTCAGTCTTGCTCAGTTTTCTGCAGAAACGGCTGGCTGCTTGATTACTAGCGAAACTATAAAGTCCAACAAGTTGTGTTAAGTGTAGACTTGGTAGTCCGCAGTGTCATGTGTATATCTCAAAAGATATGATAATGGGGAATATCAACAGATATCTGTGCTCTCAGCTAAAGAAACTGTTACCATCAGAGGTCGAATCATCACAGTGGCAGATCCTGATGAAGTGCCTTCTCGCAAAGACGTAGAATATTGCATCAAGCATTCAGCCTTGTATATTCAAAAAATTCTCAAAAAACGTGCAGATAAATACTATTCAACTGCTGCTTGATTTATGCTCTCATGAGATTCACTGTGTGATTCTTGTAACGGCCCATCCTTCGCCTTCCCATCATCTAAAGCCTGTCTGCATTTCGCAAGAGCATTAGATACTAACTTTGGATCAACATCTGGGATCCCGCGTTCTCTTCTCTTCGCGTTGATGATCGTGACGGGGATACTCCTGGATAGCTCAGCGCCAGCGTAACTCAGATCCTTGAGAAGATGTCGTTCTTCGTTTGACAGACTCTTTTGAGAGATTAAGTCTTGTGAGAAATCATGATTATGCAGTATGTTTGATGATTTTATATACCAGCATCCAGATTTCTTATGGTGCCAGCAGTTTAGAAAGAAAGGGCAGTCTGTAGATCGTGTAGTGCCGTAACTCGCTCTGTGTTTCCGCGTATCGTTTTCTTTCCGAGTATACTTTGAAGTTTTTGATCGTTTCCAGCATTGAATTCGAATATGCTCTGGCCGAGATGAAGTTCGCGATAATCTGAAACCGGCAATGGTGGCGTAGCGGTTCAAATGCAGCAGAAGAGCATCTTTGGAAGGGAACGTCTGTGTCAGATCCAGTTTTTCATCAGGTGCAATTAAAAGTGACGAAGCCAAGGCAGAGAAGTCAACATCACTATCAGCAGCAGACTGCATCCCATCTTGCTGATCTTGTAGATCTTCAGAGTCGGTGTGAGTCTGGGACTGGGACTGATGACTAGCCTGAAGCTCTTGTTGCTCCTGCTGCTCTTGCTGTTCTTGCAGTTGCTGAAGTTGATGGTCTATTACATGCTGATGCAACTCGTGATGATGAACTGGTATTCGGTGATGTTGAAGGATATGGTGCTGGCCATCTGCGTTTGGTAAAGACGAGAGAGAGGGTGGTAATGAGAGATGAGTAGCTTCCGACAGTGTCGGATCTTGTAGATGAACAGAGGATATTGAATTCGCGACTGCACAAAAGAACGCTGTGTTAGTCAAGCAATCCCATATAAATATAAAGAAGGAACTATGTCATACAATCTGTGATATCCATTGCGAGAAATCCAAATAATCAAGTTATGTGAACGCGTGAGTAAGTTTGGCCATCTGAATATCAAACGAGCAAAACTTGGTCTCCACACTGCTTCTTCCAATAATCTTCAGTATCCTAGCACTTCACGTAAATTTTCCCTTTTGAGCACTCCTCTGACGATTAAAACAACATTAATCGCTGTCTTGCTTGCTAAAATCTGCAAGAAGAGCGAGAGATGATCAAATCTCCGAGGGCTAGGGCAATAAGCTATTACTTCAGTCAAGTTCAGCACTGTACGCAATATGAATACAAATACACTGTAGAACATGAGGATTGGGTACTGTGGAAAGTGGTTTCTTGTGATGATTGTATTGCTGAGAGGATGAGTGAGGTAAAAAGTGTGTAGGAATAGTTAGCAGTCTGCGCTGTTCACTGAGCTTTAGTGATTTCATCAGCAAGCACTCGGGCTATCAAGTTCTCTGCTATTCTTGGTCTTTGTTTGTATCTAAAACGTGTTTTTTAATTGGTAAACAGTTTTTATTATGTATATCTTCCAGCATTTGACCGCCGTGCTTTCAATCCTTCACAATTCTCTGTCCGCCGCACGCGCTGTGAACAAAACGCGCTCTTCACGCGTCTCCCATCTTCATCATCAACCTATTCCACTTCCTTGAGCAACTCCAATCAGAGATGTCGACATCGCATGATGATTCAGCAAAATCTGGGTTTACAGTATCAGAAAAGAATATTCTAACTGAACTTCAAAAGATCCTCCTCACTTGCTCTCAAATGTACCTCGTCTCCAACTCCGTCATTAAAGCAACTAACTACTAACGCTCTCTCCCTCACAGCAACACAAATCTCGAAAGAGCCACTGCACTAGTCCGTTCAAATGGCTTGCACTCTACAGCTGCTGCTGCTGCTTTAGAAAATGCTCGTGATGCTTATAGATTGCTTACGGGAATGGACGTCCCTACTGATACCGAGCGGGAGAGCAACGCGTAATTTTTGAGGATCTACGCGATAGATCCTTCTCATCAGAATTCATGCATTGGCTCCGGATGTGAATGAAGGCCATCACACACGACTATCTCTAGTCTCATGCTACGTTTTAGCGTATATACGTCTCGTATACAGACACCGAGCTCCAAGTCAGGCAGAAGCAGCATTCATCAGTCTGCATCGACTTGGAAGCTCTTCCTGGGCACACCACAAACATCCCTCCCCAGAAATTCGAATACACGGATAACCAATAATGGCTCACGCAATCTTTATAAACATTCTTTATTTTTGATTGCAAAGCATAGAGAGATCTATCTCAGAAAATACATCTTTAAATATATCTAAATATCTTTTACACGCGCAACTTCTCAAAATCCGAAATCATAGACTTCAAACTCTCAATCTCAGCTTCAAAAGTGTCCAGCTTAGTCTGGTTAGCCTCCTTCGCCTCGGGCTTTGCCTTGGTCTCGTAGTCCTTGTTCGACATGGTCTTCTCCAATGCAGCCTTGCTGGAAAGGATCTTCTGGATTCGGGACTCAGCCTTCTTAATCTCGGCCTCGGCGTCGACCTGGCCCTTGAGCAAGATACCGACAGTAACATCCTTCGAAACAGTCGCAACACCGGTTCCCTCGGGGAAAGCTTCGTCGGACATAATCACAGTAAGCGAGTCATAAGATTTAATAAGAGCGCTGATACTGCTAATCTGGGTCTCGATAGTAGTCTTATCCTCCTCCTTGGCAACCTGGACAAAGATCTTACCGCCCTTGAGAATACCGTACTGGGTAAGAAGCGATCTAGCGCTCTTGACAACAGCGAAAACAAGGTCGTACATCTCAGCAGACTTGGCATCATCAAGCTCAGCAAGGTAAGTAGGGTACTTTGCCTTGGTGATCGTAATAGTCTTGTCACCCTCTCGGCGGGGAATGCGCTGCCAGAGCTCCTCAGTCAAGAAAGGCATGAATGGGTGAATAAGCTTAAGAGCGCCATCCAAGCAGGTGTAAAGAGTATTCCGTGCGCTCAACTGCTCCTCAGGAGTACCCTCGAGAATAAGAGACTTAGAGTTCTCAATGTAGACGTCGCAAAGCTCGTACAACCAGAAGTTATACACAGCAGTGGTAGCACCCAAGAAATCACGCTTCTCGAGCGAAGCGCTAGTCTCCTTAGCCGCCTCACTGAACTTGTGCAAGATCCACTTCTCGACTAAGGACTCCTTACCAGAAATAGTAATCTCAGCAGGAGGAACGTAGCCCTCTCCAAGACGCATCAATGCAAACTTGGTGGCCTGGTAAATCTTATTGCAGAACTTTCTGTAACCCTCGACACGAAGAATATCAAGGTTGATATCTCTGCTTCCGGTGGTGTACGCGCAAAGAGCAAATCTCATAGCGTCGGTACCGCACTGAGGAATACCGTTAGGGAAACTCTGCTTCTGACCAGCCTCAGCCTTCGCAATCTCACGAGGGTCAAGATTTCCCTCGCGCAGCTTGGCGTGAAGATCCTTCAGCGGCACACCGGTGGTAACATCAAGAGGATCAATGACATTTCCAAGAGACTTGGACATCTTACGACCCTGAGCATCACGAATAAGAGAGTGAAGATAAATCTCCCTGAATGGAACAGAACCAGTCAGCTTGATTCCTAGCATAGCCATGCGAGCAACCCAGAAGAACATAATATCCCAACCAGTTTCCAACATAGACATTGGGTAGAACTTGGCAAGATCCTTGCTATCAGTATTGGGCCATCCCAAAGTCGAGAAAGGCCAAAGTCCTGAAGAAAACCACGTATCAAGAACATCTTCATCCCACTCAAGAGTGAACTCCTTGCCCGGGAACTTAGCAGCAGCCTTCTCTCTGGCTTCAGCTTCGTCATTACCGGCAACCCACCATTTATCTTCAATTCTATCCTGCTGTTCTCCCTCAATCTTGACAAAATAAATAGGGCAGCGATGTCCCCACCACAATTGACGAGAAATACACCAGTCCTGAATATTCTCCATCCAGTAGAAGAACTCGGCGTCAAAGCCCTTGGGCTCAAGAACCATATCGCCCTTCTTCAACGCGTCAACAACAGCGTCAGCCATAGCACGCTGGCGAACCCACCACTGAGGCTTCATAATAGGCTCAATGACATCGCCAGACTTCGAGCAGACGGGGATGGTCATCTCGTTGTCCTTCTTCTCAATGAAAAGACCGGCCTCAGTCAGCTTTTCGACGACAACCTTACGGGCATCGAATCTCTTCATTCCCTTCCAGTCGCCGCAGTTTTCGTTTAAGAGACCGTCGTCGGTAAAGATGTTGATGAACTCAAGGTTGTGACGTTTTCCGGTAGCATAATCGTTGGGGTCGTGGGCAGGAGTGATCTTGACAGCACCAGTACCAAACTCCATGTCAACAGCCTCGGCATCGGTGACGATAGGCAAACGTCTCTGGACAAATGGATGAACAACATACTTTCCGTGGAGGTGCTTGTATCTCGGATCATCCGGATGCACAGCAATGGCAGTATCACCAAACATAGTCTCGGGACGAGTAGTAGCAACAATGAGCTTCTCGTCTGAGTCCTCAACGCAGTAAGCGAATGAAGTAATAACACCAAACTCGACAGGCTCAGTATAGCCAGGAACGGAAAGCATAGTCTTGGCCTTGACATCCTTGTTTTCGACCTCAAGGTTCGACAACGTGGTGTTGAGAGCAACACACCAGTTAACAAGTCTGTTGTCACGGTAAATAGTTCCCTCCTCGAAGAGCTCGATGAAAGTTCTACGCACAGCAGCGGAAAGGTTGTCATCCATGGTGAAAGCTTCGCGTGTCCAGTCATAGGAAGCACCAAGACGCTTAGACTGGTTCTTGATACGAACGTAGTACTCGTTCTTCCAGTCCCAGACGCGGTTTACAAACTCCTCGCGACCAATGTCATGACGGGTAATTTTATGCTTCTTCCACAGCATCTTTTCGACGACGGACTGGGTACTGATACCAGCGTGATCGAAACCAGGTAGATATAGAACAGTCTTTCCACGCATACGCTCCCATCGGATAAGAGCATCTTGAAGAGAGACAGTCAAGGCATGTCCAATATGAAGAGCACCAGTGATATTAGGAGGAGGTGCGGGAATGGAAAAGACGCCCTCGGGCTTGATCTTGCCGTCGGCAGTAAGTTCGGGCTCAAAAAATCCTTCCTTCTCCCACCACTCGTACCATCGGGACTCGACGATTTGGGGGTTGTAGGACTTTAAAGCAGGATGATCAAGATCTTGCAAAACTATATAAACGCATCAGAACCATCCAATCTTGGTATTAAAAAAATGAAGACTCACTCTTCTTCTCGCCGACAGGAGTAAGCTCAACATACTCGGCAACAGGCTCCTCTTTTTTGGCAGCAGGCTTGTCAGCCTTCTCAGTCTTGCCAGCTTTAGCAGCTTGTTTCTGTACAAATTTCTGTCAGTAAATCACATTCAAAATTTGGATGAGCAATATGTACCTTCTTCTCCTTCTCCAGGAACTTGGCCATCTTCTCGGCTTTCTTTCGCTCCTTCTCCACTGAACACTCAGTTAGCCATCTGCTCCTCATTCCAATGACTGATTCGTATTTATACTTACACTCCTTCTCCGTCTTTTGCTTTGGCTGATCAGCCGGAGGTTGGGCAGCAGCTTCGCTCTAGTCAGCTCACTCTATCCATATACTATCTTCACTGCTGCTCAATGCTTACCTGCTTCAGTCGCCATTTTTCGATTTACTGAAAACTTCTGACTATAATTCTATACACAGAACACGTTAACAACCTGCACTTTCCGAAATGAGGTGTTCCTCATCTCGCACACGCCCACACTCGCTGCACAACCACTTACAAGATTATTCGAAGGAAACCCGCGATAAACAATTGCACGGCTATACCGCAATAAGGACACTCTTATCAACGACGTGGTGAATAGAAGTGAATATCTTGTTTAGGAGGAAATCCGCTATGACTCAACGACACAATCGCTTTACTCATTCAATTTTTTAGGTTACTTAATTTTTTTGTCTACGACACCCTCAGATAATTACAATCGTGATCACGTGAAATGTCTGGACTATTCACGACTTGTTAAAGCAACCTATGTAAAACTTTTATTATGCAAATATTCTATGTGTAAAAGAAAATCGTATTGTCATCCAAGCAGCAGCTCATATTCACTCCTCCATGTCATCGTCTGCACGGGCATCTTCCTCAGCGTTCCAGAGACCGTCGAGGCTGAATTCCTGCGCCCATTCCTGTACAATTTCCTTCTGCTCGACGTTCTTGCCCGCCTTGTTCTTCAGAACAGTAACACCAGTTCCCATTGCATCCTTGGGAATCTCGGTGGGTGGCATGACCCATCTTTGAATACGGCCGTCGCGCCAGTCGTTGATCACTGTAATAGCCGCAGCTTGAAGGTTGGGGACACCGCCCTTTCCGATTCTTCCCCGCTTGCGGGCGACGTTAACAAGGAAATCAGTAGACTTATCAAACTGTCCGTTTTCAGTAAGGCGAGGCATCAAGGATGGAAGGTCGTAGTATCTCATCAGGCTCTCCCACAGCTCTGGCACCGCTTCAAGATGCTTAATGAGCATTGTAACCGCAGGAACAGCATCGGTAATTTGCTTAGGAGGAAGAGCACCGACAAGTAAAAGTCGTGCTTCCTTTGCGACTTCTTCGTCCATGCCTTCAAATGACACAGTGGTCGACGGAAACACAATACCAGGAGAATCCAGTAATTTCAACTTACTGTCGAGCTTCACTTCGCGCATAGCAGTCGTAACACCTGCCTCTGCGCCAACCGGGCAAACAGCTTTACGACCTCCAATTTTGTTGGTGAGCGAGTTGATGATAGAGGACTTTCCGACGTTAGGGTATCCAATGATTCCAACTGAAATCGAACGCTTCAAATTTGACTTATTAGCAAACGACTTAAGTGCATGGAGCAAAGTGGTGGCGGTTCCCTGTGTGGTGATGTCCTTCTTGTTGAGGTGCTGCGCATTAGGAGCTGCAGACGAAGCACGAACGCAGATTACAGGGAAGAAGTTCTTGAGGTATGTCTCCCAAGCCTTTTGGACATGAGCTGGAACAAGATCGATCTTGTTGAGTACGAAGATGAGGCGCTTATCAAGAGATCCATAGATTGACTTTTCAACCTCGATAGAGCGAGTGCCTTCAGGATCACGAGCATCAAGAACATACAAAATCACATCAGATGCGTCAACGACAGTCTTAAACACTTTGTCGAACGACTTTCGTGAGTTTTCTGACGAGTTTGTAGAAGATCCAAATCCGCTCCATTCGTCGTTTGCATCAGAGCCATTCAATTCTTCGTCTTCGTCATCTTCGTCCATTTCGTCATCGTCTTCGTCGTCGCTGTAGTTCTTTGCGATCTTCTTCGCGTAGGCCATGAGAGCACTCATTTCTCCTCCCTCCTCCATTTCTTCGTCATCGTCAATTTCCATATCCGCCTCCTCTGACATCATCTCAACATCTGCAGCACCAGCTTCCTTTGCCAGTTTAGCATTTTCTTTGTTTTCCCGTCGTCGCTGCTCTCGCGCAAGCTTAGCCTCCTCCTTCTCCCGCATCAGCTCCTCAATAATTTTGTTTTTGTACGGAAAGGCGTTGGGGATCTGATCAATGTCCAATCTCCCAGTGTTCTTGACTCTACTTTTCCAGGTGACATCCTTCTTAGCCTCTTTCTTGTTTTTCTTTCTAGTGGCGGCAGCTTTCTTCTTGATGCCTTCGCGCATCTTTGTAGATGTGCGCTTGCTGGTGGGCCCTGAATAAGCAGATTAGCACAATAAACAAATAAACAAATAAAACAAATCAATAAACATACTCCTGATTCTCATATTTGTTACTTATCGTATCTATAACTTAGAATACTTCTGTTCTAGCTCACGAATCAGTCTTTCACAGGTTTTATCCAAGCAAAGACAAACAAAAATTTCAGCGAAAAAATTTGGGAGTTGTGGGTTAGGTCTTTTGTTGGGAGGAATATAAAGTTTGAATATGCTGGGAAGTCACGTGAGAGCAAAAAATTGGAAGCCGCGAGCACAAGCGAGCCACACATGAAGGAACTGGTTTGGATGGAGCCGTTGAGTGATTGTGGATTAAACCAGTGAAGATATAAGTGAATAGCTGGTAAATAGTTGGTGATGTCGTTGAATAGTCAAGTGGAAAGCTCGCCAGTGCTCTTCTCGTCGTACGCTGATCGACTGCGCTCGTCGATAGAATCCCTTCGAAACCAGGTCGCGCAAATCGAAGACGAAGAGATCAAGTACCAGGCTCTTCGCGATACCTTACAAGACTATCCGAAAGTGCTGAGAAGGGACGTTAATGTCAGAGTTGGGCCTCGAGCTATCGTCAGAGCGCAGGTTGCTCATACTAACGAGATATTTACCGCAATCGGCGACGGAAACGTTGTTCAGCAATCTGCCTTCGACGCAACTAAAAATGCAGAGCACAAACTGGAAGGTATTTACTGATCTTTAACTATTTATAGATAGCGCTAATATATTCAGTTATGCAAAATGGCAAGAAGCAGCTTGAATCGCAAATCATGGATTTAGAGCGCAAGCTATCGCAGGTGGAAATCATTAGTCAATCAGATCAGCTACTGATAGACGAAGACTCTGGACTCCCTGTCATGGAGATTCGTGAAGAGCTGGACGAGGATGGAAATATAATAGGTCGGGGTTGATTTACTCTTTAATATGATAGACTGTTGCTAACAATCAACAGAGTCAAATGTTACACCACAAGCCACTACTGGTCTCGAGCAATTCGCCGAAGAGAGATTAACGGAGATAATGGAAAAAATGAATCCAAACAGCGCTCCTAATGATTTAAGTGGTCAACAAGGTGGTCAATCAACTCTTGAAAGCGGCTCAAATATCCAGACCCGAAGACCAAACGGGGGACTTACAGCTTCTGTGCGCAGCGCGGCAACAGATCTCAACCCAAAGAACGATTCGAAGGTTGTATCTGCGTCAGCTTCCTCTGCAAACTCGAAGAAAATTGCCCAAAGTTCTCCTAAAGTACAACAAGTCTCTGCTGCTGCGTCTTCATCTGGTTCGAACATGCCAGTATCGCTGCCAAACCCTTCCCCCTCCTCGTCAAAACAAAAGCAGCCGCCGGCTACTGCGGAGAAGAAGCAATCATTTGTGTCAAAACGTTTATCACAAGAAAATAAGTCTACGACCAACGGATCTAGTCGAAAAGAGCCGGAAATTTCTTTTGGCAAACTAGTCAAGGCGCCAAAGCAGAAAGAAGCTAAGAAGTCATCAATATCCTCTTTTAAGGCTAAGAATTTTGCTACATCAAAGTCTACATTTACATACGAGCCCAAAGCTACCAAGTCATCTGCTGTACCACCTACTCAAAATGGTTCCAGAATTACAAGTGATATGCTTGAATTGGAACGTATTGCATTGGAATTGGAAGAGCAAGACGAAGAAGAATTCGACTCAATGGAGGAGCTTGATATTGAAATTTCAGATGGGTCACTTGCATGGACATTAGCAAACGGAGAAGACAATGATGATTTTGATTCTGAGGAAGATTATGATGATGACTACGATGATGAAGAGCAGGAAGACGAGTTCGGTCGGACAAGAGGCTCTTTTTTTCCGTGGCTTCCGCGGGGTACGAATACTCCAATCAGCTATGCTCCGAAAGTGATCGAAGAGAACAAACAATCTGTCATTGAAGATGTTTCTCAGTCTCTTCCATCAAACTCGGATGAAGCTTCGTCATCAGAGGAAATTGCGATACCAGAGCAGTCGAAACAAGTCAGATTTTCAGAATCGGTGTCAGTACAAAAATTCCTCTCAAGATCTCCTAGCTCTTCCGTGGTAACAAAGGCATCTACTCTAACAATGAATCAAGACAAAGCTAGCAAAATCTCAGTTACAAATCTAAAACCAGAATGCAACAGTGAGGAAATCCTGGAACAAAAGAAAATGTCGCGATTTAAACAATCGCGGCAGAAGTCGGAGGCGGGACGACAGGCGGGATCAGGTAACTTTTTCGATGCGCTCAATCAAGATGACGAAGAGCAAGAGGCAGCACAAGAGTCCATAACTTCGAGCGCCGCTAAAGTTTTTGGAGATGTAATGGAGAGGGGCGTGGCCGCATCTGCTATACCTCCTGCACGACAGTTAGCTCCTAGCCAGGTATTTGGCGATATAATGGAGAGAGAGGCACCCGAGCCTGTCAAATCTCCCGTGAAGGTTCAGTCAAACGGCAAAGGCTCGAAAAAGTCAGTTTTCAGCAGCGTCATGGAAAGAAATGCATTTGTGCAAACACAATCGGCAAACAAGGCTCCAGTTTTTAGCGACATTATGGAGAGAGATGTGTCTTCGCACTCTGAGCCTCCAGATCATTCGAATAACAAAAATCCGGGGAAGGTCTTTGGAGATATCATGGAGAGAGGAGCTCCGGTGGCATCTTCCAAGCCTCCCGTACGAGCTCAATCGGATGGTAACAGCTCAAAGTCACCATCTGCAGTTATCTCGAATAGCGCCCCGAATCATAAGAAGCCCACGGTTATCTCCCGGCCTATCATAAGGAGGCCAGCTGCACCTGCCGTCTCCCCTGAAACAATTGACGTGGAAGAGCTCCTGAAACAGCATGTGATTCCAAATGTGAACGCTAGAGACTTTGATGAGCCTGAAGAAAAGGAAGACGAGGACGAAAAGTCTGATCAGCCGCTGCTATCAGAAATTGTGGTAGAGCGTGCGTTTGAGCCTCCGAAAAAGGCGAAATCGAAAAAACAGTCTTTATTCCAGAAGAATGCCACTCAAAGAAAAGAGAGCATTGGGCAAGACCCAGAAGCGCGCGACAAAGCTGCCGAAGAAATCGATCTTGACGAGTATGTAGATATAGATCCCGAGATTCACCAGCAAGAAATATCTGTCGCGTATCATCGGTTACGGCAGAAAATGATTGATAAGCAGAGCGGATATCATGTTAAACCTGAAGAGAGAGAATTTGTGCCGTTAGATGAAAACGGGGAGGTTAAGAAAGTGAGCCGGTTCATGAGCGCAAGGTTGTCTGATAAATCTAGTTTTTCGAGCTGATAGCAGAATAGCAGTAGCGCTGCAAGTTCAATTGACTACATGATGTTTGATACCTAATAGATATCGGAACATTTCAGTAGACCTCATTGGACTTGTTTCAAGTCTTCTAGTGTGAGCGTCTCGTGAATGAGCAAACAAATGTCTAGATTGCTAATTTATTTGGCTACTATAGCTATGTTTGTTCGCGCATTGTTCCAAGATAAGACAAGCTGCTATCTGATCTGCTAACTGCTGCTTAATGTGGCATATTAAAGTGTTAGTAGCTACTAGTTTCACAGCTTACATTTACCTGTAAGAGTATTAGAGTATTATTGGTATTGATAAGCTATAAAGTTTACATGCTATGCCGCACTTAAAAATATTCATAAATTCGTGTAAAAAACCAGTCCATAAATAAACCCAAATTATGTTCTAAGCTTCTTTGAAGGCTCCTCATAATTGTTGGCCATTGTGTTGTTGTTCATGCTGTTGACGCGATTATCAGATATATCGCCTAATGCCTCAGTAGTTTCTTCGTCATTTGTCAAAGTCATACCAGCAGAGGGATGTAGCGGTCTCTTGACTGATAGTAGTGTTCTTGGGTTGTTATTAGAGGGTGGCATACCCACGCGGCGAGTCGAATTGAGTCTAGGGTTCTCAAACATCCTGGTATTTCCAGATGTAGCTTGACTACTCTCCACCTGAGAGCGAACAACAGGACGTGACCGTGAATGATCAACTGTCTTGCGCATAGATGGACTCTGAAAATTGACGTCAAATAAAGCAGAATTACCAACTGGTAGCTCTCGTTGAACTGCTTCTGCAGCTCGAGCGCTAAAGAAACAAGGAGAACCTGCTGGTGTCGCCATCAAATTTCGCGAAAGGCCTGCATCTCCAGGAGCTGGTGTGAAACTCTCTGCAATATTATCATCTGCTGCATTAGACTGCAGGGTTTCATCACTAGCATTTGGATTTGGTGGAGTGCTCTTGGGTAGATTCGCAAACTGGTCTGTTCTGTTATTTGCTGCATTTGGTTGGCTTTTATCAATATTGCGATCTGGAGGAACCGAAACGGCTCGTAAATGGTTAACTGGTTCTTCAGCTTCCTTCGAGTCTGATTTATCTGGACCGGACTGTGTGCGAACATGCAGATTATCGACATATGTCTGGCGTGACTGAATTAACAGCTGATTAGCATCGTGATTTGCAGACTGCATGTTCTGTTTACCAAACGGCTGGTCCGCTTGAGCTATAGCTCGCGACTGTGGATGATCCTCATTGCCTCCTTGTCCTCGAGAAGTATTCACAGCGGTCTTGTTTGGAAATGTCACTATTTCTCCACCGTCGTATCTAATTTTATTAGTAACGGAATAACAGTCTAATATTCATGAATGTCTTACGGCTCGTAATCCAGAAAATCATCGGATCCCATGTAGTTGTATTCGTCAAGATCTATATGGTGTTAGTTAAGACTTCTCGTGTAGGTGGTATAGAATAGCAGTAACGAAAAAGCGTTATAATGACCCACCATTGTAATCATCAATCAAATCGCTTCCAAAGTCCATGTCAAACCCTTCATCGATCGTACTGTTACGCAAGTTTTTATCTGTCGCTAGTTCTCTGGAGGCAGTAGTTTCGCTTGCATGCGGACGACCTCCGGCAGAGTTGGCTGCAGCGCGTAGCGCTGATGGGGTTAGAGGCTGAGCTGGACGAAATTGCTGTGGGCCTTGTTGTCCACGAGGATCACGTCTAGATCCATTAGGTGTGTTGTGTCCGCTTGAAATGTATGGTACTGTTCTGGCGCGAGCTGGTAGTTGGCGCGTACTATAATCAGGACGAGAATTCGGCGTTAATCGAACCTCGGTGCCAGAAGCAACTAATTCCATAGAATGACGTCGGTACGACTCCGCTTGTTCCTCAGATCTAAACTCTGGTGCTCGATGAAGCTTTTCGGCTTCAATTTTTCGGCGCTGTTGTAAGAGATGGTTAGTGGATGTACAGATATTGTCAGAGTATCATGAGCCTACTGGAGGGTTTGACATCTTTGTAATCTGTCGAATAAAATCATTATCGTAAAGACAGTTACCAAGTAACGGTCCAAACGCTCGGAAGCATCGCTTTAAGGCATCTGTGGTGGCCTCCTTTCGACACTATTTGAATGTTAAGATTGTGCCAAACACGCGGTATATC
This sequence comes from Myxozyma geophila, assembly GCA_030571195.1. Classification (NCBI taxonomy): domain Eukaryota; kingdom Fungi; phylum Ascomycota; class Lipomycetes; order Lipomycetales; family Lipomycetaceae; genus Myxozyma; species Myxozyma geophila. The sequence goes on from JAJLXK010000006.1 coordinate 409,477, forward strand.
ACAGGGCAACATACCTTGTCGAAAGCTGCGTGCCATTGTCGCGCATTGTCAATATGCCCACTTCCAACATCCTAAGCGTTGCATTGCAAAATATTAGAATCTGGTAAGAATTGTAGTGAAATAAATATTAATACCTCGTGAAATGTGCCGTCTTTAAGGGTAATTCTAATTGTGACAGACATAACAAGCGAGCATCGCCCATCCTTGCTTTGTTCCCGCTATATTTAAACATTAGCTGTGTTCCAACTAAAAACATAATAAATACTTACATGGTCAATCGAAACGTTTTTGATCTCAGAGCTCCATCCGTTAAAACCGAAGACTTCGTTTGCAAGATTGATAACCTTCCATCCTTCAAGATAGTGGACTTTACCACCACCCGCTCCGGGTCTTTGAGACACGAATTCCGGGCCAAGCTCGCGCATGAGAAATTCTTGAATTGATCTCGCTTCGTTAGATGCCCAAGCATTGTGTCGAGGGGGGTGGGAATATGGTGGTTGAGGGGGAGTCCACATGGAATGCTGATCTCCTTCAGCTGGCATCGCGTAATTGAGCTGACTGCTGTGCTTAGATAGTATAAATCCAAGTGTCAGGAAATGACCAGATTGCCTATACTCGTGCAATGGCAAAAAAAATCAAGACTCTGAAGACTGTATACAACTGAAATATAGCTCTGATACAGCTCCAACCAGACTCAACTCGACGAGGTAGCTCACTCTGAGTGAGTGCTTGGGTTTGTTTTCTTCGACGCGCGGTCACGTTCTCTTTTTCTGGTTCAAATAATCAAGGGTTGTTTAGGGTTTTGCGCGTCTGACTTGCCGTTTGCTTTTCAACGCGTTATTGAATTGTTTTGAAGATTGAAAAGAAGGGTGGAATTGCAGGGATTCTGTTTGTTTGCTGTTGATTTGGTTGTGTTGTGTGTTTTTGGCTGATATTGAAGAGTTCCTTGGTTAATTTCAAGTTTAATCGCCTTGACACTATGGTTACTGGACCACGGCCGTTTCCTCAGACTACGTCCGGCCGTTCTGATGCTGTTCACTATCATATTTTAAATTCCGGGGTTCTTCAGGCCAGATTTCATGTTTTGTTAAAAACGACATTTTACATATTGTATATAAGCGGGTTTCTTCCGACGGCGTTGTGTTATGGGTGTGAGTGATCCTCTTCGAGTTCAATGTTTTTGGCTTTGGCTGATCTGTAAACAAATCTAGGGATTTGGACGCTCTTTCCCTTCAGAAGCATTTGCTTGACCAGTGGATTGTTTCTACTCTACATTTTCCGAAAAGCAAGATTGCATAGTATGTGTATATGGATAGAAGTGTTATTAGTACACTCTAACCCTGTCATAGTCGATGATCGCACGCCCTCGAGTTTAGTGAATCAGATACTGCGCAGACTTCTCTGCAAATCATATGTTCAGACACTAATCGTATATTCAATTCTGGTCTCTATTTCTATATATTTTTACTGCAAAGAATTTTCCTCGCTGAACTTGTTTGCCCCTAAAAAGTGATATTTCACACTGCTTTATATGTCTTACTTTGAGCTTGGACTAACGATGTCTGTACAGAGCATTCGAACTCTCTCGTCTTAATGAGAAGAGAATTTCAATGTACGTTATTGCGATTTTTGATGCCGCGGTATTCAGTGCGTATCATTGTTGGTTCGATCTTGACAAAGTCCGACTGTCAAGAGTGAAGGTAGACCTCTCTCAATCTTTGTTACGCTTCAAAGCAGACTCTTACTTAGTGAATCCAGGACGATCCGATGCAAGAAGTGATTGCTACAGTCATCCCTGCACTGAAGCTGGCGGCTATAATGTCAGCAAGCTCGGTACTCGCTTTTACCGTTGTTGTATATCCCTTTGTTCGAGGATCAATTTGGCGTTTTGCGCTCACTTTAACTCGTACTTTCACTCGGTATGTCTGTCAAAGCTTACAATTCTGTGTTGCTGCTAACTTATAAGTAGATTTTCCAGCAAGCATGAACTTCATCGTTCTAATGTGTTGGCACCCTTTCCGTTTCCATTGCAGCACTGGCTCTTGTTCAGCTTCTTGCTGTTTTTCATGTGGCGGATGGCAAACTATATGTTTCCGATCTATCTTGCTCGAGGGGCGCTTCACCGCGGAAAGCTCATTAGCTCAAAATCTAGCGATGCCAATGGAACCTTGATGACTGGTCTCCGGTCAGAAAAGAGAGCATTTACTCAGGTATCTTACTTTGGGAAATGTTGTGATCTGATTGTAGACTAACGATATCATAGCGCACGGCTTATCAAGAATTATCTTTCATTGCGCAGAATGACAGTGAGCGACGCGATAATATCTTTAGAGACATAGAAAAGCCAACAATCTGGAGTCAGATTTGCGCTGAATGCATTAGTGTGATAACCGAAATGCGAAACAGGTTTGATCTGAACAAAAAACCAAAGAAAGAAGAAAGAGCGCAAAAGTTTACGGCAGTGCCCAATCTGCCATCGCCTTCGACAAGTCCGACGCCAGTAACAATTAAGCCTCGAAAGGATAATATATTTGTCAGCTCGCGTGTGAATCAGATCACTGCGGTGGAGAGCAGAGTTTTGAAGAGTGTGCAGGATCCTGAAGCAGTTCAATCTGCGCTCGTTATCGGATGGGTCGATAAGGTGCAGAATGCACTCACAACAGCACTTCGTCGATTAGCTACAGACAGTGAAACTCTTTCAAAGAGCCAACTTTCAATTCCTTTTCGTTGGACAATTCAGCGTAAGGTGGCAAAGTTGGCTTCTATGAAGGATATGTTTGAGGATGCGGTGCTTTCGCTGTCGTTCTTCTTAGAATCCTCTCTTGCCGAGGACACATATGGCACTGTACAACGCGACATTCCTCGGGTGATGAATGAGTTAGAGCTCACTATGTCAGCGCTGGAAAACTTTAGACAAAATCCACCATTGGAGCCCAGCGATGTGGCGGCAAGAAATTTCCAGGAACAGACTGGGCACGCCGTTGAGCTTGTGGAAGTAGAGGAACTATACGAGATAGTTGAGCTTGGATTTTTACGGATATTTGAGCGATTTGAGGATTACCTTCATGGAATACCGCTGACTGCTAATGTGCAACGGCGGTGTGCGATGTATGTTAGTCAGCATTAAAAGTGGTATATTTACAAGCAATAAGTAGAATTTTGTGATAGCTTTTCCAGAGTGTTTCAATTCATTTGATTACTCAGTGGTATTATTTACATAGTTCTTCAAACAGACGAAAAGAGATTTCGGAGTAATTCACGCCTCTTATTCTTAGATAATCCCGAAGAATTTTTGGAATCTCATCTTTGCACCTTCCATCGACAGTTTAGGACGGACGTCGAGATAGAAACTGGGGATACCAGGAGTTGCAGGATTCGGTTTTCCAGCGTAGAAATCGATAATGTACTCTATCCGGGTACCACAGCGGTCAACTACCCAGTCGTGTCTGTCAAAGGGAAGGGAGTAGCTAGGGATATAAATTAGTTGTGATATTGTAGAATACTCAGAAGAGACTCACCCCAGCATGGCGTTCATGCGAGCCCTTGGACTTATCTTTGAGGCATCACCACTGAAGGAGACTAATTTTGGACCACCACATCTAGTCAAAAGTTAGTAACAGCAAATACAGCAATCAAAGCAGAGCAACCCACTTTGCTGCTCCCATAGGAAGCTCCCATTGCAAAATTTCGCTCCATGCCCGTTCATTAACTGCGTTATGGATCGGAACGACGACTCTCATGTCTGCCGCATCAGGGTCCCAATTTTTCCGCTTCATAGCTTTATAGAACATCTCTTCTGAAGGATATACCCATTTTGACGATCCTCCGACTTCACCGCCGTGAGTGCCTTCACCGCCGTTGTAAGAACGAAACGCATCGGCTCGTGGAATTGAGGACACTTCTCGTTTGTGCCCAAGCTCTACCTCGGGTTCAACTGCTTTTTGTTGTACTGATGGTGGAACGGGTTTAGATTCGTCGCTTCCGGTGAATTTCGAGAGCCAGGTACTCCGCTGGGTGTGGTCTACTGGACATGCCGCTGCTCCGTCCGCTGGTGCTTCGTGGTTGACTGGGCATCCGGAAGGTGCACTTCCTTTAGCATCGGCCATTTCGAGTGCTTTATATACTCAAAAATTCCAATTAACACGGATAGTATTATTCCTTTGAAGTAAGTTCCGTATACTCTCTATTTCCTGCTGGATTATCTGGGGAAGAGTGTAAAATCCAAGGAAGACTGACGATAAAAGAACTCCACATTGCGAATGCGGCGCTGAATTCCCAACTCATCTCGAATTTTTATTTTGGCGCCTGAACAGCAATAATTTATCGCAAACACTGTGGATTTGAGGGGGAAAGAGCCGATTAAGTGAATTGGAAATACGTGATAGCTTCTGTGAAGTTTTTTTCTAATTATGTCTCATAGTCCTGCGGCAGAGACCAAGGTATTTCTCAACACAAACAATATTTGGCATATTTCATAGTTAACGATTTACCTGTTAGCACCTTGCGTTCTATGGTTCTGTGACCTCGGTGGCCTTTGTTTCAAAGAGTATACTACTAGCAGGTCGTGGTTCTAATCTGTCAATTTACGACTGGAAATCAGGTGCCTTTTTGAAAGAGGTCAAGTTGTTCAGTCGGAATAAAATCCAAGGAATTGCTGTTGGTAAGTCATATTCATTTTTTGTAACAAGTTCGTTATATAACATCTATTGTCTACAGGATCGTCAAAAATATTAGTATGGGGAGCATATTCATTTGGGTTCATCGACATCGCAACTCTAGAAGACTTTCAATTCCGAGAATACATAATGAAGGACTGGCTTATGGCCGGTCACTGGGGAGTTGATGATAGGGCATATCTGACTACTGCGCACAATTTGGTCTTACATATCAGTGCGGATTGTACAAAGCTTGAAAAAGTATCAGGATGCGGTAATGAGTGCAGTTTGTACTCTGCAACAATGCACTCCACTCCAGATGATATTTATGTCGCGGCGGGTACTGTGTTTGGATCCATTGATGTCTGGTCAGTCAATACCGGAAAAGTCATTGCAGTTCTGAACGGTCATGAAGGTTCTATTTTTAATGTTCAGTTTTCAAAATGCGGATCAAGAGTCGTCTCTTGCTCGGATGATCGATCTATTCGCGTATGGGATATAGCAATTCAAAAATGTTTGGCTATCGGATGGGGTCACATGGCTAGAATCTGGCAACTAAAATATTTAGAAAATCGCATCATAAGCACTGGTGAAGACAACACTGCTCGAGTCTGGGAGCTGAAGGAGGATAAGCTCGAGTGTGTGCAAATCTTGGAGGGTCATACTGGTCGTAATGTGTGGTCTTTGGCAGTTAACGAGTCAGACGAGACGTTAATAGCTACGGGTGGAGCTGACGGTCGAGTAAGACTATGGGATTTGGAAGAGCGACCTCGTTTTATCGGTGAGTTTATCGGTATTATGTTATAGTGGCTGAAATGCTCACTTTATTTAGGAAATCGCAAAACGGTGGCTTTTACAGAAATTGAATCTGCAATTGGTAGATCGGTAAGATTTCGAATATTCACTTTTCTTGATCACTTTCTTACCTCTGAACAGTGTGGAAGCGTTAAGCAATTTGCAAATCTCTCCAAAACTTGTTACGCTCTTTCAACAACTGGCGGGTACGTGTGAGCTTCATTGATTGACAATTTTACATGAACTAATCAATTAATTTAGCTATGTTCTTTCTTACGATACCGCTGCAGATTCATGGGGTGAGCTTTTTTTCAATCAGACCATCGTAGGATTTAGTCTCCTCAAAGGATGGACCAACAAGCCATATGTTGCAGTCGGAGATCGTTTTGGAAAGATATACATATTGTCGCAGAGTGACAATACGAACTGCTTGGTTTTGGATCCTCCTTCGGATAACTGTAATAAAACGATAGAGATGGTTACTTTATCCAAAGGCGACTCTTTGTATTTGTTGGTTCAATACGGAAATCCACAAGCGCCTTGGTTGCTATTTACTCTTCTTGAGGAGGTGAGTGATTGTTTTATCAGTATGGGAATTTTGTTACTAATTATTTAGTCTAATGAAGTGTCACTACTAAGCGCTTCTATACTAGAGTCTCAGGCAACCTTTCCATTTTCCTCTGCCGCAATTAGTTCTGCGAGTTTGCTGATTGTCGGATCCAAATTTGGAGCTCTGGCTTTATATGATCTTTCAGATACTTCTGAGATTAAGAAGAGCATACGATGTTGGCGACGTATCATGTCTGAGGACTGCATTACGAACATACTAATCACAGAGGAACTGTCTGGTGGAGTCGATGTGCTTCTTACTTCTAGACTTGGTGTATATGCGGTGTGCAACTTGCAGATTGAAACCGGAAGTGAAGCTACATTGCAAAAATTGCATCTTAATCGAATCGCTAAAGGAAGCATCGAAGGAGTATGATTTGGCTGATACTTTTTTACTCAAAATGCCGCTAACAGTATTTATAGGCTATGCTTATTCAGGATGATCTAGTATTTTGGGGATTCAGAAACAACTATCTCTTCATCTGGAATGAAACCAAGCAGTATGAAATCATGTCTGAAATCTGCGGTGGTCCTCATCGATTCTGGCATCTTGCTGTTCGTTCATTGATAGATTTTTCATTTGTCTACACTAAATCTACAGCGGTATGTTTTTGTTTGTTTAAAGGTTAGGTGATATTATTGCTGATGCTTGAAAGCTTTGCTTTGCTTTACCCTTTGATTCTATGTTTCAGAAATTTTCTACATCTCTTATTCAAGATGGAAGTCACGGCAGAGAAATTCGAGCAATTTCAACCTCACCTGCTACCAATGATCCTTCCGCTCTTCTCATTGCATCTGGATCTGAGGATACTTGCATTCGACTCACTAATGGTATGTATATTTTTTGAAAAGCGTTTGAACTCACGGCTAACTGAATATTTAGTTTATGCTGATGGACAGATCAAAACTCTGGGAATAGTTCGAAAGCATGTTTCAGGAATCCAAGAGCTCAAATGGTCTGAGGATGGAAAATATCTGTTTTCTAGCTCGGCCCGCGAGGAGTTTGTGGTCTGGCGAGTAACGTTAAGAGCTAATGCGGTGTATATGTATCCGATTGCTTCTGCACCTATTGAGTCCGATGTTCCTGATCTTCGAGTTATGGACTTTTTTGTGCACAAAGCGGAGGTTAACAGTCTAACCCAGTACTTTATTGTGACTGTTTATTCTGACTCGACTATAAAAGCATTGATATTTGATCCTGTTACCGCGATGTTCACGTTGAAGTCTACAGGAAGATACAAAACTTGTTGCATATTCAAAGTATCCGGAGTAATAAACGAGGAAAATTTGTTACTATTCACTGGCAGTTCGGATGGCTACATTACCTGCTGGAACATGACTTCAGTGCTCCAGTCCGCTTTGGAGGGCGGTCCTGACTGCGTTCCATTCCCCGACAAAGAATGGACTGTATGTGCACATCAGTCGAGTATAAAATCAATGGAGCTCCTTAAAGGCGAACAGACGCTCATAATCTCTGGAGGAGATGACAACAGTGTTTCGAGTACAGATGTTGCTGGCGTAAGTTCTGCTACACAGCAGCAGAAGATAGCGAGCGCTCATGCATCGACAGTGTCCTCTTTACTTATTCTGAGTGATGACACTATAGTATCTGGAGCTGTTGATCAGAGAATTCGCTTTTGGAAATTAGATGAGTCCGAATCGACTTTATCTTTGAAGAAAGACGAATATACGACAGTGTCAGACACGGGCTGTCTGAGTTCGGGCCGAATCAACGAACAGCAAATGCTAGTCATCGGAGGCGCTGGACTGGCGGTATGGAAGATAGATGTGTAAATATAGTATTTATAGATTTGTATTATTATTATATATATTTTAAAGCTCAATATGAAAAAGTAGGTCTTGTATATATCTTATATTTCCCTGACTAGGGAAGTCACCGCCGAGGGTCTGGTGTCTAATCACTTAGCGGCTCACACCTTGGATAGATTCCTGTTTTCTTGATCCACAGAAAGAAAAGGTTATATTTCAGTATTGTCAGCAATCAGGCGGTAGAAGGAGTGCGTTATTTGAAGGAAATGTACGAGGAAATATGAATCGGGAATTACCAGCGCAAGGTAGGCCATTAGTGGAGGGCATTCAGCGATTTATATCAGGGCCGCTGTCAGTTTCAACGAACGATGGACGTCAGTTTCATGGAACATTGGTCGCAACTGATAGAGTAAGCATAGCTAATGAAGTGATTTCAATAATTGAATAGAGTGAGTGCTGACTATTTGCCTGTTTAGGATAAGAACTTGATACTGAGCGAGGCCACAGAGCGGCTGCCGGTAGGATTCAAGTCACGACGCGTGGAACGATTTAGATACGTTGGAATGATTGTGATTCCAGGCCAATACATTGTACGAATAGACGCAGAAACAAGGCATTATGAGAATGCGGGAGTGGCTCGGAAATCTGGGATACCGGAGAATTTCGGGATTATATGAGTGTGCACGAGGAAGATGGGTGTGCTCCAGATACAGCTGCATTCTTTCTAATGAAATGAATAGTTGCCATAATTAAAAGATATTATAAAATATCAGAGTGTATGATATTGTAATACTGCATATTCACATCGACGGGTCTCCAAATATGTACAAATAGCTATTAACTTAATGCATCACTTTTGCGTATAATTCTTCATGAGCACTAAAGCACAAGCACCGACGAACAGCTTCTAACTCTTCACACCTGATGAATTCGTATAAATCGTCTAACCCTGTCGCTGTTTGTGACGAGGATGTGTCTTGCATCTGACGAGCACTTTTCCTTTGCGACGCACAGTCTAGAGAACCAGTCACCGTTAGCTATAACTCCTCTCGTAGAAATTCCCACTCAATAGCAAAACACATACATAACAGTCAGGACAAAGCTTCTTTACCGAGGACCGCACTTTGATTCCACGAGTAGCATTCTCCGGCGCAGGCAAGTTACGCATCGCAGCCGGACGAAACTTCGCTTGCATCTCCAACGACCACGACAGACCAGAGCCAACATTTCTCCGGACTGAGCTCACCGCCATTCGTGAAAAGGAGAATAAATGAGCCAGCATCGTGTGTTATTCTGCGCTATTGCTGTCCGTCGCTGTTGATATCGAAACCGCAAAGGTTCGTGAACTTCCCGACTGAAAACTCCATTTCTAACCCTAACCCAATATTCACCACTGAGTTCCTGTCTGCATTAGAGAAACGAGTACTCTACGTAGAAATTATTGCAATCATAATACAATATACTCGTTTTATTGTTTTCTAATATACAATCCATATCCTTCACTCAGTTGGTGTCTCGGTATTGGCGTCGGGCATTGGAATGCTGTCCCTTCGTCCTTTGTACTCTGGTCGAAGACTGTATTTCAGTGCGTAGGGTCCCTTTTTGTTAAGAATCGCAACAGACTCCAGTAGTTCTTTCAAGTATGCCTAGATAATAATAGAAGTCAGTACATTAATTAATACTAGTGCACAGCACAATCCGCTGGTATACCTCAGGCTGTCTTGTTCTCTCGCGCAATCCCTTCATAGTCCAATAATCGTACTCCTCAAACAACTTGAATAGCAAATCGTAGAGCTCGTTCCGCGGAATTCTCGCCGCTTTTCCTTCCTGCGCACGCTCCTTTTCGCGTTTCTGCGCCTTCATAAACATGCTGTTGCTGTGTTTCATGCTTGGACCAGCCAGTGCAATGGTGACTCCGGGAATCTCGTCCAGCAGAGTGACTTGCGCACGCGGAGCTGTATTGTTGAACTGCTGCTGTCGCTGCTGAACAAATGCCTTGTAGTTTTTGTCACTGGGTGAGACAGTTAATGAACAATCATGAGCAACTGTTCCTGCAATAGAGGTTTTTTCTAAAAGTGTGAGTCAGCTGATAGACTATCGAGACTATTTATGAGTGAAGTCCATACTTGGAATATTGACTCGTCTATATGGTTGGTATCGTTTTCTTTTTGATTGGAATCCTGAGTTTTGGCTGGCACCATATCCACTCTTTCCGATACTGTCGTTCGCTGCTGGCTCGTTTGCCCCCTCCTGGTCTTTGCCTTCGCGGAATCGAGTGAGATTCTCTTCCGAGAAGACATATGTATTGGCAACTTTTTGATTTGTGACTGCAAGCCTGTACTCGTGCGGTAAATCCTTCATTTCTGGAACATCTGCTAGTATCAATTTGATCTACATCAGAGATCAGTTAGAAATACTGCTATCTGTCAGAGTAGATCGAGGATCAAACTACTCACGTCCTTTGGGTTATTCAAGCGCACGGTACCGAGGTCCTGGCCGTTGCTTCCCATCTCAATCCAACGATCTCTCAAGTACTTTGGGACTCTGACCATCCAGACTTTGTTAGAAGCATCAGTCATGTCCAAGTCCCCCGAATCTTCGTATACATCCTCGTCCTCGTCAGCTGCTTCGCCTTGCACGGACGCTGGACTCAAACCCTCGTCGTCCTCAAATCCGCCGTCGCCAAACTCATCTTCGTTCTTAACTGGCTCCGGCTTAACCGTAGGACCAACAGACGACATACTCAAAGAAAACCACGACTCTGTGGCGGTTTTGCAAGTTGTCAAACGGGTCGTTCGCAGATAAGAAAGCAAAGTGATGTAAACGACGCGCCTTTGATGATCAAAAGCCTAATTTTTCGAGCCCTAAACCACTCTCAACTTTCCCCGCCATCACGAGCTCACCGCGCGTACCAACACCGCTTGCCTTAGATTAGACAATTATAAACAGCCTGAAGAGCAAGGAAGAGCTGTTCGAGCCGAAAAAGAGGACTTAGATGAGCGTCACGTTTGGCTTTCCTCTTCCGACAACAGGCGCCTTCTCGTTCTGCCAATGCATCAGTTCCTCGGAGCATTATCAGCTTCTAGCTGATGCGGATGTGCGTCGCGCGCAGCTTCGCGGTGTATTGAAGCGGGCAAAGCGGAAGAACATCCAGGACATGATTGAGGTTGTCAAGGTGTGTTTAGTATATGCTATGTACGTGAGAGCAATCCTGATGTATTACGTGGCTTATCTAGGTCATTGATGACTATATTCCTCACCTGTTCACAATCAAAGACGGCATAGAGTCAGGATATCTACTACTTGATCGCGAAATAGGTATTCCTCTTACTTTAATTACTTTATTCAATACTGTTACTGACCATTTAGTAACCTCATGGAGACCGCCATTATCTGGATCAACCTTGCATGTGGTTGAGAACCAACGAATATCGGCACCGACAATAGCATACGAAGCGTCCATGACACTTCTCACGTACGCTCTCTCACTTCTCGCACTTGCTGAAGAGACATATCAAGTTGGTAACTCTCAAGATAAATGGAAGCAGGTCAGTCTACACCATTCGAGATCAATTGAGTCAGAACACTAACTATAAATCAGTCAACCGCACATCTGACGACGGCACGCGCCGTCCTGATCTACCTGTCCACACACCCAATTCAAATTGACCCCGCTGCCCCTTTAGATTTACAACCTTCTACTCTAGCACCACTTATTAGCATGATTGGAGGAGCTCTTCATCTTTTAATTATCTACAAATCACTCCCTTCTCCTGGTTCTACAGAGAAGCCCCCCTCAGCAAGCTTAATGAGTCGGATATCGATCTACGCCCTCGAGAAGTTCTCCGCAGCAATATCTCTGCTCCCCGCAGGTCTCAAGAATGACTCTTTAGAAAACTGGCTGCAAGATGCAAGATCATACTCGACAGCTGCAACCGAACGCTTCATGGCTATCGAACGGGAATCAAAAGGCGACGTCGGTGTTGCTATAGCGTTTTGTATGGCTGGACGAGCAGAACTGAAAACCGGAGGCGCGGCTGCTCTTCTGAAAAAGCCACCGCGAATTTCAATCACAAAACGATCCTCCTCATCAGCATCGAGTGAAAGTGCTGCATCGTCATCGTTGTCCAACGAATCTACTGGCGGTATTAAAGCAAACATGAAGCGTCTACGCGCAGATCTAGAAACGATGGAAAACGAATATAGAACACAAAATGACCGCCTCTCGTTCCAAAAAGTACCTGATACCAAAGATATTAAACGAAATTGGCCGTCTGGTCGCGAAGTCGTGGCAGTCAAAGGAGAATGGAGTCCTCCCGCCACTCTTATCGATTGGGAAGGGCGAGGCGAGCATGATGTGTCTGCGCCTACGCTGAGGCATGGAACGAGTTATAGCGGGCAAGGACAGTATTACTGAATAAGTTTTCTAATTTTTTTTTCGGGTTATTAGTACATTGTGCGGTTAATATACACAATTGCACATGATTGAAGTTCAAACAAAAGTATAGCCGTTACTCCGAAGATTCATAAAAAAAAAGGTCATAATAAATGTATACTCATAAACACACTGTAGACTTGCTTCATGTCATGACAAAAATGATTTAGACAAACTCTTCAATCAACATCTGCACCTCGCCATATTCATGAGACTCTGCGATTTCTTCATAATTCTAGAAATACTGTTAGCATCGCTCTTCTAACACAGCTCTATGCAGAAACTTACTCCAACAATATCTTGTCCCTTTATAACTCCAGGTAATTTTCGTCCTCTAGATTGTCTAACCCATAATTTCTTTGCTTTTTCATTTGTTGCGATATCGACAATCTGAAACTCAATCCCGTACGCTTTAAGAATCGTCTGAAGTTTAGTAGTAAGCATCATAATGTTACGACCAAACATGATACCGCCCGTGAATGACGTGTAAATAAACACCTGTTGACTTTCATCAATTGCAGGAACCGAGGCAGGACTCGCGACAACAGGCTCTTTGGGAATAGGTGCCGAGGTCTCAGTGACTACTGGCACAGCAGCAGGCACTTTGACAGGCGATGAAGTTGATGATCCAAGAGCAACGTCGCGCTCGATAACAGGCTCTTTAACCGCAGCCACTGCAGGTGCTTCTACTGCGGTTTCCTCAGCTACAACCTCTTCAGACGGCACAGCAATATTCTTCTCAGCGGAGAGCGCTGGCGACTCGGAAACCTCTGAAAACGAAGGAATAGTCATCTCTTCAGTCTTTAGGGATCCTAGAGTAAAGCTGCGCTCAACAATTGGCTCTGAGACTGCTGCTGCTGATTCGGAAATCTCCTCCTCAGTAGAAACAGGGTCTGTTGCTTGCGGCTCTAAGACAGAAGGCGCTGTTTTGGTGGTATCCTCCTCCGGTACTGTAGCCTCGGGAGCTGCAAGAACTGTTTTGACAGGAATTTGCTCAACATCTTCGGGTTCAATGGCTGGAGTTTCTTGCTCTGCTGTAGCACTTTCTTCATTTGATACATCTTCCACTGTCTCTGTAGCAACAGTTTCCTCAACAGGATCTTCTTCAGCTACTGGCTCGTTGACTGGTATCTCCTCAGCATGTTCCTCCTCGACGGCAGGCTCCTCAACCGTAGACTCTTCAACAGTAGCAGACTCCTCGACGGCAGACTCCTCGACGGCAGGCTCCTCGACGGCAGACTCCTCGACGGCAGGCTGCTCAACGGTAGGCTCCTCAGCAGCAAGCTCCTCAACAATAGGCTCTGCGACGACGGGTTCAGATTCCAAACTTGTCTCTTCAACAACAGGATCCTCAGCGATCGGCTTCTCAACGATCGGCTCCTCAACAATCAGTTTCTCAGCTGTAGGCTCCTGAACTGTGTGCTCGGTCTCTACAATTGAAGCTTCAGCTGCAGGCTCTTCAGCAACAGGCTCAGCAGCATCCTCCTCAACCACGATGGATTCCTTAGCAGTTATCTCCTCAACAATAGGTTCTTCAACAGAAACATCATCGGCTGCGGGCTCTATTTCTGAAATTGACTCTTCAGCTACAACTTCCTCAGCCGCAGGCTCTTCTAATTCAGGCTCTATTTGCGAAACTGGCTCTGCGACCGCTGGTTCTTCAACTTCAGGCTCTTCGGCTTCAGATTCTTCGACCGTAGGCTCTTCCGTGACAGACTCTTCAATGATAGACTCTTCAACAGCCACTCCACCTACCGTTTCTATCTCCTCCTCCTCCTTCTTCTCTTCCACAGGCACCGCCGTATCCTCATCTAACGAGGTGCCCGCCTCGATAGCAGGTTCAGACTCAGCTGTTTCTTCAATACTAGCTTTCTCGTCAGATAGTTGAGAAGTTGTGGCGGAAAATTCCTGTTCTTGCGGCACGCTCTCAGGGTCCTCGCTGGTCATGTCGATGGGGGACGTAGAAGGCTTAGCAGGCAACGTGCGATCTGGCTCACGTTCTTCGGAGACATCGACCGGCTTTGCTGTATCCTCAGCAATCTCAGCTGAGACTTCATCGGCAGTTTCAGTCTCACCCACTGGCTCTGTAAGGCTGAGAGATCCCATCGGTTCTGTTAATAGAGACTCAGGAGTATTGGCAATTGTGGATTCTGGCTCAGGTTCTGAAGCTTGCTCCTGTTCAACAAGCTCTGATGCCTCCTCCTTTGTATCATCGTCCTTCTTTACGAATGCGGCTGCACTAGACAATAAAGGCTGGTCTAATTCACGAACAGAAATCTCCTCGTTCCCGCCAAACTCGCTGCTTTCAAGAGACGTGACATCATGTGCTCCGCTGCCTGTACTCGCGAGCGTCTCAAACGTAGACGCATTCAGCGGCGTTTCAGACTGCGCAATCTCGTCGCCATCGTCGTAGGTGTATGCTGCAATAGGATCATCGTCATAGATGCTCACGTCTGCCATATGTGCTTCGATTAAATCGATAAGTTCGTAGCCATCGTAGTCTTCGCCTTCGTCACCGCCGTCTTCTGTTGTGGGTTGAACTGGCAGATCTGACTCTTTATCTTGAAGTTCGGGTTTTGGATCAGAGAAATCTTGGTCGACTATCGACGCGTGCCATGAATCTATTTGCCGCGAGGCAGGCGCAGGATCGCTGTTGGTGGTGGTGGTGGTGCCGAACGTTAGGGGTTGCTCACCGATCTTGTCTAATTCCGAGAGCAGCGAATCTGCGAATGATTCTGTTGACAATTCCATTTCTTTCCCAGTATTATGCAACAATCAGACCTAATTGAGTGAAAAGAGGAAAGGACGAGGAGTAGGAAGGGGTTGGTTGGTGGGTTTGCGTAGAGATAGATTGAGTGATGACGTATAATCTTGTTTAAGCCGCAAGTGCAGGTGTTGTCTTTCGAGTACTCAGATAGTGACTTAAGCAGCAAAGTAGTAATTCTGTATATTCCCAGCAGCGGTAGATACCAATAGTGAAATTGTAGAAGAGAAGGAACAGCAGCTGAGAAGGAGGCGACGACGTGTCGGAATCGCAGGTTAATGCAGATCTGCGCGTTGAAGCTAAGAAATAAATCGAATCAGCGGCGCAAATACGCAATTCAAACGCGTAAAAGATAAGCTGATTAGAAGCAGGAATTGTAAGCGTCTGTAAAGATATTATAGAGTATTCAGAAATTAGATATCAATATTTTCATGACCTAGAATATTCTAATCCTCGCAGCCTAACTGGTCTGTTTATCAGTGTCACGGCCTTCAATCCAGCATCACGTGCATGACTCAATTAATGACCTGACTCTCACTGTATTCTCCATATATCTCTGCTCAGGAAGTGGATAGTGTACTCTGGTCAGCTTGAGACTTGATAGAGCGGAATTGAGCAGGAATATGGCGTCTGAAGTGCAATCTAAGCCAAAGATCGTGGTCCTCGGGTACTGGTTTCTCAGAACATTGAATCGATGCGATAGTATATTGACAACCACTTAGTGCAGGCGTGGCCGGTCTTACTTCAGCTTTATTACTGGCAAGGACAAGTCTTTATGATGTGTCGGTGATTGGAAAGTTTTTGCCCGGAGACTATGATATCGAGTATACCAGTCCCTGGGCTGGCGCGAACTGGATGAGTACGCAACCGGCAGTGAAGAGATGAGGTTTCTGATCTAACATTCTACAGGTTTTGTGAAGGATGACGAGAAGTTAATGGAATATGATCGCATAACTTATCATGAAATCACAAGACTCACCAAAGAACAGCCTGATGCCGGTATTTGGGTATGTCTGGTCGCTCTAGATACGCATCAGTGCTAATGACTTTTTGACAGCCGCAAAAATGCATTCAATACGTCCGTCAAGAAGATCTTGAAAAGGAAAGTGGACTTCTTGGTGGTTTGATTGATGCCAGACCTTGGTTTGCGGACCTGACCCCCAACGTATGTTCTGAATGGCTTGCACTCCATCAGCCGAGCTAACAATTTAGTTCAAACAATTGGCTAAGGAGGAGCTGCCGGAAGGCTATGTACAAGGTATAGCTTACGACACTTTCTGCATCAATATCCAAATCTACCTTCCATGGCTCGTATCCCAGCTTCTTAAACTAGGAGTCTCAGTCCGATCTCGCACGATCTCTCATATCTCCGAAGCATTCGCACACCACGCATCTGGAACCCCAGCGCAGGTAGTTATCAACTGCACTGGTCTAATGGCATGCAAACTAGGTGGCGTCATGGACGAAAAAGTCGTACCAGGAAGAGGCCAGACTGTACTCGTCCGCAACCACGCCCCTGCAATGTACAACGTTTCGGGAACTTCCGACGCAGACGACGAGATCACGTACATCATGTCGCGGCCAGGCGGCGGCACGATCCTCGGTGGATGTTATCAACTGGGAAATTGGAACGGCGTGCCGGACCCGAATATGGCACAACGGATTATCAAGCGATGCTTGGAGATCTGTCCTGCGCTTGAAGATGAAGGAAAGCTAGATGTGATTAGACATAACGTTGGTCTGCGGCCATCTAGAATTGGTGGACCTAGAGTTGAGAAAGAAAAGTTCGATCAAGGATGGGTTGTGCACAATTACGGAGCAGGTGGTGCCGGATACCAGTCTTCATATGGTATGGCTACGCACGTAGTTCAGCTCGTAGCCGAGGCTTTGTCAAAGTAGTTTGATTTGAGATTTTTTTTTTTGTGTTTATTCAAGTATAGATTATAAATTACACCTTCGTACTCCTCTTCTACTCCTCCCAAGATGCCATTATTCCATAGATTACGATTCACAATGCTCGCACGATGTTCCCATTATTCAACAATTTGATAGTCCTCCTCATTTTTCACCCTCGACGCATTTATCATTTTACAATTTTTTTTCTTCTCTTTTCTCTATAATGTTTGTCTCTCATCATTTCCCCGTCTATACTCTCTTCTCGGCATCGGATTCGGAGGTGTTGACATTCTCGGTTTCGTAGACCTCAAATTGATCCTTCCGTTTCCACGCCGCAAAATGAGCACGGCGTTGCTCACGCGACATGGCCAAACTCTTCTTGACGCCAAATCCATTTCTCAAAAGACCTTGGATGTCCTCGAGAGTGAGGTACGCGGTCTCCGGGTACATGAAGTAGACACCGATCCAACCGAGTACGCAAAGACCCGCGAATAAGCCAAAAGTTCCAGAGGGAGTGATGTTGGACATCATAGTCAGGTAGGTAGAGGAGATAACCAAGTTTCCGGCCCAGTTGACTGAAGTCGCGAGAGAAGTTCCGAGACCACGGACTTGCATGGCGAAGAGCTCAGACTGCTGCCATGGGACGTTGCCGATTCCGCTGGCGTAAAAGGCAACATAGCACATCATGAACAAGAGAATGACGATAGCCCACGGGTTAGCTCCGGTCGCATCAGCAGGTAAGTAGTGGAATGCGACAGCAGCAACGACGAGCGAAACAGCCATACCAGGAATAGTAAAAAGTAAAATACGACGACGGCCAACCTTGTCAATAAGGATGAATGCAATGATAGTGAATGCCATGTTAGTACCAGCTACAATAAGCGATACAGCGGTCGAATGGTTGAATCCAACGGTAGCAAACAGTGAAGAGGAAAAGTACATGAGCGAGTTGAATCCAGAAAACTGCTGGATACCTTGCAGCATGCAGGAGATAACTACCGCGCGCAAGTTCTCGGGGATTAAAAGAAGCTGCTTGACGGCAAATCTGAAACGCTGGAATTTAGTCCACTCGGGATGCTGGTCATTGTTGTAAATTTCGAGCAAGCGCACTTTCTTCTCGACCAAGCTCTCGGAAATAGTCTCATGGCGAGGGGAGTAGATCCAGCGGATAATGCGCTTGGCTTCTTCAGTCTTTCCGCGGCTGACGAGGAATCGAGGGGTCTCGGGCATGAAGATGAACATCACCATCTGGACAATAGCGGGGAAAATACTCAATCCGACGAGCACTCTCCAGCCATTGTTGACGTTTTCAAGACCAGCTCCGATAGCGTAGGCAATGACCTGTCCGCCGGTAATAGCAAGAACGTTAAGGATGACAAGACGACCGCGGAAACGCGAAGGAGCCATCTCAGAGATGTAAAGAGGAGCAATCAACGAAGCGATACCGACACCCCATCCCATGACGAATCGACCAGCGATCATAGTCCAGACAGTGTGCGCGCCCGCTTGGATAGCAGCGCCAACAATGAAGAGCGAGTTGGCGCCGAGGGTAACCCACTTGCGACCAAGGATATCAGCAAGAGTACCGGCAATGATACCACCGAGCAAAGCGCCAAGCGAGGTTCCCGAGGTGATGAAGGACTCGTCACCGTCGGTAAGCTCGTGACCAAGATCTGTGCCTATTGAGGTGAGCGCACCAGAGATGTATCCGGTGTCATAACCAAACAAGAAGCCAGAAAACGAGACCAGAATGACGAGGAGGAAGACGAACGGGTTCGGTTTTCCAGACTCGATATCCACACCCGCGGCAACTTCACGGTCCACCGCGTCCTGGAAGTTCGTAGCACTGCGTTTGCTATCTTGCGACTGCAAGACAGCGTCGTACTCAGCCAGGGGTTGCCCGTCAGCCTGGCTGACCTCGGCACCTTTGTTCTCGAGCTCGAGATCAAGTCCGCTAGTCATTGAGTTGAGAATGAGAAGATGCAAGAGTAAAGTGCAAAAGTGTTGAACTAGAGAGCCGAAATACAGGGAGAACAGGGAAACAAAGGAACAGAGGAAGGTGGAGCTGCGGGGGAGGACAGTGTCTTGTGAGAACAAGAGAGAAAGATAAGACCGTGGTGAGTTAGTGCTGGGCAAGAAATCACGAAGAAAAAGGGCGACGGATGGCGGAAGAGAGGCGGTGCACAAAACCCCAAAACATCCGAGACCCACCGGAGCCAAGGCTGGCTGCAGTGCCCAACGAGCCGCATCCGCCGGAGAGACGTCGAGTTTGAGATGCGTTGGGGTGCAGTTGGAGCAAGGCAGTTTGTAAAAGTACAGCAAAATGAGGATGAAAGAGGGCAAGATTAGAGCAGCAGATAGACATAAAATAAGGGTGGTTTGGGGTTGGTATAGGAGGGCAGTGGAGGAGATAGTTTGTTAGAGGAGGATGTGTTTGCTGTCCCGCGTTTCCAGCGAATAAAATGTGATATTATTGAAGCAGTGTATTCTCTGTAACTATCAGACCCTTATATGCTATTTTGCACGGTTCCCAAAGCGCAATTGTCGCTGCTGCTGCTGCTGCTGCTGCAGTGCCGCTGATTGGCTGCCTGCTCCCTATCGCTCCAATCAGAAGAATTCTCGCCCAGCCAGAACACACTACGTCCGCAGTTCACCGTCCACGAACCGCGACCCACGCAGCTTCCAGACACAGACAGAGCCGGCACTCGTTAGATCCCAGTTCCCAGCCCGCACCAGACGAGTTCAGGCACTGCAACAGACCCAGGGCGCGCCGGGCTGTTTATAGTCCTGCTCGCTAACCGCACGCCTTGCCCGTTCCGGTATGTGTCCCGCAATGTGTTTTCATTGTGGTTGTGCACAGGCCAAAGAGGCTCGTTTGGGCGCGTGGATTGCTGTTTGTGGAACGAGAGGAGCCTGTGTTCTGCGGTGTATATCTGTATTTGTACAAGCTGAAGATCTCTGTATCAACAAGAGAGATTTATGATACAGATTAATACTCGCTGAACACGAACTCTGAACGCGAACACTGAACACGAACACTAACACAGCACAGTGAACACACTCGACACGCATCCGCTCATCTGCTCATATCCACTCGACCCACACGCCCATAACGCTCTTTGACTCATCCTCTTCTTGTTCTCCTCATCGCTAATCTACTGCTATTTTTCTCAAATATCTGCAGATCAACTGCAGCACGCACGTAGTCTCAATCGTAAGCTTAATTATCTTACATAATATTCACGTGATCGGAATTCGGCTTTGGGCTGCAGTGTCGATCGCTGTTAATCATCATCCGAAGAAGCATTTCTATCCTCGTGCTATTTGATAGTTGGTATTACAGTTTACTTCTTGAAAGAATACTTACTCTATAAACACAACAGGTATTGCAACGAAATGCAAAATAGCCATCCCAGAAACAGTATACCGCGGAGGATCCGTGCGAGAGAATGGATGAGGATGGCAAAGAAACCAGCGCTCGAAGAGGACAATATAAAACAAACAGCCCGAGGTCGGCAGGAGCGCAGAAAGCGACCGGCGAGGAAACAGCAGCGGCAGAACCAGGGCGGATCGCGAGCGAGGAAGGTTCCGACGGGTGTTCGGATCCCCAGCTCATCATCCACCGGAGACCAAGACATAACTTCCACCGGAAAGAGTAGCGTGAGCGCAATCAGCTTCGAGGCATCCGCCCGGAGACTCCTGGCTCCTGGCTCCTGTCTAGCATCGGCTGGGGTATCGATTGCAGTACTGATACAGCGAGATGAAGTAGAGAATAGTAGCCCAGAGAAGTAATGACAGAAGTAGTAATAAGAAGCAAAGCAGCAATCAGCAGTGGGATAATATTATGACAGCTGCGACATCAAGACCAATCGTCCAGTCAGCACTTTCCCAATTTGTCGCTACTGCTTAGTTGTGCTCCGTTCTCCCGAGGAATGCATCGCATTAAATATAGCTCTGATGGTCTTGATAGTATTATGAATAGGAGCTGAGCTGGCTACACTATAACACGGCACAGCATGCACTTAGCGATCGACCACCACTGCACCATCTCCAACTCCTCCGCAGCAAATAACTCTAATACTATAAACTACACAATTTCACGGCAGCTAATAACAATCCAATAATAATCCTATCATTATGCTAATATACACTCATCTCTCTCTACCACGACATATTGTCAAACCGCGCAAGCTGCCTCGTCGCATCCTGCACATCCTTCTGGCTCTTCTTCCGCATATAGAAAATCGCACAGTCCTTACTCGAACAAATAACATCCTGATGCAAACTTCCCTGGCATCTCTGACACTGCGTCCACAGTCTCGCAAACTTCGTCTCGAGCTTGTTCACACTATCAATCTGCTTCCGATATAACTCCGGCGCACGGCTCATACAGTTCTTGCATAGCGCTCCCTTTGCATATACCCCGCTCAACGGCGTCCGGCAACCCATACACACCTCCGTCTTCACCGCAAACTTCATCAGCCCTCCAATCGTCGGCGCCGCAACTGAAATCGACCGCGTGTGCGCTCCATTTAACAGACTGTTTGTCTGCTGAACCCCCAAAATCGGCTCAAAAATACGTTTCAGCGGATTCGCCAACTGATTCTCAAGATAATACTTTGTGTCTAGCGGAATATTGTTCTCAAGCACATACAGCGGGTCCTCCGACCGCTCGTAGTTCTTGTCGTTCTTCGCTCCCTTGATAATCACATACGCAACTCGATCTCCCAGCGTCGGCGCAGATCCAGCATCACGCTTCCGCATCCGCTCCGCAAGCTCGACATGCGCCTGCTTCGCCGCATAGTCAGCCTTCGCAAGCGCTTTTGTAATCACGAGCAGCGACAAATCAATCTTGTTCTGCAGTAAGTCGGAGATAATCATCTTCACAAACTCCTGCGCTCCCGCAACATCACGATCATGCAAAATCTTCTGCAGCACTGTCTCAATAACCGTCTGTACTAACCGACAATTATCTCGTCGCACAGTCTCGATACCCTTCGTATCCATCTTGTCCGGCTTCTCGGGCTTCGTCCAGTACATGCCCGCATATCGCTTCTTGTTAATCAGCAAGTATGGATAATAAACCTTCTCAAACTCCAACTTAATCGGATTGATAAACTCCTGCGACACGCGGTCCGCTGCAATCTGTCCAAGCCGCATGCATTCCTTCAAGTCATCCGGTCCGAACTTGATCATAACCGAATCTGTATCTCCATAAATAACCTGCGCATCATGCGAATGTCCATGCTCAATATTGTAGTTATTCTCCACAAATGACTTTGTCTGCTCAATCATCACTCGGCCATACGACGTCACAGACGACGAAATCGCAAGACAGGGAAGCTTACCGATCGTCGCTCCAGTGAATCCATACACAGAGTTTGCACTGATCTTCAACGCAAGCTGCCGGCCATCGAGAACTGCCTTCTTGAACGGATCCGTCTCTTTCTTAAGATCGGCCTTTGCCCGTTTTCGCGCCCCTAAAAGCTCCTCCAGAATCACCGGTAAAACTCCCTTGCGCACGCTCGTCTTCACAAAGTAATCACCATTAGGTGTCTTCTCGTAATCTCTGCCCAACTGCAGCTTATTGCCCGCACGCTTCAAATACTCTGGCGTCAGCAATGTCGTATAGCACAGATTATGCGCCATCATAATACTCGGGTACAAACTCGAGAAATCAAGCGTCGCAATCGGAACATCATAATATCCACGAATAGGCTCAATAACCGTCGCACCCTCATACTGCTCGTCAGATGAACCTTCCTGGTGCATATTCGGTACCACAAGCTTGAGCTGTAACGCTTTGCGAAACAACTGGGAAATGACCTTGATCTGCTGTCCTCTCGTCAACAAATAACTGAACGGAACACCCGTAACACGCGCCATCTCGGTATAGTTAATCAGCGCCATCAGCTTTTCCATCAGTCGAATCGGCAGGTACGCATCCTTCAAACAGTATACTGCCAGTCTTCGTCGTGACTCGGCGCCACCATTCTGCAGGTCGGTAATAATCGAGTGGTGTACGTCTTCTTTCTGCTCGTTTAGGAAGTGTGCACTGACAGAGTTCAGCGTATAACTACGCAATTTGTAGTCTCGTTGAATCAACTGTAGCATATCAAACTGTAATCGTCCATCGATATTGATGACCTTGGACTCACGCGTACCGTACGCCTTGGATGAGAACGTGGAATCCTTCATATCCTGCTTCACATTCACCAATCGTCCAAAGTACGGGAAATCGTTAACCTTCAATGCTGCCGCGCGATCAAGTAAATACGGCAAGTCAAAGTTTACAATATTGTATCCAATAATCACATCAGGATCGACCTCACGCACGAAATCGCGCCAGCCGATCAACATCTCCTGCTCGGTGCGGTTCTCAATAACCTGCGATCCGACAATCGGAGAACATGTATTCAGTGTAAACACATTACGGATAAATGGTTTGCTGTCACCATGTCGCGAAACGACATTCGCAATCTGAATAACCGGATCAACCTCAGCTTCGGGAAAAATTCCCTTTCGACCAGCACACTCAATATCGAAACTAAGCACACGCAAAGGTGCCATCTTAAGCCACTCGCCTTCAGAGGGATGCGCAATGATCTTATCAAACGGGATTTGTACCTCGAGCTGACATGCTGATGTCTTCTGGTGCTCGGCAGTCACGGTGTATTGTCCTTCGGGAAGGGTGACCCAGGACATGCCAGATAATTCGGTATCAATCATCGCCCGCAACACGTACTGGATATTATCGTACGTCGTCTCAAGCGCAAACCCGACATTGCCATCCCGCCATTCAACTTGACCACGCTCAAATCCGCCACGAACACGGTTGATACTCCGTGGGTCGGTAACTGTGATTTTGAGGAAAGCACTGGCGGACTCGCCGAGATAGTACATTATACTCCAGCGACTGACAATCTCGATACTATAAATCGCACCTGGAAAGAGGCTCTGTTTTTTTTTGTCAGAGAGAGCTTCTAGTAGGAATCAAATTACTTACATTCAATGAGTCGTGTAGAGAATTTATATGATACTGTTCGAATCCATACGGAGCTTGCACGTAAAAATAGTGATTGAAATCAGTCATGTTGCACATCACCGAATGTCCCTCCTACAGCAGATGAATCAGAAATAGCCAGTAAATGCAAAAAAATACATACCTCAGTCACACCAAATAGACGAACAACGGGTTTCCCTTCATACATGGACTCCTCAGCGTCGATCTGCTGAAATACTGTGGCAGGCAGGTTAACTTCTGTTCTGTACCTAGCACAACGCGTGAAATACTCACTGATAGGAGTTGTTTTAGGATTGAAATCCTTCAGCGCCGGGCGAGCCCAGTTCTGTCCGGTCTCGACAGCTACAAATCACCCAAAAATTAGAACGCGTGATGATACAAGTTAATCTAGCACTCACATGAACCAAACTCGCCCTCTTCCTCCACAAATCTTCCTAGATCTTCTTCAAAGCTGCTAGGCTTGACCTGCTTCAGCACAGATCCAGCATACTTGACGCGTTTGACTTCGCTTGCTGGTTTCTGCACTGTCGAGGGATTTGATGTGTGGGGGATATTAGTGAAGTCCGTGAGCGGTGTACCGCGCTTGACTGCTGCCATTTGGTATTCTTATGAGATAGCTGTGTTGTAGAATAATGTTTGTTGTTCAACAAATGCAGTGCTTATCGCAGCATATCTCGCTGAAACCAAGAGATAAAACGCAACAGTTACTGAAAGAAGTGAGAACGCGTAGGAATGAGTGAATCTAATCTCACGCGGGCGTGACGCGACTGGAGCATGACGCGACAGGAAATGTCAGCGCGCAAAATGTTTGGGTGTTGTACTTTTATTTACTGAAACCCTACCTGAGCCAGAGCTGGCTGGATCGAGTGTTTGTCTGTCAGCACACAACCAACTCAAGTCCGTCTGCGCTGGGGAATTCAGAGAACAATAAGTGCTATTAAAATCTGTCTGCGAAAAAGATGCCGCCTCGTTTGCGACAGCCGGCTCACAAATCAGGGGCCTGCTCGGCAGCGTCTTGGAACAGGTTCTGCTGTGCCCTCGCGACCGCCTTCCCCAGAGTCTTCCTCAATCTGCTCATCACCTGGGCAGCGTATGTGCTTGTTATTGACATTGGCGCACGGCATATGAGTGGGTTGGGCTCCTTTTTTGTCGTCGTTGCTGGAACGAGTCTGTATCTGTTGTGTGTGACGTGCTACTATCTGATTGTGCGCTATGGCGCCCGCGGACCGCCTCGCAGTATACGGCTAGGACCTGACGATGATCTCGCCGGAAGCAGTTCTTCGTCTGTACTCGAGGCAGGCACTGAGGCACTGCTGCCTCAGAACGTGCTTGCGAAGGAGAACGGACAGAGAAGGTATTGCTCAAAGTGCAAGTGTTGGAAACCGGACCGTACACATCACTGCAGCACATGCAATACCTGTGTGTTGAAGATGGATCATCATTGTCCGTGGTTCTCGACTTGCATCGGATTTGACAATCACAAGTACTTTATATTGTTTTTGTTTTACGTCGTGTTGCTTTGTGGGCTGTCGTTCTTCGTCTCGGGTATTGCCTTGCTCAAGTGGCTGGACACCATCGACTCCGTAAGTCTGACGGTCTCTTTCTGTGCGCTCCTACTTAACTAAACTGTTTTCTAGGCGAAGGGCTTCATTTCACTGAACTGGGTATTCCTGTTTGTCCTTTCAATCGTCTTTGGCATCGCCGTCGCAGTCTTCCTCGCATACCAACTCTACCTTCTCTTTGGCAACAAAACCACAATTGAAGCAATGGAACCTCAACGCTACAAATCTGCAGTGCCGGCCGCATCTTTCAGATACTCTGAAGCTCCATCATCCAGAACTGTCGGCAACGTTTTTGATCTGGGATGGAAAGCCAATTTCAGACAGGCAATGGGAGATAATCCGTTGCTGTGGCTCGTACCAGTACGCACTGCCAAAGGAAACGGGCTTTTCTTCCCGACCGATCCGGTCACGCTAGGACAGATTCGCAGACAGGCAGAGCAAGAGTCACAGTTGCTTGGTAATCTGCAAGGGTTTCTTAATCGGAATTCTACTGAACACACTCGCGGGGGTTCAAACGCGAACGTTGTCACCGCATCTGACGAGGATGAATACATGGGTCGTGTTAGTGTCGAGTATAGACCGTCTGATAATAGCAGTCGAAGGGTTGATTAATTCTTTCTCTACATTCTTTCTTGTTGTGCACGTCGGTGTTGGTGGTGTTTGGTTGCAAAATGATACTTTTTTTTTTGAATTATCAAAGTCTATAAATCGTGCTCTATTTACTCAACGTAGCCTTCACAGCAGGTTCGTCTTCGTACTGCTGTGTGTATTCGTATCTAGGAATCTCATATGTATCCCTAATCCTCACGTAGCTGATACCACCAGCACGTCCAACGGGTTTAAGCTTGTCGAGCACAAGCTGCGAACGTTTTTGATCCAGAATATCCTCGCGCGCATGCATACACACACCTTCAAGGATACACACCCGGGAGATTATTGTGCCCGGAGTGCGCGCTGATTCGACTTCGAAGGTATTCACTAGTTTGACTTCAATGTTGAATGCGGATTCTGCGACGCAGCTTGGGCGCACGATGGTGGATGGTTGCTTGTGTAAGCCGCTGTCTTTGGTCAGTAGGTTGCAGTTGGAAAAAAGGGAGAATTCGCACCTCAAATCCCACTCTGAAATCTCGGGAGGAGATGTGATACTGGTGTAGTTGGCTGCGTCGATAAACCACTCGCTGACAACGTTCAGCACGCCCTCTTTCGTCTCGAGCAAGTTGCTCAACGTATCCTTCATTCCTCCGGAAATCGACACGACAAAAGTAGGCGGGTCATTCGAGAGCACTTCAAAGTAACTATACGGCGCCAGATTCTCACGCGTCCCATCGGCAGAGATAGTCGACAAGAACGCGATTGGACGCGGCACGATAGCGGAAATCAGAAGACGGTAGGGATCCAGTGCGTTCGTGGGCGAGGATGGGTCGATTGTCACTTTCTTGTGCTTTGTCCATTCGTCGTCGGTAGCACCATCACCGGGTTTCCAGTCTGGTTTGACAGTCTAATCATGTCAGCGCTACTAAACAATAGCATGCTATAGAGTGCATACCTTGGACACGATCAACGGTTTCTCGGTGTCGAATTCGGGACGGTTGGCTTGATTCGCTTCGTAGCGCGCCTGGATTGTCAGTCACTGTCTGCTGAGTAGTCTTCCCAACATACCACATTGGTTCTTCCAGCTTCAACAGACGACATTTTAAGCACTCTATAACACAGTATTGCGCAGACGAAGCAGTTGAGAGAGGAGCAGGCCTTTTATAACTTTGATTGCGCTGATAAATCAACGTGTGCGGCTTGCCGCTCTTTTGAGTCAGAAGCCGCCGCATCGCGTAAACTGCCATTGTTTCCCAATCCGGCATCTCGCAAACAACGCCTCGGTCAGTCTCTGCGCTGGCCCAGCCAGTTTCTTGAAACGTCCTGGGGCGCGGTAGCAGCAGCAGCAGTGCCACCAATGCTCTGCAGCACTTTCTTGTTGGGGTTACTGCTTATAATCATGTCTGTATCGACGGCGTCGTGCACGTATCTAATACAGCTCGCTGCGAATGCCAATATCGACGAGTACCTCAGCGCCCACCCGGTCCTGCGTTCGAAGCTGATTCGAACGTACTCGTTTGGTGATTTCCGCGCCATTGCAACAAATTGCGATGAGTTGATGGTCAAGGGCCTCGGCCATAATCCTATTGTCTGTATTCTTATCTACTCTTGCGAACAGCTTGCTAACATATGTATATAGGTCGAAAGTATTTCGCCAGATATCATTCTCCGTATAAACAGCCTGGCAGTCCAAGAAGGCGCGCCTCGCCATCTAGCTCGTATATCTCAACGCGGCACGCTTTCTTCTGCTTCAGCTCTAGAGTACAAGTACGACTCGTCCGGCGGCTCTGGAATCGACGCGTACGTGATCGACACTGGTATCTATAAAGAGCATCCTGACTTTGGGGCACGGGCGGTTGCCGGTGCAGACTTTACCGGAGAAGGGTTTGGAGATGGAAATGGGCACGGAACGCATGTAGCTGGGTTGATCGGAAGCACTACATATGGAGTTGCGAAGAACATCAGTTTGATTGAAGTGAAGGTGCTGAGTGAAACTGGAGGAGGCAGTGTAAGGCCTGTTTTTGTGATTTCCTACGCGCTCGAAGCTGACAGAAAGCAGTTGTCGGCGGTGATTGCAGGACTCGACTACGCAGTCGCGCAGGCTTCGACATCGAACCGCAAATCCGTCGCGAATCTCTCGCTCGGCGCATTCTACAATGCGATCCTCAACAGCGCGGTCGCGGCCGCAGTAAACTCTGGTCTCGCGGTTGTTGTCGCAGCAGGGAATGACGGGCTGCCGGCGTGTACGTTTTCGCCGGCTAGTTCGCGTGAGGCGGTTACGGTGGGCGCGATTAGTGATGCGGACGACTCGATTGCTGGGTTCTCAAACTGGGGACACTGTGTGGACGTGTTCGCGCCAGGCGTCGAGGTGACGAGTCTCCTGAACAGCGGGAACGGGACTGTCGCGTACTCTGGCACGTCGATGGCGAGCCCGGTGGTGGCTGGCTTGGTGGGTTATTTCATGGGACTTGGAGATGATCCTGCGCAAGCGGCTGCGAGGGTCAAGAGCGAGGCCACCTGGGGCATGATCCATTGGTGCCAGATATTGCTGCGGCCATTCACGCCCAATCGCGTTGCGTACAATTTGGGCGGCAGCGCCCTGTAGTGCTCTGGCTCTAGCGCTCTGAGTCGACAATATCCTAAACATTGACTCTATCGTGAGTCTGCTCGAGGCTTCCTGCTGTCCTTATTTGCAGTGCTGTCAAATAAGCGGTTTGCTGGGAATGGGTGGTTTGGCTGCGCTGCTGCAGCGCGAATGGGCTGAGCCACGTGTTGCAGAGATGTGACAGGTGAAGTCTGTTTGTTTTAGTGCTGTCCGGTTATCTTCTCCATATCTGTTTCAGCGGAGCCGGGTGTTGCCCGTCGCTGTCTCTGTATTCTCTCGTTCCAGGCAGACCCTGCACAGTTAACAAATAGCGCTGATCAAGCTCGACTCTCCTCGCTAACCGTAGCTAAGCTCCCACGTAAGTGCGCCCACTAACCCTCACTAAAGGCACACCACGCCTGACTCCCAGACACGCGCTGCGCAGCGCGTCTGCTGCGGTCGCCAGCGCAGCACTGCGTCTCGACAGCAGCCTGGTCAACCGCTGCGTCGCCAGACGAGCCCGGGCTGCTCAAACAAAGCGCGCCCCTGAACTCTGGCGCTGTTTTGCGCTCTCAGATCAGCGCAACCTAGACCCTCGACAAACTCAAAATGGAGTCCGCAACCGAAACTGCTCGCGGGACCCTTCGCTTCTCCCTCTCTTTTCCCGCCTCGTGCGCTGCTCGCAATAATGCCACAGCAATGAGCAAACCGGTTCTCAGATACGTTTTCCTCGTCGCCGCGGCCGCCGCGGTCGGCTTCCTCGTCTTTGTCGCCGTCCTCGAGCCCGCGGCGATCCCGCTCCGCTTCCAGCGCCCCGAATCAACAGTCCCGCAGGAGTGCGCAGAAGCACCCAGCAGCGCGCCCGCGCTGAGTGGCTCGGATGGCGTCGTTGTGCTTGTCAAGACCGGCGCAGTCTCAATCTACGAACGCACGCCGCTGCTCTTGCAAACAAATCTGCTGCAGATGCCCAACATCGCAATCTACTCCGACGCGCCAGGCACGCTCGCGGGACACGCCGTCTACGACGCGTTAGAGAATATCTCGCAAGTCACGCTAGGATCAGACGCGATGCGGGCGTACCGTCGCCAGCTCGAACTGCTCGCTCTCAACGCCAACGTCGACTTTTCAGACTCGAGAGCACACGTCGATAACGCAGGCGACCTGGCGAAGTGGAAGCCGATCCCGATGCTCAAGCACGCCTATCTGCAGAACCCGGATGCAAAATGGTACGTTATAGTCGACGACGACGCATACGTGATCTGGCCAAACATGGTCAGATGGCTCGCGACTATGGACTCGACTGAAGTGCTCTACGTTGGCGCGCCTGCACTCATCAACGGCGAGACCTTCGCCCACGGCGGTTCTGGCATCGTTGTCTCAAACGCACTCGCGAAATCGGTGTTTGATGATAGACCTGACTTTGCGATTGAATGGGAGGCCTTCACGACTGAGAATTGCTGCGGTGATCATGTTCTCGCGCACGCGTTGCTCGATCTTGATATTGCTGTCGAATCAGGACCTGTCCATGAAAGACTCCAAGGCGACCCTCCAAATTTAGTCAGGCTCAGTAGAGATAACTGGTGCTCAGATATCGCATCCTTTGACCACGTTTCTCCGCGAGAAATCGAGGCGCTCTACAACTTTGAGCACAAGTTCAACTCACTTGACTCGCCAATCCTCTACCGCGACGTCTACACCCACTTCATCAGGCCATACATCACCGCCGCCCGTCGTCTCAGCTGGGACAACGCCGCCGACGATCAGATCTACACCCTAGACGATTCCGAAGTAAACGAACCATCGCACCGCTCGTTCGCAGACTGTAAGGCCCGCTGTGAAGCGTGGGACGAGTGTCTCCAATTCCGGTTTAAACCCGAATTCTGCGGCCTTGGATCGCGAATCAGACTTGGCTCAATTGCAGAACCGGACGCAGACCTCGACGTCGCGTTTAGCTCAGCCTGGATGGTCGATCGTATCCGTGCCATGCGAAAAGATCTTCCTTGTGAGACCGTAACCGACCTTGTCAAGGAAGAAGGCGCGTTCTTTGCTGACGCGCCACTACCGACTTCACCTTGATTTTACGACATAGATGTCCTCTGTTGTGGACCTGGGATTTTTAACATTCGCCGGCGTTTTTTTTTCTCTTTCTTTATAATATATTTCGTATTATGATAGCCAGTTCAAACAATAATATAATAACCAATCAAAACAAAAAAAACTCAATAACATAAACAAACAAGTCAAAATTTTGTAAGTATACATAAAAGTACAAAGGTCTATCAAACAAAAAAAAACCTATGAATTATCAATAAACAAACTCGCGTAGTCGACTATAAACGTCTGCACAAGCACATTTGAAATTCCAAGCGTAGGCGCAAACACAATTCCGACTAGCATCCACCGTTAGCATCTTCTTAAGCACACTCTAACAATACAACTTACCATTTCGAATATTCATCTTGTTAACCTCGCTCTTCTCAACCACTTTGATCAGATACCGCGAAAGACACTTCAACAAACTAAAATTCTCACTCGGCAGCTGCCGTAACAAGTAGTACAGCTTCTCGATCCGTGAAGAATGCGATTCGCACTCAACAACTTCAGAAAAATCACCACCAAGATCGTGAAGAATGCTGCCGGGAAGTTCACGGAGATAGAGCTTTAAAATGCCTGCCACTGCGTGAACGTCGTAGTTTACGCCGTCGTTGATCAAATCGACGTCGCCGTCTAGAGAGTGCTTAGTGACTGTTTTAAACATCTGATTGAAGAGAGGGCACATACCTGTGTTAAAGCGCTCTTTCAATGCGCGAATGACCGAGGTGGATCCGCTTAATCGGAAAATTCCTTCCTCGCGATTGGCATTCCTATAATCCAAATACTCGACACATCGATAAAGCACACTCGGCACCTTCACTTCTCCTTTTTCCATAAACGAAACCTCGATAGCCTGCGCAAGCGGGATTCCAAACACCGATGCAGATATACTAGAATCAATAGCTTTCAACCCGCCACATACAACCTCGCCTTGGAACTTTGGATCAGCATCGTAATCTAATTTCTCGCCATTGGGTCTTTTTAATGGTTCGTCGTCAAACTGGCGAGATACTGACGCGCGGTATTCGTACATCGGATTATTCTTCAACGAGTCCATATCCAGCTGAAGAAATCGGCGCGTGTCTTGCTGCTGTTGCTGTTGCTGACGGTACTGATCGGAAGCAGACATGGCTTGCACTGTGAGCCCTGATTCCTGGCTAGACTCCTTACGCAGTGAAAATATACTCCGTTTTTTTTGTCTCTTCAAATCTTTCTCTGCAGCAGCGGCAGAGGCAGATGCAGAATCCGGGTGCAAAAAGCTACTCTCCGCAGTAGCCGTGACAGGCGACCTCGGCTGCTGCCGTAACGCATACGCAGTCGACGGCGTGCTTGCACCGCTCTCAACCGGGCTCTCATCGGCAAAACTCGTCACGCTCGCATTCCTATCCGCAGCCCACAATGTAGATGAAGACATATGTGTCGCGCTTGTTGGCGACGGAGAAGGTCTGCCGATTCTCAGCTTGCGGGAGATGGGCGAAGCGATTGAGATTCCTTTAGGAATCTTCTTTTGGGGACTTGAAGAGAAGGACATGATCGCAGACGACGCAGACGACGCGACATCTGTGAACGCTGAAGTGGTGCTCATTATACTCCGCTGATCACTCGGCACTCTGTTGCCTCCGGTAGGCTGCAATTGCATCGCAAATGACGACGTCGGCGACGGCGACGGCGATCCGGATGACGACGATCCATTCGTAAATTCCTTGAGCGCTTCAACCCAATCGTCACGATCCTCATCGCTCTCCGCACACAGGATATGACGTGTCGATACAGTCTTGGAGTCTGCGTTCTTGCGCTCGCCTATCTGCAGCGCGTGGCGGTATGCGCGGTCGCCTGCATTCTTTGCGTCGTCGTAAGTCGTGGACGGCTGTTCCTGCTTGTAAATCTCGGAATTGTCAACGCGAATAGTACCCAACAGCATTCCTCCCGGCGCGTCAAAGTACTGCAATTCAGGTCCGTCAAGAACAAAATATCGCGCTTTCCACCCGCCGAAATTCTTTCCTCGCTTTGTGAGATATCCTTCCTTGCGCACAGCCGAATCATGTAGAGACATCGGATCAAGAATATCAGTCGACAAAAAATTGCAAAATAAAACTGCCGCTTCGGTGCTCAACGACGGGATACTCGTGATCGCCGAGAAATAGCCCTCGAGCATTCGTTTTCGTTGATCGACTTTCGCAGGCGCAAGACTCACAAAATGAGATTTATCAGGAAGTCGCGGAATCGAGTACTCCTGCAGTTCCAACCTCAAGATCGAGTCTAGCGCAGTCAAACTCGTCAGTGTTTTACTAGTTTTCCACCATTCCTTATCCGCGCCTCTGTCGCGAATCGAGATGATTATGATCGGATCGTCCACTTTGCCCTTGACTTTGTGGAAATTCCGCATTCGACTGGAAATGACGTGTACTGCGATCGTGGGTAGATTATCAGGTGTGATTAATGGACCTGACGGTTGGGGGATAATAGGCGCGTTGCTGCCATACAGCGTGTTGGGATTAGAGGAAGGGAATACAGCAGCGGCGGGAATAATCGAGGACCGCAACCCGCGCGACGATGATGGCGAGCTGGGAGGGAAGTATACGGGCGAGCCGCTGCCGCCGGTGTTCGTCGAGGCGGCTGTGATGCTCGTTGCTAGTGGAGTAAGCGCAGAGCTATCTTCCTCGCTCTCTTTGATAGACTCGCTCGATGGCTCTGTTGCACTAGCGGTTTCTATTATCTTTGGCGGCGATGGTTCGGGAAATCCTTTATCCCGAATTCCCAAAACGCCGAGCCCGCTAACTTGAGTGTGCAACGACACAGAAGCAGGCACAGAGCTAATACGCGAGGGAAAGTAAGACTGCGATCGCGGCGGAAACTGGTCATTTCTAGTAGACAGAGAAGCACTTGGCGTAAGCGCAGCGTCGTTTGCGTTGAGGGTACTCGTAGACTGAAGGGTAGGCGTCGCAAGCTCATCGATAGTCGTCTCGACAGATTGAGTACTGATTCTCGGCGCAGGATCCTCGTCTTCGTCTGTAGACTCGACGTATTCAAGTGACGAGCTTGAATTTCTATCAGACTGGTTCGCCCATTGAATGGCGTACTCGTCCTGCGCTGTCGCCTCAAACGAAAACGAATCTGAAGTTTGTCGTGAATGACTATCGTTCTCGTATGTCTTTGCCGGTGGAGCCGGAGGAACACTTGCGGTCCATCCGATTCCATCGTTAATCGCTGCCATATCAACGCTCTTGATTCCTGGGACGGTGTAGTCCTCCTCTGTATCGGAGATCATCGGCATCACGGGTGACGACGAGGCATTCGGCTCTTCTCGCGCAGTGTCAAAGCTCGTGTCCGCGCCAGAGTCTGAACCGCCAAATGACATTGATAACCGATTGCGGTCAAACGACTGATTGAGCGCGCGCACGAGATCGAACACAGAGTTATCGAGCTGTGGAGATGGCTGCTGCTGCTGAGCAGCTTTCTGCGCAACTGTGGGCTCGAGAGTAGTGGTCGTAGGAGGTTGGGTTGAAAGGGAGACGGCGCGGTCTGGGAATATGCTGTTTGTGGTGGACTGTGTTGATTTCGATTTACGCGGTGGAAGGGGTGGATTCGCGCTGGTGTCGACTGGTATGACGGTGCCTATACAATTAGCACATGTATACTATAAACAGGTCGAGAAGAACATACGAATATCACTTAGAGCGCTGATATCATTACTTTCCGGCTCTCCATTCGCCTGCTTCTCGGCCGTGATGGGCATCGACGAAAGCCCCTTCAGAGTCTCCAACTTGCGCTCAAGCTCCGCGATTTTCTCCGCCAACGCAGCTTTCTCGACCTCGGCTGTGCGCTGCTTGTACTTGGCGTCCCGGCTCACGGCTTCGGCACGCGCGAGGGATTCGCCGAGGTCGGCGATTTTGGTGCGTTGGGTGTTGACGAGCGCGGTCAGCTCAGCTATGTGCTCGCTGGCGTCGCAGTCGCAGCCTTTCGCAGATTCTGGCAAGTCTGATGAAGTTGTGAGCGACTGTTGCTGTGCTAAATCGGCCGCTGGCTGTAGCGAGGAAGCCCTGAGATCGAGGGGCATTGCTGATGCCTTTGACGCGATGCGTACGCGATGCTATTGAGATGCTTTTGAGGCTCAGCGCAAGAGCCGGCGGCTGTCTTGTGCAAACACTTTCACCGCAGACACGCTCCTGAACTCCAGCTTACAGCTGAGTTCGACAAACAGAGGCAGGAAGAGAGGAAGAGAGGCGGGTGCGAAGCAGCTGTGATGTAGATGGTAAGTTTACTATGAGAGTTTTTGACGTTTTTAGCGAGGGGCTCAGGAGTAGTATTGACGCGTCATCGAGTAGCTGGTCTGTTATGTAATTTTATTAGTATATTGGTGAACGTTGTCATATATTACTCTGAAGAGAAGTATGTACTGTTTAAAAAGTAGTTATTCTTTGGAAAATAGTCATTGTTGTTGAGGGGGATAGGATATGTGGGTGAACAGCTGGTGCGGAGAACAATCTGCAATGTGCAATGAGTCTGCAATTGCAGTCAGTAATAGCGCAGACTCATAACATAAATGAACGCAGTCAACTGTAGTTAGCTGATCAACGATCAACTATGCTGAAGCTGTGAATCTGCGGATCAGCTGCAGTCAAATAACTGCATAGGAGAAGATACTGCATTATCCTCCAATGCAATCTAATACCTCAAACACAGCACATCTGAGTAATGACAAGCAATAAATAAAACAAGTTTAACAAATAGACACGCGCAAACAACCTAATGAACATATTGAAACAACATAATGATACAAATGGTACATATGAAATCCTAGAACCCCATTCCCGGCACAAACCCTCCCAATCCGCGTCCAACAGCTCTCGCAACACCAGCACCAGGCGGGATAACTCCTAGTCGCGGCATCTCGTCTGACGGAGGCGGCGCCTCGACACTGACAGACACGATGTTTTCGCCGCGCAGGATGACGAGACCGAGTGTCCGTTTCTCTTCGACGGTTTCTGAGGTGTTGCTGCTGATTGTGCCCGTTTTGGCGGCTTGTCGCTTTGCGCTCGCGGATCGCCGGGTTAATCTGAATTCTTCGCAGTCGGCGAGGACGATGTTCATGTACTATCAGATCAGTTAGTGAAGATGGAATGCGCAGCAGAGAGTACGCACTTTGTCAAAGGCAAGCATCTGACCGGTGAGCTGTCGGCCATCCTCCATGATGATTCGCATTCTGTAGTTGATCAGATCTGACTATAGCATCAGTTAGTAGCTGTATTTCATAGACACATGCTGATTCTGGATATACCATTTTTGCTCGTCTTGAAGCCTGATCAGTCGTTAGCACTCTATATAGAACACATCACGTCAAAATACGCACCATCTTGAATAACGTATACTCTTTTCTATGTATATATTTATATGTACAATAGGCGTACGCTGTTGAGCCCGTTCTGTGTTTGGATTGTCTAATTGATTCATATTCTCCATTCCCTCAGTCTGATATACTTAAACTTTGTTATGTATAATCTCATTTGTGTTTGCGCATATATGCTATGCACACACTCACTCCTATTTATGCCAATTGGCCAACAAAGTAGGGCTCAACCCTACACTTGGGACGTGACTGCTCTTATCCAAGCAGCGCTACGCCGCCCAACAGCAGCCTTCGCGATCTCGAACTGAACTTGTCCCAGCCAGCTCAGCAATTGCAACTCTACACAACATCACAGCAGCAATGGTATGTTTATTGGTGATTATTATTGAATAGTTGTGTATTGTATTCTCAGCATATACATCACAGTTACTACACAAGGAATAGAACAATATGCTAACAAAAACAGGCCGACACGTCTTCCAACCCCATGCGCGAGCTGCGTATCGAGAAGCTCACCCTCAACATCTCGGTCGGTGAGTCTGGCGACAGACTTACCCGTGCTGCTAAGGTGCTTGAGCAGCTTTCTGGTCAGACTCCCGTTTACTCGAAGGCCAGATACACCGTCCGAACCTTCGGTATCAGAAGAAACGAGAGAATCGCCGTCCACGTTACCGTCCGAGGACCCAAGGTCAGTGAATGAGAAAAAAAAAAGGAGCTGTCAAGATGGAAGAAAGAGTATTAACGTTTTGAAAGGCTGAGGAGATTCTCGAGCGTGGATTGAAGGTCAAGGAGTACGAGCTCCGACGAAAGAACTTTTCTGCTACCGGCAACTTTGGATTCGGTATCTCTGAGCACATTGATCTTGGAATCAAGTACGATCCTTCCATTGGTGTGTATATCCTTTGTGTGCTGTATGAGTATGAGTGAGATGGCTAACGAGAGCAGGAATTTACGGTATGGACTTCTACGTCTGCCTTGCCCGTCCCGGAAGCAGAGTTGCTCGCCGCAAGCGCGCCTCGGCCAAGGTCGGTGCGCAGCACAAGATTGGACAGGAGGACAGCATCAACTGGTTCAAGCAGAAGTATGATGCTATTGTTTTGTCCAAGTAAAAAGGAAAAGTTTAGATAGGGTTGTATTATGTAATATGAACAAATTCGAATATCATTTATTCTCATTTTCAGTTGATGGCGTAGTTGGACTACAAGAGGATGTAATAAGAATAGCTGGGTGGAGACGTAGTTATGCTGATGGCAAGGTACTACTACTACGAGAGAATGTGATAAAGAATAAAATAAGAGATGTATTATGATAGTAAGGCAACATCTACAAGCATATATCAGCATATAACTTAAAAGCCCATGGTACGTCTGGGGACGTACGGCTCCTCCAAGTACTTGATCTCGTCGTCAGTCAAAGACTTGTGGGCAGCCGCGATGCCCTCATCAAGTCTCTTGAGAGACGAGACTCCGATGATAGGACTGGACACCTTTGAGATCGACCAGGCGAGGGCTACTTCAGCCATTGAGTATCCCTTTGCTTGAGCGGTTTTGTGGACACGGGCGATGATTTCTTTTGCCTCGGGCCCGGCCTTGAGGTCGTAGACGAGGTCTTTCATTATTTCGTAGTAGGCTTTGTAGACCTCAGAGCGCACGGTGGTGGCGGCGCCGGCAGGTCTGGTGAGATCACCACCGGCGAGAGGCGACCAGGGGATCAGGCCTACGCCGGTGAGATTGCAGTATTTGTTCATCTCGCGCTCCTCTTCGCGGTAGAGCAGAGAGTGCTGGCTCTGCATGGAGATGAATTTGGTCCAGCCGTGCTTTTCGGCGCAGGCCTGGAGCATTGCGAACTGGAACGCGTACATGCTGCTGGCGCCGATGTATCTGACTTTGCCGACCTTGACGAGGTCGTTGAGCGCGCACATTGTCTCCTCGACAGGCACGGTCGGGTCAAAGCGGTGGATCTGCAGGAGATCGATGTAGTCTGTTTCGAGGCGACGGAGACTGGCGTCGACCTGCTGGAAGATGGCCTGGCGCGAGAGTCCGTAGCGGTTGGAGAACTCGGTGTCGTCGGCGGTCGACATGAGCGAGAGCGTGCGCGGCACGCTGGGGTCGAGGTCGTCGGCGAAGAAGAAGCATTTGGTCAGGATCTGGATCCTCGAGCGCGGGATGCTGTACGTCTTGATTGCTTTCGCGATGAGCTTCTCGGACTCGCCGTTGGAGTAGACGTTGGCGGTGTCCCACTGTTTGCGCAAAGTGTTAGCCGAATCCGGAAACACGTAAACATACGTACGGTAGTAACGCCCTTGTCGTAGGCGGCTTTGAGGAGCGGAAGAGCCTGCTCCTCGCCAATGACCCACGGCTGCCACTCGGGAGCTAAGGCAGGATCAGCATTTTACATAAACAGTGCAAGAGCAGGGAAGACACACATCCGTAGGTCATGCAGCCCAGGATTGGGACAGAGACGCGGAGGCCGCTGGCGCCGAGTCTGCATATGTTAGCTTAGTCAGTGCGTAGTCATGCGTGCTGTGCATACTTGTTGTACTTTGCTTTGAGGTCGGACATTTTCGCAGTAATCGATTGAACAGCAGCAGATGCACACAGCAACACGCAGAACTCGCCTCTATTTGTACTCCAGCTCGCGCTGCGGTGCTGATGCGCGTGCCGGAGATCGACCTGCGCGTTCGCCGGCGACCAAGTCAGCGCCTCTTACTACGCTCTTAGTCATCCGCTGAGTAATGGCTTACGCCGGTAAACGCGGCCCGACGCGCCGCTCCGTTTGGGCCGAGTGCGCCGGTGCTGGCTCGGAGCCCGGCGAGCCAACCACAGCGAAGGACGCCGCCGACGAAGCCTGGGCTCGGGCAACGCACTGAAAACACTCCTCCTCCGCGACCACCCTGCTTCCTGCCATCTGCTCCCTGCTCCTGCTCAATCGTCCACCATGCTGCGTTCCACTGCCGCCAAGGTCAGATCCGCGCCTGCTGCTCCTGCTCTGTCTGCTCATGCTAACCGCGCACAGCTCTCCCGCTCCGCAATCCCCCTCGTCGGCGCCCGCAATGCCACCACCGTCGCGCCCACGGCAGACATCTTCAAGCCCTTGAAGTTCGGCGGAAAGTACACCGTCACCCTGATCCCTGGTATGGCTTGCTCCTTTTTTGCTGCTGCTGCTGCTGCCGCTGCGCTCTTCTGCAACAGATCGCTAACGCGCCCTGCGCTCTCCCAGGCGACGGCATCGGCGCCGAGGTCTCCGAGTCCGTCAAGACCATCTTCAAGGCCGACAACGTCCCCGTCGAGTGGGAGCAAATCGACGTCACCGGCGTCGGCAACTCTGAGGAAGGCATCCGCGAGTCCGTCCAGTCGCTCAAGAAGAACAAAGTGGGCCTCAAGGGCATCCTCTTCACCCCCGTCGAGCGCTCCGGACACACCTCGTTCAACGTCGCGCTCCGCCAGGAACTCGACATCTACGCCTCCCTCGTCCTCATCAAAAACATCCCCGGCGTGCCGACCCGCCACTCCGGCATCGACATGTGCCTCATCCGTGAAAACACCGAGGGCGAGTACTCCGGCCTCGAGCACCAGTCCGTCCCCGGCGTCGTCGAGTCCCTCAAAATCATCACAAAGTACAAGTCCGAGCGCATCTCGCGCTTCGCCTTCGAGTTCGCCCTCAAGAACAACCGCAAGCAGGTCACCGTCGTCCACAAGGCAAACATCATGAAACTCGCCGATGGCCTCTTCCGTCGTACCGTGCAGGACATGGGCGCTGAGTACCCGACCATCAAGACAAACGACATGATCGTCGACAACGCCTCCATGCAGGCCGTCTCCAACCCGCAGCAGTTCGACGTCCTCGTCCTCCCCAACCTCTACGGCTCCATCTTGTCAAACATCGGCGCCGGCCTCGTCGGCGGCCCTGGTCTCGTTCCGGGCTGCAACATCGGCCGCGACATCGCCGTCTTCGAGCCCGGCTGCAGACACGTCGGCCTCGACATCAAGGGAACCAACCAGGCCAACCCTTCCGCTCTCTTGCTCTCCTCCGCCATGATGCTCCGTCACCTCGGCCTCGACGCCCACGCCGACCGCATCTCCAACGGCGTCTACTCCGTCCTCGCCGAGGGCAAGGTCAGAACCCCTGATCTCCACGGAACCAGCTCCACCTCCGAGTTCACCAAGGCCGTCCTTGACAAGATGGAGGCCTTCTAAATCCGCCCTCTCTTTGTTTTTTTTTTTGTTGTTGTTGTTGAAAACGTATAGAGTCAGGTACTATTTTATTTGATGTTTTTTTCTCTTTCCGTTTGCGTGTTTTGTGCAGTGCATCAGCATGTTTTTAAAAATAATTTACGAGTGGTTCTCTAGTAGAATTCAATATGACTTTTTTTCTGTTATGATAATGCCCCTTTCTAAATAAGCCAAAAAAAACGAAAAAAACTCCTATGACAACACAATAAGCACGGATATTAAAACTTTGGACGTCTCTTGCGGCCCGTAAACTGACTGTCCAAAGCAACAAGTCTGCCGCGTTTCCGCATGAGCTCCTTCTTGCGGTTGATATACTCCTTCGTGGTCTCCTCTTTGCGTCCTTTCTTTGCTGTCCGGCGAACTTGCTTGTCGATCTTGACGCCTTTGAGGTTGATGTCGTTTGTCGTGACATTTCCCGCCGTCAGGATCAGATAGTATTTCTTGTTCTTCTTGTTTTCTTCGTCGTCGATCACTAGCCCACCAGCAAACCCCGACGCCTTGGCCGCACCCAGGATCTGCTCTGTCTGACGGTCATCGCGAGGATAAAACTGGCATGCAACTTTCCCGCCTCTTCGCAACGCAGCATACAGCGTGTCAAAAAACCTCGCCAACCTCCGCTTCGGATCCGCTGACGACGTGTCGGCGTTACAGAGCCACTGGATCGCACTGATACTGATCACAGCGTCAAAGGCGCCCGCCCTGAACGGCACTCCGTTTCCCATGTCGGCTAAGATCAGGTCGCCTGGAACGTCCCGATCCAGCGCGACCCCCAGCATCGACGGCGAGATGTCCATCCCAACCCAGACGTGTTGTCCTTCCTGCGTGAGAATCTCGCCAGAAAGCCCAGAACCACAGCCAATGTCGAGGATGTGTTGGTGCGGTTGCAGTTGTAGCAAATCGAGCGCGCGAAGCGTCATTTCAGCCTGGATGTGCTGGATTCGCGAGGACGAAGTGTATTTCTTGGACTCGATGTCATTGTAGAAGACCTCTGGCGGCGCTGTAGTCTCCGGCCGTGACATTTTTCTCTTGAATGTGGTGATGTAGAGAGGACAAGTGTGGTCGGTGGAAAGCGTGGGAGAAAATTCAGATTAAAATTTCGAGGTTGGGAGTTTGAGTTATCCGCCAATGATCTATATTCATTTTGCTATTTCGCTGTATTGACGAGCTGACTGTGAATAGTTATTGGTGTGTTTTGACGAGATAATAGTAATTGATATAAACTATTGTTTTTTTTTCTGGCATTTTTGTGAGTGTTTTCGTTGCACTTGGTTGGTTGTCTCGAGTACAACTACATACACAGCACGAATATCATTCAGCACGCTACGATACTGCAGTCTGCGCTTTCGACAAACAAGAAGGTCAAATGAAACAATGTAATAATGTCAATAAGGCTAAAATACAACCCACACACTCCCATCCTCACCTCACTCACACAATCCTCGCATTCCCACTTCGCAAGCTCTCATCCCCCCACCCAATAACCCGCGCGACCTCCGCAATAGCCTCCCGGACCTTGCCGATGACCACTTTCGCCATACCTTGGCCCTTCGCCGCGTAGGCGCGCGCGCGGTCGTCGGCCCCAGAGCTGAATCCGCCGCCGAGCGCGGCAGCCGAAGCGCTGCTGCTGCTGCTGCTGCCGCTGCCGCCGCCGGCTGATTGCGCGTCGATTGTGCTCGGCAGCACGTTGTCGCCCGCGCTCAAGCTGACAAAGAGTGAGAACGGGACAAACCACACACAAAGGCCGAAAAACGACGAAACTTCGGAAAACGAGGGCAGCGCGGCCGGCGGTTCGTAGAAAGGCGACGAACGCAGCGTCGGCGGTGGGATTGAGGGACGCGAGAAGTGTTGGAACCAAAAGTAGTGGTTCAAAAGCACCAGGACTGCCACAGTTAGCTTCTTTTCTAAACAGAGTGCATAAGGGCCATACCACAGCTGGCGATGAATGTGCTGCTTGAAAGCTGAATGAAAGGAAACTGCTTAAGATTCTGATGATACACGAGCTGCGTGGCGATCGAGAAGACTGTGAGCCAGAACGGGAAGTGATCAAAGAGCAGTAATAGAACGTGTATGATGATGATTCCAAAAATCAGTTTTTCGAGCAGTCGTTTTGTGAATCGTGAGTGTTCCTCGACGAGTTCTGATAGATAATACAGTCCAGCAGCTATCTCGGTCAGTGCCTGATCCAACTCAGCTCAGCAATAACAAGAACTCACCGATAGCTAAAGTGAGAAAGATAAACCCGATGAGTATGCCGATATACGAAAGCACAGCCAAAAACATGTTTGTGTCTTTATCTACCCCAAAGTGCTATATGCTATACGTGTCTTTCAGTGAACCGCTCAAGTTCACACTCGCTTTGCAATCAGAGAAATCCACAAAACTGTATCAGAATATCAATTAAACCCACTGCTTTATTCCCAAGAAACAAAACGCGCAGGGATCAAACGGAATTGCAAGGCGAGAAAAAGAGAAGGGGTGGTTCGCGACGCAGCCCGAGTCTTTGCAACTTGACAAAGCTGTGGCATCGCTCCGGCGAGCACCTGCAAACACACTTTCTCTTGTTTTTATAGCTTACGTTTGCTTATAAAA
The DNA here is from genome assembly GCA_030571195.1 of Myxozyma geophila. NCBI lineage: Eukaryota > Fungi > Ascomycota > Lipomycetes > Lipomycetales > Lipomycetaceae > Myxozyma > Myxozyma geophila. Next base: position 452,424 of record JAJLXK010000006.1, read on the forward strand.
GACATTTACTTGTAAAATAATACTCAATTGCTATTTTCTACTCTTTTTGTTTTACTAAATACTCGCAATTCCACATCCTCCCCCCCTCTTCTCGCGTCCGCTTTCGTACAGTGCAGCACCACCACAAACCCCGTCTGCTTACATTTCAAGTGCGAACGATTTTCGTGCTCGTTCACGAAGACAGCAGCACACTACGAGGACAGCAACAGGACAGGATTGACGTGTCTGGCGTTTGAGAGTGCAAGATTAGGAGTACACCGGCACAATGGCTATTCGATTTCAAGGAAAGATGGTTCGGGGCAATGCCCTGATCAAAGTATGTCCCTTTTTATCCTCCAGGAAGAGAAGCAAGAGAATCAGACGCAGATGAAGAGCTGACAAAGTCATATAGATCATGCTCGTCGCCAAATTCCCCGGGCTCGGCCGTATAAATGCCGACCGCATCTGCGCCAAACTGGGCTTCTACCCATTAATGCGCGTCCACCAGCTCCAGGAGCCTGATTTCCTCGCCTTGACAAAGGAGCTGCAGGGATATACAACAGGAGTAGCGCACACGAACAAAGTGCGCGAGAATATCGTCAAGAAGCGGACGATTGGAACATACGCTGGTCGTCGCCATGCTTTGGGGTGCGTACTCACTGCTCACGCTGCGTATACAACACAGGACACTAACTTCTCGCTCAACAACTAGATACCCGGTCAAGGGCCAACGTACCAAGAACAACGGTTCCACTGCGCGCAGACACAACAGAGCCTTCTATGGTTCGCGGAGACTTTTCACGACCTTCCTTTCGAAAGAGGCGGTTCCCTCGATACTCCCGTCATCGATTGGAACTGCGTGCACGTAAGTGCTTTTTTTTACATATCACGAGCTGCTGGTAACGGAGGCTGACCTGTGTCATTTAGCGGAGCATTAATTCGCGTCGGATTTCTCGTCCAGAAATACAAATTCTGGTAATCAATCAACTCGCACTCCCGCCATCCCTGTACATAAAACACTTCCCAAGGGCCTTAGTGCTAGAAATCGACAACATGTAGTATCGGATAGTACATAGGCAAGTTTTGATTTTTCTTTTTGTATTATAGATTTAAAAACACACTTTGCAAGATAAGTAAGATATAATATACAACCAACTCGAGCAGGAATAAAGCACGTAGTGAGAATAATAGAAAACGCCAATGCCCTCAGCAACATATAAACGGATACAGGACAGCCCATCGAGCCATACAAAGCTGAGCAATCGAACCACAAAAAGCAGGGTGATTCGAATATAGAAATACACTACAGATACATGTCATCTGACAAGTGAGTAGAGGTCGTCGTGCCTCACTCAATCCTCACAATCCATATATCTATGAAATCGTAAACTCCGATCTGGCATCGACATCGAAACACCACCGATTCAAGGTATCGGAGATTCCATATACACGCCAATCAAACAATTCGGCTCCTGTCGCATGATAATCCTCCTACTCTCATCATTAGCCTCTCCTTCGCTCGCTCGTTCGCTCACGCTCTTCTCAGCAAGACAGGCCACTCACGAATTCCTGAACTCGACGGCGCCGTTCCCGGAGGGATCCAATATCGACGCATCCTTAACCGCGAGAAATAACCGCGACGCGTCCTCTTTCCTCGCCACGCCTCGCACTATTTCATTATATCAGCCCTGTCCCGCCCTAAATACAAGGCAAACGATACCGTCGAGACACATCCCAGTCGCACTGTCGATTAAGATAAACCCATTCGCAGGCGCTTTCAAAGAACTTGATCTACACACTCCGTCAGCCCGGCCAACTCTCAGCCCTGGACGTCTTCCTCGAAATTGGCCATCAAGATATGTGCAGTGAACATACATCTTGTCAAACCAGTTATACGAACTAGTAGCAAACTCCATCCTCTCTGTTCTCCTTCTCTTCTTCTCTGCTTCTCTCGTCGTCGTCTCTCACAACCTTTCCTCATTCAGAATCCCAGCTCAGACTCAAAAACTCTATTTCGCCGCACACTCTACGTCTTATCTAAACTTTTCCCCTATTTACTATCCTAAATATTGTAAATATATGTAATTGTAAAAGTCTCACAAACAAACGGAAATAGGAATAACAACAATCTTTTCTCACAAATACTAAATCTTTCGCTCTCTCTCTCTCTTAAATCCCAGTCATGCCCTGCGTCAACATCAACCGGCCACCACCAAGAATAGGACCCATAACAGGCACCGTATCAACTGCCTGGGCTTCTTTTTTCTTGGATTCTTCCATGAATGCTTCAAACGCTTTCATCTTGATCTCTTGCTCCCGTCGCTTGTTAATCGTATAGGGCTATAAAGTCATTAGTATCTTCTAATATATCGCAGCTAAAAGGAGCGCTTACCGTGGTGTAATCCGACAAACCATGTCGCCACGACAACTCAGCAACAATATCCTCCCGAATGAGCTCATAACATGTATACAGCATCGCCGCATAGCACTCCGTATTCCCCACCTCGACAAAATATCTCAACAGCTCCTCGGCAACATCAACCTTCCCGCTAACAGCCGCAGTGTCGATCGCGTCCTTGAATAACTTGTCGCTCTTTGAAAGCTCAATCGACTGCGCCCACCGCTTGTTGTTGCGGTAGATCCGCGCAGCAATCTGGCGGAAAAAGATCAACCCATCAGACTCAAGTCGCTTGGCAAGGTCAAGCGGATCAAAGTTATCAAAGTTATCAACCGAATCACGAAGCGACTTGTAATCTTCCTCCTCAATCAAAAGCTCATGATACGCCTTGTTCACCGCCGCATTGTTCTGGCTTTGCACAGCTACTAAAAATGGCTTAATCAACGGGATATTATCCGACTTCTCAAACATACGCACAACGCGCGTAACATCAATCCGCGCCGTCAACGCAGTCAACAAATCAGTCAAAAGCTGCGGCTGCTCAGCAAGGTAAAAATTAAGCGCGCGGTAGTAAATCTCGAGATTAGCAACCTTCACGACAATCTCCTTGAACGCAGAATGCTCAAACGCATCAGCTGCGTGCTCCATAATCGCAAGCGCGGCGTTGTCCCACTCATCGTAATGGCAGTACAAAAACACAAGCTCGGGCCACAGATGCGCGTCCTCGCACGCCCGGATGGCCTTGGGAATATTGATCCGCGACCAAAACAACTTGAGATGCTCCATCATCTTCTCGGGATGATACTTCGAGTACAAAATCGCAAGCTCGGTAAACATACCCATATGCGCACGCTCAAGTCCAAGACCCTGCTCAAGCAGCGCAATAAGCTCGTCAAAGTACCCGCCCTTCTCGTAGGTCGCAACCAAATCAAGCAACTCCTCGGCATGCACAATCAGGTTAAGACCGCAAATCTGCGCAAGTCGGAACTCCTTCTTGGCAATACAAGCCTCGTTAACCTGCTTCCACACCTTGATACTGCCGGCCTTGCGCGCAGAGTCAACCGCAGATTGGTAGTCTTCAAGGTACACTAGCGTAGACGCAAGCTTCGACCAGTTTGAAATCGACCGATACAAAATCTTCGCCGCGTCGTAGTTCTTCTCCTCGAATAACGTATCACCAACTTGCTCGACGTTCGCAACATTCGCTCCCGAAAGCAACTCCTCGAACTCGGGAAACTTGCCGATCCGCGCGTACGAAAGCAAAAGCTGGCTGTCAATAGCGGGCTCGCGAATAGTCTTACGCGCAAGGTTCAAAAACTTCACAAGCTCTTCGTCCTTACCCGCGCGCGACGCAATTTCAATAACCTCGAGATAGTTGCTCGGGTCATTCGCGCGAATATATGAGCTGATCGCATCATTAATGCGAAGACCGTTCAACTGAGCCTTTCCGAGAAAACTCCACACCTCAGGGGTATCAATCTTCTCAGCATAAGTCTCCGCACGATCAAGCGACATCACATGGTCGACAAGAACGCCAATCGCCTCGCTGTGACTCTTCTGCTTCTTGAAAATCTCAAACGCCTCCTCATAAAGCCCATTGTCAATAGCAATCTGCGCAATATCAGGCGCGTCGTAGTTATCAAGACGGTGGACATAGTCCATCACTTTAGCCTTGTCGGCCTTGATCGCAGTCAAAATCAACAGGTTCTGCAAGTTCGTGTTGTCGTTAAACGGCGACGGCTCAAGAATAATCTTCTCAAGCAACTCAATCAACTCGATCGGCAAATCAGCAGACATAAACGCCTTAACCGCAACCGACACATCATCAGGCGAACTAGACTCAGGAACAGCAGTAGCAACAACCTGATCAACAAGCTGGCGACGATGAATGTTGTTCTCGTTTAACACAAGCGCCCAGAGCTCCTCGTCCGCGCGCGCGACCAAGTATCTCGCCTGGTGCTTAAACATCGAGTTCTCGTTTGTGATTTGTACAAGCTCGACGTCGTTCTGACCCTTCTCGTAGGCGATGAAGGCAAGGTAAGGATCGCGCTTCTCGCAGTACTTACCGACAATAAGCGAATCGTAAAGCGCATTCTCGCGCAAAAACTTCTCGGGATTGTTGTTACTGTCAATGTAAATCTTAGCCAAAGCATTGTACAGCGCCGGCTCCTGCGATCCAGTAGCCATAGTCGCCTCGAGGAAAGGCAAAATCAGCTTGAGCCGGTTACGCTTCTCGACCTCGGCAACGAGCTCGTCAATAGGAACTTGTCCCAAAACAGACTGCAGCAAGTTCTTGATAATCGGTTCCTCGCAGTCGACGTCAATCAAACCACCAACAACAGCGGGTGTGCGCGTAGGGTTGACTTTCTGGACATACGTCTCGATGAACTGGAACTGCTGGTTCTGGTAGAGATACAACACAAGATCGTGGATATAGTTGAATCGATCGCAAACAATGATAAGCGGAAGCTGATCAGCAAGCTTGGCCTCCTTGAGGAAATTTTTGACCTTCTCGGCATTGTAAACACTGTTGTCGCGGCAGATACGCTCGACCTCGGTAAACTGACCAATCTGGCACGCCGAGCGAATGTACTTGAGCACAACATCGGGATCCTGCGTGAGATTGACAGTGCTCTGCAGGTAGTAGTACAAACCCTCAAACGACTTGAACTCCTCAAAAAGCGAGATCACGCGCTGAGGTCCCAACAACTCAGAGTACTTGATCGCAATCTGAATAACGACCTGGAGATTCTGTCGGATATTGACCCGCAGCATCTCGTGCAGACACTCAATGGACTGCTCAACGCTGAGCTTGTTGCCAAAGAATTGCACAAGCCAATCCGTGTTAAGCACGTTCGTATGCACAATGACGCGCTTGATGTCGCCAATGTCCTCGTAATGCTCGAGTGCGCGCTGGAACAAACCAGCTTTCTCGCACAAAAGCGCGATCCGGTTCCTGTCGTAATGGCTGAACATATCATTGCCAAGGATCGCGTCGGCAACCTGCGGCGCGCTCATCAGGTTCATCTCGAGCAAACGCGTCTGCAGCGCACCTTGTTCGGGGACGTTATTCTTGAGCGCATCAAGCAAGAACGCGGTAGCCTGCTGAATCATGTTCTGCGACATGAAAATATCAACAACCTTGTTAATATCCACCAGCGCGCTACCTTCGTGATTAGCAAGCTGAGTCGCAAACTCGGCTCCCTTCTCAGGATTGATCCGTACGAGGTTCTGCAACAGAACCGAAAAGTCAGGCGTATAGCCAACCTTGGAGCAGTACGGCAAGATCTTTTCAAACTGTCCAGTTTCAGCGAAGCAAGCGACGACCTTGGCAGGAGCATTGCCGCGCAGGTACACGCTCAACGCAAGCATCGGGTCATAGCCGTGTACAATATCACCAAGCTCTTCCGAACACTCGAGCTTGTTCTCCTTAAGCCACTTCTCAAGCAACGCCTTCTTGTTCGACGACAAAACCGGTCGCGCGAGCTCGATCGACTCGTGGCGGTTAAGCGTGCCCTTATCAAGCAACGTGCCAAAGTACTGCAAAATAGGCGACGGCTGCCCAGGCACAGCCGCCAAGTGCTTGAACTGCTCGATCGTTTGCGGTGTGCGCAAAATACCCCGCGGCGAAGTGGCAGCAACGCGCGCGGCATCGGCGTACTGGCCAGCCGCAATCAGCTGCGAAAACTGCTGTACATAGAGATCATCGGCGCCCGAGAGACCGGCGCGCGAGGCAAGCGCGATTGCAACACCAGGGTTCTGCAGCGTCTTGAGGATATACGGAATCACAGTAGTTTCGTCAACGGCGACCGAAAGCACTTGTCCCTTACGGTTGATGGCCATTATTCCTGACGAGGAGTCGTGCACACACGAAGTGAAAACCATCGCGTTGCATATTCTGTTCATGAAAATGCATGTGCCGCTCTCGAGATCATAGAGATGAATGAATCCGTGCTTGGTGAGCATGTACAGCACGCCAAACTTGTCCGACGCCTGCAAAGCGACGGGGAAATCAGACGCCGCATCAGCGGGCATGTAGATATCAACGGCCTTCTTTGCGTATTTAGGACCAGTCGTCTGAGGATCGATTTCGATGACGTGCAACTTAGCGCCGGTGGCTGACCGGGTTGCAAACGAAAACAGCTTCGAGTCAGTCGTCGCGCCGTCGAGTCTGAGACGGGCGAATGTGGCGGCGTGACCCTCGATAGGCTGTGACTGCTTGCGATCCATCGAGTAGAGCTGCATATGGCCGACGACTCGGCCTTGTTCTGAGGCAATTCCAACCAGAACGCTCCACTTTCCGTCGTGATCGACATGGTAGTTGATAAGCTGCGAGCCCTGGGATACTGTTAGCTGGTTTACGACAAAATCAGAATCAGTACACTTACAGCAAGCGACACATGACGCTCGGTGATCTTGACAGGCGCGGCCTGATCCGAATCAATGATATCCCAGTGGTAGATGCTTGTATCAGTGACCAAAACAAGCGACTTGTCATTAAACCACTTCCAGTACACAACGTCCTCATCCATCGTATGCGACTTGAGTTTTTGCTTCTGATCGAGGTTAAAGATCTGCAGAGTACGGCCCTGGGCACGCAGCGCGAGCACATTCTGAGTCGGGTTCATGATGGCCGAGTCGGCAGAGATGTTTCGTCGCACGACGCTGTTGCCATTGTGTAAGTCGATGATAACGACCTGGGCCCCGCTCTCGGTTGTTTCGCGGACACTACAACAAAACAGTCGTCAGCATTTCTTGCGCGGAAGGGATGATAAGAGCTAAGAGTGGATGACGTACCAGATGTAGTGATCGCTCTCGAGCGTGCAAGAGTTGAAGCCAATTGAATCTTGCGGGATTCCAATTGCCGACAGATTCAGGTGTTCCTGGAATTGGATAGGCAATGCAGCTTCAGCCATCTTGAAAAATAATCTCCTTTTAACTCAATAAGATAAATCGGATAGAAAAGGAGAAGAGGAAGCAGTGTCGATAGTCTTGGAAGAACGACAACGGCTGATCCAAACCAAGTCAAATCAAATCAATATCTATCAATCTATCCAACACAAACTACACAACACACAGAATAGTTAGCAAACACACCCTTCTTATCGACTATTAGCAAAGATGTCGCTGGTTATTCGAATCAGCTGGGGACCTGATGTGCTGCGGCCACCGAACCTTCCAATCACGCACCACATACAACAAACCAGCCAGGCGTCAACCCCTCCCCAGCGCAGAACAAACAAAGCCCATCAAAGAAATGCCGTAAATCAATTGAAAAACATACCAGTAGATATATCCACCGATGCGTCTTTTAGAAAGGTAGTGCTGGATTCGAATGGATCGTAGAAAAGTAGAGTTGCTGCTCTGGAAAGGAGGCTGTTTAGTCGAGCTCCTCGGGAAGCGCGCTGTTTGTGTCTGGCTCGTGACTTGTGAGCGGTCGTGATCAGTCGCGACTCTGGAGAAGCACGTTACATGCTGCTTGCAGAGTATTGAGATATAGTGTTACGTAAGTAAGAAGAAAGTCATTCCTGTTTATCCAAGTCAATACTTCACTGCCAATTAGCACTGGTCGTCAATTCTCTTCAGTTCTCTGGCGTTTCAATTCACTAACATGATTCTCGTGATGGTCCACGAACTCGTTCATTATACTCTCTTCTACTTTACACCGCGTCTTGATTCGAATCGTTGAGATCATCGTTCTGTCTTCAGTCAAATACCAATACTGCAGCGATATTACACTCTGAATTGCATGCAAGAACACCAGATTGAGATGAATACCCAAAGTTTTAGTTATTCTGTCATTTTGCAGGTTATTTTCAGATTTGGAGTGTTATATCCTGCACATGAATTTGGTCTTGTCTTCGCTGTGCTATGACTTTGAGAACTGCTCCAATTGAGATATTCGAGAATGCACAAAAATATACAACACAATCGAAGCATTCTTACCATACACTTTCTCTGATTACTTGGAAGTACTCCGTGACTTGCCGAGTGACAAAAAATTCTTCATATCCAATTTATCAATAGGGCAATATGATAGTATATTTGCTTGACACTGAAGTTCATCTCTTGTTTATAATTTTATGTTTGATATTCCAGGTAGGCCTTTAAATTTGGTACTCTGAATGCTTAATGATATTTAATTATCAAATTATTCGGATTTATATATTCTTTTTTATTCTTGTCTTTTGTCATAATCGCACTATTACCTACTATATTCACGATAAACGTAATGATAATTAGCAGCAATTATGGAGTCCATGCTTGATGATGCTTTTTCGAAAAACACCTTCGTAAAACAAAATGGTGGGGGGACCAAGTAAACCGGAGTGAGTAATTCTACCTCCACGCTGAGAAATTCCAGCTTTTATGCTCAAACTTCCATGCTAAGACCAGACTTTCGATCAATCAATTTCTGCTTCACAAGTCGGGCTCAGGCAGGCGACCAAGCCGTTGCCACGGCTCTGCTGCTTCCGTACAAACTTGCCGAACTTGCGAAGAGTAAAATTTACCTTTTACTCTTCTTATAGTTGCTGGCGCTGGCTTGCCACTAAGCTCCGGTCATTTTGAAAGATCTTGAGTATGCTCTTTCATCTTTTTGGATAGTCTGTGTGACCTACAAAGACACAATTAGTATCTTGACTGTGAATCAAGAAAGGCGTTTTATGACAGAAAGTAAAGTCAAGCAGAGGTGGTTTGCCAAATCACTAGCATACTATGAATAAATGTATCCATATTCCACGAGCCTTTGTTTTAGGCGTGTCAATGTCTTTGATTCATCTCAAATTCAGATGTAAAACCTTTAGAGCCGCAGTCCGTTTTTAGAAATCACAATGCCCATGAATCTAATCTAACACCGCCCGCAATAAGAAAAATGTAACAATAATTTTATCGTCTATTTATATACTGCACATCTGAAGAGTACGTAGTCTAAGAATAAACTTGCGCCAGCTAGGTAGAATACGTAGGCACATTTTAATAATTCCGACTTGTCCCAAATTTTTCTCCATTTTGCAAACCAAGAAGGATCCTAATCTTAGACATCAGCTTCTTCGTCTGTCGTTATTGCTACGTTAGCGTCATTTCGCAGCTCTCAGGTTATTTACGTTGTTCCTAATTTGGAAATATCTCGACGTACTTGCGCTTACGGAGGGCTATTACCCGGTCGCGGAGAAATTGGAATGAAGGCGCGGAACAATATAAATTATTAAATTCGCATGAGTATTGGAGATGTTTGCAATGGTTGCCTGATATCAGGACAAAAGAAACAAAAGGAGAATATATTCCGGAATGTCAAAGCCATTACGATCAAAGACAGACTGCGTATGAGAATGCCAGTTAATATTGATGCTCAACTCTTACAAAGAAAGATGTTTACAATTCAATATATTACATAATGCAGAAGATCTAGATGCATACCTCACTTCCTAAAACATGCATCCTTCACGTCCGGCAGGTACTCAAATAGCGAGCGAAGTGGTTCAGCTGCATTGCTATTCCTGGAATGAAGACCAAAGTCCAATTTGCGAGTGAAACTTACGACGATTAGACAGGCGCCGAATGCGGTATGTGCTGTATTAAAAGGAGAACGAAGGTTATAGCAGTTTTGATTCTGAGTGAGATACAATTATGCTGCTGGGGAAGTGAAGATGACTATGACAGATAGTTGACTAATCGACCAGCCTCCTCGAACAGCCAACCCTAAGCGTGCAAGTTCCCAGTAAAAACCGAGAACGTAGCCGACGATAAGAGCGATTTAGGAAATAAAAGAGACAACTTTGCATTGCAATGCACGCCAAGAGAAGGGAAAAGCAGAGAGCGCGACTAGGAACATCAACGCTACTTTGCATGCCAGTGCACCCCAGCGCACCAATGAGAGAAGACGAGATTACGTCGCGGGGAGATGTCCTCTTCAGGACTTCTGGAAAAGCGAACGTGGTGTTCTCCGTGAAGCAGACTGGATTCAAAGGACTCGGATGCTACGCTGCCCCGGCCAACGACAATAATCGCGCAGGAATTGCTACTCACGCGACCTATCCGGCTCGGTCCGCTCAGTTCTACTCTGCTGCGGCGTAGTGATAGTACACTGAACAGAAGAGGCTGTCAAACTGTACTTCCTTCTGACGCAAGGGGCTCGCTCACTCAGCGACTACACTGACGGCACTCTTCTACAGGTATAATCACTCATTCTATATAGCTACTGATAGTACACACTTAGCAAGCACACATACCTTATAACTATAGCTGCGCTCAACAGTACACAACTGCTGCAAGTACAGCAGGACGGTTAGACCATGCGCCATCGCAGACGCCTCCGTACTCAGACTGGGCCCTTAAAAACCGGTCAAAAATTTTCATTACTTGACCACTAGGAAATTACAAAAATTACAAGTGAACCAAATAAATTGTAAAAGAGTTTCTACTATAAATACAATAGAAAAAAAACTTCACAAAAAACACATCGGCTATTATAAATATTGAACACTCAAAAATAAATCGCACGAGAACAGGCAGCCACTGCTGAATACAACAGCAACCACTCTGAAGAAGAATAATATTAAAAGAAATCAGATGCAGAAAACTCCTAGCAGATCGTCCCAAAACACCTTCTGTAGTGTACCTCTATGCCCTATATACGGAACGACCTGAGACAGTTGGTTCACTTCTCACTTAGACTTCAATGCGCATTGACGATGCAACAGACACTGATTAAGAAGAAATCTGCTGTTCAGATCATCCATTCAAACGAATGACTGAAAACTTGCAACAAAAAAACCTGATAAGACAACCCAAAACACTCCCTTTTTTGTATTATTGGAGTCGAGGCGCTTACAGGACGAGGGCAATGCCACCGGCAACGACGGCACCGAGGATACCGGCACCGACGATGTTCTGGGAACCAGCGGCAGCGGACTCAGAGGCAGTGGGGGTCGACGAGGTAGCAACCGAGGTGTTGGTGGAGGAGGTACCGTTGGAGGTAGTGTTGGTACTATAGGAGACTGACGTTAGTATGTGCACAGGAAGGAGATAAGGTGGCGAGAAGAGGTGTGACATACGCGGCAGAGACACCGGCGGCGGCGGCAAGAGCGACGAGAACAACCTTGAACTGCATTGTGAAGATTTGTATAGTTGCGGATGAAGCGAGTGTGAGCGTGTGTGTAAGTATGTGTGCGTGTGTGACAGGGAAGAGAGAAAGAAAGAGAAGAGTGTGCCAGGGAAGGGAGCAGGGAATATATAGGCTTGCTGGGGAGAACAGAGTGGAAACTGCCGCGCGTCTTGCGGGCGCAGGTGGCCGGTTGTACTGTATACGTATAAGCAGCATAGTTAAGAACGGTATACGGTACGGCGGTGGGATATTTTTAGAGCCGTGCGCTGAGGGTTGAGCAAAGTCGCCTAACCCTGGAAAAATGGGAGAAGAAAGTGGCGAAGGTGCCGTGGGGTCCGGCGATCACGAGGGATGCGAAGGATTGCATTGTACAGCGAAGATAGTGCATAGGGTAGGTTAGAACAGGATAGAATGGTGAGGATGAGGCGAGCTGGAAGCAGCTGAGCAGAGAATGTGCGCTGCGCAGCCAGCAGGATCTGCTGTAGCAGTCATACTCAGCGAACTACTGATCATCCCAAGTGCGTGGTGGACGGAGTATCGCACGTCGCATCATGGCTATGCAACATGCAACACTGAGTGTGAACACTGTGATTCACAATGAATCCTTATTCTTATTCACACTCAATTCACATTTAAACCCTCGCTTCTGTTCGCTTTATTTTCTTTTTCTGCTATTCACACTGTTTTCACTCAGACAAACACCCCTTTGCTCCTCCTGGTGTCCGCTCAGAGCGCCTGTGTGCTCGGCCGATCTCAAGATCCCTTGACTCCTTTCTTCGATCCGTCTGCCCCTTCTCTCGACGGTTTGTCCACCTGCCGGCAATCCCTTGCTCGCAGTATTAAAGCATCCTAACTATCGGAGAAGGCTTAGCACTGCTCTCTCAAGCTAAACCTGAAACCGGCACATATTTGTTAATTATTCTCATCGCCATGCCGACACCGGCCCCTTTAATCTACTGATTTACCATTGTGCAATGTAGTGGTTTGATACAATCTGGCTTGCAAATTTCTATTCTGATACTTGGAACAGGGTCCAAGTGTATCGTAATTGGCGTACTATTGCTTCGCATCTTGCATGCCACGCAAAATTTTCTCTCCAGCATGCGAGTCGCTCAGTCCGCAGCCCAAGTCATACATGGCCTTGTCTGCGCTTTATGTCCGGTGCTGGACAAGGGCGTAGTAGATACACTGCGGACATGGGCAGGGCCCGCACGGCGGCTAGCGCGATAGGCGAGCACAGTCACGCGAGCGATTAGCACTGCCATCTTGTGCTTCTGCGAAAGCGCAGTACTGTTTATGGTGTTTTTGTATTTATAAACAGCATCCCAGAATACTATAGCAATAATACCCAGCAGTGGAATTCAAGATACACATTCGCCACTATTCCCGATCCGGCTCAGCAGATCACTTTAGTTTTTCCAGACTAGCGACTGTGGCTGACTAAGAAGCCCACCACGCTACTGGCGTGCTACTTTGTACAGCGCCGTCTGCTCTACGCTGCTCTGCCAATAGCACACTGCATAATAGACCGAATAGCGGCTAATAGAGGCATGAAACAGGGCAGTCGCGAAGAAGTCAAGTTTCGTCGCTGTGAGACAAGCCTGCCCAATTCCGCAACTTGTAAACAACAAAAAAAAAGAAACCAGACTAATCCGAAAACGGAAAAGAGATTAGGATAAGTTTCCAACGGCTGCAAGAAATTAATTGTCAGCAAGTAAGGTATTTGTGGTGATTACACAGCCGTGGATCTTCTTGGATGGGTGGGCTGGGATCAGAATGGCTGTGGATCCGGCGAAGTGTCCGGGAGACTGCGCTCCGTGAGAAGCAGCTGGAGGGTTGGTTAGGACTGGAATAGAATAGAATAGAATAGCTCTAAGATCACGAAGCTGGTTAGCTCGCTGTTCGCCAGCTGATATCCAAGATCAGTATCATCTGCTATTCTCACCATATTCGCATATTCGCAATCCGATAACTATAACTATCAACAATAAGGGAACGTGTCCCGTGGCGCAGCTACTTGGAGTAGACTTGTCCGCGCCAAAAAAAACCCGGCCCAGCTCGATGCTCGGTAGAGAAGGACTTTCGACCGAGGAGCATAATACGGACGCAAAATTCCGTCATACGGGCAGTCCGTCTACGGTTAACACCAATTATTGCAATTATGTCATCATGTATTACTTGCTCTAAAATTTCCACAGTCATGGCCTACGAGGCTCTGTATAGTATAATAGCCTTAACAAACGACGACAGTATCTCACCTGTTCATCCGCATTATTTCAATTTGCCTTCCACCGCTCGTCTTCTCTTCTACGCCGCCGCAGATCAATCGTTATATTCCACCATCCAAATCAATCGCTGGCTAATCTCTCATGACACTGTATCCACCGTCCACTGTTCCAATCAACGATACTGAGCCATAATCCTGGACTCTCTTCACTCCCTCGTCTAACACTGTAATAATCTCTCATTCCGAGACATCACTTGCGCATAGTCGGCAACAAACCCTTGCTCTTTCGTTCTGCATCCGTTAATCATGCCCTCCACTACTTTACTCGCTATCGTACGCTACAGCTCTCGATTCCACTTTATTTATGGAATACATATCGATTTTGAGTTTTCAACTCCGCGTAGTAAGCGTAAAGCGTACACTTTGTCCTCCTTCGGCTCGGTTATACCCGGCTGCGTCCTCTTCCTACTTTTCTTCGCTCTTCTCTTTTTCTAGGGCAGTGCACAATCACCCTTTTTGTGCCCTAACAACGCAGAAGCGCAGGCGCAGATCACACTTTCTTCTGTGCAATTAAATCACTTTCCCCAACGGCACGAAGAAAAAAATTATCTTATGCTGTTTTAAAAATATATAAAAATTCACCAGAAAATCCTGCTATTTTTACTATTATTTTTCAATTCTTTTGAAGACTCGTAGGCGACGAGAGCGTTGTCGATCGCATTGCTTTGCAAACAGCAGATCTCCCGCGCTGACAGATATAGTGGCGTCGACTATCTGTCACAGTAAAGATTAAACCGTGTAATTTTTCTGAAAGTGCGAATTAAAGGTGGCGAGAGAGTGGTATCGTATGCGCCATTTTTCGAAAAGCGAGCACATGCGAAAGCAGCTTTTACCAGCATTGTCTACTCTCCTCGATAACAAACCGTTTTTTTTATAGCATCCTTCTCGATGTACCCACAACCTGTCAACAACGAGTGATTTTCAGTCTGATACTCTGTAGGTTTAATCTCTTTGCTGGAGGATTTACGGGACCGCTCCTCCGCCGTTGTAAACAGACGGGGTCTAGTTCTAGGCAACGTCTCCGCTAACTCTTCTTCCTCCACACTCCCACACACTCACACTCTTTGTACGTCGTGACATTACGCGTTCTCTCGTCTTCAGTGAGCAAACTGCCCTCGTCATCTCGCATTCATTACGTAGCCTACCCCTCATGAACAAACTATACTCCTCAAATATCTCTGCTAACCGTATATCCGCTCCTCTCAAAAACATTCTTTAGAGCGGCAGAAAAAAAAACGGTAGATCTTACATTTCCTAATTAGGAAGCTAAACGATACCGTAAAAACGAAGACCGCGCGCAGCCGATTCGGAGAACATCAAATCGAAAGAGGCTGGCTATATTGGCGGTAGAAAGGGAAATAGATGAGCTCGTAATGAGTTTTTGAGGGAGGGTGTAGATATGAGTGCTTGATAGTCGTCAATTTGGTTTATTATCTGACATGAAATCGTGATCTTGTCTTCGCCCTGATCTGAAAAGAATGTTTTAAGTGGATCTAGTCAATGAAATACACTCGATTTCAAGGAGAAGACTCTGAGCTAGATTATCTCTCTAGAAAGCAAACTTCAACTCTCGAATAGCCCACTCATTGCACACATCAATCGCAGCAATATTACATTCATCCCAATTTAAAACATCGCAAGTTTAGCCTCACTTCCTGCACATAGCAAAGCTGTACTAGGCTACAACACCTCACAATCAATAACCTTCAATACCTTCTTTGCCTTATCTCTTACTCGTGGCGACACACTCACTTCCAAGTTAACTGGTTTAAATACACATGCGCGCGCATTACTTATCTCCTCAAACTTGCTACTCATAGCCGCCACATTCGCTCTACACCATCATTATCTTCAGTTTTCTTTCGATTTTAGAATTAAAAAAGAGGACTTACTCGTCTGGTACGGTGCCAAAGATTTTGAGCACGGCCGCGTTGGTTAGGAGTGCAATTGTCTCTTTCGTGCTATCAGCTAGCACGACGCTACAGAAGAAGTATACTCCTTTACTGTGATAATAGCTGTAAGTATGGATCAAGAATTAAGAAGTGTACACGTACCTGTCGCGCTTGAATGCTTCCGAGATGGGGTTCATAAGGCGGCGGATGACACATCTAACGCGATACGTCTTTCCAACTTCACATTCTTCCAACAGCTGCTCGATCGAAATCACATCATCTATATACACCAATTGTTAATAAAAGTTTGCAGTGGAAGAGAAAAGACAGACCTTCGACATTCATGAGTCGCCGGCGCTTGCACTCAAGCTCTTCATGCTCAATACGCTTCCGCTCGCGATCCTCTTGCTCAATACGCTCGCGGTCGCGACTCTCTTGCTCAAATTCATCTCGCTCGACTCGCATACGCTCAAGTTCTCGTAGAAGACGTTTGATTTCCGCAGATTTGCTTTCCGTTCTCTGAATTTGCGCCGGTGTAGGCGATCCAAACCGCGAACTCTCAAACCCCTGCCGTCTCTGCAAACTCTGTGTGTGTCCGCTACTCGACCGCTGCTCATGCTCACTATCAGTTGCGCTTACAGCACTCTCGTAGTCGCTATTATCGTCGCCTGAGCACACCTGTCGTTTCGTGTCACTAGATAAGTCCCACTCGCCACTTCGCTTACGACTGTGCTGAGTCGGTGTCTGTGTTTGCGGCACCTCTTCCTGCGACTGTAAATGCGCCTTCTGCAATCTCGAGCTCTGCAACTGCGACCGCGACAGTGAAGTACCATTCTCCGACGACGATGGGGCCGATTTTCTTCGCACGCGGTTCGGTGTTTCGGCAAACGCATTGTCGAGACTTGGCGGCGCGCGCGAGGCTGATAACACGGACTTTTGCGTTGCTGCTATTCTGCCTGACGACGGCGTAGATGAAATCTGAGATGGCTGCTGCCTAGGCGTTGACATAGCCATACCCGAGCCTGTGCGTATCATATGATTCTCTTTCTCAGCGGGAAGAAATTGATGAAGCAGAGCCCGTTTGCGGTTCAACAACTGCTGGGCCTGCTTCTTGTTTGGATTCAACCGACTAACCCGACAATCATTTGTCACCGCCCCGACAAGATAGCTTTCGCCCGTACCGTGGTTCTGATAGTTGCTTACTTTCATACCCTCGATAGAGATCAACGTCCCTGGCTCGCCGTTCTCACCGAGATATTCGTAAGGATTTGGATCGCATTTGATTGTCATACAGTACTGACCTTCAACACAGTCCGGGTTTGCTGTAAATGGGAATCGCGAGTTCTCAGTGTAGTCTGTAATCACGTATCCATTGAAGTGCGTGCTTGCAAACTCACTTACTATTTCGCAGACGACGGAGTATTTCCGTATACTAGGAGCCAGATCTTGCATCAGTGTCGGTATAATATTGTAGTCAATATCACCCGAATGCACTTTAGATTGTGTGCTAGACATAACAAGCGTCGTGGGCTGCTCATTGACTGATAGTATATCAGCTAAGCTCTCGTACTCGTTTCCTTTCGCGGCATCGTCCATGCTTGCGCTCAGGCGCTTCAAAGCTGTTGCAATTGTTCGAATAGTCTCTTGTGACGCATCGCCATATGTGGATCGATAGAATCTGATACCTCTGCCCCCGAGGATGACGATATATCCTCTAAATGCTTTCTTAACACCTTGGACATCAATCATGGAACCGACCCCGCTTTGTTTTTTCTGAAACTACAGTCTCGCGTAAATATTCAATTAGTCTGCAATATGTATAGATGCGCTTACCTGCAGACCGACTAGGGCTATCATATCGCCAACTCTTATATCAAGCGGCATCTGTTGCATATGCTTTCCCGGACAAAACGCGTTCAATTGCAGCCGCTTCGAAGGGTAACTGACCGTCGATGGATCGCTGATTACCATACTGCACATCGTGTCTTTGAATATTAGATTTGCGTGTTATAAGAAATAAGAAGAGGGGCATACCGCCAGTCGACACTGCTTTATTTTTTGCGACCATCTCGACACGTCCGGCGACAGTGAACTCGGTTCCGACATTCGTATCGACGAATTGTTCAGACAAGTCTTTAAACTCGGGACTGAAATTCAGCGCCATAATTACTTCTCGAACAAGCTCATAGAGCAGCTTAGATACTTTGAAGAAACTAAAGGAGCTGAATATGGTCGCGAACGAGCGCGCTCACGCAAGCTATTCTGGTGTAAACAAAGCGTGCACGCGTTTCTGGGTTTGGGTTCTCCTACGCGCTCAGCAGGAAAGTTCTTGATTGGAATAGGAGTGATGGTTGGTGAAAAGTGTGTGTATTTAAGAGGATGGTGTTGGTATTGGAATAAAAGATATTGCAGCGTTTGCTTGATAGAAAGTCGTGAAGCGGAGAAGTAGTCTTTGCGATCGCTGAAGACGACGTCAATATTACATAAAGCCGTTATACAAGCTGATTCTCAGCAGCAGCCATGTTGCTCGTAAACTACTCGCAGCATCTCATCCAGTTCTGCTGCTTGTTAATTGACTGCTTTCTAATTTAGCATTTGTATGCTTTATGGAATTTCCAAAATTTCTCATAAAAGTCAACACGCTGTGTTTGTATTGTTTTTGCACGTGACTACGCGCCTAGAAATACGTAAAGCACTACGTTATTGCTAATTAAGGCGTAACTAGTTAACATGGCTCCATATACAACTTCAACAGTCATGGAGTTATTGCATATCCCAAAACAAACAAGCTCTGTCCACGCTAACAGCGTTTCCTATTTTTTTCTGCCGCTGCTCTTTTCCACCTCCATCCGCTTCTCCGCCAGCACACTTTCCCATCTCCATCTCTTTCCCTTCCCTTCCTCTTTCTTAACTATGGATGCTGATTTGAACAATGGCTTCGCCGTAGGCAGATTCGTGCCCGAGCATCGCCGCACAAACTTCAAAAACAAAGGCCATTTCCGCGCAGACGAGCTCCGTCGCAGGCGTGAGGAGGCCCAGGTCGAAATCAGAAAGGCCAAACGCGAGGAGTCGCTGGCTAAGCGTCGCAACCTGACCTTGCCCCAGAACCCGATCGAGACCGTTCAGAGCGAGAGCGAGGACGAGTCTTCGGCTGAATCGCAGGTGTGTTTGTTTTTGTTTATCTGAAAAGTGTTGCCGGTGACGTCCACTCCACGCTGCTACTTAAGAGTGAGGAGAGTGTGATTTGCATCTGAAAACCAAACACTACATCTCCCCTAGATCTCTATTAACCACTTTTTACAGCTCAATGAGGATCTCCCAGAGATGATCCAGGGCGTCTTCTCGGACGACATCGACGCCCAAGTCCAGTCCACCGTCAAATTCAGAAAACTCCTCTCCAAGGAACGCAACCCTCCCATCGAGAAAGTCATCGAGTGCGGTGTTGTCGCCCGATTCGTCGAGTTCCTCAGATCTTCCTACTCGATCCTCCAATTCGAGGCCGCCTGGGCTCTCACAAACATTGCCTCGGGCTCGTCCCAGCAGACCCGCGTCGTAATCGACGCCGGCGCGATCCCCATCTTCGTCGAGCTTCTTGACTCTTCCGAAGCCGATGTTCGCGAGCAGGCCGTCTGGGCTCTCGGAAACATCGCTGGTGATTCGCCCGCATGCCGTGATATTGTCTTGAATGCTGGTGCTCTGCGTCCTTTGCTTGCGCTCCTCAACGATTCGCGTAAGCTCAGCATGCTCAGAAACGCGACCTGGACCCTCAGCAACTTCTGCCGTGGCAAGACTCCCCAGCCTGACTGGGCAACCGTAAGTTGATATTTTTTTTTGTTAGACTTTACAGATGCTAAGACTCCTTACAGATCTCGACCGCGCTTCCCGTTCTTGCTAGACTTATCTACTCTTTGGACGACGAGGTCTTGATCGATGCCTGCTGGGCTATCTCGTATCTCTCTGATGGTTCAAACGATAAGATCCAGGCTGTCATTGAGGCTGGTATTCCTCGACGACTTGTCGAACTTCTTGTGTATGTTTTCTTTTCAGCTTTTGTATGAATTTATACACTAACTGATATAGGCACCCCAACACCTCCGTTCAGACTCCCGCTCTACGCTCGGTCGGTAACATTGTCACTGGTGACGATGTGCAGACCCAGGTCATCATCAACTACGGCGCTCTTACCGCTTTGCTGTCGCTCCTTGCCTCTCAGAAAGAGGCTATCCGTAAGGAGGCTTGCTGGACCATTTCCAACATCACCGCTGGTAACTCAGCCCAGATCGAGGCTGTCATCTCGAGCAACCTGGTTCCGCCATTGATCAACCTGCTCGCTAACGGCGACTTCAAGACCCGAAAGGAGGCTTGCTGGGCTATTTCGAATGCTACCTCGGGCGGCTTGGCGAAGCCTGATCAGATCCGCTTCCTTGTCTCGCAGGGATGCATCAAGCCTTTATGCGATCTTTTGACCTGCATGGACAACAAGATCATCCAGGTTGCTTTGGATGGTCTGGAGAATATTCTCAAGGTTGGAGAGCAGGACAAGGAGCAGACAAACGGTATTAATGCTTATGCTGTCTACATTGAGGAAGCCGGTGGTATGGAGAAGATCCACGCTACTCAGCAGAACGAGAACGAGGAGATCTACATGAAGGCCTACAACATCATCGATAAGTACTTCTCTGAGGAGGACGTTGTCGAGGATGCTGATCTTGCTCCTCAGACTGCTGGTGACACTTTCCGATTCGGCGGTCAGGATCCATCTGCCTTTGGTGCAAACGGACAGCAAAGCTTCAGCTTTGCCAATGCCGACAACACCATGATGTCATAAGAGTCTCGAAGTTCGAACCTCTAGTTTGAGTCTTTATATCTTTCTCTCTCGAATTTCATTATTTGTTTGTTTGTTTAACGATTATCATCTTGCAAAGTTTGCTGCGGCGTCCCTCTTTTGTTCCATTTGTTATTCATTTATTCCCCCTGCTCTCTGTGTTATCCATCTTATAATGTAATTGCCGTATGCGCTATTTGTACTTTTGTTAATCACGTGTGTGCGCGATTTGACAAAAAGAGTCATAGAAAGTTGTTTGTTTTTGTTTTGTTGTTCTTGTGTTCATGCTATGCTTGTTTGTTACAGCCCGTATGGATCATAAGTTTTTTGTTATCAATCATGTAATGGGTGTAAGGATGGATATCTTTATCATGTAATTTGTTTTTTTTTTGTGTACAGACCTGTGTATGATGTATTCTTTCTTCTAATGTATGTATTTATCTATTATCTTTTCTTCAATTACTAGCTACCTATATATACAATTATTTGTACTATCCAGGCTATTCAGTTACTTTTGGTTTGCTAGTGATCCACTGCTTGAACTCTTCTTCCAAATGCTCATCAAGCTTTTTAAACTGATTTCCAAAATTCCTGCGACATCGCCAACATATCAAGTCTTGCTTTTTAATTAGCGACTCGCAATACTCTTTTCCGTTTGATATCCGTATATCTGCCTCTGTCATTGTTTCCAGATCTTCAAATAAGACGAAGAAGTCGGTGTTAAATGAGTTATAATGTTTTTTATTCTTGAGAGAGGATGAATGATTATCGACCGATATGATATGAATATGTAAGTTAGACATTGATGGTGCTGAATGGATCCCCGCTTTAATGTCGTCTAAAGAGAAGTTCCGCTTGAATTTGGACTGTAAGAGAGAAAGAGCCAGTTGCTTAGCTTCGAGAACGACTGGTTTTAACGATTCGTAAAAGTCATCTGATGATGAGGGAGCCTGACGACGAGGACATAGTGCTGTGAGTGGATGCACAAGAGTCTTTGTACTATCTCTAGGAAGAATGAGTAAATGAACACTTGCTTTTGGAAATTTATCGCGAATTATGGTGTATTTGCCGGTGTATTGAAGTACTTCGCCGGACTCGACGAAGGACTCTGGTTTTGCAATGAAGACAGAGAGACCGGAGCTGAAATGTGCTGCCTTTGGTGTTATATTTGCTGCTGCTCTCGCTGAAGTCTTTGATCTTTTGGAAGATGTCATTAGCACATCAACTATATATTCTTGTCATTGTCTTTTCTGACTGTAAATGAGGAATAAAGATCTTACAGGCATTCCGTTTAGCAGCTTGCTCCGCCATCTGTACTTAGATCCTACCAGGTGCGTAATTGACCGGTCCTATCTTTCAAGCTATATATTTCTCACAGTATTTCACTCCAAGGACTGCCTCGTTCTTATAGGTCACGACAACTAACATCGAATCCTGGGAGCATCCTGTTCATGAGAAGCCTCACGTCATCGTTGGGAATTTAAAGTTTAAATGTTCCTGATCCGGCATTGAAGGATAGATTGGTCTTGACATGGCACATCCTTCGTGTGCAGATTTCCTGATTCTTCACGAGACTTGAGACGCAGTGAATGCAGCGGAAAATGGCGAGGCTACGAAGGAAATATCCTCCTAAAGACGTGTTTCCGAGAGCAGCATACCGCGTACCGACAAATGCGTCAATACCACCGACATACATCCCGGAAGCACAACCCCACACTTCTTCCTCAATCATGAACACTCTCCTTTCAGGTGGACAACAGCAGCCTTCTACCAATGATCCGGATAATGGCAGTGGGGCATGGCCGCTGTCAAATGCATTACGACCACTTTTATCGAGCGCTTCGTCGACCGCGAGCTCGATGTCAGGCGGCAGCGCAAGTACATTCTCACCTATCCTGCGACCGGCTAGTATTGATTCAGCCAGCAACGGCGGTGTCTCTACCGCTTTTTCAAATTTATCGTTGGGTCAGAAGGATACTGGCGATAGGAGTGTTCCGGGTAGTCAGAGACAGGAGCCACAGGTTGTGCTCGGATCGACGTTGATTAGACGAACGAATCCCAGGCAAGCGCGTCCTTCAGACTCAAGAGGCCATCGCGCAATTCTCTTAGACAATGTATGATATATTTCATCTGTTCTAGTGAGATATACTAACTGGATTAGCAACGACGTACAAGGCCACAGACACTTGACTCGATCCTCTCATCATCTCATAAAATCGTACGACACAGTAACATCCCACCATCTTCCACTTCTGAGCTATCATTATCTACATCTTCTACATCGACATCTTCGAACTGGACTAGCTCGTATTTTTCTAGACATCTCTCGTTAGCGAGGCATGGTCCTCATTCGAAATTAGGCTCATCAGCACTAGCATCACACAAATAGGCAAGTAAGGGCGCGTTCATTTACAAAGCATTTAGGAGGCACATTTATTGGCATAAATTTCATTCATTCAATTCATATATCTGTACAATAGTATTTAAAACCCATTTTGATCTATCAACCGTCTAACAGCCTGCACAATTTCGTGATTGCTCACATCTACATCTGGAGCTTCAATCTTAAGTGACAAAATCTGATCTAAAAGCACCCGCATCCGACCAATCAATACTCCAATACGAGCCCAGCATCGGAGACGAACCCAGTTGCCTACTGTCACGCCACGTCCTAGAAGATCGGTGCCGAGGGTACCGCAGAACATTAGAAGTCCGTATCCGCCAAACGGCGTCAACTCGCGAATAAAGATCTTGGAAGTAGCCATTTTCTGGAAAAAAGACATGAACTCAGCACCCCCGATAAACGACTGCGCGGTGAATAGTGTCGAACTAGGATGGATAAACACACGTCCATCGTCTCGCGTGAATAACTTGATCGTCTTAGCTTCGGGGTCGAGCTCGACTGCACCGGAACTCATTGCAAGATATTTCTTCTCGGGCAATTGGATACGTGTGATAGAAGGATTCATAGACGCTGCCAGGATCGTTCGTACAAGACTTAATTGCTCGTTTGTATACGTCAGCGGGGGCGGTAGCTTTGTTGATTTAATAAATCCAATCTCTTGTAAAGATTGCAAGTACTGATCACGCGTCGAACTGATATCTTCCAAAGTTCTGAAAGAAAGGAAGTTGTCTTCGCACCAAGATCGCGCCGAGCGATAGCCTTCGGATTTGATCTTTGCCTCCCATTCCATGAAAGCGCGCGCATCCGCAATAACATCTCCTTGACCATTCGAAAACGCTGACCGGGCACTATAAAAAATATCATTTAGCTCTTTGGAACACGGAATAAAGTGTAAAGCATTTCTTACGTTTTCGCTGCATCTCTGTTCTCAGCAGGCGACATGAACGGCGATCTCGCAGTCAAAATAGCGGCAATCACAGCCGCCATCTCCAAACACCCAAAGATAGCACCATAGACCAACAACTTTGCACATTTAAGATCAGCAGGAATAGTGGAAAGATGACTACCAAGCGGTGTAAGCTCAGAAGTGAACTCGTTCAAAGCGCCAACTTGTATCAGAACATTTCGCGCTGACTCGATCGCCATGATATCAGGAGGATCAAGAGCTTCGCCTAGGAACTTGCCGGCATCAGAAACTTTCATAGCCTTCACCATCAGATAAATCTGCTCCAGCGGTGTTCTACCCATCTCGGGAACTTGACGAGCAGGCATCTTCTCAGATTCTGCCTTAGCGGTATAGAGCTTATAGCAAGTACCTTTCGACACACGACCGGCACGTCCTCTGCGCTGCTTGGCTGCCGCTTGTGAAACCCATTTTTCGACCAACTTGGTCATGTTTGATTGTGGATCGAATTCGGTCTCTTTCACTCTTCCGGAATCAATGACGGCAACCACATCCGGAATAGTAATCGAGGTTTCAGCAACATTAGTCGCCGCGACAATTTTCCTCTTGCCAGCAGGCGGAGACATGAACACCTTCCGCTGATCAGACGGGATCAAAGAAGCATGTAAAGGCAGACAGTGGAATTGCGACGACGCAGCTGAGATTGTTGAAATACATCGCGAGATCTCGGCAGTTCCAGGCAAAAAAATCAATATAGCGCCATCTTTGTCTCCAAGTGTCCTGTCAATGTGCTTAACCACAGCCGTGATAAAGTCGTAGTTAATCCGATCTCCAAGTGCAGTAATGTATTTTCCCATTAAAGAATCTTCATACTCTTCTTCAGTCAATACTGGCACTTCCGGTTTAGGCGCATGGCGATCAGTGTAATCATCAATACTCCGCACTTTCTTGCTACCTGCGTCATCGTCCTGCTTCTTACCGAGCTTGACTCCCTGAAGCGATGGTCTAAAACCAGTTGCTCGCAGAATATCATCGACGTAAATATCCTGAACCGGAAACGTGCGTCCTTCAATATTCACATGGCCTGCCCCGCCAAAGTAGTTTGCAAACATTGCAGCATTAACAGTAGCACTCATCAAAATGATCTTGATCTTTTTGTTGATCTTCATCAAACGCTTCAAAATAATCAGCAAGAAATCGCTGTCAAGCGAGCGCTCGTGCACCTCATCAATAAAGATATGACTGACATTTTTCAACGCGCTCTGAGGATCTATTTGAAGCATGCGTAGTACAACACCAGTAGTCATAAACCGCAGCTGAGTAGCCCCCGAAACCTTCGACTCACCACGAATAACATATCCAACTTGCTCACCAACTGCACATCCCCGCTCGTCAGCTACGCGGGAGGCAAGTCCCATGGCGGAGATACGTCGAGGTTGAGTACAAAGCATATTTGCTGCGTTCCCGTTTCCGGTTTGAATTAAGTCGTCTAGAACAAATTGTAGTGACTGCGTGGACTTTCCTGAGCCGGTTTCACCGGTAATCAACGTAACTTGATTCTTGCGAATAGTCTGAACAATGATGTCGCGCTTATTCCACGCGGGGAGTGATTTTCGGGAATTTATCATTGCATCCATTTTAGGATCTGCCAATTTCTTGTCCATCGCCTCCTTAAGATCCTTGGAACTGACTTTGATCGGACCTAGTCTAGTAGATGACTTTTGCACGCTTCTACTTTTTCCTAAATTCATGCTCGCAAAGATATCGCTAATAGTATCACCTTCACCAGAATATGTAATACCATATATAGCCCCCGAAAGAGACTTCAGCTTCACTGGATGTTTCACAATATCATCAAGATTCTCCTGCATCCACTCAACAATATCGAATATCATTGCCGCCGATATCAAATTCTCTGTGGCGTAATTGGCAGCTCTTAGCACGGCAGAAAGACGAATGTAAGAAGGCAGATTCTTTGGTCGATTATTCTCGGTTGCAAAGAGCGATATAGATGGTATTCTGTACGCCGGATATCCAGAAGTCTTGTGAAATCGAAGTGATAGATTATCCTTATTGTAGAGCTGAGAAGATGGTAAATCAAGTTTAATCTCGACAAAATCAGGTAACGGATTCGAAAACCTATCGCCATAGATAGCGGCTAAAGTCTCTACTTCTTCGTTCCAGGCAGGATCTACCCCATCATCGTCGATAAAATCAAAAGCGGCGTCGGGATATTGTAGTGAAAATATCAATTTCTCGAGCGCTTTGCACTCCTCGCCAGAAAATTCTTCTAGTGTCTCTCGGGCTAACTCGGCAGGAAAACCGGCCTGCGAGATTCTTTTGACGGCATACTCTAGTTGGATTGTTCCTGTGATCAGAGTTACTCCTGGGGTGTAGTTTTCAGGAAGAAAACGGGGAGGCAAGTCATCTTCCGGTACATGAATTAACAGCCATTCTATTCCTACGTTAGTCATACCTTAATCGAAGTGAAATGAAATATACTCACCAAGAGCCTCCTGTTTGTAAGATGTATATTCAGTGGCCTCAATGACATGTACATCGCGAAATCCAAGGCCAATAAGTTCTTGGACTTCATCGTCTGTCACTCCGCCCATTTTCGACGAACCATTCTCCCAAACGTGATATTTCCTGATACAGGTTTCCAGCAATGCGCGTACTTCCCGAGACATGTCAACTGCTGGTACTCTTTCCCAGCCTTTCATTGAAATCGTTGGTTGACGAGGCGCAACAATGCCGGCCTCAACTGCAGCTTCCTCTTCTTTCTTCTCTTGTTGTTTCGCTGCCGCCACCGCTTTGGCTTCGTTTTGCTCTCGCTGGACAATGAACGGATCTGCTGCATAGTGATGCGCTTTTCCAGTTTTGATGTCTAGTCTTCTATTATCTTCCATTTTCCGCCAGAGTGTCTTATGCTCTCCGGGCAGGATCATGGCCATGTTTTTGTGAGAAGCGACACGGTGAAGGGCATATGTAGCCGCAAAGTGACGCGCTTCTAAAGCCGTAGGTTGTGGATCAAGGAGTGAATCTGGAGGTCGGAATTTGACTGTCTCTATTTGACTTGTTTTTGGGTTGCGCACTGCTAAAATCGCAGTCGCTGTAAATCCGCCTGGGGAATGAATCTGTAATCTATCAGCACCTCTGATATCGAATATCAGATCATATACTTACCATATCGTAGTTAACCTTCTCCCATCCCTGCTTCTGGCAATGCTCGTGCAGTAACGTTGCAGGCAGCTTTCCTGTCCACGAAGATGAGGCAGCGACAATGGCCTTCGCAGACGGTGCCGACTTCTGCAACGGTAGCTGTTTCTCAGCAGCGCCAGCTGCT
Source organism: Myxozyma geophila (assembly GCA_030571195.1). Taxonomy (NCBI): domain Eukaryota; kingdom Fungi; phylum Ascomycota; class Lipomycetes; order Lipomycetales; family Lipomycetaceae; genus Myxozyma; species Myxozyma geophila. The sequence continues at coordinate 479,565 of JAJLXK010000006.1, forward strand.
TTGGCGGTCTTGGACTTGGAGCTGTTCCCAGCGCTGCCCGAAGACAAGATTCCTCGAGAGGCATTCGACTTGCGGTCGCCTTTTGCCATTGCTCTGTGTTTACCGTCTGAACACCGCCTCCAAGCTACGCACTTTGTGCTGCGAATCCGAACAAATCTGGTGAATTTCTGTTTTCTAATTTTTTTTGGAGAGCGGGTTGGGAGTTCAATTACGCAGGCTCAGTTTGACTATCGCGGATTACAGCTTGTTCAGTACTTCTGTCAGCATTTCTCTTCACGCAGCGCTATTACTCATTTTCTGCTTTTCGGGCACTGATTCAGCCTAGAATAATTACATAAAAACACTCTGTTTTCCTGACTTCTCGCTGCATTATGAGTCAACCAGGTAGTCATCAATCAGTCCCGCCACACCGAGCCGCACAATGTAAGCACTACGTATGCAAATTAAGGGTATAGTGTAAGCATTTGCCACACATTTTGTGGCGTATTCAAAACTTTCGCGCTTCACTCAGTATCAGCTTTCTCCCAAGGCTTCACTCGCTGTCTCTCTCTTCAGCACACTACTCTCTTCATTTGTGGCCAAGACATATCTAATTGACGTTTATCTACCTATCTCCTGCTTTATCGTTAGTAAACAGAGAGACAATGGCGGCGGAAGTGGAGCCACAGCGACAAATTCCGTTGTTGGATGGGCCCTCTAATCCCAGCGCGACCACCGAAGGCAGCTCTCGACGACGTCAGCGAGGCGAAAATCGCTCCAAAGACACCTCTGAGCCCGGTTCGAGGCCAAACCGCAACTCGCGACGACGCGGACAGAAGCAGAGCACGAACGAAGCCAGTGCTGCGTCTTGTGAAATATCTGCAGATATCGGCGATCAAGCTGCTACATCAGGCTCTCGTCGTAATCGACAGTCTCGACAGGGCAGGAATAACGACGCACATGCTAATGCGGACGGAGAAGATCAGTCGAGCAGAAGCGAAACTGCGACACAGACCTCTGAGGCTAGTGACGCGGGTCAGATTACGTCAAGCTCGCGGCAACGGAATCGAAATAGACGCGCAAACAGGAACGAGGCCGGACGAGCTCCAGAGGCGCCGGCAGAACCAAGTGCTCTTAACGTATCAGCTGCTGAGTTTGTGCCGTCTGGCATTGACGTGTCTGCACTCATAAGCCAAGTACCACCACCGCCTCCAGCCAGCAGAAATCGACGACGAGAGCGTGGGACAGGAACTAGCAACCGAACCAACGAAACTCAATCGCAGCCACGAGCACTCAAGAGTCGTGCTCGGAGTAATTTTGGAGCACAGTTGACAGTTGCTTCTACGGACGACGAACCGCAGCATGATCACGGCAAGAACGAGCGCGCTCGCCGCGAACAACCTAGTTCGTCTCTTGATTTGGAAGAATATTTCTTGGGTCACGATATGGCCGAGAACTCGTTAGCTATCAATATGCTGCAGGACATTCACTCAGGTGCATATGAGTGCATGATCTGTATCAACTCTGTCACGCGCAAGTCTAAAATCTGGACTTGCTCGACATGCCATCGCGCATTCCATATGAACTGTATCCAGAAATGGGCTAAGCAGATCAAAGATACCGCAGCTGCTGCCCCAGGAGCAGATCCCACCATACCAGTAGCATGGAGATGCCCTGGTTGCCAGACTGCGCGCCAGGAAATCCCAGACAAGTATCGATGCTGGTGCGGTAAAGTCGAGAATCCTGATCAATCACCTCTGTTTCCTCCTCACAGTTGCGGCCAAATTTGCTCTCACGCCTACCCTGATTGTCCTCATGTTTGCAGTATGCCATGCCATCCTGGTCCTCATCCGAAATGTACGGCAATGGGTCCGATGCTGGACTGCTTTTGCGGTAAATCGACGACACAGAGACGCTGTGTTGATACCAAATACGATGGCTGGAGCTGTGGAGTCGTGTGCGGCGAAATAATGGCTTGCGGTGTCCACACCTGTCCTCGACCTTGCCATACAGGATTATGTGGTCCTTGCGAGGCGCCGATTCACAGCAGCTGCTATTGTGGAAAGGAAGATAAAGATGTACAATGTTGCCAGACTCTACCTGCACGAAAAAGCTTCTTCATCGACGAAGACGGCGACGAGGCATATTGGACAGGTATTTGGGAATGTGAGAATAAATGTGGTCGTGAATTTGACTGCGGAGTTCACTATTGCGAAAAACAATGCCATGTGCAAGAACTTGATGCTGCCCATTGCCCGCTCAGTCCTGATGTTATCAAGACATGCCCTTGCGGGAAGCATACTGTTTCTCAGATTCTTAGGCGTGAGCGAGAGAGCTGTGAGGATCCTATACCTACATGCCGTGATCAGTGCGGCAAGGTGCTGGCTTGTGGCCATGCATGCAAATTGATATGCCATTCGGGCTCTTGTGGATCTTGTGTGGAGGACGTCACCGTTCCGTGTGTTTGTGGCTACAACCAGATTACTCTGCCATGGTAAGTTATAGCAGCATTTATAGTTCATGAGAGTCGGCTCTAACTGAAACAGCGCGGACTTGGTTTTTGGCACTCCCCACTGCCGACGAATCTGCAGGATTCAGCTGAATTGTCAGCGCCACGAATGCGGCAAGCCATGCTGTGCGGGAGAAAGACCTGGACAGGATCGCGTATCCAAGTATCGACGAAAAGATATTTTACAACAGCAAGTACTGGAGGATATTATAGAACCCCAACATATTTGCACAGCTACTTGCAATAACATGCTAAAATGCGGAAATCATCGCTGCCAAATGACTTGTCACCGTGGACCTTGCCCTCCTTGTCTGGAAGCTAGCTTTGACGAGTTGACGTGTAACTGTGGTCGAACGAAAATGATGCCGCCGATTCCATGCGGGACTAAGCCGCCGAGATGCAACTATCAGTGCTCGAGAGCGCCGGCATGTGGACATCCTGCAGTAAACCACAACTGTCATCAGGATGACGAAGAGTGTCCAAAATGGTACGGCAATGCCACGAATTCTTTGTGATATTTAGCACTGACAATTTTATAGCCCATATTTTGTTGAACGACGTTGTATGTGCGGTAAGTCACTATTAAAGAACCAGCCTTGCAGTAGACTCAACGTTTCCTGTGGCACAATCTGCAACAAGCTACTGGCATGCGGCTCTCACCACTGCAAGAAACCATGTCATCGAGAAGGTGAATGCGAATCTCCTTGCAAACAAGCATGCGGTAAACTGAAATCTTGCGGACACCCTGATGAAGCTCCGTGCCATTCGCCGTTCCAGTGCGAAGAGGACAAGCCTTGTACTGCGCCGATTGAGATTCAATGCCATTGTGGCAATTTGAAGAGAACTGTGAAGTGCAATGCAACAAAGACAGCAAAGCCGCCACTCCGAGTAATCAAATGGTGAGTTATATTTTCTAAAGTCTGTATACATAAATCAGCTAATTAGTATACAGTAACGATCAATGTGCTCTTCTTGCTCGTAACGCGAAACTTGCTGAAGCTCTGAATATTGATTCAAGCGCATCCGCAGCGTCGTCAAACACAGTAACACATTCAGATATCACTTTACGTCTATATGGAACTAACAAAAAGTGGTGCGAGAGCATCGAATCGATCATCGATTCATTTGTCGTCTCGTCAGCCGCGAAGCGGTCCCTTGCCTTTCCGCCTATGCGCAGCCAGCAGCGACAGTTTATTCACTGCCTTGCAGAGGCTTATAACCTTGAGTCCGAGGCTCAAGATCCGGAACCTCACCGCTCAGTAGTCTTGCATCGTACCTCACGCACAGCTTTACCAGAACGGAAACTTGCACAGGCGTATCCGATCTGGGCTAAGAAACAGCAAGGCACAGGGCTTACAAAGTTAGGATCTACCCTTATGCCATTACAGATGCGCCGGGCGCCAAAACAAGCGTATAATGCATTTTTCCTGGAATCTGTCGAATTCGGCTTAACACGTGCAGACTTGGAGCGCAGTATCGATAACATGATGTCAGCTGCTTCGATATCCGATTTACGATTCACGGCTTCGTGGATTGCGGAAGAAGATGTGGTTTTAACTGCACGGAATGGCTCCGATCTTGGATTAGAGTCTGACGAGATTGAGCGGGAGCTTGCCATAATCAAGCCTAGTATGAAGAGATTTATCACGCTTGATCAAAGACTCGCGAAATCGGTTGAACTTTGCTGGATCACGAGAGATAATACGATCGCGTATCGCGAGAGTTCGCCGAGTGGCTCAAACGGATCGAGTGGGGCTTGGTCGACTGTCACGACCCCATCTGCGAGTAGCACGAACGTGAAAGCGAAGTTTGCGTCGTATAATGTATTTGCTGCATTAGGCGCTACTGCTCCAAAGGTAGCGGCTGAAAGCTCTACTGCTGCTGCCTTGAAGAAACCAAAGAAGGAGCCTGTAGCCGAGTCGTGGGAAGATCTGGATGAGGATGACGATCTACGCAACGAGGAAGACACAACAGCAGTGACTGGTGAGGCAGATAATGACGATGCCAAAGACAGTCCAGAATCCGAATCACCAGCAAAGGAAGAAGTTCCTGAGAGCTCTGCTGCTGAGATTAAATTGACAGAAAACTCAGCTGCACCCGAGGTCGCTGAAGAAATCTCAACTGCATCCGAAGACGCTGAACCAGCAACGTCTGTGCCGTCTCCTCTTGCTAACGAAGAGTCTACCAGTTTTTCAACTGCGGAGACGACAGAGACGATTACGAATTAGACTTGTATATAACACGCATATGCTTTAATAGTTTTATGTATATACTGAGCTTTGCATAGACTTTTTGAAATACGAAAAGTTTGATTATATTCACAAGCGCGTAAGGCTTAAAGAAAGTAGAAGACTAAAAGAGTGCTAGTAACAGAACGCTAATCGACAACTGTGCAGCAACAGGGTATGTATCAGCATAGCTACGGCTTGGTATAAGTCAAAGTGGTAATTGGAAGTGGCGGTGAGCGCCTACGGAGCGAATAACGAGCACTGTTGCTAGAAGGGGTATCTGTCTGACTCTGGGTGTCCGCTCGTGAGTAAGGTGGTGGCGGAGGTTCACTTCTATCTTCTTCGGGAGTGACGAAATGGAGCGAGGGCAGTTGGACAATCGTTGGCGAAGGTGGTTGCGCGAATGAGACGCTGTGCGGTGGATTAGAAGAATGATCGGGGCCAGCTCCGCTCACAGAAATGTTGAGAGGACTCATACTACGCCCATAGTTGCTACCCCTTCCGTTGTATGCTGGCTCTGGTATAGAAATCGGAGACATGTCTTGAAGCACTCGCGACGGAAGGTTATCAAGCTCAGTGTCATCGCGATTGAAAGGCTTTGGCTGTACATCGCTTCTCTTCTCGGACTCGTATATCGCCACTGCGGATACCAAAGCCCAATAGAGAAACAGAAAACAGGAAATGATCCAGTTATATTTATGGCCGAATGCTTCTTGAGGCGATCTAGCAGACCCTCCGTTGCCATAGTTGTTTCCTCCAGTGAGAGTATAGATCAGAAACGAGAGACCGAGCATGATGGATACAAAATAGCAGTTCCTCACTCTGCGCGTAATTGCAGGACTCATCTTGATAGCGGAAAACACGATGCTGAAAGACGTCATGATAATGCCGAACAATTCCTTTGTGCCGTTTCTTTCGAGGGTCGGATCACGCTGTCGCATGCGCCGAACCAGCTGAAGATCCTGCGCATACAACACGATCAAAGCAGCGCCCGCTAACAACCCACAGAAATTGAGCAGAGCAGCCACACCTTCGTTCATAGCTTTGTAGTTGTTGTCCGGGTTTGTGCGTCCAAGGCAGCAGTTGGCGATGTTTGCACAGCCGATTCGAAAGAAGGTCCAGCATGTGCTGGGCGGATCTGGTGCGCGATCCGTGGCTGCTGCGTAGTCGATGTAGACGAGTCTGGAAGGACGAGATCGACGCGTCATATTAACTGGAGTAAATATACAAACAATAAAGATATAAAAATGCTTCGGACCGTGCGATAAGGGTCGTGATAATAGAATGAACACTCTGATCAAAACAGCCTGGCCAAGGCATTATTTCCCAGCTTCCGTATTAATACCCCTAACCGGATAGTACATGTAGGGTTATAATAGCAGTCACACTTGACTGCTGTAGGGTTATTGCGAAGGCAGACCGCTCGCCGCAGCTCAGACACGCACACCAAACCTTTCTGAAGATTCCCAAGCCAACCTTCTCAGCAACACCAATCCAACAACAGGTTCAGCAAAAAGTGAGTAAACTGTGCTGTTTAGCTACATTTTATTGAAATAATACTAATACCATGTTTTAGTGGGTGCCTACAAATACTTGGAAGAGGTATGAGAGAAATGTCTGCGTTGTAGTCGAGCTTCCTTATGGACGGTATTCAATATTGAGATTCGCGCGATCTTGCAATCCACCAACGTGTCTAGTTGTGATCTTGCAAAGCTTGAAAGTTGATTGCAGAGCTATGGTTATTCGTTGTGTCAGCAAAAAAAAAGAGAATACTGTCGATCGAAGACTCGAGTCGAAAAGAGAGCAGAATGCTAACGATATTGTACAGCTGCAACGCAAGAAGCAGTCGGATGTCCTCCGTTTCTTGCTCCGTGTCCGCTGCTGGGAGTATCGTCAATTGAACGTTATTCACCGTGCTTCGCGTCCCTCGCGTCCCGACAAGGCTCGTCGTCTTGGTTACAAGGCCAAGCAGGGATTCGTCATCTACAGAATCCGTGTCCGTCGTGGTGGACGCAAGAAACCCGTCCACAAGGGTGCTACCTATGGTATGGTTTTTTTATGAATAGGAGCATTTGAGAAAGATTATGGCTGACAAATTTTCACTACAGGTAAGCCCACCAACATGGGAGTTAACCAGCTCAAGTACCAGCGCTCGCTCCGCACCACCGCTGAGGAGCGTGTTGGACGTCGCTGCCCTAACTTGCGTGTTCTCAACTCGTACTGGGTTAACCAGGACTCGTCGTACAAGTACTTCGAGGTCATCCTCGTCGACCCCCAGCATAACGCTATCCGCAACTCTGCCAAGTACAACTGGATCTGCAACCCCGTCCACAAGCACCGCGAGTCGCGTGGTCTCACCGCTGCCGGCAAGGAGTCGCGTGGAATCAAGAAGGGACACGGATACACCAAGACCAACAGCGGCAGAAGACACACCTGGAAGCTTCACAACACTCTCAGCTTGTGGAGATACCGTTAGAGGGCTTGCAAAAGTACTTAAAAGTGTTTTGTTGTATTAGTTCATATATAATATAGTAGTTTCATGATCTATTTGCATAAGATTAAGAGTTGTAGGAGGCGTAGAATTTATTGTTTAGTAGTGTAATTGTGTAAGAAATGCTATGATACAAGATTTAATCTTCGTCCATCTCAAGGTCGTCGTCGTCGTCCTCATCGTCGTCGTCGTCAGCCTTTGCCAGTTTCTCAGCCTCTTCGAGCAATTCCTTCGGCACGAATTGATGAAGTCCGCCAGTCTCTGAAGTCGAGACCCATGAGATTTCGAGTTCAAAGTCCTTGTCTTTTGAGTCGTCGTGGGCAATGTAGATGATCTTTGCGGCGGCTTTGACGGCGTCGCGGGCGGAAATGTTTGGGAGGTCTAGTTTTTCTAGTTCTGATTTTGCGGCTTGGCGGCCCTTTCCAGTAGCAGCGCCCATGTATCCCTAATGAACAGAAAGTAGGTTAGGAGAGGAGGTTGACGGAGAAGTAGAGGCGGAAGAAGGAGATTGCATACCCAGAACGCGCCGGAAGGCTCGATAGTGAAGAGATGCGGTCCCGATTCGTCGACACCGCCGACAATGACGGAGACGCCAAAGGGACGAACAGAAGAGTAGCATGTGTATGCTTGGACGTAGCCCGACATGCGGTCGGCGAGCGTGGTGACGCCGATGGGAGACTTGTAGAGACCTCTCCAGGAGTAGGATTCAGATCTGCCGCGGTCGACTAGATGGCGGCCGTCGGGGGTGAGACCGGAGTACGCCTAATGACGAGGAGTTAGAACGCCAAACTTGATGGGAGAGAAAAAAAAAAGCGATTGATGGGACGTACAACACCAACGTGTCTGTCGATAGTCTGAATCTTCTTGTTGGCGGTAGGCACGAGTAACTTGGACGAGACGATCTTTTCGACGGCGAACACGACGCCATCGGCGCATCTGATTCCGATTGCGGTGCCGTCGGCCTCGACGGCCTTGCTGGCGTATTCTACTTGGAAATTCCGGCCATCTAGAAGAGAGGGAGGTTAGATGGATGAGATCAGGGCGGAGCGCTGAGCGGGAGAGCTATGGGACGCACCTGGACTGAAGACGCTGTTGCTGAGATCGTAGCCGGTCCCGATTGAGGTCTGCAATACACGTTAGCATACAAGAGTTCTAGTTAGACGAGAGCAGCAGCTGGATCGCACCATTGTTGCTGGTGATGAAGGAAAAGAGTGAGGGAGTAAGACTGCGGTGGTGGAGACGAGTGTGGAAGACTTGAGATGCACCGCCTGCGCACCGCCACGGATGACTGCACGGCCACCGCGTAGAATTTTACGATACACATTACGACTTAACGGCACAATAGATACAATAACTACAGCAGATGTGATGATTGAAGAAATAGAATAGCATTATTGCAGTAAAGATGTCCTGCGGATCATTGCACCCAGCCTCATCCGGGACCACGAAGGGCACACCTTAGAGTGAATAAACAATCAGAAAGCTCGCTGCACCCAAGATCCACTGGTTTGTTTGTTTCTTCTCCATTTGAACAGAATAAATTCACATACTTCCTGGATAAGCGCCCAAAAGCGCTCCTCTCGTAGGAATACTTGTATGCGGACTTGTTGTCCGCCGTCCAATGTTTTTTTAAGCGTTAAAGAAGAAGAAAAGAAGAAAAGCGCTGTGAGCGCAGTATTTATGCTGGCACCGTACCCTAGGGTTTTGTACGTCTGTAAGCAGAGGGTATGGTGTTGCAGTACGTCATTGTCACGTGACACATTTGGCCGGGAGCCCGCTGAAACTTTTCTGGGCTTTGAATTCAATGGAGAAAAACAGCGCTCGACTGCTCATCCTCCTCCACCTTCATCTCTCCCCGCAATGAAGACCGCAATTCTCTCTGTTTACGACAAGACTGGTCTGCTGGACCTCGCAAAGGGCCTCGTCAAGCACGACATTCGCCTGCTTGCCAGCGGCGGCACTGCTAAGCTCGTCCGCGAAGCTGGCTTTCCTGTAGAGTGCGTCTGCCTTTTTTTTTCCCCTCTTTGCTGTCTGTTCTGCTTCGGCTTCGTGTATTGTTAACAGAATATCTCCAGGGACGTCTCAGCGATCACCCATGCGCCTGAGATGCTTGCCGGGCGCGTCAAGACCCTCCACCCCGCCGTCCACGCCGGCATTCTCGCCCGCAACATCGACTCCGACGAGGCAGACCTCGCCGCCCAGGGCATCGACAAGGTCGACTACGTCGTCTGCAACTTGTACCCGTTCAAGGAGACCATTGCCAAGGTCAACGTCACCATCGAGGAAGCCGTTGAGGAGATCGATATCGGCGGTGTGACTTTGCTGCGTGCTGCCGCGAAGAATCATGCCCGTGTCACCATCCTCTCGGACCCCTCTGACTACGCCAGCTTCCTCGAGCAGCTCGAGGCCGGCGAGGTCTCTGACGACGCGCGCAACGCGTACGCCCTCAAGGCCTTTGAGCACACTGCTGAGTACGACGCCGCCATCGCCGACTTCTTCCGCAAGAAATACGCAGAGTCCAAGTCCCAGCTCACTCTTCGCTACGGCGCCAACCCCCACCAGAAGCCTGCGCAGGCTTTCGTCAAGCAGGGCGAGCTGCCCTTTAAGGTCCTTGCCGGATCCCCTGGCTATATCAATTTGCTTGATGCGCTCAACTCGTGGCCGCTTGTCAAGGAGCTCTCGATCTCGCTCAATCTCCCCGCCGCTGCCTCGTTCAAGCACGTCTCACCCGCCGGTGCCGCTGTCGCTGTTCCGTTGTCCGAGATCGAGAAGAAGATCTACTTTGTTGACGATATCGCCGACGAGGACATGACCCCTCTCGCTATCGCCTACGCTCGCGCTCGCGGCGCGGACCGTATGTCGTCCTTCGGCGACTGGATCGCGCTCTCGGACACCGTCGACCCCGTCACCGCCAAGATCATCTCGCGCGAGGTCTCTGACGGTGTTATTGCTCCCGCGTACTCTCCCGAGGCGCTCGAGATTCTCAAGAAGAAGAAGGGCGGCAAGTACACGATTTTGCAGATCGACCCCTCGTTCACTCCCGAGTCCATCGAGACCCGCCAGGTCTACGGAGTCTCTCTGTCGCAGAAGCGCAACGACGTCTTCATCAACTCGGCCTCGTTCAAGGATATTGTTTCCAAGAACAAAGACCTTCCCGCCTCGGCCGTCACCGACCTCATCGTCGCGACCATCGCCCTCAAATACACGCAGTCAAACTCGGTCGCGTACGCCAAGAACGGCATGCTCATTGGTCTCGGAGCCGGCCAGCAGTCGCGCATCCACTGCACCCGTCTTGCCGGTGACAAGGCTGATAACTGGTGGTTGCGCCAACACCCGCGTGTCCTGGCCTTCAAGTGGGCCAAGGGCGTCAAGCGACCAGACAAGTCAAACGCCATCGACCTCTTCGTCTCAAACCAGATCCCCGACGAGGACCCCGAGAAGTCAGAGTACGAGTCCAAGTTCGCCGAGCTACCGGTCCCGCTCACCGCTGAGGAGCGCAAGGAATGGCTCGCCCAGCTCGACGGCGTCGCGCTTTCCTCCGACGCTTTCTTCCCCTTTGCTGACAACGTCTACCGTGCCGCCCGAAGCGGTGTCAAGTACATTGCTGCCGCGAGCGGATCGGTTCAGGATGACGCTGTCTTTGCCGCCGCCGACTCAAAAAATATCGTCTATGTCGAGAACCACGTTCGTCTCTTCCACCATTAACCTGACAAAACATATATAGCAGATCTGTTCTTTTTTTTTTGTGTGTGTATATTTGTGTCTACAACTACAACGCGACATTATAAACTATAGAGTAGTCGTCAATTGCTACTCTTTTGTCTTTTATCTTTGTGTGATTAACTTGGGATGTTCTATGAGCTGTAATTGATATAGTATTATATAATGAAGTATTACATTAATCTTACAACAATACAATCAACACACCAAACGAACTACAAGAGCAAAACCATACACAAACAAAATTCTATATACATTAAAGAAGCCAGGTGAAAAAAAAAACAAAAACAAAACTTCACTTCCCAGTCAAGTGGTACGCCGTATACCGCGTCCAGCATCATCAGCGCCAGCACTACCGTACCGCACAGCCCGCCCATGTTGTTGTTGCTCACCACTTACTTCATGGGGCAACCGACTTCCGGCGACGGGTAAACTTACCCCGCGCTGATCTCGAGGGTGACCCTGAGGATGCGGGTCGTAAGCTGGAGGAGGGGTATCGCGTTCCTGATGCGGGACTTCGTCGCTGCGGGAGCGACGTTGGTGGGGGGGAAGTTGTTGTCGATGACGGGTTTTCGCAACGTGAAGATGCTCAGGAGACGAACTCGGCGGGGATTGCAGGATATACCTATTTCCCTGTTCGTCAAAGAGAATCTTTTGCGACGTGTCCGCTCTCGCCGAGTTGGGCGACGAGGACGAGGACGACGAGGACGAAGACGACCGTGCTGTTGACGGCACGACTTGCTCTCGCGACACATAGTACGTGCCACCACCAGACTCGCTCCCCGTGCTCGTGCTCCGCCATTTACGAAACAATCCACCACTACCACCACCACCACCGCGACGACTACTCTTGCTGCTTGAACTACTCGCGGCACTGGCGTACCCATCGCTTTGCTCTCCGTTTCCACCACTTGTATCTCGTTTCTTGTTGTTCCATCGTAATCTTCCGTTTCTACTCGCGACTACTCCTTCGCCCGCACTTCTCTCCCGCCTAGACCCAGCCGAGCCAAATTCATCCGCCTCACCTCTACCAAACGGCACCGAAGAGGAAGATGAACCAGCCCCACTACTGACAGCAGCTCCCCGGTCTAGACGGCTGATTCGGAAAAAGCAGACTCAATGGGCTTGTCGAGCATGGCGGCGTGTCCGATGATTGCGACGCCGGCGGCGCCAAGAAGCCAGAGGATAGTGGAGAATGGCGAGGCGATGATCCCGAGAGGAAGAGCTGTGCATGTTTAGTATCGTGGCCGAGGATGAGTATTGAGGGCACATACCAATAATGAGAAGACCGGCGTAGAGTTGGGAAGTATTTAGACGAGTAAAACCTGCATGGTTCACAATCAGTTGATGCTCCATGCACAGAAGAATACGAAAAAAAAAATCTACCCAAATTCAGATCTTGTCCTTTCAAGTAGTTGATTCCATACAAACTAATCGACACAAAGACCTGTAATTCCAGATATCAGCGCACGGTGACCTCGTTTCACGCAAAATAAGCAAACACCCACCAAGACAAACAAAAGCAGCATGTTTGTAAGCAAGCTATAAACCGAAAGCATTGCAAAGACAATTAAGTAATTTGCCGAGAAATAGGTGAGGTTGTAGGAGACGCGACTCTGCACTTCGCCCATGTGCTTTGGCTTTGAGATGCGTTTGAAGTCAAAGAACTCGCTCACGGGACGGATTGTGCCGACCCGAGAGCGGAGCAGAGTCGAATCGGTCTGGAAAGAAGAGCATTAGCATGAATGTATGAGTTGAAGAGCCAAGGAGGTGTCGACGCACTTTGAACCGCTCGACGAACTGCTGGACCTAGAGCACGACTGTCAGTTACCACGCCCCGACGCAGGCAATAAACACACTTCCCGACTAACCTGGATGTTCTGGAAGCGGACGCTCATTGCGATACTGTCTTGTAAACACGAAACAAAGGGTCTGTGGAGTGGTGAAGAGTACGCGACGTGTCTTTTACGTGTGCTGAGCAAATATAAGTCCGCAGAACGGGCTGTCTTGTCTCCTTCGGTGCCGCACACTTAGCGCGCGCTTGGGCGCTGACATGTTCTAAGGGATTCGTGCTCATACGCGCAGCACGACGCGTCAGCGATGCAATATCCAGCGCGGTGGGAAAGTATATGAATTGTATGTACAATGTTTCTATATCTACGAAGGGCCCATGCAGTGTATACACGTCTAGTGATCTATTCTGAGTCTGAAGACTCCTCTGAATCTGATCCTGAAGATGAGCTTGCAGCGGAGGATGAAGAACTGTCTGAATCTGAGCCTGATCCTGCCGATGAAGAGCTGTCTGAATCTGATCCTGAAGATGAGCTTGCAGCGGAGGATGAAGAACTGTCTGAATCTGAGCCTGATTCTGCCGATGAAGAGCTGTCTGAATCTGATCCTGAAGATGAACTTGCAGAGGAGGATGACGAACTGTCTGAATCTGAATCTGAATCTGAATCACTTGTTGAGCCTTCAGATGAAGAGCTGGAACTCGAATCTGAATCTGAATCTGAGTCCGAGGAAGTAGAATCAGTTGAACTTGAACTCTTTGAATCTGAACCTGAACCTGAATCAGACTTCTCAGCCGTTTCAGTCTTTTGCTTTTCATCTTCATCGTCACTGTCGTCGCTGCTGCTTTCATCGCTGCTGTCACTGCTATCACTGCTCTCCTCACCTACTAAACTCTCGAGTACTCTCTTTGCCCAATTAATCATCATATCATCATATATCTCCACGCCCTCCTTCCCCTTTACTCCCTCAGACGTACTCGCACTATCCGACTTGCCTCCCGCAACCTTCTTCGCCTCGACAACAACCCGCTCTCGTAGTCCTCCAGCCGGCAACCCTTCCAAGTAATTCAAAACATCATCTCTCCACGACGCAGGCATCACCACACCAGTACTCCCGCTCGTCGAGAACAAATGCCGGATAACCCAATTTTGCTTGGGTTTGGAAAACTTCCATGATGCCCTGTCGTGCACGTAACTTTCAATGTACCGTTTGTACTCCACGTACTGCTCGTCGAAAGACGGAACAGTCCGTGGCTTGCTGCGATCCTTGGACTTCTCGCGTCTCGGTTTCTTCGTCTGCCGTTCTCCTTCGTCGTCGCCGTCGTCGTCGTCGTCCTTCGTCGCTGGCTCTGATGCGGCCGCCTTCACCTCGGCTTCCTCCTGCGCTTCGGTGGTAGAAGAACGTCTCCTCTTCCTCTTCAAATCTTTCTCTATATCCGATTTCGCCATCTATCTCTCTTTCAACCTCCCTCTGTTTGTGGATACAGCAGATCAAGTCGAAAACTGGCACTCATAAGTTTTTGTTCTCCCAAGCCAGGGCAAAAAAAATTAGAGTTTAGACATCCAAAAGATGGCGACGAGTTTTCGCTGGTGAGCATCTGCACCTCATTAAATGTATGATTATGGCCCATGGAAATATCATATCGGCATGGCGCTGGTCAGTCTGCTTTGTCTCTCTCTGCTTAGTTTACATATATAACAATACAAATCGAAAAGCTGTCGAGAAATAGTGGATACCGTTTCATTGTCAAAAATTCATGTATTTATATGCCAGAAATCGCCCAGACGACACCATTCAGACTTACAAAGGTACTCGTACATAAAAACACACAGCGGAAAACACATAAATCTCGTCCGAACAAAAAAATAATTGATATGGTGGGGGGTTGTGTGCGTATGCTCATTACAGGACACGCTTTTGGCAAACATAAACCATATAAATATAAATATACAGAATAGAAAAGTAAGAATATTCGGCGACCAAAAAAAAAGAGGAAATTAAGCGGTAATCACATCTTATCTCTGAGCATTTTTTGTTTTCCTCCGTCCTACACTCACTCCTCCTCTCCTCGCGCTCTTGAAAAAAAAAACTGAGCATCGATTTACGCGGTCTTCTTAGTCGATTTTTTGACAGCCTTCTTGGAGCCCTTGATCGGCTTGGGGCTCTTTGACTGCAAATGATGCTCGGGAATCCAGCTCTCGTCATATCCCTTTGTGTTGACTCCCGTAGACTCGGCCGAGGACGCGGCGGGAGAAGTCGCGGGAGCAGCGGCAGCGCGCTTCTTCGAGCTGGGTTTCTTCTTGGGGAAGTATTTGGGCTGGATGTAGCCGTTGTAGGCGTAGTAACCGCCAACGCCGAAGAATGCAATGAGGATCACGTAGAGGAAGAGACTGTGTTATCGACAGGGTTTAGTAAAAGCACAGACTTTAAGGCATTGAATAGACATACAGCTGAGGATCGAAGAACGAAAGAGGCGGGTCCTCGACGGTAACAGTCGAGTTGTAGCTGAGGTACTGGACAAGCTGTCCCTCGTACTCAATAAGCAATCCGATTCTAAGAAGATAGTCCTTAGGCTCACGGTCGACGGTAAAGCTGTATGGAACGGGAACCTCTGCGTGGGGTGGCACTTGAAGAGGACCCACTCGGGTTGCGGTGATCTAGAATCGGAGAGCGAGTTAGCGACACCGTTCATCTATTCATTTCCTCGGAGAGTTTGCCGGGGATATATCCCAGCTTCATGAAAAAGCCGGTTGAAGACAAAAAAAACAAAGGAGCACGAAATTCATACGTTCTCGAGGGGCACGTCCTGGCCAACTGCAAACAGCGCACCACCGGCAACCTGCACAATCGCCTCGGTATCTTCCTCGTTCTTAATCGAAATCTGAACATTCGTCTTAACCCCGTTCAAAATCACAGGATTCAGCAGACCTTCGCTGCCGACAAACACAGTCTCGAGAGTGAAGTTGGGCGCAATCGATTCGTCTTCGACGTCGTCGTCGTAGTCCTGCGCGCGAACAACGGACGACGTCGCGAGCGCAGCAACGCCCAGCAGACCAAAAAGAACACGCGAGGAGAATTTCATTGCAGTAAAATCAAGAATTAACACTGAAAGACAGCAAACACAAAGAGAAGAAGTCTACAGCAAGTGCAAAAGGCGAGCAGGTGCTGTTGATGCGGCGGTCGGTTTTGGGGGACGTGGTCTCGAGGGCTCCAAAAGAACCTCTTAGAAACCCTAATCTTGGAAGATACTGGGATCATCTGCTCATATATATATATATATATGCGTATTATAATGATGTGGTGTGGGCATTGACCAGATCAACGGTTTAACAGAACTAGTACACTTCGACGCATCTACTAAAAAATACCCCGGATCTCGACACGATGAGACCGTATACTCCATTAACTAATGCCAAATGAAATGATCACAATGAAGAAGATTATAAAGGTATTATATGACAACCTAGGGATCCGCGACCACCCCATCCGGTTCTAGGAGTTAGCTGGATATTGATCTGGGCGCGTGCGTTGGCCCCGCTGATATCGCGGATCAGAAAAATCTCGATTGGTCGCTACACACACAAGTCAGGCATGTAATCAAAGTAGAAAAGAAAGAGAAATACATACGCCCTGGTTTTGCTGAACGACAGTCGATATCCTGGACAGCCGTTGGTGGTTCTCGGCGTTGGCATCGCCGAATTTGATGATCTTGTCTCCTCTCGCCAGGCCCTGCACACGCATATCAGCACTATCCACATAATTCTAAAGATAATAACGCACAGCTTGATGCGCAGGACTTCCGTCCTCCACAGAATTCACAATCGCGAACGCAATCCCCTCAGCTTCCGGCATGCCTCCGCCTCTATTTGCGGCCGCCAGCTCGCTCGACGAAGTCATTGCCTCGCGTAGACTGGCGTGATGCTCGTGTAGTACTTTTTCCATTTGTCGCATCAGATTTCGAAGATCATTGCGCAGTCTGATGATTCGCGCACGCGTGATCCGGACTATTGAGACAGTGTCAGCTGCTTGGTCTTGAGAAACAGTGAAACGGGGCTCTACCTTGCGCGACGTCGATGTCGTCTCGAGGAAATCCATCCGAGGTGAGCAACGGTGTACTCATATCAACATGGTTCTTTCAAATTGAAAAATATCACCGTCAGCAACAACGCTTCATATAATCAATGAACAAAAGTGCTAAATACCGACTCCAGCACCGAGATCAGCGCGTCAAGCTCCTCCTCCAGCGCGCGACGCTGCTGCCGTAGCTCAACAAGCTTAGAACTTCCTCTCAGCTGCTGCTGCTGCTGCTGTGATGGATCTATGGCAAGATGCTCGATAGACGGGTTGTGTATATCCTCCATACTTGTGACCGTGCGCGCTGATACAAAAGAGTGTAGATGATGGAAAGTAGGGGCTGGGTTGGGTTGGGTTCCAGCAGGCGTTGGGAGGATACGATTCGGTTTTTCCATTTGATTCAGTGCTTATTAGCACGTCTGTTTCAAATACAGTCAGTTCAGTGCTTATTAGCGCGTCTGCCGCAAATACAATCAAGTTTTATTAGTACCTTGGCACAAAAATAAGAGACCATTATTTTCACAATAAGTAAACAGCAAAAAAAAAAATGTGCCCCGGGTGGGAGTCGAACCCACGACCTTGAGATTATGAGACTCACGCTTTAACCAACTAAGCCACCAAGGCATTTCACATTCAAACGCTTTTTCTAGGCTAATATGAGCCTAGAATGGGGATTTGTCAGCATTGTGTCAGCAATAATTAGGAGCGTATGTTTTGCGCGCTTGAGCGTCTTGTGAATTGGAAAGAATACTATAAAATAGGAGTGAATAAATTTACATGTTGTCTATTGCGCTGAAGTAAAATATAAAATGGCATGACTTGGCCATGATGTGTTTGAGTGCAAGCCAGTAAGAAGTGCGAATGAATAATATCTCAAATAAATGCTGCGTAAAGGCATGGTCAGATTGATGGTAGATGGTGAGTAGTGTCAATTCGCACGGAATAGTTACTAATGAAAATGATAGGTGAAGTAATGAGAGTGTGTATCAGAAATGGCTGATCCAGGAATGATCCCAGACGAGCATGATTGAAGTCTACAAGGTTCACTTTTTCCAGTTTATGCTTCAATCTTCTCACAATAAAAAAGAACATTCAGCAACACCGTAAGAAAATCAAAACTATTCTTGCGCGGATGAATGACGGATATGCAGGGATAGAAACAAGGTTTGGCGATCAGGTGCGAGCAAAGGTTAATTGCGACGGGGACATTGTCCTAGGCCGTGGGCTAATCTGGAAGTGAGCTGAATGAGATATTGGAGATATTGCAAAGAAGGAACAAGAGCCGCTGAAAAGAGCTAAGAGAGAGATGGTGTTAGTGCGCGTAGTGAGGAGACGGGCGAGAGCAGATGCGTAGCGAAAGTAAGCGAGCGACCATCGCCAGCGCAACGTCGTCGGATTATGGCAGCACTAAAGAATGGTCTGTTTGCAGCAAACTTGACGAGCAATTGCGAGCAATGACGTACGTACAAAGACAAAAAACTAGAAAACAGGAGAATGGTCGGATCGCCGGCAGAAGAAGACAAGACAGCAATGGGGATAGTGGGCTGCGGTGGACTCGGGAGACGCGCAGAGCACAGCAGCCGGCCAGACGGCAGCTCGGGGAGCAAGCACGCTCGCGGAGACTGAAGAGGAAGGCGCCCGGCGGAGCACGGCCAGGCTTGTTTACCGATGCCCCGAAGCGGACGCGCGTCGGAGAAGACCACGCGCGGCGAGTGCGCGTGTCGGGCAAGTGCGACGCATGTGCGACGGCGCGACGCCACCACGCGCACTGACGCAGACGCGACTCGTCTGGCAGCGCCACGGCGACTCCTGAGCGTTGCTGGCTGCTTTGGCTGGCGATGGGCGCGATGGGCGATAAGCGCGATAGTGCGATAGTGTGATAGCAGCAGAGACCGGCGCAGGCTGATCAGGCAGACGCGCTCTGCCGCTCGCGCTGTGCTGTGCTGCGCCTGCGGTTGCTCTGGCTGCGCACACGACTGCTGTACTGGACGCGCTACACCAGACAGCACTGTGCATGCTCCGCAGTGTGCCGCCGCTGCTCTCCAAATCCACAGCCCATCGCCCTTCCCGAACCTGCGACGGAAGCCCGGGAGTGCGGCGTCTGGCGTGCACGCGGGCTGAGACAAACCTTCCTCGCCGTCTCCGCATCGCATATCGTCCTGATAACGCTGCATTATATATATATATATATATATACACGACCCCCGTCTGGTCCTTCCTTCGCTCTCTCCTCTCTTTCCTCGTCTACTCACTACTCTTCACGACTCTGCCACAATGTCTGCCACCGCTACTGTCACCGCAGCCCCCGCCGTCGTCTTCGCCCAAGACATCCTCCGCGTCGAGCCTCTCGAAGGCCGATCCTTCGGCGCCCGCATCATCCTCCCCTCGTACGCGCGCGATCCCAAAGACCTCAACGAGGAAGACTTCCAGCGTCTCTTCCGCGCCGTCCACGAACACCTCGTCGTCGTCCTGCCGGACCTCGCCGATCTCGATCCCACCTCGCAGTACCTCCTCACCAAGCGCTTCGATCCGACCTGCGAGGGCGCGTACGGACACTCCAAGGAGTTCCGTCACCAAAACTCAGTTTTGCGTCGCGACGGGTCCTCGGTGCCTAAGCAGCCCCAGGTCCAGGTCCTGGGCCAGGGCAGAGCTGACGGCCACGAGGGCATCGAGTCCCTCGAGCTTCGCCATCCTACCCACATGTCCTTCCACAAAGAGCCCCTCACTGAGGAGCAGATGGCCGACGGATACACCAGATTCTACCGCTGGCACATCGACTCGGCTCTGTACGAGCTCGCTCCTCCCGTCGTCACCACCCTTCTCGGCATCGACTGTCCCACCGGGGAGCGCCAGAAGATCGTCCTCGATGGCGGATCCGGCGAGACCCTCGAGTCCGACGTCGCCGCCACCGCCTTCATCTCCGGCGCCGACGCCTTTGACGCTCTTTCAGAACAAGACAAGAAATTCGCCTTGTCGACCACCGTCGTCTACGCCCCGCACCCCTACATCTTCATCTCGCCCGCGCGCGCCACCTCCGACGGCTTCACAATGGTCTCCGAGAACCTCGAGACCCCGCTCGAAGAGCTGCCTGAGTGGGAGGAGTCCAAGATCAAGCGTCTGCCGCTCGTCTGGACCAACCCCGTCACCGGCCGTCATCACCTCCAAGTCCACGGCTGCTGCATCTGGCGTCTCGAGAACGCCGACGGATCCGTCCAAGAGCTTGCGCAGGCCCGCGAGACCATCCACGGTCTCATGAAGCAGCAGCTCAAGAAAGAGCGCATCTACCTCCACGACTGGAACAAGGGCGACCTCGTTATCTTCTTCAACCGCGGAGTCTGGCACTCTGTTACCGGACAGTTTGGTCCTGAGGGCCATCGTTTGATGCACCAGTGCAACATCGCCTCGGGGGTTGATCCTGTCTGCGTCAACTGATATCTACTGAAAAGTTCAGCGTTCTTTGCTTGTTTTATTTTACTTGTTTGATACTCCTATTCGGTGCATTATCTTGCGTTTCGGTATACGTGTAGGCGTTTTTCTCTCTTTTGTTTGTATTTGTATTGCTGTTAGTCGTTTTGAAGTAATGAAATATATTCCTATCGCTCACTTATATTCTATTCTTCAGAGTGCATTTTTTCGCCATTGACGAATACTTCATTAGGCAATACTGACATACTTTGCGGCATGTGCGCCTTTGGCGTAGAATTTCTCATTAGTTGTTTCTTTCGTTTATATCTCTTGTATATGTAGTCTCTGAGCTGCGATAGTAAATAACTGTGTCTTTGAGGATTCAAGACGCGCCTGAATACTTTGTAATACTGAAAGAGCCAGTCTGTGTCCTCCTCGTGCGCGTTTCGAGAACTCGTCCGCACTTTGCTCTCATTTGTCATCTAAATGCTTCCAAAATCTGTTTTGCAAATGTCGTTCAGCTTTCAATATATTACAGCTCCATCGCGCGGGGTTGGTCTGGAGTGCTATAACGTCTCTTTGTCCCCCGGACGCCTCGGCAATTCATCGATCAGGTAGTGAAATATATATTTATATCAGCTGTTGTATTTTTGGAAAATTTTTGTCGCTCGTCGGAGAATGCGTGTTATAAATGTCTTGGTGTAATTGATGCTTGCTGGAAATGACTTGGACACTGACAGCGATACTTCTACATCTTTAACACCACCACTGGAACTCGCCTTTCCTCTGCTGCAAATTAGAAATTCCTGGTTCATCTCGAACAGGGGCTACATGATACGAATAATAGAATATCGATCGTGAATAAATTTATTAAAAAACACCATACACGCCTCTTAAATAAGACAATCCACCACAAACCAACAAACTAAATGAACAACAAAGAAAATAAATCAAGCAGTATAAACTTCCAGAGCATACACACCATACACACCTCAATGTGTTTGAAGCTGAGCAACAAAATCAAATCCGTACATATAAACGAACGCAAATCAAATGAAAAGGTTTAGATCCAGCGAGGGGATTAGAAGATCTTGCGCAGTTTGTCGAAAAAGGAAGTTTTCTTTGTTTCTTTACTCTTTCCAGGCGCAGCTGTGGTCGTCGGAGTCGGAGCAGGAGCAGGAGCAGGAGCAGGAGCAGGCGCAGTAGCAGGCGCAGGCGCAGGAGCAGCAGCAGCAGACTCGGTATAGGCATCCGTTTGCACATTCACAGGCTCTGCAAACGCCGCCGCCATCTGCGGAGTATTCGGCAACGCAATCCCCGGGGCTGCAGTGAACGCACCAACTCCCGCTTCAATATCAGATGATTTGATATGTGGGGTCTGCTGTGACGATGTCAGTTTCGTGTCGGGGGGAAGAGTTAGTTCAGGCGGTGTGTCAAGACCGCTGATGCGCGTGGATGGGGTTACCTCTGGTTCAGGAGCCGCGGCCGTCTCTGTCGTAGCAGGCACGTCGCTCACGGCCTCGAGCGGGACGACGTCGTCTTCGGTCGTGGTGCCGTCTGACGGAGGCGGCAGGTCAGCGTCTGCGGGCGGCGCGGTCGTGATGGGGATCCCGCTTTCGGGGATGACGACGGCGGCGCTGGAGGCCGACATGGCTGCGATGTCGGAGTCGTCTATTACGTTGTTTTGCTGGCCGGCGGAGTCGTATTCGATTTTGGAGCTGGGATCAACGAGCCACTGGTCGTCCACAACAAACTGTGTGCGTTAGTATCCACGGACCGCTCGCACAGCTCACGAGTACGCACTTTATACAAGATCTTTTCGCTTGGCAGCGGAATCGCAACAGACCACGAGCCGTCAGTTTGCTTCACTAAAGGAGCCGATTTGGACCAGTTATCAAACGTGCCTGTGACGTAGACTTCGCTGGCGGGTGGATCAGCGGGCCTGCGAGTGCTGTCAGCAGTGTTTATGCAACATCAGAACAGGATCAGGAATGAAAGCGTACCAGGTGAAAGTGTATGAAAAGACCATTCGTACAGACAAACAGAGGAGAACAGGAGGTGACAGGGACGAGGAAGGGCTAAAAAGAGAGAAGGCAGAGGAGGTGAGATTGGTGGTGGCGATCGAATCCGGATGCGATTGAGCTTGAGTCTGTTCACTGTTCAGTCGCCCTATTCGCAGCACTTGTCTATTTACTCATTTCTATTACACTATGTTGTACTATATTCTGTTTATTCAGCTATACTACTATTTATTATTTATTCAAATTCTCTCGACAATCCATCTCTCGCTCGCTGCTCTCATGCATAATGATATCACCGCCTCATCGCCCCTTTCGGACGCCTCCCCCGCCGCACGTGCCCGCCACGTCATTGCTTGTGTAATCTATTAGTGATGTTTGGATACTGACTGGTTTAGGATGCCACTTTGATTGTATAGCTGTGCTGATGACAATCTGCGGTATGAGCTCTATTCAAGACGCTGCCAGAATACTAATTATCAGTGTAATATACGGCATTTTTCTGCTTTACGATGGATTGAGATACGTGATCCATTTCACACCAGTTTGCAGTTTATTCCTAATAACGCTGCAATTCACGTCCACGAGTCTGTCTTCTTGGACAGTATCGGTCTTATTAGCAGCAGTTCTCAGTCAGCTCTTACTAATCATCATATTCATCTGCATTTACCAATATCACGCAACGCAGCGATGGCTCCATCACTCGCGGCCAATGCACCACGCATCTCTCCTCAATTGAATATGATATAATGATGATTATTTTCTAAAGAATACGGAGCGCTTAATTGTGTGAGGGAGTGTGTGCGTAGAGTTTTAATTTTTTTCATTGAAATTCACAAGATCCATCATCTCAAATCAAAACTACCATAGTAACTACCCATTGCGATTCTTTACCCTTGATTACCAAAGAATGCAAGAATCCATTTTAATTCAATCATTCTCAAACGAGAGACAGCTTGTTTAGGCGGTGATCTTTGCCTTGATGACGTCAAGGAGAAGGAAGGTGTCGGCGGCGAACTTTCTTATTCCGTCACTATTACATTATGTTAGTAATCATGGCACAGCAAAAGCAGAGAGAGAAACACATACGAAAGCTTCTCGACGGCCATCTGGTCCTCGTTAAAGTCGTAGCGGAAGGCGGCCTCGTCGTCGATGTAGGACTTCTTGGCGATGTCGAGGGAGGCGGCGGCCGCAGCGTCGAGCTTCTTGGGGACCGGGGCGGTCGAGTTGTAGAGCTCCTCGAGCAAGTTGGGGGAGATGGTGAGGAAGTCGACGCCGGCGAGCTCGGTGATCTCGGAGGTGTTGCGGAAGGAGGCGCCCATGACGATGGTGTTGTAGCCGTACTTCTTGTAGTAGTTGAAGATGCCCTGCACGGACTGGACACCGGGGTCCTCGGCACCGGTGTAGGTCTTGCCGGTGGCGGCCTTGAACCAGTCCATGATGCGGCCGACGAAGGGCGAGATGAGCGTGCAGCCGGCCTCGGCGCAGGCAACGGCCTGCACGAACGAGAAGAGGAGGGTGAGGTTGGTGTGGATGCCGTACTGCGACTCGAGCACGCGAGCGGCCTGGATGCCCTCGAAGGTCGACGCGATCTTGATCAAGACACGGTCCTTGTCGATGCCCTGCGCCTTGTAGAGGTCGATGATCTTGAGCGCCTTGGCGATGGTGGCCTCCTTGTCGAACGACAGGCGGGCGTCGACCTCGGTCGACACGCGGCCGGGCACGATCTTGAGGATCTCGCGGCCAAACTCGACGAGGAGCTGGTCGAGCGCCTCGGAGGCCTGCTCCTCGACGGTCGAGCCGTGCGCCTTGCCGTACGCAACCGCCGCGTCGATGAGGGACGCGTACTCGGGCTTCTTCGCGGCGGCGAAGATCAGCGACGGGTTCGTCGTCGCGTCCTGGGGCTTGTACTTGGCGATCGACTCGAAGTCGCCCGAGTCGGAGACGACGACGGTGCCGGAGGCCTTGAGCTGCTCGAGGGAGGATGCCATTGTGTGTGTGTGTGTGTGTGTGTGTGTGCTTGCAGAAGTGCGGGTGCGGGTGTGGTGCGGGTGGTGAGCGTGGTGAAGAGCAGCGGGCGCGCCCAGGCAACTTATTATTGCGCTGCGCTGCGCGGGCGAGTGCTGGCCGCGTTTCCCGCAGCGGCCGCGTTCGGCCAACAACAATCCGCACCTGCCGCGCGCTGCTCTGTCTGTTGGCTGCTGCTGTGCTATTCAATCGCGGTTCCCCACACACCTCCGCCTCAATCGGCCTCTACGCTGTTCTCCAGTCTCTGCTCTTGCAAGCCGTCGCCCCTCCGCCCGCGCTGCTCCCCGCGGCCACGCTTCCGGCTACTTCGCTGCCAGCGCGCCGCACAACCTGCCGATGCGCTTAGTCACGCCTTACGTAACGCTTTACTCTTCCTCGCAGCTGTAATAGAACAAGGTATTATTCGTAAATACTCCGACCCGTGAAAACAGTAAACACAATCAAACTATCGTACATCGCGCAACTAACAACAAAATCGACAAATGAAAAGAGAGTCCCATACTCCTCGCAGAACCATACTCGCATGTCCCGCTAATTTTAATAACAAAAATATACACATTTATTCCTCCTCCGAACTCGACTCGTCCGAGTCGTCCTCTTCCGAGCTCGACGAGTCGTCGCTGTCAGAGTTCTGCATCGTCTTGAGCTGCTTCTCAAGATTCGCAAGCTTCTTCTTTTGATCCTTCTTCTTACTGCCCCCCTTGCTCCCCGACACCGGCGTCCCCATAGAAGGCTTCACCGTCCCGCCAGGCGTGTTCTTCGTCACATAGTTGTAAAGCTTCGCAAGCGTAAACGGATCCAGCTGATCAACATCAAGCTCAATCTCGTCCTGCTCCGCATTCTTCAAATGCGGCATCGACTCCTGAATCATCTTCACCACATGCTGCAGCTTCGGCGCTGACAACTCCGTAATCTTCTCCGAAAGCTCCTTCTTCATATCGTACGACACATGCGGCACCGGCGCTGACGACCCACTCATCGAGTTCGACCGTCCTCCTGACTTCTTCTTCATCGCCTTCTTCTTCTGCGATGCATCCTTCTTCTTCTTCTTGCTCGCCTCCTTCTTCGCCTTCTTCATCATCGACAACTGATTCTGCATAGCAAACAGCTGCCGCTCAAGCAAATTGATCTGATCGCTGTTGTCCTCCTCCTCCTCAGACTCCTCCTCCGACGAATCTTCAACCGGAGACTCAGTCACTCGCGCAGGTGGCGGCGCAGGCTTCTCTGACCACTTCTTGTCAAAAATCATCTCTAGCCGATGTCCCATCACATTCACCGGTGACGTGTCCGGGTTGAACTTGTAGCAGTTGCGGAACATCAGTCTCACGTCCTCCTCAAACTCATCCCCAGTCTCGTACTCGTTGTTGTTCAACTTCGTCTGAATAGTGCTCAGGTCCATCGGCTTCTTGATAATCTTGAAATAAGACGGGCAGTTCAGCGCAACTGGATCGACCGGAAGTAAAAACGGATACGAAAATGACTCGTACTTCTTGCTCTGGAGCTCCTTCAGCACCGTTCCGCAGAATTTCAGCTCCGCCGCATATTTCTTCCGTCGTGGCTTGGCTTCGCTATAGGGAAGATCCTTCGGCTTTGGCGGATGAATCTCCCGCTTCGGCCGACCAGACTCGGCTGATGTCGAGTCACGACGAATAATAGGAATACCAGACGGTGTCAACGCAAACGACTGATCCGCAGCACCATCCTTTGGCGGGAACGATTTCTTTCGCTTGCCGGCAACGACTTCGGCCTTGATCTCAGCAGGAGGCATCTGCTTGAGCTGGCGTTCAAACGAGCTCTTCAGACTCCGACCCATCTCTGCAATTTTTGATTCAGGACCGTTGTATCTGGCGCAATTGGCAACAATCAGATCGAAATCGGACACAAATTGGTCAATAGAGCTGTACAGTCCAGAAGTGAGTTTCTTTTCCATGGTCGACAGGTCCATAGGGTTTGTGATGATTTTGAGATAATCGGGGATGTTGAGCTTGACGGGGTCGACAGGGACAAGGAAAGGGTATGCATCTTTAAGGCGCTTGAGCGAACGCAGCATCGAATGGGCAAACTTCGTCTGGTGCTTCGGAAGAGGAACCGCTGGGGTTGACGCGTCAGCAGGTGAAGCGATGGACTCTGACGTAAGCGCTGGCTGTTCAGGCGCTGATGCAGGTCCGTCGACAGCAGAAGTAGCTTCGGCGAGAGGAGCAGTAGATTCGACGACCGGCTCGGGCAGAGACTCTTCTGACTTTATGCGCTTTGAGGGAGGCTCGCTGTCGCTGTCTGGGGCATCGTGGGTTTGCTTTTCGGTGGTGAGGGTAGGTTCGGCGGGATCGTTGTGATGGAGAGGAGGAGAAGGGATGGGTGGCGAGAGCGGGGCCGAATCTTTTGAGCTGACGCTGATGGGGTCATCTTTGATGGAGCGTCTGAGACGTTAGTATTAGAGAAAAAGAAAGAGAAGATCAAGATCAGTCTGATGTCGATCCGTGGAAGAGCAGGAGTTTATGTAAACAGCAGAGGCAGAGAAGACACAGAAGCGGACGCGCAGGGAGACACGCAACGCGCGTGTCAGAATGCGAGACAGCGGTGAAAGAGATTGATATTTGCAGTACACGAAAATATGAGAGTAAATACAAGAGGGAATGAATGCTGAACGAGGACATCGAGGAAATAAAGAAAAAGACGCGTAGGATTCGCATGCTGCTGCTGCCAGAGGACACGACACCAGACTAGATCAAAGACAAGAGTAACTTACACCTCTGCCGACTCGGCAACAACGGCGACCGGCACAGCGACGGGCAGCTTTGCTAAGTCTGCAGCGGCCGGGTCAACGATGGCCATTCTCTGGACTGGCTGGCTGGCTGGCTCTGTGTGTGTGTGTGAGTGTGTGAGTGCTCCACGAGGCGGCGATGAGCGCTGTTTAAGGCGGGTAAGCAACAGGGTTTGGGCTTTGTCCTTGTCTGGCACGCACGCGCGGGAGGAAGCGGAAACAGACTTGGGCGGGCGGAGTCGTGAATTTATTGTTCAAGCGTGTGCGAGCAAGCCCCGCTGCGTGATTGGCTCGCACTGCCACTTTGGCCATGCACGCAAGGGGACACGCTAGTCTGTTTTCGGCACTTTCTCTGACTAACTTTTTAAAACCCTAACCATATACAGCAACCCTAATCTGGCTGCTCTGCTCATTCTGCTCTGCTCATACTGCTCTGCTGTTCTTGCGATGAGAGCGCTGCGCGCGCTGCTATTGCCTGCTGCTTGTTTTCATAACTAGACACGACAACAATAGCACACAGCCACAAATATAATCACAACTAATAGCACACGCACACTCACAATTACTCGCGTCTTCCTCAGGTCAGCGCACGTGCGCACAGAATCTGCTAGACTTTTTTACCCTCTTTCGTCCCTCAGTCTGTCCCTCTTTTATCGGGTCCCGGCGTACCTCTTCTTACTCCCGCGCAGACCGTACTAACGCGCCCAACTTACAGCCTGTTGACGACTCCCTGCTTCTGCTCTCTCTACTCTCCCCTCTATCAACAAATAAATACAAGCTATATTATCATAATCACATTTATATATAAACTGAATATCAAAGCATTCTCATCTCATCTCATCTTCTCATACTACTCTCTATCCTCCCTTCCTATATTACATCACTCAATCAGCCCCGGCGCTCGCTGTCGTACATCCGCCCGGCACACGCCCTGGGTAATGAGGAGGCCCCATGGATGCGGTCTATGACACAGCAACCTCTCCAACACAACCCGCGCTATATGCTCCTGAATATCCTGCTGCTGCCCGCCAAGCAAACTGCTCTCGTACAAATACATCACAAAACTCGTAAAGAAGAAGGTATGGCTGTTCGGATATCGCAGCTGATTCGCAACCGCACTCAGCAAAAAGAACCGCCCTTCGGCTTCGAGCTCAACAGCGAGCCTCGTCAAAAAGCCAACGTAAGCACTCTTTCCGTCAAAACTTATCACCGCGCCATTCCCATCGCTGCCTTGCGTGCTAACTGGCGCTTTGCTCTTCATCTCGGCAACAGCCTCTTGTCCCACATACAACACAAGCGCATTCATCGCTATCCGGTTCGTGCTCACACTCGTAAACCCAAGCCCGATCTCCGTCCGAGGCGCCGTCGTAAGCTCCTTCAACAACGGCCCAAGTGAAATTCCACTCGCACTCGCACTCGTGCTTTTCAAATACGTCTTCACAAACTCAAGCATTCCAAACGCCTCCAAGTCTTCCGCAGGATCCTGCGCAAGCACAGGATCTTGCTTGCTCTCGGGCAGCCGGTCCATCTTGAACCCTTGTGCAAACGGATCGGGCAATGCCATGTTTTGTGGGAACGCACTCAATATCAAGTTTCGCAACTGAATACAGCACACCGGTACCGCATTACACAACGTGTAATGATATTGTACCAAAAACTCGGGTATATCATGGAGCAGCACAAGCACAATCCGCAACGTACCCTTGTAGATATATCGAACACTGTCTGGCAAATCAGAGCCAACAATATGCATCCCAATAAACTTCACCAGCTGTTCAATCAACTCCACAAAGGACTTCCATCCCTTTTTCTGATCAAGCTGCAAAATCTTAGGCATAAACATCCGGTGCGAAATCAGCGTCATCCATGCAAACGTAAAGCCCGGGAACGCAAGTGGCTGAAGTGCCTTAAATATATCCGCCATCAGCAAATAAAACTCTTCCTTATACTCCGCCATAGTATCCTCAATCTCCACAAACTCGCACAGAATACTCGAAAATAGACGGAAAAACAATTGCCCATTAAACGCCTCGGCCTGTGTCTCGTGCGCATGCGCAAACACAAGCGCATACACACTCATGATCGACCGCAGATAAACACCCTTGGTCGTCGTCGTCGTCGCTGGCGCCGCTGACTCGCTCACCTCATCCTCATGAATCTTGAACAGCATAACCGTCAGCTTCGCAAGCGCATCAACCGAAACAACGCCTTCCTTGGAAACCGCGTTGTTGTTCATCATTCGCAATTGCAGATCCTTGGCGTACGCGTCAAGACAAAATTCAACCGCGTTGCGGAAAAACACTCCCAGGTACTTGTCATCATCCAATATACCCTTCTGCGCAAGTTGCAAAATAAACACATTAAGCAACTTCTCGCTCTGCGCAGGGTGCTGTAGCAGTCGCACCCACTCATTGAATATATACCGCATCATCTCCTTCTCTGTGATTTCTGATCCAGAAACACCCGGTAACGCAGCATTCTCTAGGGCCTGAATAAGCTGAATCGCAATCGGCTCAGGCTGCGCCTGCGAACCAAGCATCTCCATGGCCTCCAAGCATAACGAGAAATCAGTGCGCATCGCACACGGTCTCTCGCCCAACAGTGCCTCGTGAATCAAGTTTGCGGTGAACTCAATAGCAGGAAGACGACGTGCCGTCAGCTGCTTTGCGAGGTTGAGATCGAGCTCCTGTGGATGAACAAGGCCAAGCCTGATTAATGTGATCATAACCGGCACATTAAATTTTCGCTATAAAACCATTAGCAATCCGCAAATCTCTTCCACAACACACAATTCGACATACCTCATCTTCCGACAAAATCAGCCACAAGACAACTTCCTTCGATGTAGCCGCCGACAAATCACATAGTCGGGCAAGCAAATATCCAAGTGCCTCGCGGGCAAGCTGCGAATCAGCAACTGTAAACAAAACACTGACCGTCAGTTGCGACGTACGCGAGATAACCTGGTCTCGCATAGGACTACGATTCACCACCGATAGAATCGAGTTAACCATCGCCTTCACACGGTTATCAGCCGGAAGCTGCTCGAATAAGCCATCAGGCATCTCCTTGATGGTCTTCATCATCGCATCGATCGCGGTCTATGTACTGTTAGTTTCTCAGTTCTAATACAGTAAAATATTACAAAAACTTACCTGCATGGACGCCAAGGTCTGCTCGACAGCAGTCAATTTGTTAGCCGAAGACATACGATTCACATCACTCATAGCATCAACCGGCTGCTGACTCGGTGTCAGCGATCCATGCAACTGGCCATCAAACTGATGTCCTTGCTGTTGTTGCTGTTGCTGCGGTTGTTGCTGCTGCTGCTGCTGCAGAATCGGCATAAGTCTGTTCGGCGTCATACCCATGGGTTGCTGCTGCTGCTGTTGCTGTTGTTGTTGTTGTTGCTGCTGCACATTACTCTGCGACTGTCCTAGAAGCGAGCCAGCCACCTGCTGTTGCTGTTGCTGTTGCGGCAAAAGGTGAGCCTGTGATCCGAGAGGTACACCGGTGTGGTCCATGCCCACACCAAACTCACTTGACTGCCCATCAGGACCAACTCCGCCAAGCTTAAACTTTCCAAAATCATCGTAGACCATAAGCTGTTGTCTCGTCAGACCCGGAGGCGCAAGTCTAAATGGCTCCGGAAGCTGCAGCGCGTATCGCGAAGCAGACTGCTCGATGAACGGTTGATTGGGTCGTAGCTCACGGTGTCGTCGGCGCACAGCATACGCAGGAGCAAGCACGTCGTCGATATCGGCAATCGCCTTGTCAACAGCGGCCTTTTGGATAACAGCGCAAGCAGCATCCAGGTGCTCGTTGATCGTGGCATTGAGAATCTCGGGGCTGAACGTAGACTCGGGGTATCCACTTGCAACTAGCAGAGACCGCAGGTTATTACCAATATTGAGACGCAAAGGTTCTTTGCAGGTAACTAATGCAAGGCTGCTCGCTAAGTAGTGCACCATATTGTGTGCAGCCTTGCGCAACTTCTCTTCGTCGCCTTCGAGAGCAAAATCCTTTGTAATAAGCTCCTTGGTCGCAATCTGAGCAATAGTATCAGAGCGCTCAACCACAGGCGTAATGAGCTCCCTAATTGATTTCTCAATCGCTGTCTGCAAGATTTTCTTCAGTGCAGGATGCGTCGTCAGTGCACTGCTGGCAGAAACCTGAGCGTAGCTAACAGGCATCGTCGGAGTACCAATGCTGATGGTATCAGCTGGACGCATCGACGAACGGCCATCAAGCCGGTTATATCCAAGCGACAGACGATCAAAATCCATATGGAGATCAACTTGCTGGTTACCAGCTCCATCGATCATATCGGTCTTCAACGGCCTGTCTCTGATAATTGTTGACGGCTCAAGGCTATCCATCTCGACGTTGAGAGAGTTACACAAAACTTCAATCTCAAACTTGAGATTCAGCTTGAGATCCGCAAACTGATAAAGTTCAATCATTACGCGCAAAATTCCCATGATCCAGGGACTGGGAGGCTTGAAAATGCGCGACTTCATCACCATTTCCAAAACCTTACAAGAGAACGGTAACACAACCACAATTCGATTAGTATCAAAGGCCTCAATCAAAAGCTCTTTGAAAGCAATATTCTTGTGCTTGATCGGTTTGTCGCGCGCAAGAGTCAAGTAACCGAGCCAGGAACCCAAATTCTTTAGTCGTGTTCGCTCCTGCGATGAGATCGCAGCATCCGACGAGTTCAGAATCGAGATAATACTGGAATATGTACTTGCAATAACCTGCTTGTAAAGATGAGCTTCATTCACAATGCCAAGCATGCGCATGTACAGTTCGTGAAAGTTTGGCTCTTGTTTGGCTCGAGTGTCCACCAAGTAGTTTGCAAACCACTGATGATATCTCTCTTCCAAAAGGTCTCTAAGGTCTTTTGACTTTTGATCAACATTAGCTGGGGCGATATTGTTGACAATAAAAAGAACCCTATCCTGCAATTCCTCATTTGGATCTTCGGTATCGCTGGGTCCAGCAGAATCAGAATCCAAATGCAAAGAGCGGAATGGCGGTGGAGGAGGCGGGGCATCGTTGTCCACTTGCTGGTTACCAGATACATCGCCGTTCACGCCGCCATCCTTCATAACAACAGACCTCAGCTTGGCAATCAGTTGGGGCTGGACTGCTTCAAGTGAGGGAATCTGAAGAAGTAATGTACAATAATGGGGGAAGGTGTCAAGCCGGGATTGGAACTGCATTAATGCCTGCAGGCCGAACTTGAACATTTTGGCATCTGGCGGCTCTTTCAAAGCTTCAAGAACAAACCGAAGTGCAACAGCTAAAGGAAGGTCTTCAATTAGATGGAATTGAATGATCGATCCGAATAGAACTGCAGTTGTTGCTAAGGCTGGCAGAGGATAGTCCGGGAAGAAACGGTACTCGTCAAAAAGCGAATGAACCATACAAGCAAATGCGTCTTGCTCATTCGGATCATCAGATACCCTCAGCTCTTGGAGAAGCGTAATAACGTCACTGATCGACATTTCCTGTTCATACATCCGTTGATAGTAGTATTTCATCCGCTTCTCTACCTCCACGGAAAATCCAGTTTCGTTACTGTTGGCTAGGACCGCTGCATCGTGTCCTCGCCCAAGACTGATTAAGCGCGGGTAAGTCTGAATACATTTGGCCTGCACATGCTCCCACTTGTCAACAAATTCCATTGGAATCGTTCTAGAATGTACATGTTAGTCTTTTGCGTTGAAAAAAAAAGTAAGAGATAGCATACTGGGAAAGTAAAACATGTAGCAAATCATGCACAACTTGAACATTCAGCGGCAGTGAGTCAGGCTGTTCAGGCACCTGAGTGTCTGGCTGCTGCTGCTGTTGCAATGAGTACTCCGTACTTGACTTTACATCGAGAAAACTAAGGATGGCGGCCACAAAAGCGGGCGCATCGCTTGCTAAATTCTGCTCGAGGAATTTTTGTAGAGGGAACTTTCCCTCTCTTGCCAAATACGAAAACGCATCGATTGCAAAAAAGTAAGGCTTGAAATGAATCAGTTCAGCGATGAGATCAGATTCACAGGCGTCATCGGCAATCTTAACTACGACCTTACTGTCGTACGCAAGATCCTCGATTGATTGTTGAACACCGGGTCCGATCGAGTCAATCAGCTTCTGTAGAGAGTCCATAGGGGTTTTGGAGTCAGTTGGAGGCTGAATAACGGAGGCGACCGAATCAGAGAGTTCTGAGGGAGAGTATCTCGCAGAGACGGCAGAATACAATGCAGCGCGCCTCTCCGCAGTAAAGAAAGGGGGGATGGGATCCTGATTAAGCTGATTGGCAATCAGAACAATACTACTGTCAGTAAGCGCACTCGTGTATTGTGAGCTATCGCGGAGGATTGCTAGGAAGGGATCAAAATTCTCAGAAAGGATGTCAAACGCTTGAGGATGGGTTAGATAGGCAAGATAATAAGAAGGGGTGAAGAGGAAAAAAACATACCCTGAAACCTAAGGTCTTGATTTGTAGTATCCTTAGTAGCAAGACATAAAACAGTTTTCTGAAAGGGATCGAGCTGTAAGTTGTCGAAAAACGGGCCGAGACGAAAATCCTTAAAGACGTCGTTGTCGGGAAGAGCGATCGAATCGGCAAACTTGTGCGAAAGAGCAGGATTCGTCGAAAGAATTCTAACTTCTTCAGCTAAAAGTCTTTTCACTGCCGGATTCTCCTGAGGTCTCGAAGGCGCTGTGGAGAATAGGATGGATACTAAGCGGCGGAAATACTTTTGGTAGACCTCAGGCCCGTTTTGATCGCACAGCTGAGGCAAGTTAGCAAGATCGCAATCCAAATCCAAACTGCAAGCAGAAGCAGAAAACAAATCAATCAGCACATACTTGCTTGATCTGCTTGACAGTCGCGTCCCACTTGTCTTCTTTGATTGTAGAAACAAGGACGACAATCTGCGCGCCGACGATCTTCGACAACTCCGTCGGACGGGCGGCGCTGTTTCCTGAAGCCAGCGGGGAGTTGGAAAAAGTAGACCCGCCACCAGTCAGACCGGCAGACGAGAAAGAAGAGGAGTAAAGGTGATGGGTGGTCGAGAGTTGCTGCTGCGTCAAGGGGATTGCGGCAGAGACAGACGAGCTTGAAAAGGAGTTGGAAAGAGAGAACGGATGCAACGAAGCCAAAAAACTACCACTGCCGTCCCAAACAAATTCCTGGTTGCAATCACAGAGCAGATGCTTGATGCACAAAATACAGGACTGGAATTGAGGAAGTGGTGAGTCGTTGGAGAAAGCGTGCTGGCAAAAGAGTGCGCTCGAGGAGCAAAACCGTCAAAACTGGTTCTGGTCACGGTCATCAAACTC
Source organism: Myxozyma geophila (assembly GCA_030571195.1). Taxonomy (NCBI): domain Eukaryota; kingdom Fungi; phylum Ascomycota; class Lipomycetes; order Lipomycetales; family Lipomycetaceae; genus Myxozyma; species Myxozyma geophila. Next base: position 513,913 of record JAJLXK010000006.1, read on the forward strand.
TATTTTTGCGCTGTGTCGTAGACGGCTCTTTGTGATGGAAAATCAGCGGTTTGCTCTTTATATTACAAGTATTATTCTATAAAATGCAAATGATAAAAAATTGCCCTGTGTGGTCCTATGTCTGTTTTGAAGCTATGTTCTGCAGAGTTAAGCAGCAGTATTCACCTTCAAAGCACACACAGTCTGGATCACAGCGTCATATATTACATCGGAATACGCTCAGCGCACTCTTAATCCTTCTTAGTCTCCTCCTTCCAGGTTCCGAGGAAAGGCACAAATCTGCTCACTTGCTCTTGGTACTTGGCATACTCGGGATACTTGCCCGCAGAGATCAACTCGGTGAAGAAAGTAGACGCTTGGAAGAGCAAGACGTAGCCCACCGCACCGAAGATTGTCCAGTTGACCCATTCGCCGGTAACGTAGACTGTCCAAAAGTAGGGAAGACACCAGAAGAGTTGCTCGGCAAAGAAATTGGGGTGCTACAACATTTTCGTTAGTACAATTCATATCATATTCACAGAGTAAACATACTCGCGACAAAGCAAACACGCCTGATGTACAGAATCCACGCTCAAGCTGCGCCTTGGTGTACTCTTTAGAAACCACTCCCGACTCCTTAAACTTAGCTTTTGCACAGTGGTAATCTGCAAAAAAAATTAGCCAACCTTCTCTCTAGGAGATGATCCAGAACCATTCTTACTCCATTGATCATTATCAGCCATGCTTTCAAAGAGAATACAGCCCAACATCGCATAAGCAAAAGCAAAATCACCAAGTCCGATAGGCGTTTCGTCCGAAAAGTACAAAATGCACGCGGGACTAGTGATACTTAGCAACAACGCAATCTGCGCAGTGCTGATGAAGGTGATGCTGAAAATAGTGAACTGGACATCACTCATCTTGGATCTCAAAACCTTCCAGCGATAATCCTCCATTCCAGAGTATCCTCCCTTGCGAGCAAAGTTGTAGGTCAAGCGGACTGACCAGATTAAGGTAACTGTGAGCAGAATCCAGAGTCGCATGGCGGCAACGCCGTTCATATAGCTGTGGACTGCGTAGTTCACGATCGTGAATGCAGGAAGCAGTGACCAAATACGATCAACCTACATAGTCAATGCCTTAGTAATTTGAACGTGCAATATGTGGCAAGTGGACGATACCTGAGAATATTCATCCTGAAAGGTCCCCATGACAAAAGTAAGAAGCATGACAACGACATGCATCAAAGCAGCCCCAGTATAAGGATAGCTAGTAAGATAGAACTCCTTGATTCCAACCTCGCTTTTGATCATTTGTCTGGCATATTCGAGTTGCTCGATAACAAAGGTCTCGTTGATGCCGTAAAATTCGGCGATAGAAAAGTTCTCGAGAAACGACATGGTGCAATATATACAAGGCTATAGGCAAATAATTATACAGTAATATTTATGAAATATTCCTGCCGACTATAGCAAGACCTGGGTATTCAAAAGCAGTTGTGATATCAGGAATACCAGCAGGATTGATCTGTTTAGATGATCAACGGCCGAGAACTGGTCGACGCCGCCGCCGCACCATCATCATCTCTACTCACTCTAATTATTTCAGCTATTCAGCACACCACATCGCCATCGCTCAAGAAAGATTCACAATGGGCTCAAAACAGCCTCCAATACTCGACCTTACAAACGTCATCCACGCCGCAACAATGGTAGATGAAGACAGGTTATCTAGGAAAGAGGTGTTGAATCTGCTAAGCCGGAGAAAGGACTGCAGACTACGAGAATACCTGCAGTTCGCTTGTGACCTACCTGCTAATATCGAGGATCCGTCGCGGTGTCGGCCTCTGATGCGATATTTTGCCGTGTATGCTCTTATTTTTTTTTTTTCTATTTCGAGAATATTTTGAAGGCAGACTGACGCGGTCTTCGCAGGTGCAAGGACTCGCGAGGACGAGAAACAGCGACCGAAATCACAAACGAACACAGCCTGGATCTGGGCGAAGTTTCGCTTCCAGCTAATATTGTATTATAAGTGGACAAAAAAGGCCATACAGATACCGAGCAAGAACTCACACAGGACATACAACCCACGACACTACACTACAACACAGCATCCGCCATGGCATACGCAATACTTTGACTCAAATATGAGTACAGCACATGTAAATATCTTTTATATCATAATTTACTATAAAACAATTTCCCTACACCTCAATCATCATAGGCAAGCTCGAATCACTAAAGTTTCGCTGCTCTTGCAACTTTTTCTCCCGCTTAACAACACTTTTATGCTTCACTCTCTCATCCTCGGGGTTGAATCCTGCCTGATCCGAACCAAATTGTGCCCATTCGGGAGTTTTTGCAATGTAATCCATAGGACCGAATTCAACTCCGCTCTCAAGAAGCTCAAAAAATCGACTATAGTCAATATGCGTATACCAATCGCCGTCAATCTTGAACCGCTTCTGCGCGAGAAGGATACAACAACTGTGCGCGTGCTCGGCGGCGATTTCGTACTCAAGTCCTTGGTCGTGCAAAGCTTCGTTGAGCTGTTTTACAAACAGGAGAACTTCCTCGTAAAATGGCACATTGGCCATCGTAAGAGTATCCTTAGAGCCTTTGAACGACGCACCAGGTCCCGCAGGCGCTGCAGAGTTACCGCAGTAAGTGACACCCTTGACCTCGACAAAACACGGCAGAGCCTGTCCGACAAGTCGCGCATACCCAAGGACTTCCTCAGCATTGAATCCCTTGACAAGAGTCAATCGGAAGACTGTTCGCTGGTTTGTTTTTGTTTTCAGGATATCAAGACACTTGTTGAAACGCTCCCAAAAGTCACGGTGCAGCGGCTTATCAACCCGCCGAAGAGATTCCTTGTCTGAAGCATCAATAGACACATAAAGCTGAGTGACCTGGTTCATGGCGGCAAGTTGATCCGGATGCTGCGCATTGCAGACCAAAAAGCTGGAAATATGTCTCTCGTGAAGCATACCGACAAATTCATTGATATGCGGATAGAAGATAGGCTCGCCAACTAAGCTAAGCGCGCAATGCTTGACTGTGAATGCCTCGGCAAATCGAGCAGCTTGCACACCAGGCACACCGCGCATCTGCTTGATCTTCTTGTAATGCCCTTCGAGAGCTCCCTTCAAGATCTCCTCAGGAGGATCAACCTGCCAACGCCAAGTAGTTCCGACGGGATTCGTACCGTGACGCCAGCAAAAAACACATTTATTCGAGCACGAGAGGGACGGCGTAGTCTCCATGCACAAATGCGATTTGATACCGTAGAATGCAAATTTGTAGCACGATCCACGCCCTCGCAGTGCAGATTTAGTCCAACGACAGATCTTGACACCCGAGTGTGATCCAACAATCGTGTATCCTTGCTTTGTAAGAGACGCGTAAGTAGGCGTGCCTTTACCAACCATCTCCTTCTTGGTAGAGTTTGGAATCTTTGAGTTTTGAATGATCGCGCCCATATCCTCGACATCGACAACATCTTTAGCGTTCGTAGTCCGCGACAACTTAACGGTCGCAGAGTCGACAAAATCATTATCCTCCTCATCCTGAGCTTCCTCGGCATCTTCCTCGTCTGACATTGTGATATCTGGGATCTCAGCAACGCTGCTGGGATCAGCAAGTGTATCAAGAAGATGGGTGCTCCACTCTTCAAACTCCTTCAAAATCTCGCCTTTGACGTTTCCAGTGCCAACAGGGAATGCGCGCGGAGCACCGAGCTTGCCTAGATACTTATCGACAAGCAGCGCTTGGTAACAAAACATATGGTCCCAGCCTAGCATATCTCCGAGTCCAAAGACAGCATATCCACCAACACGACGCAGCGGCCGCGAGTCAATACGAAAATCATTGTAGGTTTCTTTCAGGGTCTCGATGAAGTAATCAAGCGGTGACTCGGACTCGTAGGAAGGAATGACGAAGAGGTAGAACGAGTTGTCGAGAGTACGTGCCGGCGAGACGAAAAATGTATCAAGGTCGTCAAGGTAATCGATATTTTGGACTGTGATGTTACGTTGCGATAGAACGGGATGCGCTTGTAGCAGTTCATGTAGCTTGGATGCGTAGTTCTGAGATGTGTTTGTGAGAGTGGAGTAAAAGATGTGAATGTCGGATGCCGTCGGCAGAGGTCGTGTATCTTTTGCCTTTGTGGCTCGTCGAGTAAACACTTTTGCACTTCGAGTCTTGACTTTTCTCGAGGTAAGAGGAGCTGAGGAAGAAGTCTCTGAAGAGGTGGACGAGCCAGTTACTGCTGGAGCCTCAGATCCATTCGCCGTCGTCTTCGCACTTGCTTCTTCACTGGGCACTCCGCTCACGCTCTTCTCATCTCTTCCCTCATCATCACTATCATCATTCTCGTCGTCAGAAGGCGGCCTTCGAGTATCTCTTTCCGGACGATCTCGCTTTGGAATCGTAGCTCGTGGCTGATAAAAGCAGTATCGCCAATAAACGTAGCAAAACGACGCTCCGATAATGAGAGGGAAACGAACCTCGTGCCACGTCGACAAAAGACCGTCTCCTAAATACCAGTCAGATAAGTATCATAATATATCACAGAATAACGCACCCATCTTGCCAACTGATGCTGATTGAACTTGGTTGGTGAGAAATTCGAGGTGGGAGAGATATGAAATTTTGTCAGAGTTTCAAATTTTGAAAATCAATTTTCTAGACTCGACAAAACTGCGTTTTCAGCGCTCTCCGCAATCAAACACCAATATCAACAAGATACAAGCAACTGCCAGCGCAGGAGCAACAGCGGCAATTCTCCACTGTTAAAGCCCGATGTCGAACGTGCGCCGGCACGGCACGTCCACTGCGACGAGCGCGAGCAGCAGCAACGTCCCGAACAATGTAATCCGGTCGCAGTCGCCGCAGCGGACAACACCGTCCTCGACCGCGACAGCATCAGGTTCGGCCGCCGACGACGCTACAACAACACTGATCAAGAACATCCTTGTGCCGACATCGTCACTGCAAAAGCCACTGGACAGCACACTGCCTGCGCTCACCTCGTTTCCGGCACTGGATAAGGAGCTGTATGCGTTTGTCGCGCTTATCCTGCGCCAGTTCGTGCTCGTCTGGTACGCCAGGATCGCCGGCGACGATATCGCGGACCGCGCGTTCGTGTATGAAGTCGTGCATGTAATTGCGCACGTCACACGCTCAATTGAAGAGCGGCTGCGGAAAGTCGAGCTCGAGATGATGATCTTGGATGATGTGCCGTTTGTGCTCGATGCGCATCTACGCGACTACCGACTGGCGAGACAAAAGACTGGAACTGCTTATGCCGCCGGGAAGTCATTCGAAGAGATGTTTCATGCGTTGCAACCACATCCTGCTTTAGTGCCTCTTAAGCCTGATGCATCAGCCGAAGAAATAGCTGCCGCCGACCTCACTGAGCGCAGGTTCTTGTCTGTTCTCTCTAAAGGCGTTCTATCCGTCCTCCTGCCATCTGAGGATCTCGGATCTGCAACTGAGCGCACGCTACTTAGATCTTTGATTGCTGATGTTGTGTTATGGAAAGTGGTCGATAAACTCAGCGAGCCATTCATGGTACACGAAATCATCTCAAAAGTGATTGAAAAGAGTTTAAAGATTGATCCAAACAACGATGACGAGAAGCAGCCAGAGACACCTGATCCTGCTCCTGAACAGTCAACTAGAGAAAGTCCAGTGCTATCTCTGGCTACATCTGTTCGCGGATTCTTTTTTTCGTTCATGTCATTCTGCTCCTTCCTACAAGCCGGTATCATCTTCCTTGTCTCATTCGCCCGCTCAGTGCCCGAAGACCAATCACCTTCCTCTTCCTCAAAACCTCACAACAACAGCAGCAGCAGCAGCAGCAGCGCCTCACTCTTAACCATTGCATTATTCCCTACCATCGCGCGACTCCTCAACATCGGCGACCGCCAGCCTTGGCTCATGTCCACAATCGAACTTCTCGCTCTCCCGCTCGTGTCGCTGCCACCTGGAAGTCTAATAGATCGTCTTTTGGCTCATTTCTTCAACACATACATCTTAACAGCGCAATTCGCATGCTCGCTCCTCGCCGTCTCGCGACAAACTCTGTTTCCTAATAACGAGTCGATGGCGCAACCGAGACCATATCCCTCTGACGAGGAAAAGAAACAGATTCTCGCGCGAGTTCACAAAAATATCTTACGCGTTGTGCCGGACCGTATGCGCAAACAAGTTCTTGGCGACGACGCATTAGCAGGCGTTGAAGAGCTTCTTTCGCCGTTTGAGAATAAATTCGCTAATAAGCATTTGCTATATTTCTTGTTTGATATGGTGATCATTAAAGTGCTGCCTGAGATGGCGGAGATGACGCCGGAAGAACATAAGAAATGGAGATTGGGTGATGAAGATGCACGGGTTTACGTGTGATTATTTGCGTCTGGAGTATGTGCTTCTTTTAACTCATTCAACACGCAGACTAACATTACAGAAGCAGCTCATAGTTCATGGACAAGAACTAGAACTATGACATCGGATATGATACACACAACTTGCAATCTGTCAGTATCTTTGAATCTGATTGATAGCAGTATATGAGATGCTCGCTTTGATGAATGACAAGTCAACTCTTGTGGTCTAAAGATCAGCAATGGTGTGTACAATGGCGCCGCTGTCCTGTTCAGACATGCTCAACGCCATTCTCTACGGCGACCCTGGCATTCACATAGCATCGAAGTAAATTACCGATGTAAATGTGTTGAACCAGCGAGCAGCGCTCAAGGACTCAATCAAACAAGAGTTTATGTACTATAGCAAATCTTTATTATCCTACTCGCAAACGACCGTACAGTAAAAAAAAATGCAGATAAGTGAACTAAATTGCAGTCAAGATTCATATATAAACCGTAATGACACCTATCAAACGACAAGTAAAACAACGAGAACAATTTTAAGGAACGTATAATCTGCTGAAAGAGACAACGTCGCGACGACAACACACGCATCCCTTGAAATTCCGCACGGAAAGACTAACCCGGCACTCCTCACACACAGCGAGACATCTACAAGGCCAGAGAACGATGCTGCGTTGGTTAGCGTGACAGACTACACAGAGGGATGGTTGATAAGTTATTTCTTCGTCGTGGTCGTCGTCATCGCCGAGTTTGACTACGCGAGGACGACGGATTTCGGCTATGAGAGCGAGTAAGTCTGACGTCTCGGCGGCGTCCAGTTCATCAGAGTCGTCGGAAACCCACCCATCGTCGTCTACAGATGGCATGCGGTTCCGCGTCAGAATCTGAGGGGTGGAAAGATGTGCGCGCATGACAGCTGAAAGATGTCGCTCGTCTGCGGTTTGTGGATTGAGAAGGGTAGAGAGGGAAATATCAGATTCTTCAAGCTCAGGCAAGATATCTTGTATCCGCTGAGCTTCCTCACGATGTTCATAATCATCGTCGTCGGCATCGTCGTCGTCGTCGTCGTCTTCATCGTCGTCGTCTTCGTAATCGTCGTTGTACGGATCAGGATTAAACTCGCCAGACTCGTCGATGTCAGGAAGATCACTGCCGGTTATAAAAGCAGAGTAATACTCTTCATCTGATAATCTCGCGGCCATAAGCCTTTCGAAACCAGAAGAGTCTTCCTCTTCTTGTGGCTCCTGCACACGCCCTCCCCAGAATGTTCGCCGCAGAAACGCAACGCCACGGTGGAAGATACCCATGCACACGCGGGTCGTCCACAACACAAGCTTGTACGCCATCCGGATACGATAGACAATCATCAACCACCGGAACCGGTCGGCTCCCTTGCGCCTTTGAGCAGAGGCAGAGTTTAAGTCAGAGGAACTATTCCCAACGCGCACGTTATGACTCGCATAGCCTGAAGCAAGTTCTGTTGACGACTGAGGCGGCGCGGAAAAGAACGAGCCGGTGGAAGAGGAGCGTCTGCTGCCACGTCTACGTCGTCGGCTGGTCGCGAAGGAGTTATCACTGCTGGTGAGCTGTGGTGCCGAGATCTTGACGCGGTGTCGTAAGCTGCTGGGAGCGGCAGCTACTGCTGACGAAGACTCTGCATCTGGCGGCTCGTTGATGTACTCGAACCCGGCGCGTTTCTGATACTCCAGGGCCTCGATCCATGTCGTGGCCGGGACCGCGAGAGCGGGCCCTTCTGCCATGTAGGTTGCGTCTGCTGCCGAGGTGAGAACAAGGATCCCGAGTTTAAGCAAGCACGAGTAAAAATCTTCAGCTAGAGAAATGCTGATGGTCTGTACGGAAGCCTGCAGGTCAGCGGTGCCACCGGAGGCGATTGTGGCGAGCGTGTAGATGGCACCGCAGAGCAGGATGACGTATAGGACTGCGAGATGGGGCGCGAATCCGATGATCCAGACCGTGGGGAAGAACTGGGCTCTGCCATGGAAGGATGAGACGGCGAAGTAGGAGAGGGAGATGATGCCGAAGAAGGAGGAGGGGATGAGCTGCGATAGTTAGCGTCCTGCCACACAGAAATACCAAGGAAAGGCGTACGCGATAATTTTGAAGGTCAAAGACAGAGATGATGAGGAAGGCAAGGTAATTGAGTGCCCAGAGCAAGGAGACGACGAGCACTTCGACCGACGGGCGCTGCGCGGACTGGGCTTCCTGAAAGGCGAGCGAGTACTCGAACAGAGTCATGCCTGTGTCCGGCGCGGGCACTCTGCCCTGCAGCGCGCTGGCGAAGGTCTCGACGAAGTGGCCTGCGCAGAAGGCTTTGTAGAGCGACCAGAGGATATCCGGACCGGGACAAGTCTCGTCGGGGGCGACGGCGAAGTACGCTGGGATGTGGCTGCCGATGGCGGGCGAGTAGCACTTGAGCGCAGTGAGCAGCGGTCCGACTGCGCGCACGAGCTGGAATATCGCGACCGACCGCACAAGCAGACGCAGCAGCAGCGGCATCGGCCGCGGTCTTCGCACCGCAGCAAAGACAGCGGTGCGGTTGAGCACGACGGCCATGAACATGCACAGCAGCGCGAAGGGCGAGGTCAGATACGCGACGAAGGTGCCCAGGCGGCGGTCCGGGATGTCGACCTCGGCGGTCTGCTCGACAATCACCGCCGCCAGGCTCTTCATGATCCTGCCCAGCTGCGCGACGACCGGGCCGGCGGACGCTGCTGCTGCCGCTGCTGCTGGTGAAGATGCTGATGCTGATGCCACTTCGGTCCCTGCGCTGCCACCCATCGCGCTCGCGGTTGCGCTCGCGGTCGCGCTCACGAGCTCGCTCGCACTCCCGCCCGCGTCCGTCGCCAGCAGAAACCCAAGCTGGTCCTGAATCGCGCCTGCTGCATCCATATCGCTTGCTCTCCTGCGCGATCCCAGCCTCCGCGATGCACAAGTCCGCCGGCACCGCTGCAGAATCGGGCTAGGGTTCGTGACTACGCGCTTACTAATAGTTGGTAATGCTCTGTTCTACTATGCTACTGTCCTGCCCTCGCCTTTCCGGTTTACTCTTTTACCGCGCTCTTCTCGCCCCCCGTGCTGGACACTCCGTTCTGCTTTTGCAGCGCTGCATGCTCCATGTGCTGCGCCAGGAGCAGCGCTGGCATCTTCGCCAATTCGTCCAGTTTTTTATACGGATCCTATCGCACCAGTTAGCTCCTCTCGTAGTTCTGTCTACTTCAATAAGTAAACTCAACTCACCCAAACTTCCTCCGCCTCCTCCTCCTCCTCCGCATCATCATCCTCAATCACCTCCTCCTCGCCCTCATCTTCCGCCTTTTGAAATCCAAAAAATGAACCCTGTCTCGTCGGCTCCGGCGACAACGGCACCTCCGAACCATTACCAGCAACGATCCCGTTCCCACCAAACATCGAATGCGAAAACGAGCTCGCAAAACTAACAATCGTGCTATCGCGGTCCCACGCATTGTACGGCGCCGTGCCTTTGCTCGTCGCAGGCGCCTTGAGTGTTAACGCAGACCGAGGAGACACACGCACCGGCCGCGGAGATGAAATCGATAGAGTAGGAGACGTCTTAGCGTCCTCCTGTCCAAGCTCCTTCGCAAGCTCGTCCGCATCGGCAATTTCAACAGCTTCAATAGCCTCAACAACAGCATCCTCGCTGATATCCTCCTTCAGCTCTTCAGCGAGGCTTTCCTTCATATCAACACTCTCCTCTTCGTCATTTCCAAACGCATCTTCAGTCGCGCCTTCCTTCTCGCCGTCCACATCAAACGCATCGTTCACATCCTCCGCTCGCTGCTCGGCGCGTTTCTGTCGCGCATTAAACGCCGCAATAGCAGCCTCTCTCGCTTCCCTAGCCGCCTTCTCCCGCCGCGCCGCTTCAGCTTTAGCTTTAGCCCGTATCTCGTCTTCTGGAAATGTGCGCGCAGCAGTAGCACCACGTTCACGCGTCTCCCATGGAAATATAGGAGGAGGTGGAGGCGTATCTTCGCGTGGCGGGGCTGGCTTGTACGGCGATGGTGCGCGCTCGACGACAGGCTCAGGAGGACGCCATACCGCAGCAGGCGAATCAGGCACGCCCTGGTGAACAGGCTCCGGAGGGTTCCATGTCGGAGTGGCTTTATACCACTTTGACTCCGGCGACTGCATTGCCTCTCCAGTCGGCAGAGGCTGCGGCGTAGACGGAGCCTGATAGTACTCGCTTGGAACGTACTCTGGTAAAATCTGCACCGGCGGCGGCACAAATCGTTCTTGCCATTGCGCAGTCGGCTGGTCCCACATGTTCTCGTTCTGCATCTGCACAGGAAGGTTGATTGCCTCGCCAGTGGAATACACAGGCGGAGCATTGGTAGCTGGATTCCACTCCGACACTAGCGAAAACGAAGGGGGTATTGAAGCTGCTGGGACGGGCGTAGCTTCACGCGAAGGCACAGCACTCGGAATCTTGTCAAACTGCTCGTCATCTGCTGGTGTCTCCTCAGTCGGGGTATACACCAAGTCGTACACATCCCACCAGCGCCTCAGCAGACGATTGTACACTTCTCCACCAGCATTCTCTTCACGCACCGCGTTGTTTTCGCCCTGAGGAGCCTCAGGGGGTGGCCGTGGTCGGGTCCATGGTTTCTGCGAGCCGATGAAATGCACTGCCTTGATGTCCTTGGCAAAGTGCTGAAACGCAGGCACGTACCTAAACACAGAGACACAGATTAGCAACTCAGCACATGTCTCGTACGCATGTTCTGTTCTGTTTTGCCTCTTGCCGGTGCTTTGCTCTCTGATTGACTTTTCTGCTTGCTGAACGCGCCGCAGGGCCCTGTTCCGAGTCGGCCTTAGTGGTCGTCGGGCTAGGGTTATTGCATGAACGACAGTGATCCGTTTTGCATTGCGCTCGGCATAGAAAAGGTGTGTCTCAATGCGGAACGCGGGAAAGGCACAGGAAGAACAGATAGCGGGAGCAAAAGCAAGCAAAACGGTTCCGAAAGAGGCAGGCTTCTGACACCGCAGCCGAGAGCAGATTAAAAACAAACGAACAGCGCCGATCGGAGAAGGCTTCGGGAGATCAGACTTACTGATACGAGGCGTTTGGAGTGACGTTGTACAGAAACGGGAGCCTGGTCCAGAGTGAGCTGAAGTAGGCGTTGAGCAGGCCCTGGTCGCCGCCTAGCAAGAGAACAACGGTCAGCCATCCGCAGTCCGCAGCACTATGCAGACGTAATGCACTCAAAACAGTAGAAAAATACCGTCAAAAGACTCGCCGGACTCGGAAAGGTGGTATAGCGCGAGGAAATCAGCGCTGCTCGGGGACAGCACGACGACGCCCTCGGGTGTGAGTGTTAGCCGCAAACTGCTCCGCACGGCAATAACAAGAAGAAAAAACATACACTGTTGAAGATATCTGGCCAGCCTGCGTCGGGACATGCCTGATGTTCGTCAGCAAACACGCTGTAGCGCCGGGACGTAGAGCACAAGCAAACTCACCGCAACAACGCCCTCGACCTCAAACAAATGATCGAGGTTCCCAAGCGGCAGCACATCCGCGTCAAGATACACCAGCCGCTTATACTGCGTCTGGTTCCAGGCCAGGATCTTTGTGAACGATAAATACAGATCAGGCCGGCCGAGCGCGAGCAGGTTCGCGGGCGCCGGGTTGGCGATCGCGGGGACTCTGATGACGTCGTCGTAGGCGGCCTCGAGCGCGGCCAGAGTCGCTGGCGAGAGATGCTCGGGCGTAGCAAGAATCGCCTTGCGGACGGTCGAGCCCGTGCTGCAGAGAGCACCAGCAAGCGCAAGAGCTCCTGCAAAGAAGAATTAGAGCGACGAAGGCTAAGAGCGCGAAGCAGACATGGGGCTGTCGCCGACGCGCCGAGGGCGCAGCAAAGCAGGAGACGCACCAGGCAGATACGAGTCGTCGAGCAGCAGGGAGATGTAAGCCCAGTCCGACATTGTGCGCACGACTGAGTGTAATCCAGGAAAAGAGGAAGAGCAGCGGGCGTTTGTTATTGTGGACGCGGAGCAGAGAGAGAGGAGAGGAGCGGGTGAGCTGAGGAAGCGTTGCCGGGGAACGAAACACGGCGCCGCACTGCTTCGACGCACTGCGGGATCCCGTGATCTGCTACTCAGGCTGCGTGCAGTGAGACGGAGACAGAGCTGAAGAGAGCAGAAGAGCAGACTGAGAAAAAGCAGGGATCAAGGAGACCTGCCAGAGGTTTGGATCTCGAGAGAGAGCCAGGCACGGCGTACTGAGACCGAGACGGGTACTTTAATGCCCACGATAGTAGCAGCAGCGACGAATGCACGGTAGGTCCATACATAATCCTGAGCACCACACACATGCTGCTGCTGCTGCATGTGCATTGCTCAATTCAAGCACAACTGCATCCTTTTATCTACATCGCTCCAACACCGCAGCAGCACTTCGCCCCTTCTTCTCCGGTCTAGACAGATCTGATAAGCGAGTCATCGTACTCGTGTCGCCGTGGCCGTGCAGCGTGGCCGTGCACATGTGGCCGTGCACCAGCCTGGACTCGAGTGAATTGGCAAGCAGCGCTGCTCAACTCAGCCAGAGCTGGGCTTATCGCACTTCGGATCTCTCTCGAGTGCACTCGCTCTCTTTCTTCCGCTCCACCACTCTCTGTCCCTGCTGCTAACGGCCATGCCTGCTTCTAACTGTGAGCATCTGTATTGAATATGATGTCTATGCTACTCATACTAACAAACACAGTCCTCTACGCCTGCGTGGCGCACGGCACAACCGTCCTCGCTGACTACGCTCCCCTCCGCTCCAACGCAAACGCAGTAGCTGCCCTCATCCTCCCCAAGATTCCCGCTGAGGACGACACAAAAGTGAGTATCCTCCTCTGCTCCAGTCCGATTTCACTGCAGCCTGCTCACATCTCTAGCTCACCTACATTCACAACAACTGGCTGGTCCACTACATCACTACCGCCGCCAACGACGCCGTCCCCGATGGAGTCACCTTCCTGGCCATCACGCTCTCGACAGTGCCCCGTCGCGTGCCCTTCGCCTACCTCGTCGATGTCCAGCGCAAGTTCAACGAAACCTTCTCAGAGGAGCAGGTCGGCGAGTGCGACCAGCCCTACGCTCTCGCCTCCTTCTCGCACACCCTCGGCCAGCTCATGACCAAAGCAGACGCCTCGCAGGACCGCGTCGCAAACGTCTACCAGGAAATCGACCAGGTCAAAAACATCATGTCCGAGAACATTGAGCGCGTCATGGAGCGTGGAGACCGTATCGAGAACCTCGTCGACAAGACCGACCACCTGAACCAGACCGCATTTGCCTTCCGCAAGCGCTCAACCGCCCTGCGACGTGAAATGTGGTGGAAAAACAAACGTCTTCTCGTCATGATTGTCATCGCCGTCATCTTCCTTATCTACGTCCTCGTCGGTTTCGGATGCGGACTGCCCTCATGGCAAAAGTGCACCCGCGGCGACCCCAATCAGCAGCAAAACCAGGGTGCTCAGAGCGCTGGAGTGATGGGAAATATGGGCGGTATGGGAATGATGAACCACTAGTTGTCTGCTTTCTTTTTGTAAATTCGTATTTATCCGTCCATATCTGACCGAACCGTCAGCTAGCATAGATCTTCATCTAGTATTCTGATGTCTCTCGTATCTTTTGTTTTTACCTTTTTTATTTTTTTTTATTTCGGAGTTTTGTGCTTCTTTGCTATAGTGGAATGTAGCGCTTCATTTTTTTTTGGGACGTATGGGGTCTCTTAAAAAATACTTAACTAAACGATGCTGTTTAGTGTTATCTGGATCTAGTTTACTTAGCTTACTCGTGTCTGCTTGTTTTACTGTACGCCTTCTCAAAATGGCTTGTTTTGGCGTAGACATGATATATGTTTTCACTAAAGACATGATCTTTTGGTGAATTAAAATTTAATGCTATTGAAAACATAAATACAAACCTGATGCAAGACTATTTTCAAATTATTCAAGAATAAATATACCCAAATGCAAACTTTTAGTGACCAGACTCCGGCAAACCCATCTATTTTTCGAAAAATTCATCTTCTTCCTCGCCTTCTGATTCCGCAGCTTCTTGGTGCTCGTCTTCTTCGGGCTCATCATTTCTGATAGCATCGACAGGTCGACTGGCTTTCCATGGCTTGTCACCCTTATATCCAAACAACAGAGTGTCAATCTCAACCTCACCGCTCACGAGCATCCGGCCAGATTCATCCCACCATTGACGTCGCTTTTTATCAGATTTGTCTTCATTCTCGATATTCGTCCGCTCGTTCAAAAGACGCTCAAGACCTCCGTCGACATAAAGCGATACATATTTTTGCTGCTCGGGAAAACATACAATATACGTGACCTCGCGCTCCGCCAGCTTCAAAGCTTGCTCTGCAGCAGCCCGCTTCTCCTTTGCTTCCTTCTTCGCCTTCTTATCGCCAGACTTCTTCACCTCGTCGTACTCACTCTCGGCTACGCTCAGCGCTTTGCGCGCCTTGACGACCTTCCGATCAGCTTTCCGCCGCTCAAAGAACCGCACCTGATGATACCGCCTCTCAAGTTTCCTCGCCTGCAAACCATTCTCTGCCGCAAACAGCTCCTGCTTCAGGGCCTTCAGCGCTCGTTCTTGCTCGCGATGCGCGAGCGCAGTCGTGTTTTTCCCACTACCGTTTTGCGTCGATGAGCGTTTCAGAAGACGCTCTAAATCGCGGATCTTCTTGCGAAGACGAGAGAGTGACGAGCCCGCTGATCGAGATCCCTCGGGCGCCTTGACTTCTTGAAACGCAGCGCGTTTGTCGGACTTTGCCATCCTTGTCGGGCAGTGTTGTTGTGGTGAACCGGGACTGAAGACTGAATGGGAGAAAAAGTCTGCAGTGAATTTGAGTTTCCACAGAGATATGGTTGCGGGTTAGGTTATAATTTATGTGAGGTGATTGTAGCGATAATTGAGAATAATGGGTAGTATTTTAGTCAGTTAGACAATAGCCCAGAAGATTCAAAGAATAAGAGCTTCTAATAGTGAGTCCGTGGTCAATTGAGTGTGCTTGGTAGTGGTTGTCGCTGTGCAGCGCTCACACCGAGACGACTCTTCGAAGAAACCCACAGCGCGCCGGGAAGACGCGTAATCACAACAATGCAGTAAACTAGCTATGTTTCATAGCGACTAGAACACCGCAGAGCAGTTAGCCTTTTTTGAATAGCTTGTTAAGAGCATTTTGAGCAAACTTGAATGAGTCTGCTGGGGTCCGGGGTGGCAGTGCGGGAGACTTCGTTGAAGACTTAACTGACAGACATTACTGCATTTGGATGCACGCGGTGTCCAAAAATACACAAATTCAGAGCACCGTCAATTTTGCTGGAATTCAGTGCGGTTTATTTACCAGGCTTAATGTTGCCAAGCCCCGTTAATTCTTTATATCACTCTATATTCCGCGTCGAGTCACATCCTGGGCTCATGGTGGACGCGTCTGCCATGGATCTGCGCTGCCTCCGCTTTGACGACACCGCAGCAATAAACCCACGAATAAGTTTAATACCGACCCAATTCCGCACAATCAAAGCCCTCTTGACAACTGCTCTTTGCACTTCGCTGCCGCTAAGCGGGCAAGATATGCTGAGAGCGCGCGAGCACGGCCTTGCACTGCCCACTTCGGCTCCAACTTCCCTCGACTGCTTTTAACCACTACTCTGCCTCTTTTTTTTCTCTGTACTGACTGGCTTTTGGTTGCTGTTACGCACTGATATATCACTGCTTACTGACGGCTCAATTGTCGCCAGAAGGCCACATCATGGCGCCCATTTTCACAAAACCACCAGCTCCTCAAAAGAACCCCCGCGCAGTCTCCGACTTTGATCTCGACGGCATCATTGACCGACTCCTCGACGCGCGCCAGCATCGAGCTGGATCGCACGTAAAGTTACTCGAGAGCGAGATCAGATATTTGTGTGCGCGAGCAAGGGAGATTTTCATGGAGCAGCCGGTGTTGCTTGAGCTTGAGGCTCCTATCAAAGTACGCATCTGTATGTGATATTTGACCTGGTGCTAACTTCCTATAGATATGCGGTTAGTCGTCAATTTCTATCACTGTCACGTCTAGGAGCTACGCTAATTCAGTAGGCGACATCCACGGCCAATACTCCGATCTTCTTCGCCTGTTTGAGTACGGCGGATTTCCTCCACACTCAAACTACCTCTTTCTCGGCGACTATGTCGACCGCGGGAAACAGTCGCTAGAAACGATGTGTCTGCTTCTTGCCTATAAGATTAAGTATCCCGAGAATTTTTTTGTGTTGCGTGGGAATCACGAATGTGCTTCCATCAGTCGCATTTACGGCTTCTACGACGAGTGTATGTTATGTTTCGCACCGCAGCACAACACAGTTAAACTGACAAATCTAGGCAAACGAAGATACAACATAAAACTGTGGAAAACATTCACAGACTGCTTTAATTGCCTGCCGATCGCAGCTATCATAGATGAAAGAATATTCGCCATGCATGGCGGACTCTCGCCTGATCTGCTGCACATGGACCAGATCCGGCGCGTAATGCGTCCAACTGATGTACGTACACTACTTAGCTGCTGCTGCTGCTGCTATTTCTGACATGTAGTAGCTGCCTGATTCAGGTCTTATATGCGACATTCTCTGGTCAGATCCCGATCCATATTTATCAGGCTGGGCTGAAAATGACCGTGGGATCTCACTAACCTTCGGTCCCGACGTCGTCACCCGTTTCCTGCGTCTCCACAATCTCGACCTGATTTGTCGCGCGCATCAAGTGGTCGAAGACGGATACGAGTTTTTCGCAAGACGACAGCTCGTGACGATTTTCTCGGCCCCAAATTATTGCGGCGAGTTCGATAACGCGGGCGCGATGATGAGTGTCGACGAGTCGCTTTTATGCTCCTTCCAGATCCTGAAACCGGCGGAAAAGAAGGAAAAGATGACATTCGCGTCCATGGCTTTGCAGAGAAGAAGCATGACTCGTTAGAGAATTGGGTATTAATTATGGGAATAGATTGGGATCAAAATGGAGTATGGATAAATTGCGGTATGGTATGCGGATATGTGCCTCTCTGAGTAGACTGCTGAGTACGCGTGCTGCAGCCACGCAGCTTCAGTGCACATAGTATAGATCAATTGATGATGATAATGCAATATTTCTTAACCACTCCTTCTCTTCTCCAGTTGTATTCTCTTTCTGTCTTCAGTGCTCGTTTTCCCCACGAACCAACAACTCCCGTGCGGCTCAAGACCGCGCCTGATTAAAACTTGTCAGCCCGTCTGGAATCCACGATAAGAAGTCGCCATTAGTTCTGGGTTTGACTACGGCTGGAGAGTAGACGAGTATGGATCTGTGACTGGTATATGAGCAAACAGAAGCAGCGGTATTTTTTTGGTTTATGAGCCTACGGGATGCCTGCGCGCACGATTCTGACGATTCTCCCAACCGAGATCGTAATCCAGATATGTCTCTACCTGTCCCGCGATGAGCTGAAGGCAATGCATCGCACCAGCAAGGCGATTCATAATCTGCTTGCGAGCGATGAGTTTTGGCGGACGAAAATCGTGTATTACTTGGGCCAGGAAGGGCTCTCGTATGCACTTGCAATCAAGCAAGATCCCGAGAATAGCATGTTTACTTGGGACATGATCTTCCTGGCGATGTTCCAGCAGTGGAAGTTTTCGTTCGCCGACGGTCTTGCGGGATGGGATTTCAAGTATCTCGGACGCAAATTAAACGTGCGGGTGAACACGTTGTCGTCTACAAACGGCAAATCTCTCGACGCGATTCACCCGCGACTGCCGCAGCTGCATCTGGCCAGACACGTCCGGATCGCGCCTGGGAAATACCGTCTTCAAGTGCGTTTTAGCCAGCGGAATCCCAGCTTTCCACGGCATCCGAATATGGGCACGAAGCCAAATTTCACAGACCTGCGGTTTAACGTCTACCTCTACGACGAGGATCTGGCACACTCTTTCATCGTCGAGCTCCCGCGCCAGTCAAGACACCTACAAAGTCCCGGCAATTTCCCCAAAACAGTGATCTCAAGCACGACGCTGGATACCGATAGCGCGGATAAGCTTGCTGTAAAGTCGTGGAACGCGTTTGTGCCGGCACAGGTTTCCGAGTTTTATGTTCCAAAAGCGGAGAGCGAGTCGCGGGAATGGCGAACGGTTCTGGTCGAGATACTCGAGCATCCGAACGACCACATCAAGGCACCCATTGTGAGTTTGTTCATTATTCTTTTTTTTATACTGGTGTATAGTCTAATTATCTGTAGAACATCGACGAGATAGAATTAATACACACAGAACACAGCCAGCATCTTTTCAGCCCTCTCATCCTGCCGGCTCCTCTCCCCGTAATCGCGCCTCCAGCTCGCCCTCGTGGCTGGCCGCTTCCGTTTATCTACCAGCGCAGTATGTGGAAAACCACGCGCGTGGACGCGGTCGAGGTGCTTGCACATATGCTGCAACAGATCGTAAATGCAAAGACAGCGGGGAGGATGCCCGATGTGTTGACGACGGACCGGGTGGGTGGGTGGCCGGCCATAAAGGCTGCATGGCCTACTGACGACGACGATGATGAGATAGTCCCGGTGAGTTAGATGTGCTCATGGGCGAATACGCGCAGGGCAGCCATATTGAAGTGGAGTGATCGAAACAGCAAATAGTTGTTGCAATTTAATATATGACAGTTCTATTTATAATATATACATAATGGCAGATTTACTCGTCTCTGGCCCACATCTCTCTCCTCTTTTCCCGCTGTAGTCGTGCGTTCCGCTTATAAACACCCCATCGCGACTTGATAACATCCAACCGCCGGTCCATTTCCTTGATGCGCTCTTCTGGCGCGCGCGAGACGAGAGCGATGAAGAAGTCCGAACAGCCATATCGCTGTGCGAGGACTTTTCGTGTCCAGCGGTTCGGGTCCTGCTCGCGCAGTCGCTTGATCTCTGCAATCTCTTTCTCGGTGAGATGGTACATTTTCTGCTTGACGGCCTTGAGCGGCGGCGGCAGGACCTCTACGCCGGGTGCGGTCTCAAGCGTTTGCCGCACGCTGACTGGCAGAAAGAGATCTGGGGTGTCGAAGGGTGAGGGAGCTGCCGGGGGCGGGTTGAAGGTGAGTCCCTCCGGCAGCACTGGACGAGCAGTGTTTGCGGACGAGCGCGGGTTGAAACGGGTGGGAAACGGGGTGTTGTATTTCGCGGGATCTTTCAGTTTTGTGGTTTTGTCTGGGTTCGGATCCGCGTATCGCACTGCCGCGGTGGTTGAGAACTGTGAGAGTAGCCGCGGTGCTGATAGCGCTGCTATTGGCGAGCAGACGCTGAGACGCGCGTGAAGCTGTGCGCCGGACCGTGAAAGCATTGTGTGCTGGCTTTAAGCTGCGATTGACAACCTGAACAGGTATCTCCGAGCGGTATCTGTTCAGTTTAAACAGTCGTCGTGGCTGTCGAGCGGACGAGAGCCAGGCAGCAGGTCGTCCGACGAGGGACGATATTTTTCAACTGCACGTGACATTTAGAGTGACACACTGTAGTAGTAATTGCTGACATAATACATTGTAGGGTTATCTTAGGGCTATTGCTAAGTGTGACTGCTCTCTTGCCGTCGCCGCACCGCCGGCGCTGCGATCGCGAAGCCATTGCTTGCTTGAGCACAGCCAGCGCAGACACTCACAGCTCCAGACACCCACATAGCAACAATGGCAACTACCCAGAGATCGGCTCTTAAGGACGTGGTTACTCGTGAATACACCATTCACTTGCACACTCGCGTATGTTTATGCAGAAGAGAGAACAAGATAGCAGGAAGGAGGAAACAGAAAAGACTGACGACGTGTTTAGGTCCACGGCGTTCAGTTCAAGAAGCGCGCCCCGACCGCGGTCAAGGAGATCAAGGCTTTTGCCTACAAGCACATGGTACGTTGCGAGTCTTGTTTGCATAGTGTATTGTAGAACAACGCTCACACGGACAATAGGGCACCAAGGACGTCCGTCTCGACCCCCAGCTGAACAAGGAGATCTGGAAGCAGGGAATCAAGGGTGTTCCATACAGACTGCGTCTGCGCATCTCGCGGAAGCGTAACGACGAGGAGAAGGCCAAGGAGCCTCTGTTTTCATACGTCCAGGCCGTCAATGTCACCTCGTTCAAGGGTCTGCAGACTACCGTCGTCGAGGAGTCATAAGCGGTTTTGTGCTTTAATAGTCGTTAGATCATGTATATTGGTTCAATAAAAGTTGCAAAAGATTCATGAATATCAGTCGTCTCATCCTGTCGCACGCCATATCATTTACAAGGGGGCTTACAAGAGTTTATCACAAATGATCACGTAGATAATGCTCAATGTTATAACAAACAAATACTCACAGTGCGTCGTCGTCCCATCCGACATACTCCCGTCCAACAGTTCTCCACACCGCAATCTCACCGCTCTTCAAATCCCCCAAACGATAACTCTCACTGCGCACTCCTTTGCCCTTCCCGCCTTCCTTCGCGCTCATCTGGCCCGTCACCCGTACTTTACGCTTCGTGCCGTCCCATTCACTCACAAACCCGCACACAACGTCAGAACTGCTCGAGCCCACGTCGACAGCGTACTTTTGGTGTAGACTGCCTTTATGGCCTTGGAAGCGTGCGCTCTTGAACGTGATGATGTCGCCCGCGCGGATCTCATCTTTCTGCTGCACGCTCGCGTTCGCAAGATTAGTGTACACAACAGCACCGAACGAGCGATTCCCCGCAGGCGGAAGCGCATCTCCCAGTTTCTCAATAACCGCAGTCACAAACGCCAGCGATGATCCGTCGCCAACAACCTTCGCCGAAACAAGTGCGTCCGAAGAAATCTTCGCGGCTGCGCGGCCGTACCGGTCATACCAGCTTTCAAGCTGATCCTTCCGCGGAGCAGCTGGCGGCGCGGTGTGTGTCTGCTCAAACTTGACCTTGGCTGGATTCTCGCGCTCAAACGAGAGCGAAATCACAGTCTGCGAGTAGTCATGGTACAATACGTAGATCGTGCGCGTCACGACACCGCGTCCACGCCGCGAATGATAGCTCTCGTCCACTT
The DNA here is from genome assembly GCA_030571195.1 of Myxozyma geophila. Taxonomy (NCBI): domain Eukaryota; kingdom Fungi; phylum Ascomycota; class Lipomycetes; order Lipomycetales; family Lipomycetaceae; genus Myxozyma; species Myxozyma geophila. The sequence continues at coordinate 535,367 of JAJLXK010000006.1, forward strand.
CGTAGAAAAGATCCTTGCCGGACTTGCGTTCAATCACAGGCGGCACGGCTTCTGGCGACGACCACCACTGCGCTGGCTCCGACAGGTCAAGCTCGCGCGCGACAAACCCAAACTTGGTATCATACGAGTCTGTTGACCGGCGCGGGTCAATAGATCGTCGTCCTTGGTCCATCGACCTGCGAGATTGGTCAACCGACCGCCGCGGCGACTCGTAGTACGATGATCCCGAATGATGTATCGCAACAGGGGGCGGAGGTGGGGCCTGCACCGCAGGAGGAGGCGCGTACTGCGGCACCTGGGGCGCCTGCGTCGGTGGCATAGGAGGCGGCGGCAGCGGCGGCGACGCAGCGTATCCTCTATCAACATATTCATCATCACTTTCGTCTTCGTCCGCATACGAGCTGTATTCCTGTCGCGAGCCTCTCGACTGCGAATGCATGCTGTACTCCGACATATCGGTCGACCTACGCGGCAGCATGCTCGGCACCGGAGGCGGCGCGTAGTGCGCTGTAGGAATAGGCGGCGGCGGTGGCAGCGTGCTCACAGGTGGTGGGGGAGGTACTGCAGGCTGATGATGTGCCGGCGGTGGCGGCGGAGTGTAGTACTCTGCAGGAGACGTCGAAACTGTAGCCGGCGGGAAAGTAGGAATTGGAGGAGGAACCGCCATCATTGACATAGGACGAGGAGCAGATGTCGGCGGAGGAGGAGGAACCGCGCGCGGCTGTGGCTCGACGTATTGATCCTCTTCTTCATCTGACGACTCAGCATACTGTGGCTGCTGGGGAGGAATCTCTGGCATAGGCGGCGCGCGGGCAGGCGGAGGCGGAGCCACTGCCACGGGCGACTGAGGAGGAGACACAACTGGCTCTGCCTGAGGAGGCACAGGCGGTAAACGGTCCCTATTGTTGTTAGCAGTGGCAATGAATATAGTGAATAGACTTACTCGACGTGTAGAGAAGCGGTGCGCTGAACAATAGCTGGCATATTAATCTCTCCAGTTGCTACGCTCGAGATAGGTGCTGGCGCAGGCTCTTCAGCGGTAGTTGCTCTTGATAAAGGAGCAGTGACTGCAGGTGTAGGCTCGACTTCTTCTTCTTCTTCTTCTTCTTCTTCCTCTGCTTCCTCTTCTTCTTCTTCTTCCTCCTCCTCGCTACTACTCTCAGCAGGTGCAGGCGCAGGTGCAAGAGCAGGAGCAACCATTCCAGGCATAGGCATCATAGGTACCATCGACACACGTCTCGCTTGGACTGGTTCCTCTTCCGCGGCTTCCTCAGGCTCAGGTGCGCGTTTAGGCGGCGCCCTAGGCGGAAACCCTCCCATCGGCATACCCATCGGCATGCCCATAGGCGCTCCGACTCCAGCTAACGCAAAAGGCATGCCCATTCCTCCAGACATCTTAGCCATGCGTTCACGAATAGCCATGCGGCGCGCAACTTCAGGATCAATCTCCTCTTCTTCCTCTTCCTCTTCGTCTTCCTCGTTCTGGCCGGCTGGCTCAGCTCGAGATTCAGTAGGCGTCTCACTTTCTGTGTATTCATTCTCAGCTTCGTATGCTTCATCAGTGTCCTCTGCGATTGACTCGATGTGAGGCACTGCTTGGTGCTGGACATGCTGCTCAATGTTGTCCTCGATATCTGTCTGCATAGCGGCCTCGTCAGGCTCGTATCTGTCATCCGTATGGTGTGTCGTAGTATGCGGGATCTCCGGAATGACACCCGACGATGACACGTAAGAATCAATGGACGCACGTCGCGGAAGATCGGTGGCCTCGCTGTCGATGCTCCGGCGGGGCGAGAGCGTAGGCTGCTGCTCTTCCGGAATCTGTTCATACGCTTCAGGCGATGCAACGGGCAGCTGATCAGCGGGAATAGCCTCTGACGCAGTTTTTTTGTGCGTTTTCTTCTTCTTCGCGCCGGCTGCTTTTGCGGCAGCAGCGGCTTGCTGCTCGAGCTGCTGCTGCTGCAACAAAGCAATACGATCTTTTAGGCTAGTACCGCCCGTATTGATCTTCTCGTGATGCGAGGGATCCTCGCGCTCGATCTCGCCCTCTGCGGTAGCATCGAAGCTCGATCGCGTCGGACTAAGCTCTGTATGATAATCGGCGGGAGGTTGCTTATACTGCTGCTGCTGCTGCTGCTGCTGTACCTGGGGAACGTAGGCGGATGGAGCCGGGGCGACGAAGGGCTTGCGAACGAAAGACTGCGCTGTTGGTTTGGCTTGCGGAGTGATCGGAGGTGCAGAAACGGTGTTGAATGCTGCGATGCGGTCTCTGAAGGATGACTTGAGTCCGGATGCTGGCGAGGCAGTGGTTGCTGCTGCTGCTGCTGCAGAAGCAGACGACGGCGCAGCAGCAACGACACTCGCTGGCTCAGCAGGCAATTGCGCTGGCTCCGGTTCGGGAATGGTCTCTTTGACGACTGGAATGGGCTCAGCAGGAACAGCAGCTGGCTCTGGTTGAGCAGACGGCTCTGGTTGAGCTGATGGCAGCACCACCGGCTCAGCAGCCACCGCAGCAGACTCCGCCGGCTTTGATCTCGGATGCGAAGGCGCTTTTGGCCCAGCTTCTTCTTCCGCAACGACCTCGACAAAGTTGCGCGGGAACATTCCCTCGCGAAGAGCGCCAGCCTGGTCAAAATACTTGCCGCTGAACCACTCGTCGTCCTCGACCGCCGTGACCTGGATCTGCGTCCCGACCGGGAACGAAAGGTCGTCCGGGTGGTCGGAGAGATACTCAAACACGGCCCTGACCTTAAATGGCGGGTCCATTGCGCGCAAGAGGCTGTTGGTTGGGATTGCTGAGGGTGTTTTGGGTGGTGAGGGTGGTGAATTGGCGGGGTGGTGTTGATGCCAGCTTCGTGGACGAGGCGCGGCGATAGGCTGCGGCAGCTGAGTAAGAGTGTATATGTGTATTATGTAATAGATTAAGAAAACGACTGACTAGGTAATAGGATCCAGATTAAAGCTATGTACAACTCAACGATATCAAAACACAACAACGTCTATCCAAACTAATCCAATCCCACCGTCTCGCTCGCTGCACTCGTTGGGTCATTCAACCCCTTCGCTGCCGCAGAGTCCGCGAAAAAATCACTGTCTTTCAGCGGTCTCATCGTCAACGAGTCAGCGGTCTCTGTGTTCGCGCTAGGTACAAACTTCTTGCCGTCTTGTAAATGCCGTTTCGTAAAGTACTCTCGCGCAGGCACCATCACCGCGTCGCGGCAGGCCTCTTGAATCGCGCTGCCGCTGAGACCCGCCATCTGCTGCGCGACTTTGTTGAAATCAAACGACGAGTCAAGGGCAGTGCCTTGAAGCATTAGTTTCAAGATCTTCTTGCGTTTGTGCTCGTCGGGAAGTTTCACAGCGTATCGCTTCGGCATGCGTCTGAGGAACGCGGTGTCGATGTCAGTCGGTCGGTTCGTGGCACCAAGCACAAGAACCCTGCCGTCAGTCGTGAGACCGTCCCAGAGAGTCATAAACTCAGCCTTGACCATCGACATGGCTTCATGGTCGTTTGACGCGCGTTGACGTAGAAACGAGTCGATTTCGTCGATAAAGATGATACACGGCTCGAGTTTCGCAGCAAGAGTGAAAATCGCATCCACAATCTTATTCGACTCGCCAAACCACTTGTCTGCAATCGATGAAATTTTTATATTCAGGAACGTAGCTGAGGATTCATGCGCAAGAGCTTTTGCGAGCATGGTCTTGCCGCAGCCTGGCGGGCCGTATAGCAGCACGCCTTTGGGTGCTTGGAGAAGTGGTGAATTCTTTGCAAAAAACTCTGGCCTGATTTCATATCGTCAGCATGATTCCGTTTAAATACTTTTGATAAAAACATACAAAGTCAGCGGATATAAAACGGTTTCACGTAAATCATCAATGATATCTTCCAATCCCCCGATATCCTCAAATCCAACCTGGATATCCTCCGGCAACACGACCTCCTCGAGCAGAGAAGCCTCGTACGTGCTGAGTTTAACATTCGGATTATTCTCTTTCATTTTAGCAAGCAGTTTGTTGGTCTTTGTCTTGCTGGGGGATTTAGCGGATCTTGGTGCCATCAACTTGTCTATCACGAACGAGGAGACCGATTGCGCTACCAGGGCGCCCAGTGCCGCGACGAGGGCCATGCCTGCCACGTTCGTCAAAAACACTCCCAAAGGCGATGGCTGCGAACGATATACCATTGCTGCTCTGGGTGGCGTTGATGGTGGTGGTGTTGGTGATGTTGAGAGTGTTCTGAAGCGGCGTGGTTGTGGCAATCAGCTTAGAACTCCCAACCTTCTCTGTTCATGTGAATTCCTACTGCGAAGCACACGATACACAATACTGTATTATCGCCAAACAAGTTACGATTAAATAGAGAAAATACAGAAAAATTACCACAAATATCCCAAAATTAAATATTACAACCAAAGTGCATTTATCGCATCGCGTTGCCAGACGTACGCAAATCAGAGTCACTCCACGCGCAACACTTTGCTCCGCCAAACCTCCTCAGCATCGTCTCCTTCAATGTATACGACATTGCCAACGTATCGCAAAATCTCTTGGTCGTTTTGGAAGTCCGCGTACTGGTCTGAAGCGACGATAGTGAGCGGTGCGCTTTCGTCGTTGGCCAGATGCCGCAGTATAGGCTTTATCGACTCTGCCTTGGACAGCAAAAAGACATGCGTCGAATGCGCAACATAGCTCGAACGAAGGCTCTCGAGCGAAGGAACTGACGGTGAAAAAGGCAGATAGGTCGGATACAGAATCAGCAGATTGATCTGCTCCTGCGTGCTCTCTGTGAGCAGCTTCTTCGACGCGATAGTCTGGTCACTTATCAGCAACAGCGCACACAAGCAAGTTCGACAGCAGACTGAATACATACCTCGGACATGATAACAACCACCTTTCGTTTACTCGTCCCTTTCGCCTTCTTCATCTGATTTCTCTGCTGTTCGGGCTCACTCTCATTTGCCTCGTTCGCTGCATCGCTGCCCCGCGACTCGAGCCAGCGCGTCACGGGCTCAGAAAAATAGTGATACGCAACCGATCCCACAGCAGCAAGCGCGACGGTGCCGATAATCAGCGGAAGCGCTGTCCTCCGTCTGTTTCTCTGCGACATCTGTCAAGCCGTGGAGGAATCGTGAGAGACGTGTTTGGTGAGGAAGCCTTCGCATCGATTCGTCACGTGAAGCGACGCGTTAGAGCGCGTTGGATCAACACACGATGAAGACATGAATTACTTTACATTCGCCAATTAACCAGATTTTTCTATATATGATTCTATTACAGCGCAGTGTTGTACGCGAATCAGCTCACGCTGGCGGAATGAACGACGCAAACAACACAGCTTGCACTCCAATCCACGTAACCATATACCGAACCTCCCACAGTCCCTCATGTCGTTTAAAATCCGCCTTTGCGCGCTTTATAAACCCTTTTACGCCTTTCTCGGTAATCACTTCGCCGGAGTCTTCGGGCTCGTCCTGGAATATCCGCTCGGCTAGGTACCAGTATACGAGCGGCATACATGTTCCCACTCTTGTGATGATCTGGACATGCCAGACAAAGAGACTCATAACGCCCATAACAGCTTCAACCATGATATAAGGGCGCAGCCGTGCTACTCCCTTATATCTTTGAAACGACCGGTAGAATAGGAACCAGGTTGGAAATGCGAAGCAAAAATTGGGAATCTGCGCGGGACGCCAGTACTTCAAAAATCCATTTCCCCAGTACTCCTTCTGCACATATCCGTAAATTAGCGGAGGCATCTGAGCGCACCATTCCCGACCGGGACAGTATCGGAAGTAGGCGTAGACCTGGCCTGCGAAGAACGCGCATCCAATAAGTGTTCCGCCTAGTGTGATTGCCAGTGATTTAGCAATTTTCTTGGCCATGAGTGATTCATAAAGATCATTAAGAAAAATAATCCCCCACAGAATACCATTCCCTCGAAGAGCGCAGGTGACGCTGAATGCGATGCTGGCAAACAGATGAAGATCAGCTTCGCGACAAGCGATTCCTAGGAACGAGAAAGCAGCAAATAGAGTCTCAGAGTAGCCTGCAGACATGAATATTCCTCCGGGAGATATTATAAAAAGTAGCGAGGAAATCAGCGGAAACATTGACCGTGGCTGACGTGGCGTGTTGCTTTTGGATGTTGCAGCCATTTGCGGTCTGATATACTTTTGTAGTTGCGTAGAAATTGTATAAAGAAGCACAATTGCAAGATAATGGCCAATGTGAGAAATAAGAATAGCCGCTATAGCATAAATATAAATGCTTTCGACAACATTGCCTGCTTCATCGACCTCCTTCTCCAGACCGGGCCAGCTCCAGGTCAACACCGGCAACACGACATATTCACCCACGACTCTGATAGTTCCTGTCCATAACCATCCAAAAGCCCAGAACTGCTCGTAAATATACCCGCTTTGCGCAATCTTGATAAAGTACACTGTGTCCCAGACCAAAAACCGCGGCAAGACGTAGTTTGCTATCCACGGCACATTCTCTGAAGTGAAAAGCAGCTGCGACGAGGTATCGTATTGCTCAAGAACCAATTGGGGAATCACGAATAACAATGACTTTATAAACACGAATACAGACGTGAGAAGCGATATGTCTGTTGAATAAGGCTCAGAAAGCAGCATTGTGCTCGCTGTGGGAAGTGAGAACAAACATCAACCGTTTGACAACTTTCAGATGTGGAAGAGGAAGCTGACGCTTGATGTCGTCCTGTGCACCGCATAAACATTTCTGTAAGTATACGGTTGTTCTGAAACTGCAATAGCATTTACTGTTTATTATTTCTATACCAATAAAATAAGACATCATGCGATATCGAATATATATCTATTACAAAGCATTTACATAACCCGCATTATTTGCCCCACAATAGCTCAACGATCGATCGCGTTGTAACAGAGGGCGAGAATCAGCAAAGCAAAACAGCAGCAAAAACCAGCAAAGAAACAGGGAAGAAGTGGCTTTTGCGAGAGTATTCTGCGCTGATATTTGATATTGCGTTGTTGTAAGAGAGCCTTTTGTTTTGCTTGTTTTGTGAAACAAGAGTTGCGGATCGTGAGTTCGTGAAAGTCGTGTGCGGAGTGCAAGAGGAAGCCTGCTTTGCCAAATAGACGTGCTTCAGAGAAGCGTTCGCAGAGATCAGTGGTTTATTGTAAATCTGTGCTTTTAACTGAAGTGTTGCTTTCTGGAGTTTGCTGGATCTTATCTTGTGCAGACGCTGTTGGCTTATGTATCGCGTTCTTTAAGCTGAAGAACCTGGTAGACGTGAGTAAGAGGCGTCTATCTCAGCGTGCTGGAGAAGGAAGGAAAGATAGTAGTTTATTCAGAGACGACGAGGAAGTATTGAATAAAGATCTGATTTGATTCTTCGATATGGACCAGCAGCAATACAGCGAATATCTCCTGCAACAGCAGCAACAGCAGCAGCAACAGCAGCAACAACAGCAGCAGCAGCAGCAACCACAGCAGATGTACTACTACAGCCAACAACAACAATCCCCAGCTCTTCAGCAGCAAGACCAACAACAGCAACTGCAACAACAGTATCACCAGCAGCTCTCAGGATACAGCAATTACTATCCTCCACAGTCCATCGACGACTACGCCACGAACCCCGCCGTCGCTCCTCCACAGCAGCAGCACCCTTCGCAGCAGCATCAACAGCAGGAACTGTACGATTCCTTTCAATTGCCGTCTATTTCGCAGATCGCTGTACCGACAAGTGAGGCTGGACAGTACAGCAGCAGTAATGGGAACTTGCCGTCGATTGAGGATAACGTGCAGGGATACTACTCCCCCGGATACGCCCAGCAGCACCCGCAGCAGCCTGCAGCAGTGCCGTCGCCTGGATATGCGCAGCCAGGGATAAGAACACCCTACTTCACGTCATACTCACCACAGCCTTCCTCGCCATTGCCACAGCAGCATGTACAGCAGGCACCCTCGCAGCAGCAACTTCCCTACATGATGAGCTCTCAGATCGGATCTCAGTACGATGCACAAGCACAGCAGCAATACCAGCAAATCTTTTCAAACGCAGCGCTGTTTGATAACATCGGTACAATGCCTGCGCCGTTCGGATCAATCTCAGCACCACCTGCTATGCAAGCAATGCAGTCGCAGTGGCAGATCCCAAATGCACAAGCGCAGACTCCGGCTCCCGCGCAGCAGCAACCGGCTCCCCAGATATCAGTCCAGAGTACCGCCCGAAGTATGCCTCAATCTGCTGCTCCAATAGATCAAAGAATACCTTCCAAACCGGCATCGCCAGCTCCAGGCGCGTTGGCGGCAGCAACAGCAGCTGCCGTGCTAGCAGCGGCCAAGAAGAAACGCCCTGCATCTTCAGATACTGGTGCGCTCAAGAAACGAGCCACTGGACGTAAAACCGAAGCATCGCCTCCCCCGCCTCCTCCAGCGCCCGTCGAACTTCCACTCTTATCCGAGAAAGATCCGATTACGGCTGTACGCACGCGAATTGCAAGCGCGTTCAAAAACTTATTAGATGATAAACCGGCTCTTGTCGAGCGCTTGGTGGATATCGCGCTTTCTATCCCGGACGAAGGATACGGCAAGCAAGCCAAGTTCGACTTGCGCGAGACGTACATCACGTATTTGCTTTCTCTTTTGACATCTGTGAATCGCGAGATTTGGCGGATGATGGCGTTGAACATCAAACTACTCGCACGTCTGCGAAATTGGCTCGTGTTTGACTATAAAGCGAATGACTTTGAAAAGATCGGATTACTGGTGAATATGTTAACTCGAATGATGCCGAACATGGAGGATCTGGATACAGTTAAAATGACCAAGCCATTGATTTTGGTTAGTAAAAAGGCACAAGGCGCTGTTGCTGAGAGTGCAAAAAAGCTACTCGAGCGCGCAGGTGGTATGTTCTTTCTTGAATTTTTTTTTCTTCTGTGGTATATATTCTGATGAGTGTAGAGAGTGAGACTGCACCGGCCGCTCCTCAGTTAAGTAAAACTGCGCTGTCGAGTATTTCGATCAAGAAACGGACAAAGGCCGTATCGTCGGAGGAGGCTGCTACAGCGCCTACGACTACAGCTGGAAATAGCGCTTTTTTCCAGGGATTGAAGAAATCGACTGCTGCGCCAGTGAAGCCAGCGACGAATGCTACACCAGCAGCTACGACCACATCGTCTGAGCCAGCGTATGTTCTATTCCATTGAAGCAATGCATGTGCTAACAGTATATAGGAAACCGGCGCCGAGAGTGATGTCACTAGTAAGCAGTATGTTTTCGAGCAAACCCGCCTCGACCGACGACAGCATCGATAAGCCGGCCGCCGACACCACCAACACCACCACTACCGCCGCCGCCAACAACAACAACGGCAAGAAGAAACGCAAGAAAACGGTCACATGGCGCAGCGACGCCGAGCTCGTTGCCGTGCGATACTTTGAGTCTGAAGGTACAACGCGCGGCAACGCGAAGAAGAAAAACGTGCGCGAGTTAGATAAAGATGAAGGTTTCCGAATGGGACATCGGTCAGAGCAAGCCGGTGCGGAGAGCGGGGAGCAAGAACGAGACGCAGAGGAAGATGAAGTGGTGCAGTGGTATACTCCGCAAGAGATTGATTTCACGAAAAGTGAACGAATCTCAGGATCTCAGTTATCTCGAAATATGTATAAACGAGGCGGAGAGAGTGTTGCAGTAAGCGCTGAAGCCGAGCAACAGAAGAAGAGAGAGCAAAGTGTGTTGGGTGCGATGTACTTTGCTGAATCTGATATTCCGGATAGTGCGACCGAGCCCGAGGAGGAGGAGGCGGAGGATGAAGCCGAGGATGGGAAGGCAGTGATTGAGATTCGCGTGCCGGAGAAAGTACGTGCCAGATGGGAAAATCGATCGACACCGGATATTATTTCGACGACAAGGATTTCGCTTCCGGCAGATACAGATATTGCACTTACAAACCAGCTATTAAACCCGGTGGTTTTGCAAACTCTTCTTCCATTTCTTACCACAGCGCAACAAAATGAAAAAACTGGCGTCACGTTGTTTTCGGCTGTGTTTCCTGCTCAGACGGATGGGAAGAAGAAAGATGTGGATTACGAAGCATTAGCTGCGATGATAAAAGTTGCTGGCGTTGTAAGCCGATGACTGACAGTTCTGATACAGAATGTACAGATATTATGAATAAATGATACATATACAAATTTACTATATACACAAACAAAAAAAAACAATACGTCTACTTTTTAGAATCATCCTTCAAAACATCAGCAAGTTGTCCGTAGATATCATCAATCGATGTCGCGACATCCTCGCCGTCTTCTACTCCGCCGACAAGACCGTACATGTCGTCGTCGGTGATTGAGTCGAGGTTGTGCTCGTTCGCTGCAGCCGCTTGAGAGACGCCTCTGTTGATGCTACTCGGGGCGCGGGTGTCATCGGAGTCAACGTGCTTTGAAGCTCTAGAGAAGAGCGGGGTCTCGGCGGCCGACTCTGAGTTTTCGTAGAGGGAGCTGCGCGAAGAGTTGGCAAGGACTCGGGATTGCAAGCTGTCGTATGGAGTTTTCAGACGCATCTGCACGTCACCGCTCCAGTACACGTTAAGCTGCTGGATAGAGAAGTTCTCTGGAGTGAATCGCTTCGACATCTCCTGCGGGTTGACGGAGTTCATGGGCGAATAACTGGCTCTCGGGTCGACCGCGCGCTGCATCAACAGCTCGCTGATGACACCCGCGAGCAGGACTCTGCTGCCGCCGAGCTTACGACCGGGAAAGACGCGGTTGTAGACGAGTCCGCCAGCTGCTTCGCCGACGCGCGGGGTCTGGAACGCGCGTCCGGCTAGCGCATAGGTGAGGCCAGCTGTGCCGGCGGTGGTCGTCTGGCGGAGCACGGGGTGCGGCAGGGTCGGCTTGAGGACAAACTGCGGAGCGGCAGAAGGCGCGCCGGCATTGTACTGGACATAGAGGCCGTTGTGACGAAGCGGGACGCCGAGCAGCGACGAGGACGAGGGCGAGGACGAGGACGAGGAACCGGGCTTGAGCGGTGAGCCCGGGTTGGTGACGGCTGCCTGGGCGCGCAGTTCGCGCAGCTCTGCGAGCGAGGGGACTTTCTGCCTGGCGCGGGCCGTGGCGAGCTTCGAGGGCAGCGAGCTGGCCTTTCCAGGCGAAGACAGCAGCGACCGCAGATCGCGCTGCTTGAGCGCGCGGTCGTCGGACTGGTTCGGTCGCAGCACAGAGACAGTCGCGGGCATGCCAGTTTCCTCGATCTTGGTGCGCGAGCGATAAAACAGCGCGCCCGAGTAGAAATCTGTGAATCCCTCGGGAGTGCACAGCGCAGACACAGTGATGTGCTTCAAATGGGTCGACTGGCCTGGGAGCTTCGGAATTGGCGCCTTGAGTCCAAAATCGCCTCGACGAAGCGAATGCGTTGGAGCAGTCAGGACTTGCTCGGTCGGATGCCGCGCACGTCGCAAGTACGGCAGAGACTTTGGCAGCGAAACAAGCCGTGAATTGCGCAGCACTTGCGCGAACGACGGATTGCTCAGGCTGCTCATTGTGCTGTGTGGTGCTGCTGTGCTGAAGACTGAATGAGCTGAAATGGTTGTGGTGAAGAGAAGCACGAAAATGTAGCCCTTGCCCTGGACGAGTGCTAATGAGAGCAGACCGAGAGTCGGACACAATTGTGCAGTTAGTTAACGAGCTTGTGGAGCAGTGCGCTAATTGGCATTAAAACTATTTGTATCTGGTATAACAGTGGTGAATATAAGCAACAACAAATGTTTTATTACGTAATACACATGTGCAGTATTACCAAGCATTTACTAAATATATGTGCATCACGTGCGCGCGGGTCGAGCGGCTCGTCTGCGTCGCGTTGCAAACGAGCTGCAGCGATAGTTGATAACAAGACATAAATAGAACAGTAATCAGAAATAGAACGGATAGTGCGATATACTACGATATACTGCAACAAGGCAGTAATAGCAGCAAGAAACAATTCACACCGCGATACAGCGCAACTGCTCCACAAAACCCAAAACCCCTGCATTCCGTCGTCGTCAGCTTCGCCTCCATTCTGGCCGCTCTGCGCTCCTCTCCACCGTGCTTCCTCACTCCTCCCGGAACAGCGGCAACACATGGCCAAAGTGCTCTCGTCCGTGATCTCGTTCGCGAGCTCGAAGCCAGGCGAGTCCTCGCAGTCCATCTTGTCTGCGCCAGCCTCGCCGCGTATGGGACGTACGCGCACCCGGTCTTACTCCAAAGTCGCGAACGAGGGCGATGACGAGAAACGGCTCAGCGCGTATGACGACGACGCGTACGACGACGTCGAAGACGCATTCGAAGAACACGCGCGTCCACACGAGCACTGGTCCTCCGCCCTCGCAATGACAAAGTCCTCCTCGCCGCCGCGATACGTCTATCGTCCTCCCCGCGGACCCAGCAGGTCCCCTTCGCGGCCGCCTCCTCCGCGACCGAGGACCTCGAATGCCTATTCTCACGCCCGCAGCAGCAGCAGCGGCAGCGTCAGCCTGCCCACCAGCAACCCGTTCGCGGACGCTCACGAGCCTGCGTCGGAAGACAACCCGTTCCTCTCGCGCCGCGAAAAACGCGCCCACACCGTTTCCGGATCGCAGCCAGACCTCTCCTTTCTGTCAGACACTTCAGAGCCCTCTTCAGCTGAGCAGCCGCCACGGCTCACGCCAAAACCGAGAACCCGCCCGCGCGCTCGCACCGTCTCCGGCGTCTCCTCGCCTCTGCGCTCAGCGACCCACGAAACATGGGTAAACTACCACAACGAAGATCCCCCGACCACGGCCTCTGCGCTCGTTTTCTCAGAGTACAGCGGGCGCAGTCCACGGCACGACGCTCTGGATGCTGCTCCTGCTTCCGGACTGATGCCGCCGCCGCTGTTGAGACCGAAACCCGATATGCGACGCTGGCGCGCTGAACATCATTCTTGATCCCTTCACCCACCACTACTATCAACATATCAAAATACCTATCAATTTGGAGTTTCAGGTGCCGGCTTTTGTTTTAGATATTCAACTCTTATTTCTCTTCTCGACGGATTCTTCAATTCTTACATGTGTCTCTTCGAGATCAGCATATTCCGTTGTTTGGTTTGACGTGTACATATATGTAATACACTTAGTACTACTAGATCTATTAGAATCCAATTGTATATATTAATTGTAATACTCAATTACAATAGTAAAACTACACTTATTACATGAAAAAAAAAGCGCAAATGCATAAAAACAAAAAAAAAAGTGCAAAATCAAAATGAAATGAAAAAAGAAATATCCGACTCCAGAAAACACAAGAAGACAAAACAGAAAAGAAAAACACTTTTTTATTGTGCAAAAAAAAAAAAAAGAAAATTCCGACTCCAAAGCAAAATGAAAAAAAACAAAATAGCTCTGCAAATAGGAAATAATCATATAATAATAGCCTTGATCCATCGTAACGTCCGCTTACCACTGCCCCAAATGCCTTTCTCCATCATCCGCATCTCGTGTGCGGTTTCGGCTTCATATAGATCCATCTCGCGTCTTCCCAAATCGAGATCCATGCGGGCTAATGGCACGAGGCGCGTTCGGCGCCATAGTTTGTAGCTTACAAAGCATATACAGAAGAGTAACAATGAGACGTAACTAGCAAAGAAATATTGCCATTCGAATTTAACGAAAATCGTCATATCGTTGAAAATAACGAGCGCCAGACAGCCGATTAATCCAAAATATGCCATGTATGGTTGAAGTGGCGAGCGGTACGGGTATGTAGGCATATCGCGTTGCACAATATCCGGGCGTAACTTCAATCCATGGTAGAATCTGATATAACTCAGACATATTCCCGCCCATACTAACGTGCCAGGGACCGAAGTAAGTTTGCGAATCCAGTAGTAAACTGTGATTGAATTCGCGTTTGGAAACGACACAAGGAATACAGTCATCGCAATCATGAACGTAAAGATAACTGAAACGAACGGTAAACCGCCTTTAGTGCAGTAGCCAAACACACGCGGTGCCTTGCCTTGAATAGCCATAGCGTACAGCGTCCGACTCGACGCATAGAGATACGAATTTCCAGCACTCCACGCGCAAAAGACAAACAAGCAGGTAACAACCGACCCTCCAACACACAGCCCCGCATTCTGCAACGCAATAATCCAGGGCGACGAATTAGACGACGAGTATCCTTTCATCGAAATCGATCCGCTCTCACAGTTGCCGTTGCCGACCGATTGCTTGGACCAGCTAACTTTCTGCGATGAGTACGTCGCCCATGGTGTAAAAAATCCAGGCAACGCGGAGTTTCCGGCGGCGACATTCAATCCGATAGCAAACACACCAAGCATATACAGCGTGAAAATACGGAAAAAGATCCGCAACGTAGCACGCGGTAAGGATCGCCGTGGATGCCGCGCTTCTCCAGCGGTAAGAGCTACTAACTCAGTGCCGGAAAAACAGTAAACTGCTTGAACTACTGATGTCCAGACCATGAGAAAACGGCCGGTTGATCCTTCGATTCTGTCGTTGCTCGTGACTTCAAAGTTGGGTCTGAACGCACCGTAATCGGAACTTTTCGAGCTGTCCCAGTCTGCATTTTGTCAGTATTTATGAAAAAGTAGCAGCAAGTAATAGCAACTTACAGGTAAAATCAACGGGAAAGGTAGTCTTTTTTCCGCTCTCAGGAGAGATATGACCACGATTGAGGACAAACATGAAGATAATCAAGCCCAACAACAAAGCAAGTTTGATTTGTCCAAAGACATACTCAATTTCGCCATAGATTTGCACACGCATCGAGTTAATGAAGATGATGACAAATAAAAAGACAACGACCATGACGGCGGGGTATAAGTTCCATGGGTTGAATGGTTCAAAGTAGGTCAGCAAGACGGCCGCTGACGAGACCTGGGTAGGGATTGCGATTGCGAGAGAGAACCAGTAGCATAAGCCAAGAGCAAATCCCAGAGCATCGTCAACAAAGCGCGAACCGAAAGCAGAGATACCACCAGCGATAGGGATCAGGGCAACCATCTCTCCGAAGGAGACCATGACAGCAAAGACAATAAAGCCAGTGAGCAGGAAGCCGAGCAAGATGCCGAGGGGCCCGGAGTTTCCTAGCATTTTGCCAGAGCCAGTGAATAGGCCGTTTCCAAGGACGCCTCCGACGGCAATCATTTGGATATGCCGGGTCTTTAAGGTACGTTTGAGCTCAGTGTAGTGCTTTTTGGGCGGTTGATAGGCCATACTCTCTTCGATGGCGTAATGCCCGCCGCCTGCCTCCGCTGTATCGTCGATGACAAAGGTACCGAGAGAAGACTGTATTGAGCGCTGATAGTCGTAGTCCGAGGGCCGGCGCGGGTGGTCGAGCTCGTAGAGGTCGAGGTTATCTGAGCCGTCGTCGATGAGATAGGACGAGGTGGAGAAGGTTGTGTGCGCGAGCTTCGAGGGCTGCTCGTCGGAGGTGTCATTGCTCCTCGAATCGCCGACGCGGTCGCGACGTGTGAAAGGTTTGCGGTGAACAGGGAATGTCTGGGGAAAAAGATCGTCGATGGGGTCTTCGACGAGCTGTCCGATCTCATTGTGTTTGCCGGCCAAGTCGCTGTCGATGGCGTCTTCGTCGAGATAACCTGCGCCCGGGTCGAGCACGAAACGGCTGACGGACTTGTCGACGGCGGAGCTGTCTGCGCTGGCACTGGCGCCCGAGGAGGAGCCGCCGTAGTCTGGAGCCAGGCCACGCTCGCGGATCTCTGCGTCGAGCGCGTCGTCGGACGAGAGCGACGAGAGCGAGAGCGAGTCCATTGGCAATGAAACCAAGGGGCGGAGCAGGAGCAGGAAGAGGCGTAGGAAGAGGAGAGGGAAGAAGAGGAGGAGGAAGAAGAAGTGGTGGAAGAGCAGACGAGGAGAGTGTTTGGACGAAGCCGGGGTCTCTGTCAAAGATCGAGTAGAGTTTGGCGGGCGAGATGGACGCTGCCCGCGAAGGCGCGATAGGAGGGCGTGGAAGCGTGCCCAGGATAGAATAGGGTAAATTAATTATGCTAACTGATTAAACTGGGGCACATCGCGCGGCAGCCTGAGACCCGCGTTTGGTGCGAGACTGTCTACGCCAAATCTCTCGGGCTTATTCATGGTGTGCTTGCGCCTGTTGGGCAGGGTGGAATAAGCAGTAGCTTTTAGAACCTCACCGCAGGACTCTAATGCGCTCATTCTGATGCGTTTAGTGCGCAGTATTTGGGTGCAGTGCGATAGCGCAGAGAAGCAGTTCCGGCGGAAACAAACCCCAATCTGGGAACCCGGCGCACTGACACCAAACCCTATTATCAGTGTTGGGTGTGTTAGACAGACGCTGTTCACTGCTGTTTCTTTTTATCCGAAAAGGGACAAAACCCCGGAGTCAGATTACGAACCTAACGAAGACCAAAGAGTAAGAAAATGAAAAACATTGAAGAATGGCAGACAAAATGGCGAGCAGGCAATGTTTCATCCCAAGATGCTCTTGCGCTTTCAATGAGTTCTGTGGCGTCCGCCTGCTGTCAAACCGCTCTTCTCTGCGAACCGTGTCTGCTTCCCGCCTCGCTCTGGTCTTCTACTCTTATCTCCTCTCATCCTACTGGTTTTCCTCCCCATCCACTTCAGCAGCCTGACCTGAAAAAATCTCTCTCTCTCTTTTTTTTTTATAAAAATTATAGCAAAATGAAAAAAAAAATAGAAAGTATTGCCTCCTAACGGATTTGAACCGTTGATCTCGGCATTACTAGTGCCGCGCCTTACCAACTTGGCCAAAGAGGCTGTTATTGAATATTTGATTCTCCTGCTCATCCACAATCCTACAACTTGCAAACCCTAACCCTCGTCTTGTAAATTTGCGGTTGTTTCTCCTCTGAGAATGTATTTTCTTATATAAAGTGTACAGAAAATTGTAGAATGATTGCATTATGATTTTTTGAATATTTTTATATATTTGTTTAATGCATTGTGTGGAAGGTATAATGGGTGATTGGCGTTTAATTGTGTTCTCCTGAGTCATCTGCAATTCGCTTGACTATTCGTAGTATTCACAACAGTGAACACTCCAGGCAACACTTGGACAAAACTCCTTTTAGGCCAAATATGATTGTAGTTGTAACTCAGGTTTTTCATGTCTTTTTCACAAATCAGTAGCCACAACTACTCCTTCCGTACTTTGTCTTAGTCCCCTCATTCACGTTACTGTGTTCACGCTCTCTCTCAATGACGCAGCACGCGACTCATCGCGGTGCTGCACCGGCTTGCGTGCGCACTCCGTCTTTGTCTTTTGCTCAGCTCTCTCACAACACTCTGACTCACTCCTTCTACTAGTCTACAATATATTCAACTCTCTCAACTCTCTCAACTCTCAAAACTCTCTATCATCGTCGTCATAATCACATCTCTAACGTACAATCAACCAGCATGACTCGCGCGCCAGACTGCGCCAAACAGCCACCAAAACCTTACTCAATCTGGCTCACTCAAACCCTTTTCTCCTGCTCCTGCTCTTCCTCCTCCCCCTCCTCCTCTTCTTCTTCATCTTCCTCTCTTCCCCAGCATGTCCTTACCATGAACTTCTTTCTACTGCTTACAGTGGTATATAGCTGCGCAGCCCTTGTGCTTGCTAGCGGTGTTGGGTACGTAGGCTCCGGGATCATCTCATCTTCCTGATCTCTGCTCTCACTGATCTCACCTGATCCGATCTCTGATCTGTCTGCTAACAAACCCAGCGTCCACGTCCAGGTAGTAGCCCGCGTCCGCCAACACCTCTCCGACGAAGACCAGGCCCGGTCTACCTATACAATCCCCGGCGCCTTCTTCCCAGACGCCTTCTACGACTGCATGGGTCTCTCCGACGTAGCCGAGGCTGCCCACTGGCCGCCTTTCCTCCGCACCGCTGCTGAATACTACCGCGAAACATACGTCGACAAGAACAACATCAAAGCCGGAGCTGGTCTGCGCGCTTTTCTCCTTGGTGCTCTCACTCACCAAGTCGCTGACGTCTCATGGCACTCCCTCGGCGTCGATCAGGGCCTTCTAATGGCCATCTCCCACAGAGAATTCGACGGCGACACGACCACCGCGCATCGCACCCTCGACACCGGCGGCGACATGATCATGATGTTGCGCATCCTGCGCGCCTCAGACGACCTCGAATGGCTCACCCAGCGCTGGACAATCCCCAGTCTGGATCTTATCAACATTTACCGCCGTCTCAACCTCGATGTCTTGCGTCCTGCCCTCGAGTACTGCATGGCTCGCGGTGTAGCTGCCCTCAGTGCAGAAGTCAACATCGCGCGCACCATGTATCCCACATATGCCAAAAAAAGTCCACTTCTACTTGACGTTCTCGAAGATTATTTCATGGGCGGCATTCAAGAAATGACTGCCTCAACACTGCGCTGCTTAACGTCCTACCAGCAGTGGCTCGACAACGGGCTACCAGAAGATACAGACGCTTGGAATATCTGTGAGGTTTTCGCCGGACGAGCGCCACAATTCATCGATGCATCTGATCCTTATCATGCCCAATCAGCAGTCGTCGGCGACCTCAAAGAATACATCGACGATATTATTCCTGAATTGGAATTGTCGACCTCACCAGACGACTCGGAGACTTATATCGAATTCCCAAAAGTTCTGCTCCCAGAGCACATGCAAAAACGCGATCAAACTGTCTTTAAGAGCAAAGCACAGCCAGTTGGAGTGACTCTGTCAACCGGTATGTCTGGTTCGCTCTTTGGATCGGTGTTCACTGTGGGAGATTTCCGAGGTAGCAATATCGGCCCTTGTCTTGCTGTTTCTGCACCTTACGAGTACTCTGAAGAGACAGAGAGCGTTGACGGAGCTGTTTACATTATACCGCTTTCAGAACTCGACTCTATGCTATTAAACGATCCGACCGCTGTAAAGACTAAATTGGCCACTTTGGATTATCGTATTGCACCGCCTGTACACAAGTTGTTACATAGTTCTCGCCGTGAGAGGTTCAATCTCACATTTCCGCGTCAATTCGGTGCTTCTATGGCACCTATCAATCTATTTAACACCACATTACTTGCCGTTTCGTCTCCCGGAATCTCCACGATTGACATTTTTGCTGGATCAGAGCTGCTACTCACCATCACGCCACCTGCACAAGGAAGCACATCGACGTATGGCAATCGTGGTCGCAAGCTTTTCGGTAGCAACTTGGTAGTTCACGACGTTGACAGAGATGGCATTCCTGATCTTGTCGTGTCGGCGCCGCTGTCAGATTTGACTACTAGATACCGAGAACAAGGGGAAATAATAATCCTATCAGGGCGAGAGATTGAGTCGGCTCTTGCTAACGGCTTTACTACAGTTGCTATGGATTTCATCAGGCTATCTCGGTTTGTGACGCCTAAAGAGATTGAGATTCCTCACGAGGACGACACACCTGCAACTTTCCAAACATCAGCTGGCTTTACGGATTATCAGCTGTTTGGATCGCAGATTGCGTTCTCGACGTCTTCAGCGTGTACAGTTTACATTGGAGCACCAGGATCCAAAGGTGTTTTTGCATTCAGCGCAGAGAGTGGCGTCCCGCTTTTTGGTCTGTTCAGCGAGCTGGGTGCAGTTTCGGGATACGGCGGCGGTGCACTCCTGACTGGCCACATCGAAGGACTGGGAGAATGGATTTTGATTGGCAGTCCCAACGAAGCTGTACTTGATAGCAAGGACGTCCCCAGACGTGGAAGACACGCACCGGGTGAATTTGGTCAGAGCGGGTTGTGCTACCTGTACATTCGGCGCGAAAACTCGGAAAATATCAAGCCGAAGCTTGTGGCGTATATCATTCCTGACACTGGGGGTCAAGAGTTTGTAAAGTTTGGATATACGGGATCTTTAAAGGATGGCGATCCGAATACTGTTTACATTTCGTCGCCATTTGCAGGTGCAGGCGAAGGAGCAGTGTGGACATTTTCGATCGAGGATGCTGTTCTTGCCTTGATTGCGCGGGAAACGCCTGAAGGTACGCCCAAGTACGACAATTTTGAAATCTTGGAAAACTCGTCATCTGAAAAGATCGGAAGAGTGGAACCGGCGCTTCTTTCGACTCCTATTATCAGGCTGAAACCGATTCTGAGTGGAAATCGACTGAACAAGCAAATCGAGTCGTGGTTTGGAAAATCAGTACTCTCTTTTGCGGATTATTTATTTGTCGGGATGCCATATTTTGGATTCGGACAGCTGGGTAGTAAAGAACGAGCTAGTACGGGGTTGAACGCTGGTGGAGTTGGTGTATATAAATTGTGAATAATTGCGGTTGGGACTGGGAGTTAGAGGCATAAATGGCATGGCTTTGCGATAGGATTCGGGATATTGTGTGGATCTGTTTATCAATCTATTAAAGAATAGACGCAGGTACATTGTAATAGCGAGAACGCGTGAGCAGCGCGCGTCTAGGGTTTCTACTGCGCCCAAAGCGGTAACCCAAAGCAATCGCCGACGCGCTCCTCATCGCCCTTTTTTGCGTGCAGTTTCTAGATGAGGAAAGCATGCAACGCGCACGCTCTGGCTCGGACTCGAGCAGTTCGCGCGGATCCAGCGCGGGCCCGAGTAAAAAAGCGCGGCCGAGTGCGCCTGATGTGCCGGGCTGCTTGAAACGCCTCGAGCAGCTGCACCGCGCGCTGAACACACTCTACACGTTCTTGTCCTCGCGCAAGAGTATTCCGCCACTACTGAGCACCTTCCAAGCGTCGATCAAGGATCTGACTGTCGAAGACGCCGCGGGGATCCATTTCTTGATGCCGGGCACGACGAGGTTTGAGTACGTGGATGAGGTCGAGCTGAGCTTGTACGCAGATCAAGTCGCTGCTGCTGGCACTCGCGATCGCCTCGGCCGTGACACGGGAAACGATATATTCAGCATCGAGGAGAATAATGAAAGCAACGGCAAGAGGAAATACATGCTTATCTTTGAGTTTGTTGAGGAGGCAAAGAAGACGAGCGAATCTGCATCTGGCTTGAAAGGCGCGGACGCGATCCGCATGCCGGCGTATTCAACAGCAAGTATGACGAAACTTATCTCGAAACGGAATACAAAATTCGCCGACGCAATTGCAAGGTTTGTAAACTCTTGCGAAAAGAAGTCGATAGATCCTGAACTCGCATATAAAGATCAAGTCAGCAAAAACATCCCAGTCGAGCCTGACCTGCGACCATCTACGCCAGAACGACGACTTGCAAACAGTATCCCGGATAGTATACCAAAGACGAGAGAGTCAGTACCACAAATTATCAAACAACTTCAGTCAGATGACGAGTACTGCGGACAACTTGTTGAAGAAGGATGTCGAGTATTTCCCGCCAGGAGCGCGCAATGCGGTACGTCCAAGTGTATTCTCTATTCGTCTCTACTAACATATCGTAGGAACGCTTGACTTTGCAATTTCTCAAGAAATCGCCGACGCTTTATACACAGCCAGCAATATCACGGCATTCTACACTCACCAGGCACAGGCTCTAAACGCCCTACATGCGCACCAAAACGTCATCGTCGCAACCGCGACATCATCTGGAAAATCTCTGATCTACCAACTACCTGTGCTGACTGCCCTTGAATCGGACAGTCGAGCAACAGCAATCTATATATTTCCCACAAAAGCACTTGCTCAGGACCAGAAACGCGCGTTACAGTCGATTCTCAGCTTAATTCCAAAGATCTCTACCGTCGTAGCTGAGACCTTTGACGGCGATACACCCAAAGAAGAGCGTGCGCGAATCCGCAGCGAAGCCTCCGTCATCTTCACAAACCCAGATATGCTACACGTCACTATCCTTCCTAGAGCAACCGAACATTCTGAATGGCGTGAATTTTTCCGCGCGCTGCGGTATGTGGTCGTCGACGAACTGCACGTGTATGACGGTGTCTTTGGATCGAACGTCGCGCTCATCATGCGCAGATTACGTCGCATATGCTCATACCTTGGAAATGAATCAGTCCAGTTCATAAGTTGCTCAGCGACAATAGGAAACCCAGCCGGACATATGTCGAAAGTGTTTGGCCTGCCTGTGGATGCAATCACAGTCATCTCCGACGACGGCTCACCCGCAGGCGAAAAACACTTTTTATCATGGAACACGCCATACAGAGACCCTGAAGACAAATCCTCTGGCCGCAGAAGCGACCTCAACGAGGCTGCGAGACTGTTTATCCAGCTCGTGTTGCGCGGGATGCGTACAATCGCGTTTTGTAAAGTTCGCACGCAGTGTGAACTTATGATGAAAGCCGTCCGGCAGATGCTCGAGGGTATGGACAGACCCGAGATGTGCGATAGAGTGATTAGTTATCGAGGCGGATACACTGCTCAAGAAAGACGACGGATCGAGAAAGATATGTTTGAGAGCAGACTGCTAGGTATAATTGCGACCAACGCTCTCGAACTAGGCGTTGACATAGGATCTCTCGACGCCGTAGTCATCCTAGGCTTCCCATTTTCAATCGCCAATTTGCGACAGCAGAGTGGTCGCGCTGGACGACGAAATCAAGATTCGTTGACATTGCTGGTCGGTGGTTCTTCGCCTGTCGACCAGCATTACATGCTTCATCCGACGGAACTGTTTGAAAAGCCAAATGCGGAAGTAGTTCTTGATATCGAAAACCCGCTTCTATTAGAATCGCATTTACAGTGTGCCGCGTTTGAGCTACCGATTTCATTGCCTGACGACTTGCAGTATTTTGGACCACTAATGACCAATCTCGTCTACGAACGTCTTAAACGGAGAGAAAAAATACGAGAAACCGATCCAGTGGTATACGACTGCCATCCGCGATTTTTGCCCTGGCCGGCTAAAGATGTAGCTATCAGAGATATCGAGAACGTGATGTTTGCTGTTGTTGATATTACCGGCGGGAGAAATGTTGTTGTTGAAGAAATCGAAGCGTCACGTACAACGTTTACAATCTATGAAGGTAGATCTGTCCTCTCTCTGTTGCTGACTTGCGATACTAACAATATAGGTGCTATTTACATCCACCAAGGCAAACCATACATCGTGCGCGACTTCAACCCCGACGAACATATGGCCAAAATCGAACGCACATACGTGGACTGGACTACCGCTCAACGAGATTACACAGATGTTGACGCGATAGAAACCCACGCGATAAAACCACTCTCGATATCCCCTTCCTCCGCAATCACTCCTACCCCTGCTTCAACGACAACACACGCTCAACAAATGATTTACGCGTTTTTCGGAAACGTAAAAGTCACGAGCATCGTGTTTGGTTACTTCAAAATGGACTCGCGCAACCGCATCATCGACGCAGTCGATGTCTCGACTAGTCCTCCCGTCGAAAAATTCACAAAAGGGTTCTGGATTGACGTGCCTCGTCGCGCAGTCGACTTGATCCAATCCAAAAAACTACATCTCGCAGGTGCGATCCACGCTGCCGAACACATCATCATCGGAATGAGCTCGGCAAGTGTACTCACAATGGCTACCCAAAATGACTTACACACTGAATGTAAAGCTCCTGAGAAGGAATTTTCGACTAGAGATACTCAGCGCAAAAGACCAGCTCGATTGACATTCTACGACGCCCACAGCTCGGTCACTGGCTGGCGCGCAAACCAGCACTCGACGCTCTCTGGATCGGAAATTAACGGCACTGGACTTTCCCGGAAAGTATTCGAGTTCATCGAAGACGTTATCGCAATGGCAATCGAGCGCGTAGAGTCCTGTGGCTGCGACTACGGTTGTCCTGAATGCATCGTCACT
The DNA here is from genome assembly GCA_030571195.1 of Myxozyma geophila. NCBI lineage: Eukaryota > Fungi > Ascomycota > Lipomycetes > Lipomycetales > Lipomycetaceae > Myxozyma > Myxozyma geophila. The sequence continues at coordinate 559,128 of JAJLXK010000006.1, forward strand.
ACAAACTGCGCCGAGTCAAACGCCGTGCTATCAAAAGTGGGCGCCTTCGTGATCTTGAAAGAAATCCTCGAACCTGGAGAGTTGCAAGCGGATGCGATCCCAGAGGGGCCAGAGGGAAATTTACCGTCTAGTAGTGGGTTAGTTGAGACGATTGTGCCTGTTACTGGGGCTGTGAAGCTGGCGAAGGATCTGGAGATCATCAGTTCTCGAAAGATTAGTGATAATCCCAATGACTTGTTTTCAGTGAAGATTGAGGACATAATTCCAGTGAAGGATGAAAGCAGCCAGAATGAGCAGAGCGACCCACCCGCAGAGCTGGATTCAAGAGCTGACGAAGAGCCAGAGATCAAAATCGAAAACGGCAGCCAAGCTCAGCCTTTTATAATCTAAACTGCATCTAATATCATAATTTCAATCATTATACAAAATTAGGAATACATTTCACTCCTCAGACAACAAATCTCCATGCGCAGAAAAAACATTAGGCCCAGTATACTCTGCAAACGTATCATCGTTATCGGCATTATCCATCGCAAGACTGCCCACGTTCATCTGCTGACTGACAGCCGGACCTTCGGAAAAGGTACGGCGCAATGCGGGGGATTGCTCGAGCTGTTTGGCCTTACTGCCTTTGAAAATCTGGTTCGCGGGTCTCATGTAAATCGACACCAAGTTTCCAATATTCAATGTCATCTCCTCAAGTGTCTTGTCGTCTAATCTGTCGCTCTCAACCGTGACCACAGGACGCTCGCTCATCACAATCAGGCGTGTGAGCTCGGGGTTGCCGGAGGCTGAGGAGAGTAAACGCCAGTACATGTATCCGCGGTCGCGCAAGTCAGGATTGTCGGTTTCTTCGGTAGCTTGTTTAAGAACCTGCAAGACGAGCTCTTGCCCTTTAGCAGGCCGCTGGATAAACAGTTTAACAGTAGCGGTCAGAAGAGCCAGCTGCACTTCAATAGTCTCTTCCTTGAACGTGAACAAGAAATCATCGAGAAGCTCGTCAGAGTTCTCAATTCGGTCGGCGTATTGTCCGATAATCCAAATCATAGCCGCCTTAGCTTCGGGCTCGTCTAACGAGTCGAGATTCCGGCAAAGAACGGCAATGATAGACTCGTACTTATTTGGGAATTTTCGGAAAATATTCTTAATCACAACCGTAGCCTCCTGCACAATATAAGACACCCTTGTTGCCACAAGATCAAGCAAAGTATCAATACATGCTCTCGCCGAGCTCTCGATCTTGATTGCGAGCTTGCCGATCGCGCGCACAGCCTTGCGAACAAACTGCACATCAATTTCTGATGCGTACTCGCGTAACTCGCAAAGAATCTCGGGCATGTTTTCTTCGGATGCTAGCAAAAATATGATTTCGAGCTTGGCGACTTTCACGTATATAGGATCGTTGTATTTGCAAAAGAAGACTTTGATGTTGTTCTGAAGAATATGCGGGTATTGCTGCAGTATTAAAAAACAATTCCTCAGCGCAACGTATTGAATCTCGTAGGGCTTGGAAAGCAAAGTCACCAGCGGCGGTCCGAATCGTCGCACAAGCATGTCTATAGCGCTGTCGTCACTGATATAATGAGTGAGATATAGAATGACTTTGATGGTACCGAGAATAACCGACGCATTTGAATGTGCAAGTCGAGGAGATAGTCGTTCAGCCATGAGAAGAGCCTCAGCGGGATCCTGAGGTGTGTACGACATCAAAGCGTTGAGAATATAAGTCTGCGACCATTCATTGCAATCAGGCAGAATCCTTAGCAGCTTACTAGCATCCTGATACCCAATCGACAGCTTCATGCCTTCTGATTTATCAGTGATATCAGTCAAAGCAGCTAATCCAGCAGACACAACAGTCGGGTTGTTATCTACAAGGAGCTGATTGACGCCCTCAATCAAACCGGATTTCTCCGTCAGTTTAGGATCAGCGGTCCATAGCTTTGCGACACCGAACGCAGCGGTCTTGCGCACATACGGGTCGGGATCAGTGAGTAGCCGGTGCAGGGGCTCGACTATGGCTTGCGTGTATGTGGTCAAGGGCACACAGGACATGGTGCGCAGTGCGAGTGCTCTGATCAAGGGCGAGCGGTCTTTGATATCTGCGAGCAAACTTGGAAGTGCTTTGTTGGCCAGTTCTGGTTTCACACGGCAGTAATTGATAAGGTATAAAAAGCACCTGACAACAAGTCAGCAGCGTACGGGAACAATTAGAGCGACTGGACTGGACTCACATCTTTTTGATTTCCAAGCTGTCTATATGCATTGATTCCAGTATATCAGGAAACAACTGAACCATCTCATTGTTGTTCATAGTCATGTTTGCGACAATTCGCTTTAATGTCGTCTTGCGCCGGGCATAGTTCTTGTCCTTCTTGTCGGATTTCAGCTCTAACCGGAGCTCCGCGGCTTTGCCCTGCAAACACGAGTTAGTCACACCTGTTGTAACATACTGAAAAGAGAATGGAATACCTTTGTGAAGAACTTTGCATCGCTCATGATGCTCTAATAGAAGTGCTATTTGCACTCACAAAGATGGATAGGAAGGGTGTAAATCAGCTGAGGAACCTGCGATAAAGATCCGCACACACACTCATAGAATCAAGACCACAACCAGACAGTGTCTAGTGACTAAACGCACAAGATCCAGCAATCAAGAATGCTTTAATCAGCTATCAAAAACACTGAAGCATGTCAACTATTGGACTTGCTGCGCGTATTCAAAGCAACACCGCAGCTCTCTTCCTGGTTTCCCGGCCGTGGATAATTGGGGGAGTTTATTATATCTGTGCACAATTTAGTGCGTTAAAAACGCACACATGTAGATACTCCGTGAGCCGCACGCTCAACAGTGTCCCAGCAGGCAAAAGCAACAGTCAAAAGCAGCAGTTTACGGACTGTTATTCATATTATTCTAGTGAATAGAGTGGATTACAATAAAGCAGCAGCTTCAAAAACTTACAGAGTCCCGCAAAGAGTGTGGTGTGGTGATATTCAGTTCTGTGCTGAGATCAACACTCCCAGCAATCAGCTCATTATCAACTTTTCTCTGATCTCAAAATATACCCAGTTACATTTTCCTTGCTCTAAAATTATCAATTAAACTCGTGAAATATTGAAAAAATCATCAAAACCATCCAACTTTTTCGATCAAAATGCATATCGTAAAGAACACAAAACGCCAGTAAATCAAGCCCAGCAGCAAACAGCCAGCACAATAGTCAATCTCATTAATCTCCTCTTTTATCAGTTCTCTGATGAGAGTAGTGTCTTATGCAGTTCCAGAACTTCCAGCAATTCTAGAGGCAGTATTGGCTCCTATTCCAACTTCCATCATCCTTTGTCTGGCGCTCTCGAGTGCTTCTTCCCGCGACACTGTAAAAATATGGCCGTCGATACCAGAACTGTCACTAAAAGGATACGTGCACTAGAATTCTCCTTATTAGCTGAAATAGTTGCAGATAAACTTGATAAATGGAATGCACAAACCTTTGTATCCACGCATATCAGAACAGCAGACTCCTCATCTATCATGCACTTTTGCAGCGAACTCTGGCCACAGGTCGGACACCTGACCGACTCTGCAGCCCTCGTCACCGGCAGATCTGTCACACATTCCTGGGTCTGCGTCCGCAGGGAAGTAGGAGGAAGCTGGAGAGCGAATGGCTGCTCGTCGACTGCGTCTTGATATGAATCATCCGTTTGCTCTGGTCCCGCAAACGGCCCGCGAAACGAAGCAGGCGCGCTCAAATCCGCCATTTCCTTGCTTTTAGTTGAATATAAACAAAGAAATTGTAAAAACTCAACCCCGAAAGCCGGTGAACTGAAATTCGAGATCACTTATTTGAGTGTGGATGTGGAAGATGGGAGACAGCGTTTCTGCTCGTTGAGTTTTCGCTGCTGAGTAGTCAACCGCTCGCAGAGACTCTGAATATCTAATTCTACACAGATACCGAATAACTCCACGGTGATGTTTATATGAGTGCACCAATTCTATTCCAAAATCTACTAATAGTATATATATTCTACACATATGTCCAAATTGCTCGTGGAATTTCAGAAAACGGAGCATCATCTTCTACACTCAAAACAACACACGGTATCCTTCGCTCGTTCACTATTTTTGCTATTAAGCGCTGTTAGTATGAGCTCAGTCAATATCAATAAAGGAACTTACTGTAGCAGCTTAAACGGTAATACTCTGCAATTTGATAGACTATCCATCTGGAAAAAGCCTCGGCCTTTTCACTATCAGGAGCTATCTCAATCTCTTTCTCGAGCAAATACTGCGTCTTTGGCTTTTTCGTCATACTGCTCTTCTTGCTGTCGGATATATTGCTGGTCGGAGCCCCTTCGAGATAATCTCCGCGTCGACTCATGGCTGCTTTGGCTAGAGTTTCGCGATCTACTACAGCTTCCTGGATATCCTCAGGAACAGCAGAAGCCACGACAAAATCCCTTATGTCCTCTTCAAGACCTTTCAAGAAGGGTTGTGTTAAATGGCCCTTCTTGACTCTTTCTTTCAAGGTTTTCGGGATCTTGGGATCGGCGGCTGCTTTCTCTGCAATCTCTTGTAATCTAAGTGCCTCCTTGGCTGCCATCTGATTGAGGAACGACTCGGTGATCATGGTCCGGGAGGCAAGGTAGGACGACAAGTCACGGTCTATCCTTCGGACTGCGTATGTAGGCTGTGGAAGATAGTCCTGTGGACTAGGAGGCACTGCATGTGGATTATACAACATTCGAGCTGCATTACTTCATGTTAGTACAGCAATTGCCTACTACTCAAACCGCGATACGCCTACCGTTCTCGAGTCTCCTCCGATGCCGCGTTCCCTGCACCGGTCTGCGTCCGACAGAAGGGATCCTCGCCGCCGCCTGTCTCGCTGCAAAGTTCACGACAGATCCCTGCGGAGTCGACACAACAGTGCTCGCTGTCCGCGGAACCTGCCGTACGCCTCGAGGCGCCTCGATGTCTGTCACAGTCGTGAGCGACGCGGTCTCGACGTCGGTGCCGTCCGTGTCGGCCTCCTCCAGCGCTGCAGCATCATGCCTCCGACTGCTCCGCTGCGCCAGTGGCGATGACGCGTACGGTGGAGTTCCGTAGACCAAATGGTTGAGCGGAGTGTGAGGAAGCGAGTGCGATGGCGAAGCGTGCGCAGACGTGGCCGAAGACGGCGAGTCCGCTATCGTCGAGTCCGAAATCGCCCTTAAAAGCGCCTGCAAGTTTTCTTCCGTGAGCGGAAACGGCGCTGTTTGATCGTTCATTCTATTAAATTGGCGGGCTTCTTTTCCTGCTGAGCCGTTGTCGTGAGCCAAGCTGGGAAGCTGATATCAGGCTTCCTTGCCTTCGCCAGCTGACACGCCGCAGTGTGTGTGTGTGTGTGTGTGTGCGTAGAAGTCTCGTTTACGTCAGCAATTACAAACATCTCAGCACTCTTGAAATGGTCCCATTTGTATATTAAAACAAAGCAAACGCGCTAAATTACAAACAAATAAACAGCAAAAAATGAGCTTTTATCTTCTGTCTCTCCACGCCTACGCCTCAGCCTCGGTCTCAACAGTAGCGGCGGTAGCAGCAGCCGCAGCAGCAGCAGCAGTCGCGTTCCGCGCAGTCAGCATATGCGCAAGAACCTGGCTCGTCCGGAAACTGAGTCCCTTTGTTCGCTCAATCACCTGCTGGTACACGCTCTGCGGAGGATGGTTCATGATGACGGTTCCCTCGGCAAAGTCGATCTTGGCGTCGACACGCGTGTCGCGGATCAGGTTGACGATCCACTTCTCGCCTTCCTCGTCCGACAGGTTCAGACGGGCGCTGAGGTCCTTGATATCGATGCGCTGATGGATCTGGCAGTAGAGTTCGGAAATGAGGTGGCGCGCACTCTCGAGGAACACATCAGCAGAGCCAACAAGGAAAGGATCTGTTCGGACGACAGCAGCAGACTCAGAGAGCTTTGTCTGGGCCTCCTCAAAGTCAAAGTCGACGTAGAGCGCGTACACAAACTCGGTGACAGGGTCGGAGTACTCGTATCTCTCCTGTTTGATAACACGAACGAGCTCGCGAATCTGCTTCTGGTATGTAGCATACGACGCCGCCCGGCTGGCTCCACCGGCGGTCTTGCGTGCAGCGCGCGAAGCCAACACGGCAACAGTTACGTAGCGCAGGATCCAGGGGGTAGCGGTCTGGATAGCGTTGATGTATGCAGGCGTGAGGAACAGCTCCGTGAGCTTCTCGCGACCAGAGTCGGCGTTGAAGAAAAAGAACAGCGCCCAGTGAAGTAGCCAGGCGCGGTGGTTGAGCTGAACGAGCGGGTCGGTGAAGGTCTTTGCGTCGATTTGCTCGCGGAGCTTGAGCAGCTCCTCAGCAGCGTTATCCCACTGCACAGTCATAATCTCGCACGCAAGCTTGCCCCAGGTGGCGGACATGACGAGATCGGCATCGCTGGCAAGTGTTCTGAAGTGGAAAAGCAGGTCGGCGGCTTCGCTGTAGTTGCCGCAGTTGTATTGGAACTGGCCGTAGTGATAGAGCACCTCGACCATCTCGGGGGTGACCTGGAACCAATTAGCCTCTTGATACGCACACAATCGCCCACACTCGGCAGCACAATACATACATTGTGATTCTCTTTCAGATATGTCATGTTCTGTGCGCGGTCTGGCCGCAGGGCAGCCACCACCTCGGGGTTTCTCAAGATCTCCAACAAACCAGCAGACTCCTTCTCGAACGCAGTCAGCTTCTCCAGCACCTTTTCCCGTCGCTCAGCGTACTCTGGCACCTCGGCATCGCTTCCACTGATCTTTTTGCGCAGACTGGTGACGTAGTCAGTCATGTTGGTGTCCTTCATCAGATCGAACTTGGCCTGGAGGAGCACGTCTTCGCTGTACAGCTTCTGCTCCGACGCATGCTCGAACAACGCGAAAATCAGGAGCCGGTCAAGATACGGAAGAATCCGCGGAACAAGATCAAACGAGTTTTCTGAAGACATTTTCTCTTTTCTTTTGTCTGTCGTCTCTTTTTGGTGCAATTTCAGACTCAAACTGGCCGCGAAGAAACAAAAACTTTTCGCACGCGCGCCCCTTCTGCTAAACGGTCACGTGATTCCTTCAACTCTGACCGGGGCCAGATATGATCATGGTTTGATCCGGACTTATTCAGAAGTCTTTGCAACTGATGAATGAGTATTTATGGCGGGTGTATTGAGAAGACTACTGGTTATTTCACAGACGCCGTGTGCCTGCGAGCGACGCATCTGTTTTGGGCTTCAGAGAACTGGAATATTGTCTGCTCGAGGATACTCTACAGACAGCAGCAGAGCTGGGAAACTGCCAGCATATGCGACAGGCAAATTTGACTTGAACAAACTACATGACACGAAACACAAGGATACCATACAAGATAGTTTTAGGATAAAGACAACGAGCAATGGCAAACAAAAGTCTTCTCTTCAAACTCACGAGATACCAAAGGACATCATTGAGCAGTACGCAGAGCAAAATACCGGCGAGCAACAGAGCGACTTGCAGGTGCACATGAAGCACAGAAATCCCAGTCTAAGCACCATCAAAGAGAAGAAAACAAGTCCAAACAAACTGAACAAGAAGGCTGATCCAAAAAATCAGCAGAAGCAAAAACAACTCGCGAAACTGGCAAAACAATATCTGTCAGAAAAGAGGCCGAAACCTAAACGAATTAGCACAACTTCACAAATAAACTATGAGTTTCGCATGGAAAAATCGACCAATCACAATATTTACTATATTGAACGCAATCCAGACGGACAATTGCCAGTGCGGTTGGTAATTGACGAGGAATGGTTGTTCCCAGCAGTGGAGATTTCTAATATTACAGGAAACCATAAGGTAACCATTGATTTGATTCAGTCTTTGGCTTACTCATGTGTACCATTCTTTTAGGTACTGCTTTCGGAAGCCATGTATTGTTTAGCAATTCCTGCAGATCGACAGCACTGGAGATTCGATCAATCAACTAAAACCTTACGCATTAAGTCTAAGGAGTGGATTAAAGTGAGAAATTTTCTTGCGCAGATATTCTAGTTTGTATATGGTGATATATTTGCATGAAATATTGTCAACTCAAGAGTTACTCTTGTCAATCGTTCACAAGTTATAGAAAATTACTCTCATTTGTAAGAGTACTCTAGCTTTCCATGCCAGTAAGGTGAACTCTCATTTGTAAGAGTACTCTAGCTTTCCATGCCAGTAAGGTGGGCTGTTGGATCTGACATGCGCAGCACCCTTATCCAAAGCCACCAAAACCTCTGGCAGAAGATCACTCTCGAGAGCAGCTAGGCAACATAGCAGCCAGGCAACCGTTCACCAGTTTTAGAAAATTAATCCCAGTTGTAAGAGTACTCAAGCTTTCCATGCCAATAAGGCGGGCTATCGGATCTAACATGCGCAGCACCCTTATCCAAAGCCTCCAAAACCTCCTCTGGCAAAGGACCACTCTCGATAGCAGCCAGGTTGCTCTTCAACTGTTCAAGGGAGGACACACCGATGATGATACCGTCGCCTTTCTGTCCCTTGGCAGGACCAAGCTTGAGAGCAGAGTGGTGGACCATCCAGCGCAATGCGATCTCAAAAACAGTAAGTCCAGCCTTGGCGGCCACAGGCTCAAGAATGTCGAGCGCATCCCAGTAGACGTCACGGAAGTAGCGAGTACGGTAAGTTTTACTTTGCGCGGGGGAACCGTTAAAACGTCCACCAACAATCTCCACGTTCTTGTTGTACTTGCCCGACAAAAGACCACCGGCGATTGGGTTGTAGACAACCAAATCAAGCCCGTAGAGTCTCAGAGCAGGAAGCAGCTCCTCTTCGATGTCGCGGGTGAGGCAGTTGTATCGTCCTTGGTAAACAGTAGGGCGAACAAGATTGTGAAATTTGCAGAGAGTCACGATCTCAGCAACCTCGTACGCTGTGTAGTTGGAAATTCCAAAGATCTTGAACTTGCCTTCTTTGTAGAGCTTGTCGATAGTTTGAAGAGTCTCGAGAAGGGGAACAGTGCGATCGGCTGCGTGAAGGTAGTAAATTCCGACACTGTCAGTCTGGAGCTCGCTCAAACTCTTGTTGAGAAACTTGGGAAGATTCTCAGCAGAGTGTTCGCCTCCATTCGCAGGATAGCACTTGGTCGCGATATCGAAGCCGAACTCGGTCTTCCATCCAGCCTCAGTCGAAAAAGCCTCCTGCAGGGTGTCAGTGTAGACACGCGCGGTATCAAGCTCGTTGTAACCCTTCGATTGCAGGTACTTCAAGATTTCTTTGGTGGCTTCGATGGAGGTGATGCGGGAGGTGGACGACGAGGCAGGACCAAAGGTCATCATACCTGGAGGCAGTTAGATAAGACATAGCCCAGCAAAGCAGCAAGAACACGAACCTAGAATCACGCGGCAGGCCATTGCTAATGATAAGTATTCAATTGAGTAGATTGCAGACGAATTGTGGGAAGATCAATTGCTTGAGAGCGGTGAAGAGGGAGCGGTGGGAGGGAGAATAAATAGCGGCTCGGCAACGGCTGCGAGGGACTTAAATAACAGAGCAGCTGACATAAGGCGGAGATTATTTGCTGCAAAATCCGAATCGCCGCGCCGATGCAATAACACCGCGAAGTTGGGCGGGTAAAAGCTAGGAACGATTTGTAATTGGAATAAAAGAGAGTGGGCAGGAAATCAGGCTTGAGTTGGGTTGTTTGGGCCGGCTTGCAGATGCGAGCATCCGCTTGCATACTTGCATACTTGCATTGCATACTTGCATACCTAAGCCCACTCACAAATGCCCATCTGGGCAGCTGCAGTTCAACGGACGAGCAACAGGTAGCCTGTAAGTTGGTGGTGACAGTGTTCATCAGTGTATTCGTGAGCTGGTGTTTACTGTGTGGTTACGGTGCACAAGCACAGGTTGGCGGCATCGATAAGCGCCTATAGACATCTGCTCCTGTTACGGCGTGCAGCGCAATTCAGTAGATACAACTTCTCCTACTCAATTGACTATTTCTATGCAAGAGCATACAGCAAGCAAAACACATCAAACCAAAGGACACCTGACCAAAAACACCTAAACTACGCAGACAATTATATATTGCCCTGGTCCGCGGCATACTTGGTCTGCAAATCAATGTCGGTGGCCTCCCAAGGGTACGCAATCCAAATGTCCTCCACTGTCTCGGCGGCAACGTAACGGCCAGAATCCATCAGCTCCTTAGGCAAATGGGCGCGCTTCGGCTTGTCCTTGTTGTGCAATACAAAGACAAAGAAGTTGGTGACCTCGTCCTGGCGACCAAGCTTCTCAGCCTGGATCTTGACATCTTTCGCCAGCTCCGAGATGGCATAGTGCAAAGTGGTGCGGGTGTCGTCGACCTCATCCACGACAAGGATGTTCTTGCCAATCAAGTTTAATGCGTGAGTCTCCAGAGTGTTGAAGTCTAGCCACTGTGTTCGAATGACCTCCATGCCAGCCTCCTCGGCCTCGGGCACTCCCTCAGCTTCCTGCTTGACTTCCTCGGCCTTCTCCGCGTCAGATTCTTCCGCAGTTCCAATCTCCTCGTACAAAGTGAGACCGATAGCCTGGATAGGGATGTTTTTGGATCCGGGGACCTTGAGGAAAGTACGCAAAATACGGGCGGGGATGAAGCCACCGCCGCCAATGGCGACCATCAGGTCAGGCTTGAAGGCCTTGATAGCGGGAGCCGAGCGCTGGCAGAGCTTGTGAACGTACTCGTAGGAAATGAAAAGCTTCTCGACCATTTTGACGGGGAACTAGTGAGCGGAAGAAACCGGCTTTGGGGCGGGTGAGCAAGAGAGAGAGAGGAGGAGCAAGGCTGGGATATAAAATTATTTTGAGATAATGAAGGAACCCGAGAAAAATTAAAGCGGTGATCATCAATGAGCCGCAGACCCGGCTGCTCTTTGTTTTTACAGTGCTGGCTGCTTATTGTTTGGTGTGCATTACGCTCGTTGTGATGAGGGATTATTGGCGATATTGGTGCGTTTTAGGATACTGGCGTGAGATGGAAGGAGGTTGTAGAAGTGGTGGTGCTTATGGTGTGGTGTTCTTGGTGCTGATATAGCGCACAACAGCAAGCACCCAGCGCTGGCGATTCTGGAGAAAACTGGCCTCCTTATTTAGCAATCTCACTTGCAATCAAATAAGAAAAACCAGATTTTCATGAATATGTATAGCAAAGTGCTTACAAAGAAACGTAAATAGTGTATTTATCGTTCACGCTGCGTGCACTCAGCTCATCGCTGATAACGCAGACTCCAACAAATACGTGTATTGAGCACCCTCGCGCTGTAAATCATATGCAATTGGCAGCTTACACCGTGGACATCGATACAAATACCACTGCTCCTCGACCCCGTCGGTCCTAAGTATACGCCAGTATTAGACAGCGTCGTTGTGTCGTTCGTGTAAAATCATAAATACCTCGTCAGGTTGGTCGGCTTTGAATCACGATCAGCCTTGACCGTAAGCAGGCACTTCTCTCTTGAAACAGCAACACTCTCGAGTCCAGAAAGATCAGCTTTGCGATGAGGAAGCTGCTTCAGAGAAGGACTCAGAGCCACCACAAACTGCGAGCACTCACAGCCGTACGCTTCACTGTTCAATGCACACATTAGCTCTTCCTTCACTCACCCTGAAAATCAATGCACGAAACAGCAATACTCACCATTCACGCTCTTCCTCAGCCATCGTTCAGCGCTACAAAGTTCTCGTTCTCGAGTGAGCGTCTGTTCTGATCCACTCACTAAACAACCCTATCCCGACAGTGCCTACGACATCGACAAGGGCAGCTTCTCTGTTTGTATTGTGCCTGATTGAGGAAATGCTGTCAGCTTGACTGCATCCACACCCAGCAAGCGGTACCAACCCCTACACACACGATTCCCCGGAACCCACCGGTCACTGCGCATCAGCTCGCCGCTTCTGACAGTCAGACAAACCATCGACCTTCTCCTGTGTCTTGTTTCATTCGCTACACCTTATTGGTTCACGTTCCTGCATACCATATTCATCCACCATGGCCAAAGGGCTTGAACAAAGAGTAGAAGAGCGCGTGGGAGAAGTCGCCCATGAAATCAAGGAAGGCGAGGCACCTCAATCCACCGACACCAGCCTGCGATATGCTGCCTATGCCAACCGCCTTAGAGTATGTGCTACTTTTCATATCTTGATAACAGATACTGACTGCTATTTTATAGACGGTATGACCCGGCCGTGTTGCGTTTCTGATTCACGATCTGCTGCTAATCATAGATAACAGATCGTCATGGCCACCCAGCGATACGTCGCTTATACTTCTGATATTGGCGAATCCTTCAGACCCATAGTCAAACCAACCATCGTCACAGCATGCTATGGAATTAGTTGGGCTTATGTCTTGGGCGATGTCTCTTATGAAGGATACAAGGTGAGCTTACTCGGTTGTTCAGACAATCACACAGTGCTGACTGACAACCCTTCTAGACTTATCTCAAAGAGCAGGAATGGCTTTCTGCTGCTCAGAAAGGCGAGGCCTCTACAACTGAGAAACCTAACTGGGCTCTGACCGTCCTTCAGCGGGGTATCTTCCAGAGTATCGCCAGTATGGGTCTTCCTGCATTCACTATTCACTCGGTGGGTTTTCCTCATGCTAAGAGCTCTAGCTATGATTTTGACTAACAATCTCACAGACTGTGCGTTACAGTGGCCAGGCGATGAAGAAATTGAAAAATCCCACAATTAGAACTTGGGGTCCTGTCGGCCTCGGTCTCTCAGTCGTACCGATGCTGCCATACCTCTTCGACGAGCCCGTTGAGCATGCGGTAGATTTTATCTTTGAAAAAGGCAAAGAGGCATACAAAGACTTTAGCAAGAAGGAGTTGTAGATTTATAGATATTTGTGTGTCATAATCGGCACTATATATACACATATAATGCATAAGAAATCTTCTCCGTTGAATAACTAAATTCGTCTTGCCAAAACAATAATATGTGACCAACGAATATTCAGTACTGTGTTATTAGTCCACCCCATGCTCTTCTTCAGTCGATCAAACAACCGATCAACGATATCTCCATCTCCATTATCACGTCGCGCGACCTCAGGATTTTTCTTTCTGTAATTGTGGAAGCTACTCCATGTACGAACATATTCCTCATTGGCTGCTAGTGACATTGTCTTACCGATAAGATACTCGTTGTCGGGAGACTTTCCGGGAATATACTCGATGCGCTCGATGTCCGTGAACAGTCCAGTAGGAACTTTGATGTCTCGATACAAGTCGCGCAAAATTTGTCTTCCAGGCTCCCAAAATGGTCCCAGGTAGTCATCACCATAGCTGAACTCCTGTATGATCTCGTTCGCAAGAGGACTTCCCATATACTGATGATCCAGATATCCAAAGTAAGACAAGGTCCCTCCAGACCTGAGCGCCCTAGCACATTCCTCAAACCACTCCTTATGACGAAACCAATGCGCTGCTTGGGATGCAACAATCATGTCTGCTTTTCCATTCGCGACAAAGCTCAAATCTTCAGCTGGAGAGATTTTGAACACGGCGTTGGAGATCTTCTTCGCGGCCGCTGATCTGGTTGCTGTCTCGATCATGACTGGCGAGGGATCGCTGCCAATCACCCCTGTAAAAGTTGAAGCAAATGGTAGAGTAGCGGTACCGGGACCGCATCCCTGGTCAATTAGCAGATCGGTTGTACCTTTGTGGTATTTCGTGAGAGTTGAGTACAGCTGCGGGGGGTAACTGGGACGGAAGTCAGAGTATGACTGAGCATTGTAGTTTGAATCAGAGAACGACGCCATGATTTCGCAATTGCAACCACAGAAACCAGTCAAATAGAGCCACTACAGGCAACAGCTTAAATACCACGCAACTTCCTTGAAAGAAGAGTCATCACTTCTCTGATGAGCGCGGCGACAGAGCAGATTCCATTCAATGACCTCAGATTAGAGGCAATGGGTATGGAATTAAAGCAATTCTTATGAAGAGATACCAGAAAATAGATATAATTATTTATTATCAACATTTAAAGCCTTATCTGCTTTCTTGAATCAAACCTCGACAGCAAGACGTGTCATTATGTAATCATATCACGTGGACTCTTCCACAATTCGAGCAACCGACTTCCGCGCTCAACGCGTCGCTAGGCAGTTACTTTCAGAACAGCAGTCGTTCTACTTTCATTGGACGGAACAGTAGTGTCTGAGATTGAAAATTGACTATAACCTGACTGTGTGCTATTATTCTACATTTGGTTGCCATCAGAAGAAGATCTGTGGACATTCAGTCATTATAACAGTCGAGCGTGCCTCGATTTTACTGGTTTATAGCAGCTAAATCCAGTTTCGCGATTTTTCTTTCTATCATCTCATTTATACGATAAGCTGTGTATGCTTCACTGATTACTGCTTGCTTCTCTGCTGTCTTATAATTTCTATTTCTGTCGTGAACAAGCCTGCCTCATCATTACAGCCCTCATGAGTCGCCACAGCCCAATATACGGTGGTAAGATTAGCTTTCGTATCACGCTGTGAATTCTACACAGAATCTAACTAATATATAACTCCAGCACCAGCACAAAGATACCGATCTTCCCCACCTCCAGACGACTATATGCGTCGCGACCGAGACCGCGAGATCGATATGCAAGAGCGCGATCGACACGCACTTTCTCTTCCACCATCTCACGATTCTCCGCGTACTGTGATTCTGTCTAATTTACCGCCAGATGAGCAAATCGATCTTGCACTGCTGCACTCATTGATACGCGGCGGGAAGATTGAATATTCACACTATGACCCTCACAGACGCACTTTCTTCGTGCATTATATGCATCCTAAAGATGCTGTTAGTTATATGCACTGGGTGGCGGGTCAAGGTAGCATGTTCATCAACGAATACGAGATCTTCCTTGATCTTGTAGCCAGTCCAGCACCTGTGCCTCCTATCTTCCTCTCTCAAGGCAACGTCTCGCGAAAACTATACCTCGGAGGTATTGCCCCTGATATTAACGCGCGACGACTATGTGCTATGTTTGAGCGTTATGGAGTGATTGAGTATGTCAAGATTGTATGGGAGCGTAAATGCGGATGGGTCTCTTTTTGCAGGGTTGCTGATGCGTTTGACGCTCTACGGTTTATACGGCAGGATGAACCTGTTTTCAGACGCTCGCGCATTGAATATGGCCGAGACGACTGCGATGGTGGAATGCAGGAGATCTTGGAAGGTGGCGGTGTGAGTATTAACGCACGCAAAGATGTTGATATTGTCATTGGCAGATTCAAACATCTTGGGCGGCGACCTTCTGGACAAGAGGGATCACCGCCTCCCCGTGAACGTGGAGTCCGATCACCGCCTCCAGAGAATATGCCTCCTGCAGGATATCCACCACGAAATGAGATTCGTGCATAATTTTGTTTCGTCTTAAAAAGTCTCTTGAGACTGATGTATGAATATGATAGCTAAATGCTAAAATTGCAATTAAGTGATCACTATATACATACAATAAGTATATACACATGCTAGTTATATACGTGTCTCCTCGTAAGGCGTGTATCCCATGCTCTGATTAACCCCCTGTGTCTCTATCCCTATATCCTTCTAACTCATGATAACTGCCCTCTGCCCTCCCAAAGAAAAAAGTGAAATTAAGAAAAAAAATACAACAACACCGATGAAATAAATTATCTCCAAAATTGCAAATGCACAACAAATCTAATGCATATCACCTTCACAAATGAAAAAAAAGCCCCTCTAAATTCTTACAATTGAAATCTGAAGTTCAACTTACGATTACCCTTATCAGTAGTAGTCGCAAGATACTCCTCCTGCTCCTCCGCAGACATAACCGACCAAATTCCCTCGCGACGCGCATTCTCGCGTTGATACAGCCATCTGGCAAAGAAGGTAAGCGAGACGACGATGACCACAACAGCAATCAAAACTGAGTTGCCGTTGCGGTAAAACGGAGCATCGCCAGCACGGTAGACGTTGGAGGCCGAAATACTGCCGCATTGCACACCGATGTTGTAGATGGCGATCGCGAGAGCACGCTTGGATTGATCGCCCACGTTCGCGGAAAGCCACGACATGAGGACCGGCGTGAAGTAAGGGAATCCGACAGTGAAGATAACGCAGAATACTCGCAAGCCATATGGCGCATCGTCAGGGAGAGAGCGCTGAATAATGATAAAAGGCAAGACCCAAGTCATAGCGGCAAGAGGGATGGGCCAACGTTTACGGTACTTGTCAGCAACGAACGAGGCAACCAACATACCACTCATAATTGTCATGTTAGCAGGGATAACAAGCAAATTCGCCTCGAAAGTCTCGTAACCGTAGCTGCGGAACATGAGTGTCATAAACTGATACGATGCAAC
Organism: Myxozyma geophila; assembly: GCA_030571195.1. Classification (NCBI taxonomy): domain Eukaryota; kingdom Fungi; phylum Ascomycota; class Lipomycetes; order Lipomycetales; family Lipomycetaceae; genus Myxozyma; species Myxozyma geophila. Next base: position 575,518 of record JAJLXK010000006.1, read on the forward strand.
CGAGGGCAAGAAACCAAGCCAAGCCAACAAGAACATCGGCACCAAGTAAATGTCAGTAACAGTTTCAATAATATCTCGAGGACCTAGGCTCTTCATAGTGTTGACTCTGCTACCATCGAGAGCCTTTGCCTTGGAAGGATCATCCAAAATCACACGAGCGCGAAGAATCGCAGTCTCGCGCGCAGTGAACACTTTTGAAAGAACAGGCTTTCGGAAGTTGGGCATCATGAAAAAGGTCGAGATACCAATCGACAATGACAACAGACCTTCAAGGAAGAAGAGCCACTGCCAGTTACGCCACCCATTAAGACCATCCATGTTGAAAATTCCAGAGGCCAAGAGGGCTGAGATGGAGTTAGTGATGTACTGAGTCGACCACAGCATAGCCAAGCGAGTAGCCATCTCGTGTGCCTTGTAGAATGAGGTGACATAGAGCGCGATTCCGGGAACAAATCCACCCTGGCAAGCTCCAAGAAGAGCACGGGTTGCAAGATAAGATGCCTTGTTGGTGACAAAAGTCTGCAGGAATCCCACAAGCGCCCATGTAGTCATCATAGTCTGGTCATACATTCGTTAGCCGTTGTATTTTGTATTTCTTGCACAGTTTCGACTCACGGGGATCCAAATGGTAGGTCCAACAATAGTACTCATGATCTGAGTAGGAATTTCCATGACCAAGAATGAAAAAAAGTAAATTGTCTGGCCAAGGTTGTAATCATTCTGCTGCATTCCCAAATCTGTCAGGAAATCGGTAGTGAGAACGTTGACGATATTGATTCGATTTAATTGTAAACTAAGAAACATAATACAAGCCCAAGTCATGATACGCCAATCAGCCTTGAAGCGTACTCGTCTGTCTTCTTCTTCGGTCCATGAGTCCCTATGTAGTTGTCAGAACCACCGTAGCCGGATGCACAAGCTGGAGTAACATACGTTCCGCCTTCGATGAGCTCAGCAAGCTCACCGAACTGAGAATATATTCCTTTCTTCTCATCAAGCAACTCTGTGCTTTCCTCACTTATTAACTTTGTTGTAGATATAGAACCATAATCTAGACGGATTAAGCGTTAGTCGCAAAATAAATACAGAATCCGGATAGTCGCGCTTGTTGACAACAGCTAAAGGAAATAACATACCCATTTCTCCTACTGGCCGAGCTGCATCAGCAGCGGCAAGCGCTCTCTTTTCATCAGTAGCTGATGATGACATCTTGTGCTGCGTGTAGCTGTTGTATGTGTGTCCTTGCAGCTCTAAAGCTGTGTATTCTAGTCGTGCTGGAGATGATCAAACCCAGCAATATCGCTATCTTTGGCACTTTCTGTGCTCTAAATAGCAAAGCAATAGCCTTTGAGCAAAAGTCTAATATCCTTTAAAATAAACACGCCCACGCATATACTCTACAAAGCATGCAGAGCAGGGGATTCCAGTGTATTTCAGTGCAGTGATGCGCGCGGACCCCGTTCTTCGGACTGTTGATGGCTCAGCCATCGGCGCGCCGGCGCACGATAAGATACATGCACGTGACCAGTTACGTATCCGTACCCGTATGACTCGCGCAATTAGCTTTGGCTTTCGTAGTCATCGCTCTCTATTGCTATCCATACATACCGTCTGTTCTATTCGATTTGGTGTGCTCCTGTACTATTACTATTGGTATATATGCAGCGATATTTGAACAGCTACAGATGCCAAATAGCAAACAACTGAATCAGCCGAATCCGAATCCGGCTCTCGTATTAATCACGTGAAGATACGAGGTTTCGTCAACAGACTCTAATCAGTCTTGCTGTCATAACCTCAGTGGTTCCATATAGTATAATAGATTTAACAAACAAACAGACGCTGATCGTTTATCAGAATGCAAATTGTCCATTTATTAGATTAACCAGGCATACGCTGCCATGAACGCCCATTAAGCTGCCATCACTAACTGGGTATATGCTAAAACTCCATTCCAAAACTCATAAGTAAAAACGACCGTAACTCTCATCACTTCACGACTTCACTCTTGCTCTAAACTGCTCAAGAGTATTCTCAATGCCAGGCATACGACCGCACTCAGCAGCCACCAAATATGCAAACTCATTAGACTCCCAATATCCTGAATGCGCAGTAAAAATGCTGATGTACTGATTCTCTAACGGGCCCGTTGGTTGCATAATAAAATCAATCTGACCATTCTCGTTCAATGCATGCATTCTCGTCTTTATGATTCTCTCAAAACGTGTGTCGCGTTTCTTGTTCGGGTCTTGGTTTGGCGATGAAGGTCCCGCAGTTGGACCTCTTGTAAACGAATAACTTGTAGAGTATAAAGGACGCTTTATTGATGTCGATCCTTCTACAGATGACTGCGAGCCGCTGTCATCTTCGTCGTATCCAATCGTACTATCGCCATCATCTTCATCTTCGTCATCACTATCGTGCAGTAGTATCCCACGCTCATCCTCATTTACGTTCTTTTTTCTCTTCATAGCCGCTTTGTTTTCATGAATACGCTCACCAGCCTGGAAGTTTGGGTTGACAATCCGCGTAACACTAACAGCGACTTTATGGCTGACAGCTCGCGCAGTTTGGGTTATCGCACGACGTAGCCTTCTGACGCGCTTATGAATTGGACTTTTAGCAGGCTTGCGATCAATCGTGAACAACTTGTTGAAAAAACTCTCTTGGTTCGCCGGCAATGTCAATATCGCACGGTCCAACGTCTCGGCATACTCTGGATCAACTGCAGGATTCAGTCGATATGCAATCGGATCAGAGGTGTGCACGACATTGTAAATATTATCAACAGCAATGCATCCATAGACGCCACTGCGACTAATACCAATATCTCCCTGTTTCTCAACAGATGGATATATAATATTTCCAAACTGATCTTTATTCGGAGGCATGTTCTTTGCAATATTTGTCAAACGAGTGGTAGACATGATTCGTGGAATTAGATTGACTTTGTTCAAAAGCAAGAAGAATCCTACTGGACTTCCGGCCAGGAACAAATTTCTGACTGGGAATTCCAACTGCAGTTCAGTTTCCTCGCTGCTATTCTCATTTTGAGAAAACAAAGGAGGCGGAACTGATGGCTGACGAGACAGAATGTCGACAGCAATCACAGATCCTAAAGAGTGGCCAATAATCGAAACTTTCCCACTCCAGCCTGGATTATTTCGCATCCAAAGTCTGTATATGCGATTAGCTTCTGCTGTTACCGCATGTAGCACGCGAGGTCTATGCTGAGATAAGTAGTAAGGAATATCTAGAAGCACATCTGAAATTATATTTCGTACTGTGGGTATAGTAGGCGGAGTAATGTCTCCTAACGAGTAAGCTTTATGAACTGGACCGGCCACTTTACTGTCTTTTGATGTGACCTCTTCATAATCAAAATTGATCGTCCTACGCCAGTTGATTGGAAGAACTGATGGAGGTGGGTGAGACAAAGACAACATCTCGTGTTGCTTGGCCATTAGTACTCGAAATGTATTTATAGCTGTTCTAGTCAGCGTTTTGGTCTCTTGTTAAAAACTATAAATAACATACCATAAGTAAAGTCAAAAGTTTCCACTCTCTCTGTCAGCTTCTGTCCAATACCATGAACAACGAGCACCAGATGATCGATTTTCTCGGCACTCCAAGCACCCTGCGGATGCTTTCCGCCTCCACGAATCCAATCCTCGTAGTCAAAGCCACGTTTGACGACACCTTCGATTCCTTTTCCGGGCATACGAACTTCCATAGCTCCAGGTCTGCGAGACACAGCACCCAAGACCCAGGCGATGCCGCGGGAGATACCGGATCGACGTCCGGCAAAAGTGCGAACGATTATTGTCTCCGGAATCATAACTGCATAACCTTCTTTTTGGTTCTCGTAGCTGTCTTGGGCGTCGGAAAGCTCGGCATAATGTGGAATATAGCGTGAGTACTCGTTATTACGATTATGTTGTCGCTTTCCATAGTCTGGATCGACCGGTAGAGGCCAGTAGACAACAGAGTATCCGTCTGTTATTGGCACTTTGATCTTATCCTCTGCCTCTCTTCCAGTTTTTCGTATCGCCTTTAACTCTGAAATGTAAGAAGGTGACCATGGCTGCATCTCTAGAAACCCGTGTTCCAATTTTGCCGCCATTTTGAGATCAGTAATTGGCTGCGAGGCATATCGGTGGCGGTGGTTAACCGGTTGCTGCTGGTTTCGATCACGAACTGAGACTTGCGGATATGAGGTAGTATGAAACCATGTCGCCCGAATTACATGAGCTGTGTCGTGCATTGCATGCCAGTAGACAGGCACAAGTTTCATTTTGCAGGGTCCTAGAACTCGCTGAGGGTCAAAGTAATCTGTACTGGCCATAGCCGTTGATTCGTTGGTGGTAGCAGTGGTGTTAGATTCCTGAGTCGAGCTGTCATGAAACAATGATTCCGGAGACTGGTCATTGTCGGAGTTCTCAGGAGCTGGTGGCACGAACTGAACAGCATAAAGTCTGGCGGCGCCTACGATCACGTTGACGACATTCTGCTTTGATTTCCCCTTTCCTTTCTTAACAGTGGCATCACTTGACTCTGAGTGGTTTTTAGTGATGTATATGGAGTTCCATGCACTTTCCAGGCGCTCATTATCTTCTGGGGTGAATGGAATCCACGTTGTCTCCTTCTCGATTGGAACAGTGGATGCTGCTGGGGTAGAGGGCGGAGGAAGAGGAGCGGAAGGGTCGTCTAGCGGGGCGGTTGCATTGTGGAAAAACCATGGCTGCATTCTAGACATTAGAAAGATCTATTTGACGTAAATGGCGAGCAGTGGAAGGAAAACAGCTGAAGAGGAGTAGAGAATAGCTAAATGGGACTGATTTGCTTGTGATCGACACCCACAGTTCGGATACGACTGCGGCGATAGCGATGACAGTCTGTGACGTCACGGTTCTAAATGGTCGCGAGACTCATCTCTACACCGTCTACTACGGTTTATGCCAATATATGATGCAAAATATATTATAAAAACAATGCTATCTATATCTATCTATTGTCTATGCATATATAGTGATCTATAACAAACAACCATTGACGCTGAAATGCATCAAGAGTTGGGATATGGCCCAGAGTGAACCCTACTATACGCCGCGACCTAGTTTGATGCAATGGCCTTGCAAATAGATTCAACCATTGCCTTGACCTGGAGAGAGTCCTCGGACTCAGGGTTTGTCTTGTTGGTTTCAATATCCGCAATCTTCATCACGACGCTTGGCTCAATGACATTCGCACCCAAGCTGAAACTGAGCATACTATTAAGATGTACCGCAGCGCGGTCTAGTCCTCGATGAGAGTAAGTAACAACGCCGGACGGTTTTCCCGCCCACTCTTTTTTTAGATAGTCGATGTAAAGTTTAAGAACTCCGGGATAAGAGCCATTGTACGTTGGGGTGACAAAGATGTATCCTTGGGCGCCTGCGATGGTGTTGCTCCAGCGGATGGTCTCGGGCTGGGTGTACTCTCCAGACATTGGGATTTTCGGTTCAATTGAATGCAATGGAAGATTGAAGTCCACGAGATCCAGGACTTTAAAGTCAACGACCGAATTGGTTTTGTCTGCGATTTCCTTGATCCAGGCGGCGATACCAGGAGCAATGCGACCAACTCTGGTGCTGCCAATAATAACGTAAACCAATGGCTTGACTGTCATGTTGTAAAAGATGGTTGTAGATGTTGTATGTAGTAGTCGGCTACACAGCGTAAATAAGGAGAAGAACAGATGGAAGAACAGTACCAGGGATGATGGCCTAATATACGCGCAGTTGGCTGCCTCGGAGTTAGCGCTGAGAAATAAGCGCAAAGGGCTGATAAATCAACGTCTTTAATGACAAAGATTCAAGAGCCGCAGGAGTTAAGGCTGTTTGCGGCACCAACCCCTTGAGTAATTGTGAGCAAGTGTACCGTCCAAAGCGAAGGAACGCTTCCACGCAAGACGGACGGCAAAGGAAATCTAATTTAAGACAACACGCGATATGACAATCGTCCAATGTCTGGTTTGCTGTTGATTTGATATGCTGGCTAATTTAGATGACAAATACTCAATGAAAACGTTGTAAATACAATGCAAACACCCATATACTCTGCAACTACTAATGAACTTCATAAAGTCGGAAGTCATCTGTAGTGTAGATGTAGGTCATATTACGCCATTTAGTGTTCAATGGTATGGATAATTATCTCATCGAGTTTCGTACAAATAACTATCGGTATCAGCGAAGCTGAATCTGGTACCAATTGGATAATCCACTAAACGCACGTCAGAGAACTAATTCCACCGTCCGTCGTTCAAAGCAGCGTATGCATAAGGAAGCAATATACTAACCGCTGGTGATTTTCTTCAGCTTTTTTCTCTGTTGACTCATTACATGTTTTTAGTCTGATATATTTCTTCACGCGTTGGAATTGTCTTGCTATGTTATGTCATCTTCAGATATCCATTATTCTTACTATTTTTTTCACGCGGAGTTCACGCGCGACTTCATTCCCGAATCCCTGGCAATTATCAGTCATTCTACCCAACACATCTATTTTCTTAATTTAAAATTTGAAAAGAAATTGTCTTTGATTACGCGATATATAAACTTCTTCAAATCTAGGCGCACACAAAAGCTAAGCGCAAAACAATAAGCGAGTTTCGCACGTATTACTTCGATATTCTTTGGTTGTGGGACTTTATTTGTCTGTTTCTTACTTAAATATTGATATTATTGTTCAATTTAGGCTGTAGAAAGTATTATAATGAAGAATGCTGTTAGTGATTGTGGGCTGTGGATATATTAAAAGGGACCGCGTACTGCATTACACATGATCACAGCATGCTACATTTTCGCTGTCAAAATTCTTTTAGCAATGTGAATTGCTAATTTGGAGGGATTTCTGATCGCGGGATGTCGAAGATAGTATTCTTCAATTCTTGAAGGTTCAGTGGATCTACATCTCCAGGTTTCCAGCAAAGATTGAAAATATAGCAACGTCTAAGTCATATTTACGAAGCGGTATACTGTTTATCTGTTCGAAGTCACATGTATTTGTGATGGTGGAAGCAAATTTTCAATTATTGAATATGGAAAGTAGGTGACTGGACTAGAAAAGGCAAATCTAAACTTAATCTATACCGCAAGAATCATTCAATGCTGGCCGCTACTGGATTACGAATACCTCGATAGATTGCAGCATTTTTCCTGATTCAATATCGTTTATACTATCCGGAATGTATTTGAAATAAGCAATATTACAAAACCACTGCAATATCAAGCATTGGTGTGAGACAACAGCTCTCCGCAGCACCTAATTACAGACTGGGGCTGTGTGGCGGCCGCTAAGCCCGGAGTCTGAAGCAGCGGCGTGCCCCGTAGTAAACAAACCAATCCTCTGCGCCTCTGATCCCCTTTGATTCTCATCCCCCTTGTATTTCCTTTCTCTACCTCTTTTCTTCTTTGTTTCATATTTTATTCTTTTTGATCTGTAGATATTTATCCTCTTCTTCCATTTTTTGCTGAAATGAGGGCCTCAGCTGGAGCGTCGTCTCTGATACTGCTCGTGTGTAGCATATTTCACCCCGTCAGGGCTGCTATCACCCTCGACAGTACCGATGAATGTTCGTACTTGTTGTCCTATATTACTTCACAAAATAACCAAACTAACCTGTGGTTTTTAGCTTCTATAATCTCTGCCTGCGCAACAATAGCAGAGGGTCTCATGAACTACTACCATGGCAACGAGGCTGGTTACGTTCCTGGCATGTTTTCAGGTGACTACTACTGGTGGGAGAGCGGTGCCGCATGGGGTGTATGTTACGTTACTTTCTTCAACTTATCGACTGATAGCAATCTTTATACTAACATGTTTGAGTAGAGCATGATCGACTACTGGTTTTATACTGGCGATGACCAGTATAACGACCTCATCAAGGCAGGAATGATTTACCAAGTAGGCGCCAACTGGGACTATGAGCCGGCAAATCAGACTTTATCGCTTGGAAATGATGATCAAGGATTTTGGGGTCTTTCTGCAATGCAAGCTGCAGAGCGGAATTTTACCAACCCGGCCTCCGATGAGCCACAGTGGTTAGCTCTCGCGCAGGCTGTCTTCAACTCGATCGCTCTTGTATGGGATACCCAATACTGCGATGGCGGTGTACGATGGCAGAAATTTACAATCAACAAAGGTTATGACTATAAAAATTCAATCTCAAACGGTATCCTATTGCAGCTTGGTGGCAGACTTGCGCGTTATACCGGAAACGACACTTACGCCGAATGGGCCGAAAAAGTCTGGCAGTGGGAGGTTGACATCGGACTAATCACAAGCGACTACTTTGTATATGATGGTGGAGATACTGACGATAGCTGTGCGACTCTTGACAAAACTCAGTGGAGTTACAACATGGGCGTCTTCTTAGCCGGATGTGCCTACATGTACAACTATACTTCAGAGAATGGCAACTCTACAGCTGCTGACACATGGAAAACCAGACTCGACGGTTTGATTGGCTCTGTTTCAATGTTTATTTCTGGCAGTACAGATATCATCTACGAACCTGCGTGCGAAACCTCCGGCATCTGTGACATAGATCAGCAATCATTCAAAGCTTACGTTGCCCGATTTTTTGGCCTTGCTATGCAGGTTGCTCCCTATACCCAAGACACATTATATCCAATAGTTCAAGCTTCGGCCGCAGCCGCCGTTGCTACCTGTAGTGGAGGTACCGATGGCGTCACTTGTGGATATACTTGGTTGACAGGTGCATATGACGGCAGCTACGGACTTGGTGAGCAGATGGCTGCGCTGGAAATGACACAGCAGCTGCTTGTTAACTTTGGCGCCGCTGCTCCTTATACAAACGAAACTGGTGGATCTTCTACCGGAGATGCATCTGGTGGCACAACGACAGTGGATTATGAGGACATCACCTCGAAAGACAAGGCGGGCGCCTGGGTGATTACTGTTATCATTTGCGTTGTTGCGATTGTGACAACAGTTTGGTGCAGCATGGAAGGCACCATGGAGGGTACAAAGAATTTGAAGGAGTGGATCAGACTCGATGATCTGTGACCTGCCCCGGGTTCATTTTGTTTTCAATTTTTCATTTTTTGTATTTATATTCTCTGTCATTTACAAACTCTTTGCGGCTTTTTTTCTTGCATGAAGAGTTGCTTATGGGGAGGGAGAGCTTAGTTTCGGGATTTTAGTTAGCGCTACCGGTCTTCTTTTGTTTTGGTTTGAATTGGTTGTATTTTATGATTTCGCACTTGGGATATTGCTTTAACAGGTTTTTGTATATAAATTTATGTTGATGGCATGGCATGCTAGAGTACGCTGTTTATGCGAATTCGACGAAACTGCCTCGACAGCTGTTCTCAAAAATAAGGACTCTATTTGCCAATTGCGTGCATTTAGCTGCCGTGCGCTAATTAACAGCTGCGAAGGATATTTCTCGCTTAGTGAAGGTCTTAGCGATTGAGTACTGAGCGCAGGTATCTAACTGGACGGCTTGATCACGATTGTGAGCATTTATACCAGTGTCCAACAATTGGGTCCCTGCAGTCGCGGTATCGACGATAGGAAATGCATCAAAAGACGCTACACTCTAAGCACCTCGAGTATTGTTTAAATACGTGATTCGTATCCGTTTTTATCACCCCAAAAGAGGCGTCCCCAGAGTACTCAGCGCTCATATCTGTGTAAATTGCAGTAGGGTGCGCCGGCTGCTGATACCGTGATGACATACGCACTAAAAATTCTGTACCTGATAACAAACTGTAATAGCTCGCCGCTCTCGAGATAAGAACTCGGACCTATCTTAAAAATCCGTGCGCATAATACCAGTTTTTGACCGAGCCATCTGTTTGGTCTGGGGGTATGGTGTAGTCATATTGAGTTGTAGTAGTTATAATGCCATAAAGATCCTGGCAGATGGAGTTCATATCTGAGTCATGAGTCAGGGCTGGTAAATCTGTAGATGCCGAACTGGAAATGTCAGCGCCTCTGGATATCAGCTCACGGCCAAAGTTTGTGCGCACAGGCTTCTTGTATATATACTACAATACTCCTGTACCCCGATATTTTCTATTCAGTCACTACACAAATAGACAATGTTGGCAGACGATCCTTTGAACGCAACAGCAGGCCCTCTCGAGGCTGCAGATACAATTGAAGAAGCCGCTCCGCTTCTTGATTCTGTCCAGGCAGACGTTGAAGCCCACATTCAGGAGGAGCAAGCCGAATTTGAAGCCGATGAAGCGGAAGAGGAGGAGCTCTCGTCAAGTGCTCTTGTGACTGTCTTCGTTTCGCTATACGTTGGTATTTTCTTGGCTGCGCTGGACGGAACCATTGTCGCTACTCTCTTGGCTCATATCGCGTCTGAGTTCAACGAGTTACGGTCAGTGTCATGGATTGCTACAGGATATATGATCAGTGTTGCTGCCGTTCAACCAGTTTACGGAAAAATCTCTGTGCGTTAATCTTCCAATTACGGCAGAACTTGTTAGCTAACATCGGCATAGGACATTTACGGTCGCAAAATTGTGCTAATTTCCTGCAACGTCATCTTCGGCGTTGGCTCAGTTCTTTGCGGTATGGCTCCCAACTTTTGGTTCCTTATTGGTGCTCGTATTCTCACCGGTATTGGTGGCGGCGGTTTGACGTCTCTCACCGCGATTACGCTCTCTGACATTGTTCCTCTTCGTCAGCGTGGTGTTTTGCAGGGAATTGGAAATATTCTGTGGGGTTGCGGTGCCGCTTTTGGTGGTGTCGTTGGAGGTTTGATTACTGAAACATTCGGCTGGCGTTGGGCGTTTTTATCCCAGGGTCCAATCATTGCGCTGTCTATTGTTGCGCTTACTATGAACTTGCATCTCCCCGTCAAGGAAGTCGATGGCTCAAAATTGAAACGCATTGATTTCATGGGATCGTTCACACTCGTTATGGCACTCGTTTCATTCTTATTTGCGACCAGTATTGGTGGAGTTTATGTTCCATGGTTCAGCACGCAGGTGATTGCTTCTCTGGCGTCATCTGGTATTTTCTTTGCTGCTTTCATGTTCGTCGAGCTCAAGGTAGCAAAAGAGCCTATTATTCCTCTTCATTTGTTGAAGGACAGAACTGTGTTTGGTTCGTCGTTCACATGTTGGTTCATGAACATGGTCTACTACTCTCAGCTGTACTACATTGCTCTTTATTTCACTTCAGTCCGCCAGGTGTCACCAACCAAGTCCGGTTCTAGCTTGATTCCCCATTTCATTGGAGACTCGCTGGGAGCCTTGCTGGTTGGTTACTATATGAGAGCTACTGGCCGCTACTTCCCCATGATTGTCTTTGCTGCCTGTTCTATGTTTTTTGGCTCTTTTATCCTCTGCTTCGTAGGTCTCGAGACCTCTCGTTGGCTGATTATGACCATCGTCTTTGTCCCTGGCTTTGGATTTGGACTATACTTGACAATTACTCTTATTGCCTTGGTTGCTGCAGTGCCAAGAGAATACCAGGCTGTTTCAACATCCATTGCCTATGGCTTCAAAGGAACTGGATCCACCCTTGGCGTCTCTCTTTCGACAGCTATATTCCAAAATGTTTTCGCCTCGAAGCTTTATACTCGCATCACTGGACCTGGTGCGGAGGAGATCATTACGAAGGTCAAAGACTCTGTTGATGCAATTGCGGAATTGTCCCCGGAGCTGCAAGATATCATTACCAGATCTTACCTTGACTCAGTTAGAGCAGTTTTCATTTTTGCAACTGTTTTGAGTCTGATGTGCGGTGGAGTCAGTTTTATGATGAAGGAGCACAAGCTTCATAGTACGGTTAACCGCAAGTAAGATGCATATGATTAGTTTTGGTATAAGTGGTATAGAGGGGAGAGATGATAGCATTTGATAGATGTTGGAAAATGTTGTCTGTTTCGGTTACTGCAGTTAACTTATGAACAATCAATTATGAATAGAATCCGCAAGGCTGTGCTATATACAATTTTTCATATTTTCCGAATATTATTAAGCACTCATGCCATCTGTTTCGGGTAGATATTTCGTAAAATTCCTTGATTCGACGGTACACGATGGTTGCTGACCCACGCACTTGATTGGGAGTGAATTCGGACGGCTTCGGAGGTGAGCATTCAAACAAAACGAAAAATAGTCGCTATATCACTTCTTACATACTCATACATTTTAAAAAAATTGTAAAAAAAAAGTAAAAAATTTCTTCTACTCTACGTTTTACTTATTTTTACTAAAATTTCTATATAACGGACAATATTTTTAATCACAAATAATAAGGGTTAGGGCACCACGATTTTTGCATTTTACAGATAATCACTGAAAATAGGAGTAAACTTTACAACAATGAAGCGGTGGCTCAATGGTAGAGCTTTCGACTCCAGTTCTTGAGTTGGTCAATCGAAGGGTTGCAGGTTCAATTCCTGTCCGTTTCATTTTTTTTTATTTTTTTTAATTGTAAATATTTTGACCAACAAACACTCTAAACTTTTAAAAATAAACAATACCAATTAATTGATTTTATTTTTAGACTGATTGATTTGTACTGCGGCAAGCGTGACTGTACTACAGAACCAGCGTGGTCGCGGTGTTGGGAATTGACTACTGGAGGTTTCAGCTAAACTGTCTCGTTTTGACACCTCTGCCATTCTCGAACACATCGGCATAAACATGCTGCTTGATGCAGTTCGTCCTCAAGATGTAGCACTGCTGACATCTGTTTTTGTAGCCGTCAAGTCATTACTGTTTGTTATCCCGCAACTGGTCTTCGATCAATACGATACTTCTTCGCAGCTCCTGTTCACGTCTACAAATGTGCCATGGGTAGTCAACTACGTTCTATCTCGATTATTGGTTTGGGATACTGTGTTCTTTATTAGGATAGCACAGAGAGGATATGTTTACGAGCAGGAATGGGCCTTTGGCTGGTTATGGACCCGAACAATTAAAGTTGTGGGCGAGTTTGCTATCATGCCAGTTCTATCAAAGGGATGGCCAGGTCTTGAAATGGAGGTTGATGATATGGGGAATCCGGTCGAGAGCGTGTACATTTATGCCATCGCGGCAATTATAATTGCGCACGTTGGCCACTATCTTGCCACAATAACTCTCTATGTTACTTCCGTCCAGGTGGAGAAGTATGCCAGACAACTGCCCTCGTCTGGGTTTGATGATAGCAGTCGAAAATCGCGTTCAATGTTCCCCTTAATTTCTGCGTTACTTTTCGTCATATCACCTGGTGGTATATTTATGTCAGCAGGCTACTCGGAGACTTTGTTTGCTTTTTTTTCTTTTTTGGGAGTTGCTTGTCGCGAGGCAAACATGCATATTGCATCAGGCATTGCTTTTGGCATTACATGTTGCCTCCGAGGAAATGGTGTACTGTGGGGTATTGTATTTTTAAATGACCTTTATGAGTCCTTTGTTTTGAAAAAAGTTTACAAGTCCCTGGCGATCATTGTTGGTGGATCACTAGTTGGCTGTGGGTTCCTCGCTAGCCAAGTTTACGCGTATTTACGCTATTGTCCAGGCCGGGAGTGGTGCGATAACATGCCACCACTTATATACGGATATGTTCAAAATCACTACTGGGGCGTTGGCCTCTTCAACTATTGGCGTACTTGGCAGATTCCAAATTTCTTTTACGCGTTTCCCACCTGGTTTCTCTTCTACCGGTCATATCAGAGATACAAAGGAGTGCAACATTTACGGCCGTACATCATAATCCAAGCAACTATGGGTGTTATGAGCCTGCTTATTTGGCATGTACAGATTATCACCAGGGTAGGAACTTGCATGCCATTAGTGTACTGGTATGTGGCGGAGCGAATTTTTGTTGATGAGCCTGAAGAGGACAAGGCGGTTGTCAAAGATCGGGGCATAAAGAGTATGATTAAAAGAACAATGACGGATTTCAAGTTGCACGAAGGCTTGTGGGAAGTTAGATATATGATTACATGGATAGGTGTTCAAGCAGTCATGTTTGCATCTTTTATTCCTCCAGCATGAACTTTCATAATATACAAAATGCATCATCTATTATATAAAACACATTCTAACGTCCCATCCAGCCACCATCAACGAGGAGAAGAGTGCCCGAAACATAACCGCAGGCCCTGCTTGCCAAGAAAACGGCAGCACCCTCGAAGTCGTTAGGTGCACCCCATCGCTGAGCGGGGATTCTTTCCATAATCTGTCTTGAACGAGTGGGATTGGCAATAAGAGCCTCGTTCATATCAGTAGCAACATAACCAGGAGCAATAGCGTTAACATTGATACCCTGCGAAGCCCATTCGTTAGAGAATGATTTGGTCAATTGACCAACACCGCCCTTGGCAGAAGCGTAGGCAGGAATGGTGAGACCGCCCTGGAAGGTGTTCAAAGAGGCAACGTTAATAATGTTTCCAGTGCCCTTTCGCTCCAAAATCTGCTTGCCAACAGCCTGGCAGAGCAAGAAGACAGTAGTCAAGTTAACCTGAAGAACAGCATCCCAGTCCTCCTCGGGAAACTCAGCACAGGGATGACGTCGCTGGATACCGGCGCAGTTGACAAGGATGTCGATTTGGAATCCAAGCTCAACAGTCTTGGGAACGATTGCCTTAACCTCGTCACGGCTCGAGAGATCAGCAACAATTACAACTGCTTTGCCGCCAGCGGCCTCAATTTGAAGCTTCGTATTCTCATCATCATTGCGCTGTTACCAGAGTTAGTAACAAAGTCCCGAAGCACTGCGTATGGTACATACCTGCACAAGGAGAATGGTAGCGCCAGCCTTAGCAAGCGCGAGGGCGATGTTGTTACCAATTCCACGGGTTCCTCCGGTAACCAGGGCAGTGCGGCCCTCAAGCGAAAACAGGCTCTTTAAGTATCCACCAACGTCACTCATTTTCAAGATTATATATAAGATGACCTGTTTACGTTCCGAAGCGTGAAGAAGAGGTGTAATTTAACGGAGGGGGAGTCTAGCGGCTATTTGTGTTTAAGGGTTCGTTGCCGATTTTGTGCAATTCTGCGTGGGGGGTTCCCGCAGCTCTCCCACGCAGCAGCAGCTCAACAGCACGGCATTTGTTTGGCTCCTCTGACTAGACCAGTAAGCGTTTACTTAAATTAGACTTATAAAGTGTAATATCTTTTTTGTTTATCGTCTACTACTACGGTAGTGCCATTCAACACATCTTAATATCATCGGGTTAGGGTGACGGTTTGCTTTATTTTGGATTTGACTGGCTCTTGTTCTATAAAATTTTACATTCAGATTGCTTCTGTAATTTTATAGATATTCAAAAACTGCCACCCTTGATACTCTTATTGATATACAACTGTAGCTTTCGCAGTCTTGTACAAATATAGTAAGTGGGATTCGGCTGCATGTATATTTCTGCGGGATAGGGTTTCACACAACCCGTAACACTACCTACTTCTCAAAACATTCAACTTGATCGAGAGCTTCATATATAAGAGGATATTTTTTCTTGGTTGATTCAATATGAAAACTCTACATTTGTGTACAATTCGTCCCGCAAAATAATCTTCACGTCCAGCGTGCACAAGCACTTTCTGCATGTGCTTTTCTATCACGCCCAGCGTGACCATACAAACCGTCAACATTCTCTAAATGCTAACTTCTACACGTCCCTTGCCACCCAACGAATCAACCGTGGGAAGCAAGTACGTAATATCATCCCAAGGATGACGGTATAATCCAGTGCGCAAGCGCTTCTGATCAAGGTAATGCGCAATCAAACCGATCGAACGACCAAGAACGAAGAGACCATTCAGAACACCCATGTTCAGGTAGTCTTCAGCTTCTTCAGCAGTGAAGGCACCACAGTGACGAATAAGATCAACAAAGCAGACAGCGACACAGCCATCGACATTGAGAATCAAATTGTCCTTCTTGGAGGTAGTCACAGACTCAACAGCAAGAGCATAGTCCAACAGTTTCGTAGTCGGGAAGTGCTTGCGCGCAAACTCCTTAACAAGTTCAACGCGCATGTCAGGGTTGTTGCGAGACTTGACCTTGTGGCCAATACCAGGGATCAGCTTGTTCTGCTTGCGCATAGTGTCAACAAACTGACGAGGAGACAGGCCCTTATCAAAAGCGGCCGTGAACTCCTGAGCAGCGCCATCCAGGGCACCACCAAAGCGCGAACCAATGGTCAACAGACCAGAAACAAGCGCGGAGATAAGATCCTTGCCAGCACGAGTAGTGATGATAGTGTTCATAGCACCTGACACAGCAGGACCGTGATCAGCAGTTAGCATGAGTACCATTTCAAGAAACTTGGAGGCAAATTCCGGCAGTCTGCGACGGAACCAAAGCAAAGACATAACACCACCGATGCCAATGTTCTCTTTGAAGACATCAGTAATCGGCATGCCAGCATAGAGTAGTTCTTGACCACGATCATCCGAAATAGTGGAGATGAATGCGGCAGGCTTACGGATGAGACCAAGCTCCTGAGCCCAGGCATAATCAATAGGAATCTTGGGGGCATCGGGCTCTGGCTTGGGAACAATAGTGCCAGCCTTAACCAAAGACTTGTAAAGATCTGAGAGAACAGCGGGCATATCCTCAAAAGTATCGGGGACGTAGAATCCAGCAGCCTTCATTGCAGCGTTCTTAGCTGCGGCAGTCTCCAGCTGAGAGTTGGCAAATGAACCAGCATGGCCAAACTGAACCTCAGTGGTGAACATGGACGCACAAGTTCCGATTGCCCAAGCAACGATAGGCTTCTTGATCTTGCCAGCCTTGACAGCCTCAATCACTCGGTACTCTTCAACCCCTCCAACTTCACCGAGGAGCAAAAGGATCTTGCACTCAGGATCGGCCTCGTATCGCATCAAGTGATCGATGAACGTAGTACCCGGATAACGATCACCACCAATAGCAATACCCTCGTACACACCATCAGTTGTCTGCGAGATGATGTTGTTGAGCTCGTTCGACATACCGCCAGACTTGGAAACGTAACCAACTGATCCGGGACGGTATAGCTTGGAAGCGACGATGTTATCCATCATTCCACCGGTGTTACCAATCTTGAAGCAGCCAGGCTTAATTCCACCGACGGTGGCAGGACCAATGATGGTGACGCCCTTCTCCTTTGCCTTGAAGAGAATTTCACGGGCGCGGCGCTCGGGAACACCCTCAGCAATAATAGCAATGGTCTAGACAACACACAGGTTATTAATGTGCCTAGAAAAGAATCGGAAAAAGGAAATTAAATACATACTCTAATTTGGGGGATCTCCAGGATCTCCATGGTAGAGGAGTAGACAGATCGGGAAGACGCGAAGTTGACGACGACGTCGACGTCAGGGTGCTTCTCAGCAGCTGTCTTGACGGCCTGGTAGACAGGCAAGAGAGTCTCCTTGGTGCCCCAGTACATCTTAGAAACGAACTGACCACCGAAAGGGTAGATAATGGCAGCAACAGAGGGAACGGAGCGCTTGCAGATGAAATCAAAGTCGAGCATACCCTGACACGCACGCGGCTGCATACCATACACAAAAGCACGAGTCTTGTTGTGGAAGAGCTGGTAAGCAGGCAACGGCGAAGCCGGCGCCGTAGGAGGCTCAAAACGAGAGATGTTGGCGTTCGCAGAAGCCATTGAAAGAAAAGATCAAGTTGAGAAGGAGGAAGAGTGATGGGGAAAGACGAGAGGAGGAGCCAAAAGCTGTGAGAGCGCGCGGGGAAGCAGTAAATATAGGCGGCACGCGACGGAATGGCGCTAGTCTTAGTTGAGCGAGCTCTGGGGGGGTATGCTGAAAAATACGCTGTAGTCAGTTCTGAGCATGACTCGCCCAGACCTGGCCGCGGTAGTTGTGGGAACGCGCACGCGTAATCACCAGAACGGTTGCGGGGCTCGAAGCACCCGACGCGTATAATTATCGGTAGTCGTCCCAACCAGGGCATGTGTTCTTGCCAGTCTATCCACCCTCCTCATAGACTTCCTTCTGATCTACTCTTCCTCATGTCTGCGAAATCAATCCATGAAGCCGACGGCAAGGCATTGCTTGCGTATTTCCTCGCGCGCTCTCCAGTGCTGACCAAAGAGAGCGCGGCAACTGCCTTCGTGCCCGCCCCTCCACGTCTGGCCTCGCTCACCTTCCCTGATGATTCCGCTGCTACTGTTACTGCCGTGCTGGACGCGGCCGAGTCCACATATCCCTGGCTTTTGACTGAGGGTGCCAAGTTTGTTGCAAAGCCAGATCAGCTGATCAAGCGCCGTGGCAAGTCTGGTCTGCTCTCTCTTAACGTCACCTGGAGCGAGGCACGCGCTTGGGTCGCTGCCCGCGCCGGAAAGAAGATCGCCGTCGAGGGCATTAATGGCTACCTGCGCACTTTCTTGGTCGAGCCATTCGTTCCTCATGCTCAGGAGACCGAATACTACATCAACATTAACTCGGTGCGTGAAGGAGACTGGATTCTCTTTTACCACGAGGGCGGTGTTGATGTTGGTGACGTTGATGCTAAGGCTTCCAAGCTCTTGATTCCGGTTGATCTAGAGTCCGAGTACCCTTCCAACGCGACAATTGTCTCTACCCTTCTTTCCAAAGTTCCAGAGGCACAGCATGCTACTCTTGTTGATTTCATCAATCGTCTTTACGCTGCTTACGTTGATCTGCAGTTCACCTATTTAGAGATCAACCCTCTTGTGGTTATCCCTACTCCCTCTGGTGTTGAAGTTCACTATCTTGATCTGGCTGCCAAGCTTGACCAGACTGCTGAATTTGAATGCGGTGCCAAATGGGCTATTGCGCGCTCGTCCACTGCTCTTGGTATTACTGCCCCTACTACTGGATCGGTCACCAACATCGACGCTGGTCCGCCTATGGTGTTCCCTGCTCCCTTTGGTCGCGAATTGACTACCGAGGAAGCCTATATTGCAGAGCTGGACTCTAAGACTGGTGCCTCTTTAAAGCTTACTGTCCTCAACCCGGCTGGCCGTGTATGGACGCTCGTCGCTGGCGGCGGTGCTTCTGTTGTTTATGCAGACGCGATTGCGTCTGCTGGATATGCCAACGATATTGCAAACTACGGAGAGTACTCCGGTGCCCCTTCGGAGACTCAAACATATGAATACGCAAAGACTGTTCTTGACCTTATGACTCGTGGATCTCCTGTTGACGGTGGAAAGGTTCTCTTTATTGGAGGAGGTATTGCAAATTTTACCCAGGTTGGATCCACTTTCAAGGGCATTATCCGTGCATTCAAGGACTATCAGTCGCTGTTGCACACACACGGCGTCCGCATGTATGTTCGCCGTGGAGGTCCCAACTGGCAAGAGGGTTTGAGACTCATCAAAAACTGCGGAGAAGAACTTGCGATTCCTATGGAAGTCTATGGCCCTGATATGCACGTTTCCGGAATTGTACCTCTGGCGCTGCTGGACAAGCGCCCCGAGGGAGTCAAAGCATTTGGAACTAGTGGTTCTATTTCGGTTATGTAATTTAGTGCGAGCAATTGCAGTTATATCATTACATCTACAGTTACAGTTATTTGCGGTTATAAGAAAAATTGTTTTTGATCCGTTGAATTATATAATAAAGAAGAGATTGTGTCTTTTCCGATTGAACTATTGCATTCTAGAATTTCAAAAATGCAGTGTTGTAATAGTTGTATATGGCTTTCCTTTTCGAGCAGTAATTAACGCAACCAATATAATTTGTATTATTAGATATTATATTTTCAGAACGAAGGAATGCTTTCTATGAGAGAGTATGATTTGACAGAGGTTAGTGTGTTCGAAGCGGCTACGACATATGGAAGCTGAGATTCGCTTCGCCTCTTGGTTTGTTCCAGACTTTGTGAGCGATCACCTTCTTTTAAGTTGATAATAATAAGAACACATGAGAACTGATTTTTTATGAAATATGGACTGTGTATTATGAAGCGAACTGAGCTGGCTATTGGATTGGAGTAAGCATGAGACCACTAAGAATAGAAAGCATATAGCATTTGCAGAAGGAGCGAATAAAACAAACTCGAAAGCCCGGTTTCAACAACGACGGCGGATGGTTCAGCGGGTGACTCAGGTTCTAGACATGGCAAGACAAAAAACTAGCATGCACGCAAAGCAGGTACACTGTGGAGATATCGTTCTCCGCTGGCTGAGAGCGGTCTACCGGCAGCTTGATAGATCCAGTTGACCCTCTGGCGCAACATACCTAGCAACTTATTGTCTGCGCAATTCGGATAGCACGGCGCGGAATTACAATGGATATGCTGCATCGACAATTTTACAAACCCCAGCTCGAGCGGCGATTGGAGTATGTACGTTTCACATATTCTGACAATGCTTTTGCACCGTAGCAGATGCCCGGTATCTGCCGGATATATCTGCGCTACATCTGTGTATATGAAGTATATTGCATAACTGCGACTAGATTGCCGTTAGTAGCACGCCACGCTAAAATCTAGGCAGCACCACTTGCATAACTCCTACCGAAACTGGCGAAGCGAGGAGGTCGGGTCCAGATGGGGATAACCTACTCGCCAGTTTACTGACTCATGTGGCCGAATTAAGAGAGCATTTACCACTTGATGGCACAACGCGCCTGTGGCCCTTTTGAGCTCGGATCGTAAGAGGCATTTTAAACCACGCGCAGACCATTGTACTGTATCTTGATTTCTGCAGGCAATTTAAAGTATTGGTCTGTCCGGGCCATCCGCTGAGAGCTGCACTGATAAGAAGAAAAAGCTCCCGCACAGCCCTCCATGTACGGCGTGTAACGCCGCTCCTTGGCCAAACCCAATCATTAGGCTATGCCGATACTGCTGGTTGATATTTAGCCTGATGGCCGCCATCTTCTTCCATTTATGGTGACAGACGGCTACAATGTCCTTTGTAATACAGCGACTAGCTAACGAGATAACCATATGGTATGTGTTGTTTTTAGTAGGCGATTGCAGAATGCGGAGGGCGACGACTCATGGGGGTGAAGGCCATTTGATGCGATGAAATCTGACCGGGCAGCTGTGGGTCCAAGCTTCAAAGTGCTGATAAGCGATTGCCACGGTCGTTCACGAATTGCTGCCATCTTATGGTTGTGCGGGCCAGCCAGGGGCATAATGCTACACCTTGAATGTCTGCGTTATCTGGACGCACAAGTCACGTACACGCAGGCAAATGCTGTCCGACTCTTACGAACTGCCTAGCCATACTTTTCTCTTTTATGTATAAATTCACTGTAGTTATGATCATTGCTTATAGTAGTGAAAATTTACAAAATTTGATTCAGGATACGCCATAGCGCGTTTGAATTATTACACGAAAGACGGCCCTGATTGAGAATTACCGGTTACAAAATTCGCCTTACAGTTATCACAAAAAATTAATCAAATTAGCATCGGTAAGTATTATTATAGCTATCGAAATAAATAAGTTGCTCTTGTTCTTTGCTCCGAAATGGGTAAATCGCAAGGTACGACTCGTTCTGATTGCGGTGAGTTCCGCTTTGCACGTTTTGAAACGAGGAGAGTCAGACGGGACTGTTAGCTCTTGTCCGCTTCAGTAGATTCGACCAGATCTGTTCAAATTAGTGACATTGTCGACAACACAAAAAGGCAAGATGATTGAATGTGACTTGGTAAAAAATAAAATGACATCGAGTGCTTCTTATTTCAACTTTGATTATCAGTATTACTGTAAGATGGAAGCCGGAGTGTTTGTGCCAGCGGTGCGCTTTGTGCAAGCGCATTTACCGTTGCAGTTCTCCGCAAGCTCTCTCTACGGTCTTCTGACACAGGTACAAGAGTTTTGAAAACACGACAAGAAAATTTCATTCAAAGTTAATAAACCTGCGCAGGGACCGTGATTAGATAATCGTGCTTACATTTAAGCATTTACCAAGAGCGCAGATAAATCTCTTATAATCAGCCTGCCAAGTGATATTACGGCCATATTCAAAAAATTTATCCTTAAAGTTTACAATTATATTAGATGTTGATAATCGGAATATAAGTATACTAATCCCGTCAGGAGTAGATATCTCGCACTGCTTAATTCTCCAAAGAATCGTCAAAGCGAGCGGCGGGGGGGGCATTAGCTGACCAACAAGGCAAAGGTCGAAGCGGTAAGCGTCTATATCATTGATGGCCATAGTGCCAACAAATATTCCCCTGAGATTTGAATATGTTAGAGCCTGTAAAAATCTTGTGCGTATAATTTTTGAGGGCTAACGGCAATTACAAGTCTAGTTTATTAGCGAAGACATTAACCTGCAGCTGCTTGATACTTCATGATACCTCCAAGCCACAGTCAAACCAGTCACCATTCTGAACCAAACCGAGTAACCTTACTCAGCGGTGAGCGGACTCTTCTCTAGCATGCATACGCCAGGGTACGCACAGGGCATATCAGAGTACAATAGAAAAACCTAAATCGAGTCAGGTTAGCCTCCTTGCTCAGGCATGAGCGCCCACCCACATGTGAACACCACCGAGTCCTTGTCTATATAAGATATCACCAATACCTCATGGGCAATACTCCTTCAACCTCCTACGGCTCTTTTCACTATTTTATTAACCATGGATGAGATGGATCGGAAGTCGGTTAATATTGAGATGGAGAAGCGGGCTATTGTCTCAGCTGAAGAGATTGACTCGCCCTTTGAGCCAATCCCTCCTATTGTCGACTACTCCGCAAAGCCTAGGGACGACCGGGCCTTCTGGCAACGCGTTTTGGCCATTTTCTGGGACTCTGCTGGAAATCCAGACCCTCTCGAGCGAGCGTTTATCAATCGTTTGGATGCTGGTGTATTGTGAGTCGGAATCATTGGTGTTATAGCTATTGCCTCTGACTGTTTTTCTATTAGGATCTATGTTACACTCTCATACTTCGTCAAGGCAGTTGATGAGAGCAGTATCTACAATGCTTATGTTTCTGGCATGAAAGATGCTTTGAATCTTAACGGCAATCAATATAACTTGTTTCGCACCTTCTTTAACGTCGGTTCCATTTCAATGGCTATCCCAATGCAGATGATTACCTTCAAGTTTCGACCGTCTATCGTTGTACCAACTTGTGAGCTGCTCTGGACACTTTTCACTTTTCTGATGGCAGCCACAAAAGACGTTAGGGCAATTTACGCTCTCCGTTTCCTCGTAGGCGCGGCTCAAACTATTTCCTACCCTGTCTTTGCCATGATGATCTCTTCGTGGTACAAGCCTTCTGAAATGGCTAAGCGTATGCTTATTTACGATGGCTCGTGGGCCATTGCATCTATCTGCACTGGATACATCATGGCAGGAATTTACGCTACTATGAATGGCCTGGGCGGTATTCCTGCCTGGAAGTGGATATTCATCATTAACGGAATCATATCTTTTCCGGTCGCTATTTTGGGTTTCTTCTCCATTCCTGATTTCCCAAATAACACACGCGCGCTTTATCTTACCCCTGAAATGAGAGCGCTTGCTATTAAGCGTATGGAAGAAATTGGAAGAATTGGTAGACAGAAGATGACATTGAAACGCCTAATTGGCTTCATGTCAGACTGGCGCCTTTATGCCTTCTCGTTTCCGTACGCTGTGTTTGTTCTAAATGGTTCCGGATATATGAACCTGTGGTTGCAATACGAGAAATATTCTGTTGAGATGATCAACATTCTTCCGACCATTACTAGTGTCATTGGGTTTGTTATGGCCTACGTTTATGGTATAATCTCTGATTTGTACTTTTGTCGCTGGCAACTTTTCTTTCTTGCTTGTGTTTTCACTATTCTTGGCAACTTGATGCTCGCTATTTGGGATATCAGCTTTAGTGCTAAATTTGCAGCGTATGTGCTACCTGGATTTGGTACTCCTTACTGGGGCTTGCTTATGTCTTGGGCAGAAGATGTCATGTATGATGATGCTGAGCTTCGAGGTTTTTTTCCCGCATTCGGCAACGCATTTTACTACGCCATGGGAGCTTGGATCCCCAATGTTGTGTTTCCTACTCAGGATGCGCCTGCGTTTAAGCCGACGCATGGTTACTGGGCCGCTGTTGGCGTCATGGTTCCTATTACACTGTCAATTCCTGTGATTTACTATACCCAGAAGATACTGTTGAAGCGTAGGGGTCTGAGGCTCAACTATTATAATATTCCGGTACCTATTGAGTTTTATCGCGAACTTCGCTACGCTCTTGATCTGGATACTTCTACAAAAATTTTGAGAAATCAACTTAATGGAGAAGCTCTTGAGGTTGAGCAGGGTCTTGAAACAGTTACTAAAGTGTTTTCTGTGAAGTCTGAGCGCGATGTGCAAATTGAATTTTAGTAGGGTTTTATAGTAGGGTTTTAGTAGGGTTTTATAGTAGGGTTTATAGTAGGGTTTATAGTAGGGTTTTTATAGTAGGGTTTATAGTAGGGTTTTATAGTAGGGTTTTATAGTAGGGTTTTATAGTAGGGTTTTATAGTAGGGTTTTATAGTAGGGTTTTATAGTAGGGTTTTATAGTAGGGTTTTATAGTAGGGTTTTA